>JALMGF010000005.1:81106564-81779064 GCA_023333645.1 Sceloporus occidentalis
TTTGCCTTATTTCCCCCCCATTTTGCTCTCTTTCTACTAGAGGTTAAGACTTTTCTGTTTATGCAGGAGCTGTCCTAAATACCCTAAAGGCTCCAGAACCTGTCTGATCTTGGAAGCTAAGCAGCGTGAGGTGTGTGTAGTACTTGGATGGGAGACTGCCAGTGAAACTAGAAGGAACTGGAAAAAAAACACCCTGAGGATTATTTTGCTAGGAAAACACTACAAAGTTTATGGGGTTGTCATAAATCAACAGGTGACTTGAAGGCATATACATACTGTACACATTTGTAGGCCTTTGATTCTTAACTTGTTGTGGCAGAAGAGATTTTTAATGAGGCCTGGTGTTTTATATTTCTGTTGTGTGAATATGTGTGAATGTGAATGTGTTTTTAACTTTTAAATTAATGTCTCGATCGAATTGTTAAAATTTGTAAAGAACCTTTGTACTATACATTGTTTACTTCGGATCCCATATGGGCAGAAATGTAGCATATAAGTTAAATAAATAAATAAGTATTTCTAAGCCTACAGCTTTTCTGTTTTCCAGAGCCAAGGCTTGCATGGCCAGATGCAAGCGGCAACTCCTGAAAATTAAGGTTACAGTCCTAGCACTGTTGTACATGTGCCTTCAAGTCGCTGTTGATTTATATTGACCCCATGAAATTCATAGGGTTTTCTTAGGCAAGAAATACTTATAGGCGGTTTTGCCATTTCTCTCCTCTGAATATACCCAACAGCACCTGGTATTCACTGGTGGTCTTCCATCCAAGTTCTAACTACATCCAACCCTGCTTACCTTCCAAGATCAGGGGGCATCTGAACCCTTTAGGATATATAGGCCTAGTCACTCTTATCAGGAAGCAACTCTGGATGGATTTCAACATTGGAATGAACATCATTAAGTCTGCAGGGATGTCATTTTAAAGTAGAAGCCAACCAACAGTCTCACAGCATTGTTTCCACTGCGCAAGTTTTGAACCTGTCTGACTGGATTTCTGTCATGTGACCAAGCTTCTCTTTTTTTAACCGCTTAGCTTGGATGCTAAGGATAGAAGTGATCAAAGTAATCTTTTAGTTGAATTTGGGTGTGTGTGTGGGGGGGGGGGGGGGTTCTAACTAATTTCTTTAGGTGAGTTGGAAAGATTCCACTTTTACATTTTTATAAGAATATATGAATATACCAAAACATTCACTGAGTTTTAATTTCAGAACACTTCAGGTCTATACAAAGACTTTCCAAGATGACTGTCACTATTTCCCCCCCCCCCCCCCCCCAAAATCAGTTTTATAAGATAAATTTGTGTATTTACTCTGAGAACATATTGGGACATGAAGACTAGGGAGATTTACTCGCTGTGCAAAAAGATGTCTAGCACTACGTAAGACTAAACTGTTGTTTTAAAAAATGAGTGTTTCCAGAAATACCAGTCCATGAATTTTGGATTTGTAATTCACACATATGAGGGGTTTGCTCTAAACATATGGCAGAGAGCTTCACAGAGCCACTACAATCTTTAAATTATAGAGCTGAGATATTTTAGATGTTAAGTTTAAAATCTCTGTTGTTGCAGACTCATGCATCATGCACAGATATGCACAGCAGGGAGCAGAATTGGCTGCACTGCAACATCACATGCAGTATATTTGCACTATAGGTTTATAGCAGTTTGATCACACTTCAACTGGCGTGGCAGCATCCTATGGAATCATGGAAGGTGGTTGTTACTTGAAATTCTCTGTTGGAGTATTCTCATGTCCTCCCTTTAACTAGAAATACATATCAAGTATCTCAACAAAATACAATTCCCAGGATTTCATAGGATGAAGCCTGGGCAGTTTATATCAGATCAAAGATTTTTACTGGACTTTTGGTAACAGTATTTGTTGTCATGTTGTGTGTGAAGATGTTTTGTATGGGTTTGAACATTGGACTCTGACTCTGGAGGCCAGTGTTTGAATCCCCTCTTGGCCATGGGAACCCACTGGGTGACTTTGGGCAAGTCATATTCCCTCAGCCTCAGTGGAAGGCAAAGGCAAACTGCATCTGAACAAATCTTGCCAAGAAAACCCCATGGTAGGTTTGCCTTAGGATTTCCGTAAGTCAGAAATGCCTTGAAGGCATTCAACAACAAAGCTGGCATAGCCATGCTTCCAGTGAATGTTAATGCAAATAATATCCAAGGTTTGCTTTTTATTTATCCATAAAAGCTGATTAACAGTCCTCAAGTATTTTTCAGCGGTAGTGGCAATTGTATTTCATCACTGTTTCTCAGGGTTTTTTTTAACACAAAGGTTGTAATTATGAAACCTATGGCATGAAGTCAAATGCTAGTGAGATCAGTGATTTATATTCATAACTGACCCAGTAAAAAGACATTCAAAACACTTTAACTCTCTTTAAACAGTTCAGCTCCAGTGTCTTTGACAGCAACATGAATATCTGCTCATTTGCTGATGAGGATAATTATATGTAAAAAAAAAAAAAGGTGTGGGGTATCTAAGCCAATAAATGATCAGTGGAAAAATATATGTGCAGCCTCTCCACATCTGTCCTTCAGCAACCTTCCCCAGTCTGCTTAACATGTAATTTTAGCCTCAGAGTGCTCATTTATTTTTATGGTTAGAATCATAGGCCCATCACTCCTCTTGAACTCAGGACCAGTCCCACTGAATTTCCAATTGAACATGCATTGGATTGGGCTGTAGGAGAGTCATAAAAGAATTCAGCAACAAGGTTTTTCTTCATCTGTGTTCTAGTGGAATCATACCTGTCAAGACAATCTTCCCTTTATAATTTTTAAAGAGTAATTGTTAACGGATTGAGAACTAGCAGCCTTAGTCTCCACCGACTGAAGGAAACATTTGCAACGTAGATGCTTTTCGTGAATATAGATGCACTTGATTTCTAGAAATATGCAAGGCAGTCAACTCATCTGCCTGTTTGTTTGAGTATTACTGAAGCTCAGAGAGTTTGTGAAAGTATATTTAGATATAAGCTACAAAACCAATAGCATGCTTCATAAGACAAGAGATATACAAAATTATAAAGGAGAAATTAAAAATCACCAAATCTCTACTGTATTTCATAAAAACATCTTTCCATCGTTCATGCTGTAATAAAAATCCTCATTGAGACAATTTGTCTTTGTTCCTAGGCAACTGACTATTCAAAGTAAGAGAAGCAGAAGAGGACAATAACTGTTCTCAGAGCCCTTTTACATGACAGGATCAATAGCACTTTGATTTCACTTTAACGGCTATGTCTGCACCTGACCCAAGTGAATCTTGCATTTGTAGTTTGGAGAGGCAGTAGATCTCCTTGGCTGAAAAATCTAACTACTGTACAGTGGGACCTCATCATCTGTGGGCTTGCCATTCACACATTTCAGCCAAGCTCCCTCATCCCAAATGGTGGCACATGCACATGGCTGCGTTAGAGGTGATACGCCACCATTACCTACAATGGGACTTGAGGTCTTGCATTTATTCGTATCTGTGTGGGGGTCTGGAATGGATCCCCCATGGATCTGAAGGATCCGATTGTAAACTGCAAATTCCAGGATTCCATAGGACAGAACCATGGCAGCTGAGGTGGAATGAAAGTGCTTTCACTGTGTAGCATAAAAGAATTATGGACAGGCCAATGCTGTACAGATGTACATTCCATTACAAGTAATCCTAAGGAAGTATTTAATTATTGATTATAACATCATCATCCCTCTATGTGGGACTTTAGATAGAAAAGGCATGACGGGCCATTTTGTAAAGTGCCCTGTCCACAGACAATGCTTGTGAATTCTAAGGGAATTACAAACTCACTTTTGCATGGAAAGAGTATGCAATTTAGCTTAACTACTATTGGGACAATGGGGCCATTCCAAAGACATCACAGATAATAATCCTACCCTTCTCCTGAATCAGAATGTGCTGCCTTTTGCCATACTTATTGCCAGGATTTGCTGTATGATTCAGAGTGGACCTGGGATACAGCTGAAATGATAAAGCTGAAACCTGCATGAGGCTTTTGATTCTACAAACCAGATTTCTAAAACTCGCTGAAAATAATACAATGGCAGGGAATGTTTCACGCGTGAAACTGATAGGAATGCTATGCCTCCTAGTGGTTGGGAGCATTTGCTTTAACGAATACAAGAAGAGAATTATTGTCATATTCGGACGCATTTCATTTTAAATTGCCATGCTGTCACTACAGCAGTACATGGAACTCACTGAGAAGTTTTAATAGTAAAAGTCCGATTCTGATCCCAGGATACCATTGTGTGTGTTCTGTTTTCTAGCGGGTATCTGGTATCGTCTGATCATTTCCCGGGCGTTTGTTCACAGTATTTCAAAAGGATGCTGCATTCAGACAATTAAAACTGTCAATCGTGTGGATGTAAGTCTCATCAAGCAGTGAGGTTCACTTGTAAAGTACATAGGTTTGAGCTACATGAATGAAAGACATGAGTCCAATTGAGAGACAGGCTTTCTTTCAGTAGAGCAGATAAATTACCCCTAATTTGTTTAGCAGCCAGTGACATTACAAATAATAAATAAAAATTAAAGAAAAGGCTTAAAAAGTATTTAAAAATCAGCACCTATGCTCCTGTACTATTTAAAATACAGATGTTAATTTTACTACAGTTCAGAATATGTTCTGTATTACTTTTCATGGTACCAGTGGCCACATTTCCAGACTGAAAAATGCAGACTGACCCAATGTATGTTTACTCAGAGGCAGGGCTCATTGATTTCATTCCCAGATACATAGAAGTCAGAACTTGGGAAAGTGTGCTTTTTGCAAAATGAAATTTCCAAGCTCTGGGAAAAGGACCACAGCATACCCTCTGTATGTTCCAGTTTGACAGGAACAGTCCTTGTTAATCCTTTGCCATCTCACCTTTTCAGTCACTGAAACCTTGAAATCTTCCCACTTCTCTTTCCTCCTCCTCCCACGCACTTTCTCCTTTTGTCCTCAGGTTCCCTCAAATGCTTCAGTGTAAAATGCAAAAGTAGCTTGCAGTCAATTAATCCAAAGGAGGGAGAGGAGAGTGGTGCAGAATCGTCTTCCCTGGTAGGCTCAAGCCAAAGCAGACTGCTCTGTGAGTCTTATCGCATTATTAAACAAATCCAGTAGGGTTGCTGTTTTGTTGTTGTAGTCATTGTTCTCGTCAGGTTGTAAAAGCGTGGGAGAGCACTGTAAAAGCATCGTTTTTGCCAAATGGATTATTTCAGCTTAGCAAACGGGACACTTTTATGACCTTCTCCCATGGTTTTACAACTGGAAGAGAAAGTAAGAACAACATCATGTGAAAGGAGGAAAAAAAGACATGTATTTTCATTTGTCTGCTGAATTTGTTTAATAATGTGATAAGGCTCAGTCTCTCCTACCTTGTGTGTTCTTCCTCCTTAATAACTTTTGCCATTTGACCACACTCTGATGTTGCTTGATCACATGTGTTTCAGTCTTCATCTGTGAAATGTTGGCAGGTGTGCAACGGCCTCAGCCTAAATAGCCCAGAAACACTAAATCTCACCTGATCTTGGAAGCTAAGTGGGATCAGCTCTGGTTAGTACTTGGCAGGGAGACCACCAACAAATACCAGGTGCTGTAGCAGACTATATTTCAGAAGATGGAACTGATAAAACCCCTCTGAGTATTCTTTGCCTAAGAAAATCCTATGAAATTCATGGAGTTGGCATAATTCGGCAGGTGACTTGAAGGTACATGCACACATATGAAACAGCCTTCTGCTCATGTGAATTATTCTGTAGTAGAGTGTGAACTTTCCCTAACTGTTCTGTCATATAGCATGAGCCCCCACTAGCTGCTAAACATATATATCAGTAAATATGCATCCATAATAGTAGAGGCTAAACTTATAAAATGTATGTGCTAATACTATTTTCCATTTATTTAATTAGTAAACTATACAATGATTAGACTAATTTTTAAAAATACATGTTTTGTAAGAGTACATTATATTCCTAGGCTTAGGAAGCAATGTTTGCCAGCATTAAACAATTTTGGATTCCATCCAGTCAGTCAATGACAAATTGAACAATTAAATAGCAACAAAATTTAATTTCTTAAAAACAAAAACAACCATTGCTTCTCTCTAGAATTCTGAAAAAGAGATCAAGGTTTAGAAAATAACATCTTCATAATGTGGGAGCCATTTTCTAGTATCTGGATCAGTTTGAGTCTTACTTTTTTAAAAAAAAAAACTGCCCCATGTCAACACACAGTAAATTCCTATGAAGCATCTTGACCTTTCTATCCAGCTTAGCTTTTATTTCTGATGCATAGCATGTAAATACTTTCCCTCCCATCCTCACTATATAAGTATTATCAGTACTGGCATATATCAGTTGAGTTATGACAAATCCCAGAATTCCATACACTGAGCCATGACAGTTGAAGCAGTTTCAAGCTGAATTAATTCTTCAGTGTAGATGCAGCCTTGTTTCAGAAGCCCTTAAAACTGGCTGTTACACATACTAGTCTACTCAACCATGCACAACCATAATTCAGAGGGTAGGACACAGAACCACAATGCAAATGTGCAACCACAACCTGTAATGCACAATTTGGAAAGAAAAGGCCCAAATGAGCATGCTGTCTGTGTTAACTCCACTTCTGCAACTATCAGCAGTGGCGCAGTGGTTAAATGCCTGTACTGGTGGCGCAGTGGTTAAATGCCTGTACTGCAGCCATTCACTCAAAACCACAAGGTTGCGAGTTCAAGACCAGCAAAAGGGCCCAAGCTCGACTCAGGCTTGCATCCTTCCGAGGTCGCTAAAACGAGTACCCAGACTGTTGGGAGCAAATTAGCTTACTTGCTAATTAGCTTACTTGCTGTTCACTGCTATGATCTTTGGAATAGCGATATATAAATAAAACAAATTAATTAATTAACATCACAGTAATAAAATTGGCTAAATGTGTTACTACATTGACATCAGGATTTTCATCCCCCCTCCCCAGCTTTCCATAGTGTGAAAAATGTGCTCTGGGAGGTTTTCTAGCCCTCTCTAGCACTTATTGTAGGGTTTATGGGGAGCCGCAGGTGGGATTACACATTTCCTGATTCTGCAGACACAGACTGCCCAATCCTGCCCCATCCCCAAGTAACCATTACCTATACAAAGATCATATCCTACATTTCACAGATTAAAATTAGGACACATGTGGTCAAGAAACATTAGAAATTTTAATCAGGTTATTAATTAGGAAGAACACACAAGGTAAAAGAGCCACAAGCAGTTTGCTTTTGCCTGAACCTACTGGAAAGGGAAGAATTCTATGCTCTCCTCCATCATGAGTAAATTGACTATAAGCTACTTCTGCACTCTGTAGTCAGTTTGCAGCAACTGAAGTTGTCTAATGACAAAGGGGTGAAACAGGCAAAATAAAGTGGCTTCCAGCTGCTTTGAAGGGGGCATTTATATGATGCCAGTGGAAACCGAAATGAAGCCATGCTCCAGGGCTAACAAGTGGAGCAAAAAGAAGCAAGGATACTCCAGCTTAGTGCAGAAAATGCGCATCTTCGCTCCTGCTTATAAACAGCCTGGCATCATTGCAGGGCTGAGGCAAAGCAAAAAAGTGAAAGTGTGACAACTCCAATGGAAGTAGTTCCAATACACACAAACCACACAGTCCAACGAGGGGCATGTCTGAGGGACCTCCATGACTGTGCTTTGCCAATGTAACACTTGGCAAACTGATACACTGATGCCCAGTATGGGTGGAGCATCAGCATCACATGTGTGACTGTGGCCAATCAAAGGGGCAGCTGTTCAATGGGATGGCATCTAGGCAGGGTGTGAAAGGTATTTGGAGGTTGTAGGCGGTGTGTTTATGCACTAGTGCGCTTGTATGATGGGGAGGCAACAAAACCAGCACAGTATGGCTTGATGCCACACCGTGTGGTCTGCTTGTGAGCAGCATTTTTCCTGCCTATCTGCTCTAGCCCAAAGAGGGAAAGTGGAAGGAGGAAGCTTATTGCATGGACAAAAAACACGGGATGCAGCCACGTTGCGGGATGCCTGGGCCTCAGGAGCACTTCGAAAGCCACTTTTCAAAGTTGGAAAGCTCCCAGCTTTGAAAAGCAGCCTCCAAATTGCGCCTGGGACCCAGGATGCAGTTGGCTGCACTCGCCCAGCAGAATCGGCAGCGAATTACGTGCAATAATTCCCACCTGCATCCCGCAACCCAGATGCATCCCGTTGGGGTGCAGTCGGGGTTTTTGTCCATGTGATAAGCTCAGAAGAGAGAGAAATTAGGACATTTTAAAAGTAGCTGAAAAAGTGAGACAACAGAGGATTAAACACGATTGCCCCTACAAAATTTTGACAATTGGAGGGTATGAAATATGACAACTACATGCACAATATATGAATTCACTGCATATTTGAAAGTCTAAAATGCATAAGCTTTCAGGTTTCTGCTGAATTCAAAGAAGTCATTCTTCAGATCATAACTAGCAAAATATTTCATAGACTTGTTTTCAAAAGCTAAGGAAAATCTAGGGAAAGCCACTTGTAAATGTGTCCTTTGTTTGTCTTTTATCTGGTTTGGGTAAATAATCTCCATGAAGTACTGTTTGTACTTCAGACGAACATATAATTGTATTGCCGGATCAAGGAGATTTATTTATGTGGTTACTTAAAGCAAAGCACCGTTAAACAGAACATAAGCAATCATTGTTCAAGTAAACACAGATTTAAACCAATAATTAATACTTGCCATAAAATCAATAGCAACATGGGTGAAAATACTCCCTTGGTAGTTGGAACAGACCTTTTTGTAGACAGGTTTTGCATCCTCTTAGAAAAGCTTAATGGTGGGCATTCTGCAGCATCAGAATCCTGCTCTTTAATCAAGATCTACTGAGTGAAGGAAGCATTGTTGCAGTTAGTAAAGAAATCTCCAAAATTAAAAGTCCAAATAGGCTTTCCCAAAATAACGCACTTTCCTTTTGCTTATGAATACTGGTTAGAAGTAACAATTTACAAGAGCCAATGTCAGCTGAGTGTTGGACTTGAACTCTGGGAGACCAGGGTTCAAATCCCCTCTCAGCCATGGAAACCCAGTGGGTGACTTTGGGCAAGTCATACTATCCCAGCCTTAGAGGAAGGCAATGGTAAGCCTTCTCTGAACAAATCTCATCAAGAAAACCCCATGATAGATTCTCTTTAAGGTCTTCATATGTTGGAATTGACATGAAAGGGGTGTGTGTGTGTGTGTGTAACTAGTACAGTAGCTAAGGGCATTTTTAGCAGCATTTTGCCAGAAATTCAAGTATTATATCTTTTCCTCATCAATCTTAAATTTCCTACCCACCAGCAGGAAAAAAAATTAAGTAGCAAGCAATACCTCTAGCTACATTTAAAATATTGTAACAAAAAAGGAGCACGTCATTTTAAAAAGGGAGCCCAAGCTCTGGGCATGAACTAGGTGGTAGGGGTGGTCCATGAACAGCAGTCTGTATAGTGAACCAGGAACTGTGGAGGATGTCAGTAGTCAGGACAAAACATGAAGAGGGAACCACAGGGTAAATCAAAAGGTAGGATGAAGAAGGAAGCTGGCAGTCATAGCTGTAGAGATGCGTCTAAGAGTGAATCGTCCACCCCCAGGATTTGCTATAGGCCAAATCGGGCTGAGAAGTCCAGTCCTACTTTTTATTTTTGGCCTGTGGAGTTATTGGGAAATTGACTATTCTTAGAGGATTGGAAAAGTGATAAAATACCTTTTAAAAACAACAATAACAAAGGGATATACAAGAGGTACCCTACATGTCTCCAAAAGTCACCTAGAGGCCCACAGAAATGGCCTTGGGGGCTGTATGTAGGGCACGAGCCACATTTTTGCCCACTGGAGAGAACATTGGAGACAAAACCAAGGCATAACCAAGAATATATACCCTCCAGCATTTCACAGATGAAAACCACAACATGTGTGAGCAAGCAACATCATAGTATTGTCAAAATGGCAAACCGTATTATTGAGAAGGAACACCCAAGCTAGGAGAAGCTGCAGCAGTTTGCTTTTACCTGAGCCTGCTGGGGAAAGCAAGATACCACACACTCTTCTCCTCTCTCCCATGCTGAGTTGAGTACGAACTACTTTTGCACTTTCAACTCAGTACGAGGCAACTGAAGTAAGCTGAAGACAAAGAGAGAAAGTGGGAGCAAGAAAGTGAAAGCAGGACATTAAAGTAGCTTAAAAAGTGGGATGACACAGATGCCAAACTGGGACAGTTGAAGGACAATGAGACTACAGAAACAGCAGAGCATGGGAAGACCTTGTTACTTGAGCTGGACCAGGAAACATACCTCAGGAGTTCTTAATGCCAGGGGTCCAATGATAGGCTTCTGGGGATCCATGAAACGAGTACCAAAAACAAAACAAAACAAGGAGAGATGTCTTTTTCCAGTTTTCTCCCTGATAACTTTGAAAATAAGTCTAAATGCATTTTTCAGGAGTGATGGTGGTCCATGGCTTTCCTCAGATTCTGAAAGTGATCTGTGGCCTCTAAAATATTAACCATAGTTATACCTCTTTGCCATCAGCAGGATCCAATGACCAGCTTCTGTGAGCAGATTTATCTATGCAGAACCTGCATTCCCATCACTGAGAAGCTGCAACATGCAGTTCAGTGGTTCCCGCACAGGTGAGCCACACACAGATCTAGCAGCTCCTGACACTAGTAAATAAGAGGAGCACTTTTTGTTTCTGTTGCTAATCCATTTACTCCACTTCAGATCACATCATAATTGGTCTTCACCATATGCATATACATGTATGGATAAAACTGTGCTTTTAAAAACACATATTTTAAAAGCAAAAGTATGGAGGTGGTAGCAACAGCATTCTATAAGAAATGATATTTGGAATAGCTTAAAGGTATGGCATCTGTGTGAATCAGCATGTCACAGTGGTTTGAGTGTTGGACTATGATTCTGGAGATTAAAACTTGATTCCCAGCTCAGCCATGAAAGCCACTGAGTGACTTTGGGGAAGTCACATGGTCTCAGACACAGGATAAGACAATGGCAAACTTCTACTGAACAAATTGTGCCAAGAAAACCCATGATAGGCCTTAGGGTTGCCTTGAGTTGAAAATGATTTGAAGGCACACAACAAATGACATCTGTAGTGTTTAAAATGTCGATAGACCCATGCCCAGTATATTGAAGGACAAATAATGAGGATGTTATTTGATCACTGTCTGAAGATTAAGCAAATGTCAGAAGACTAACTTCCAAACATTCTTACTGGGGATCTTTGAATAGCTAAGGGGCATGAGTTGGTTGGGAACATCATATTTGGTTAGGGACCTAATGTGGAGCCCTCAAAACAATTTAATATCCCAATGATTTGGTCTTTTTAGTCTTTTAGTTCTTTGTTGTTCAGTTAGATTTGCTCAGGATTACAGAGCATGTTACACTGTTCATTTTTAATTTCCCAGATTGCTATCCATTTTTGGTTAACCAATGTTTAGAGGCTATTCTTTTAATCTCTGATAAGCTCTTTGCCTCTGTTCCAAAAAATCCATCCTTTTTTATGAAACACAATAATTTGATAAGATTAAAACACAGCATTCTTATAAAGGTAATGCTGGTAATACTATTCTTTTCGACAGGCACCCGAGGATTAACAAACCATTTTACTGAAGCTATCTATAAAATGATATTGTTTGCAGATATACAAAGCATTTCTTGCTTATTGACACACACAAAATATCTTTTTTTCCCTTGGTGTTATGTACAAAAGAGGGTGGATTATGTATTATTGTGATGATATACAGGAAAGGATCAAACAAATATGAAATAACGGATTTTGTATATATTATTTGCTTTTCAAAGGAAAACTTCAAAACATGCTGCTCAACAAATCTGCAGGAACACATGAAACTGGATTTTCTGTAAGTCTTAAAAACATAGGAGGAGTCATGCCCAGCATTGTTCACATAGTGAACTGATTCCCACAGGAAGCTGGCAAACTGGACATGTGTTGAATGACAACCTCCAAATTGTAGTCACTGGCAACTTGATATTTAGTGGCATAGTGCCTTTGACACAAAAGCACCTTATAGCCACCATTACTAGTCTCTCATGCTGGGTCTACAGATTTTAACATGCTGCTCAGGAACCAAACTCAGCCACTATAGTAGAAGCAAACGGTAAGAGGACAGCGAAGGGTTGCTGGGTTGTATTTGAGTTGTTTATACTTCCTGTGATCAAGCTAAGCATCAAGGACGTCCAGCACATAGTTAGCTCCCTCCCCTTGACCTGTTAACTAAAGTCTTCTTGACTCTGTTTTGTCCCAAGAGCAATACTATGGACTTTGGGTGTAGTAAGGCCTCTGGCTCTCGGGATCACAGCCAGAACAAAAGACTTGTCCACAAATTTCTTAAGTTTTTAAAAGCTTTACTGGTTATAACACAAAAACATGAAACTGATGTCCTTTTTCTCAATAGTCCTTCCTAAATACCTTGCTCTTTTCTTGGTGGATTCTATCTTTCTTCTTCTGAGGACTATATTTCTTCTTTTGTGGACTTATCTTTTTGTCAAAGGAAAATACTCTCTCTAGGTCTGACTTGGCTGAAATCTTACTACACACTGAAACTAACTAAAGGGAGACAACATAAGACCCTGGGATTTCCCACAATCCTTGTCTTTCTTAAAGCTGTAGATCTCTATGTTCCCTTCTAAACGAATACATAGAAAAGCTAATATAATCTCAACTAAATAGATGTCTCAAGAGCATCAAAGATGCTCTGGAGGCATGACACTTTCTGTCTGTTGTGTGCTCTAAGCTTTGGAGAGGCACTACTTGACTGCCCTTAATTGCAAATTCTATTTTTGTAGTTGGATTCCACGTCACAAGGGGCTCAAAAATTCCGAATGATAGTTTAATCTGCTGCCTCTCCCATATATTGACTTTCATCTCCTTAAAAGAGTTGGCCCACATGCAACCTAGCAATCTGTGTTCCCATGCAGGTATAAATTCATAACTGAAAGCCTGGAAAACGTAGGATGGCTGATGCTCTCTGTGAATTTACAAGTGCCAGTGAGCAATCAGAAAGTGAACCCTTTTGCTCTTCTTCTGAAATACACTTGTCCCTCCATGTTTGCGGACTTGGAGTCCACGGTCTCGCACCTTCACAGAGGGCAAGCAGGGAGGGACAAAATGGTGCCTGCAGGAACATGCCACCATTGTAACCAATGGGGACTCGAATATTTGCCATTTTTCCAGATTCACGGGGGTCTTTGCAAATCGGGATGACTAGATATGTTCAAAATGTATCCATTCCAATCCTATGTCACTGAGTTCAGATTTTCCCAGTCACACAAAGAGAATTCCACCATTTCCTTAACACCTTCTCTCCTCCTTATTTGGCAAATGATAACTGCCCCATCTTCCCTCCTCTGTTATTACTGGTAGGAATTATCTACAAATTGAGGTCTAGTGCGTGATATAAAAATTAGTGCTCCCTTTCTGTAATTATTTGGGGCAAAATAAACATGTCTCCACTTCAAACTATAGTTTTGTCAGAATCTTTGATTTAATTTTTCTATTATAATTAGCATGGTACACAATCTGTTGTGTGCATATCATGCGTCAGTCTTGGATGCTCGTTTTTCTATGTTTGCCAAATAGATAAACAGATGCATTTTCAGATGTACATGTGATCAAAAATACATACCAGTTTTTAAATAAATAATTTAAACATGGGACATCAATGGTTAAATGAATCAATTGTGTATGGATGCCTCAGTTGAAAATGGGATTTCTGTTTGAAACAATAAAAGTTGACAATTATTACAACTGTATGCTATATTTTAACCAGTATCTTCTCCCTCTTTTGTTTATTACATTAAACATTATAAGAATTAACTATTTGACAGCAGAACAAGTCTTTTGTAATGTGTGTGTCCCACAGGTTCAGACCAAACCATACTGGATGCAACCAAAGGATACAGCTCCCTTTTACAACAAAGTATTCTGCCATGCAGGGGAGTGGGGATTCTAATATGTCATTTGATGGATATTGATAGACAGGTGATGTCAAGCTGATTAGCTGTGACATCCTTACTAGGCATCAGGTGCCACTTTGACTCTGAGGCACAGACTCCATAATAGCTATATCAGGGGATATAGCTATTATGGAGAAATATAACTTCTACAAAATATCAGAGAACAAGTGTGTGTCAGAATGACCTTTTATGCCCTTCTGTGTCAAACAGAAACTGCCTCCTGTACTGCAAATAAACTTAGCAGAAAGAACACCGTATTCCTCAGTGATCTCAGGCGTCTAAAAAACAGTTGTTTGTCAAGTTATCCCTTCAATAACTTCAAAGACTCATTAAATGTATGACAAAACATTCTGTCTTGTAAGCATATGTGCAATAGCTAAATACAAAAATAAGCACCCAATTAAAAAGTTTACCAGTTAAGAATCGCTTACAGCAGTGTTACTCAAGCTATCTGGTGTTGGGGAGCATCTCCCTCCACCTCACCCTGAATAATATACCAGGAACTGGTATCATATTTGTACGCATTCACTACAACTGCTTCTTGGAAACTCTCTGCAGACTGGCAGCTGATGGATTGCACTGATTCAGGGACCACTACTTTGAATAATACTGACAGTATTTATACAGGTGCTTAGGCGTAAGTAACACGGGTTCAATGGGGATTACTCCCAGGTATATGAGAAACAGTGTGGTGTAGTGGTTTGAGTGTTGGACTGTGACTCTAGAGGCTAGGATTCAATTCCCCACTTGGCCATGAAATCTACTGGGTGATCTTGGGCAAGTCACATGTTCTCAGCCTCAAGAGAAGATAATGCCAAACCACTTCTGAACAAATATTGCCAAGAAAACCCCGTGATAGAGTTACTGTAGGGTTACCATAAGTCAGAAATGATTTGAAGGCACACACCACCAGCACCAAATGTGTATATAAGACTGCGACCTTTATTAATGACAAGAGGAATGGAATTTGTGTTTGTATGTGTGCTTAACCTTCTGGGTGCTTCTGATCAGTGCTGGGTGATGCCTAGACAATAGCATCCATATCTCTCACTTACCCTTTGCTTTTCTTCTTTCTTTCCTGCCTTTTCTTCCTTCTCTTTCCACTCAAACTTGTCTTTTTTTCCTCCCTTTATCTTCTTGCTCTCTCCCCACTTCTTGTTATCTTGTTTCTTTCTCACTCTTCACCTCCCCTGCATTGCAATTGTCTTAGGGGAAAAAAGGTTCTATCTACAATAGTTTATTCATTTTGATTGTTCATTTTAGGTATATATTTATATACCAACCTTCAATCAAAATTTCTGGGTGCCTTGGATATATTTTTTAATATGCATATATTTTTTAAAATATGCATATATATTTTTAAAGTGTGCTATAGCAAAATGGTAACAACAAAGCAATAACAATAATGATATTGTGCACTAAAAATTAGAATACTTATTCAAAAAGCAGAAGACAAGTGACCCACTCCACAACAGAAAACAAAGGGATAAACCACATAAAAATACATTTTAATTATTTTGCATTAGGAAAACGCCCTGCGCTATCTTGCCATGTAAGGAAATAGGCATAATACAGTTGTCCCTCCATATTCGCTAGGGTTAGGGGAACAAGACCCCCGTGAATATGGAAAAACTGCAGATAACAAAAACACTGTTTTTACCTGAAAGGACACCTCTCTAGGAATCTCTAGGTCCTCCAGTGCAACTCTGTGGTCAATGTCCAACATACACTGACCATAGAATGGCACTGGAGTAGCTACAAATGGTCTTTCAGTGCAACTTTTAGTTAAAGTTGACCACAGAGTTGCACTGGAGGACTTAGACAGTCCTAGAGAGAACATATTAATGAAATCCGTGAATAATCAAATCCGTAAATATCAAAGCTGCAAATATGGAGGGATGATTGTACAGTTGGCTCTCCTTATCCATGGATTTTTTATACACGGATTCAAGCATCCAAGGCTTGAAAATATTCAAAAAAAGTATAAATTTCAAGTATCAAACCTTGATTTTTCCATTTTATATAAGGGACACCATTTTGTTATGCCATTGTATTTAATGGGACTTGAGCATACCCAGATTTTGTTATTCATGGGAGTTTCTGGAACCAAACCCCAGCGGATAAAAATGGACCACTGTATAATCAAATTGTCCAATACTGCATTATAACCAAACATAATTCCACATAATGTATATTCGGGCAACCTTGGGGCCCCTTCACACTATACAGTTATAGCACTATGATCCCACTTTAACTGCCATGGCAACATCCTATGAAATTGTGGATTTTATAGTTTGGGAAAACACTAGACTTTTCTGGCTGAGAATAGCCTATACCAGTGATGGTGAACTTTCTCGAGGCCAAGTGCCCAAACTGCAACCCAAAACCCACTTATTTATTGCAAAGTGCCATGTCCCTCTGGCTTTCTAGTAACAAACTCTGGCAAACACTGTGCTGGGACGATAGCACATGTGCCCATAGAGAGGGCTCTGAGTGCCACCTCTGGCACGCGTGCCATAGGTTTGCCATCACTGGCCTATACAATGGGACCTTGGTATCTGTGGATTTGCTATCCACAGATTTGAACATCCATGGACAGCAAGCCTGCGCTGTCTCTAGTGGTGGCACGTGCATGCAGCCACGCCACTATTAGGAACAACAGGACTTCACCTGAAGTCCCATTATCCCTAATGGCAGTGCGGTTGCATGTATGCACTGCTATTGGGGACAACGGAACTTGAGCATCTGTGGATTTTGGTATCTGCAAGGGGGAGGGTCCAGAACCGATCCTAAATCTGAGGATTTTCTGGGATGAAGCCATGCCATTTAACATGGAACCATGGGGCTATAATTGTGTAGAGCAAACTGAACAATTCCTCAGTTTTGCTGCAAGACTGGAAATGGCAAACCTGGGTTAGTGGGATGCCATTTATATTGTGAGGACATGCTTTTATCTTCTGGTCCATCCCCATGAGTGTGAGAGTGTGAAGTAGGGATGGATAACAGCTATAGTCGCAGCTACTGGCCCAGGTTCTCCTCACTCCTAGTTATCATCACACCTACAAACACAGGGTTAGATGTGATCCTAACAGGGGCAAAATTGTCTAGCACAAATACATCCTAATAACACCTAAACTGAAAATTTCCCCCATAGTCACTAATGAGAGTCAGTGCAGTTTTGCCATCTTTTTAGTTTTTCCTGAGTTGTGTTAATCCCCAAAAAGGCCTTTTCTAAACCAGGAAGTAATCCAGAAACCAACTTCTGGTTTGTTTTCTCGTTGAAATAAAGGCTCTTCCTGACATAAAACAATCTAATAGTGAGCAAAAGAAAAAGAAAAGAAGAAGAAGCAAAAGGCAGGCAGGCCAAATGGTTTCATGTACCCAAAGAGCATGGGACCATTTTTAGGTTGTTTTTTTTAAAGGGGGGGGGGGTTGAAAGTTTTATTCCCTGTACTAACTTTTAAAAAGATCTCTAATGTACATGATGGGCGGATGTATTTCAAAGCTGTCTGTGTTCTGAAGCATACTGCAATCTTCAAATTAAAATCTCATTAAGCAAAATCAACCAACTGAAGATTTTAGAAGCAAGCTAAAAGTTGTCTTGCATTTATTCTGTCAAATATACAACATGTGAGTGACACATCGGTAAATGCAATTATTTGAGCTGGTTCGGCAAGTGAGAGAGAACATAGCATAGAACACACTGACTAAGCAAATGATTGAAGCTGTCATGTCCTCCAAACTGGAGGTGACAGTTACAGTTCGTGTCAAAACTAACACCCAATTATCCTTTTACATTTTTGTATGGCCAAGTCACACAAGGCAACCTTATTTCATTATTTTCACTCAGAGAATCGTTCTTCTGATTATGCCTTTGTAGGAGAAATCCAGGCATGTACCACGTCTGGGAGAATTTTAATTTCCAGGAGGTCTCTTTGACAAGTTAAATAAAAGACTGACCATGCAACAATCAGAAAAACAACAGCATAGTGACTTTGCACTGGGTCATAAAAGTGACCCTTTTTTATAAATCTAGAAGGCTGGTTTAATTAGAGCAGGAAATGATCATTTTTCTTGGACTACAATGATCAGAGTTTGCTAGCCATATTGTATTGTTGTTGTATGCCTTCAAGTAGTTTCCAATTTATGGCAACCCTGTCAAAGGGTTTTCTTGACAAGTTTCTTCAGATGGAGTTTACCATCACTGCCATCCTCCAAGCCTGAGAGTGTGTGACTTGTGGGTTTCCATGGCTGAGCCGGGATTTGAACCTTGGCCTCCCAGTGTCTTAGTCCAACACTCAAACCATTACATCACACTGGCCCCCGATAAGCCGTATTGTATAGCTTATAAAAAGCAAACATTCTGCAACCTCTGGATTTAATGTCTATTCTATATACAACTGGATCTTCCTCGAGGTAACTCACGTAGTCATAATTTCTGAGACTATTGCTGCATTCCTTTACGTACATTATTGTTGTTGTTTTTGTGATGTGGACTGTGACTTTTGATCACCCTCTCCAAGGATTTTCTTGGCAAGATTTATTTAGAGGATGTTTCTGCCATTGCCTTTCCCTGTGGCTGACTTTTGCCCAAGGTTACCTGGTGGGTTTCCATGACTGAGTGGGGGTTTGAACTATGGTTTCCTGGAGTTCTAGTCCAACACTCACACTGCCACACCACACTGGCTACACACATGGCAATAAACCCAATGTAATATAATAGAGCTTAAATATAGATAGATAGGATTGTGTTCTAAAAGGATCATGTCCATAGTGCTGGAGATTATAGTTGCTGAGCCTACTCTAAATGTTTCATTCTCCAAAGTAAGACTATATAGATATAGATTAGTTTACTTGTGACTTCTCCCCATGGAACTCTAAGGATTGTAGTTCCAACAAGTGGACTTTTCTATAGATTCTTCTATAGATTTTTTCCTAAGATTCTTTTTAAACCGGTATAAAATTGATTGTAAATCATAGAATCATAGAGTTGGCAGAGACCACAAGGGCCAATCCTGTCCAACCCCCTGCCATGCAGGAACTCTCATTAAAGCATCCCCAACAGATGGCCATCCAGCCTCTGTTTAAAGACCTCCAAGGAAGGAGACTCCACCAAACTCCGAGGGAGTGTGTTCCACTGTCGAACAGCCCTTACTTTTAGGAGAGAGACCTTCAAATTTGCCTATCTACACCTGCCATGAATTGGGTAGTCTTCACTTCTCCCACACCAAATTTAATTTTTTCTGTTTAAATATGTACAAGAAACTACAGCTCCTACTTATTTATTACAGTCAATTTGACATTGCTGCATTTAAAAATTTTGGCAATAATTCTTTAGGACTTATGTACATTTGCCTCAGAGTAAAGCCCGTTGAGTGCAATTGCATTCGCTTCTGAATAGTTGTGCTAATAATATAATGTGCAGTTGATATCAACAGTGATAACCAAATACACCATTATCTGAAAATTCCTTAGTTTCTTTAAAAACTAACAATTTAACTAATGAATTAATTAATAACAGAGGTAACAAATCAAACATCTCCCTTCCAATGGTGTCCCTAGGGTTAGTGTCACCCGGTGCAGTAATTCATGGTGTCACCCTCCTCATTGACCTCCTCCCATTTCATACCATACAGAATCCTTAGCAATGCTTTTTTCCACTAATGTTACTCATAAATCCTAATTCCCATATATTACTGAATGTAATGCTAATAGTTGTGCCATAAACGACTAGCAAAATTAAAATTAGACCTTCAAATTACAATATCATATGCACAACCCAAATGCATTTACATATATATAGTGAAGATTTGGTTAAAATGTGATGTTTTTAAATAAATTTTTTAAAGGATATTAAAAAAATATTTCTTTTTTTTAAATCAAATTTCAAAATTTTAATTTTAAAAATTCTGGGGTCTCTCCCACTGAGCTTCACTCCACTTCCACAATCTTTTAAATCATTTTAAAGGGAAGCAGGTGAATAGCACAGTACATTTCTGCATCAATGTGTTTGAGGAACAGTGGTGTTACCCCCCTCCTTAGGATGTCACCTGGTGCGATCCACACCCCAGGCATCCCCCTAGTGATGTCACTGCTTCCTTCCCAATAATAATGGCAACAATTTTTAATATAAATCTGATAGAATTAAGGCCTGTGCATGCCATACAGAACCATCAGTAGCAAATATTGTCACACTTAAATATAATGCAGCGGGTTTGACACCTTTTTGTTTTGTTGGTGAATAATTGCAACAGGCTATATTGCCAGTATGGTACATGTTTTCATTAGTACTGTCACAATATAGGCCTTTGTAAGGATTTGAAAAATAACATTCACATGAAATGTGGTTTAAATATACACTAACCTCGTGGCAGCCAGTGAAGGAGTGACTTGTATGCTCAAAGACTGGCTCTTTCATTTCTGTTGACCTCTTTTTTACTCATCGAAGCTTCGTGTGTCACACTCTGCAGTCAGTGATATAGAGACAGAAACAACTAATTAGCAGGAAAGACAGCATCTTATAATGCTGCCAACAATTGCAACAACAAACCTATTCTGGAACAAGACGTTATTAAAAATTGTTTATCCCAAGACCAAGCTTGTTCATGAAACCACCCCAGAAAAGGAGTTATGCATGGAAGAAAGTAATAAAATGTGCTTGCTTAGGTGGAGCAACCTCCCAAAAGTTATTTTCACATACACACATGCCACAATATGATAATTGGAAATTCAGATGAATTTCTTTTCAATGCATATGAAATAGATATGTCTTGTCATGTCCATTCCACTGCTATGCAAACCTTATTCACATGTTCCTCTCATTCTATTCAGCAGAGCAATGATTTCCCACTTTGTTTTTCCAGATGTTTTGAACTTCAAGTCCCATAATTCCTGACCATTGACCAAGTTGGCTGGGGCTTCTAGGATCTGAAGTCCAAAACAAATGGAGGACAAAGGTTGGAAATTACAGCTACAGCTTTCTCCCAGGACTCCATAGGATAGAACCAAGGCAGTTAAACTGGACTGACAGCACTATGATTGTGCAGTGTGAAAGGTCTTCTGGGTAGTTACTGATAGTCATCTTATTGTTTACAGCCATTCTCTGGATGTGA
This sequence comes from Sceloporus occidentalis, assembly GCA_023333645.1. NCBI lineage: Eukaryota > Metazoa > Chordata > Lepidosauria > Squamata > Phrynosomatidae > Sceloporus > Sceloporus occidentalis. The sequence goes on from JALMGF010000005.1 coordinate 81,127,723, forward strand.
CAAAAGCATGTTACATTGTTTTTCTCAATGGTCAGCTCAAGTATTTATGAGCTCTGATATTTGGCACTTGCTTAATTGAGGTGAGAGAAGTTCCAGATAATTCATTTGCAAAAGAAGCAATGAGGCAGGCACTTCCATGGAAATTCAATGTTCAGGATTTTTTTTAGTGCTTAAATAAAATTAGCAGTGCCTCAGCCATTTATTTTAGTTGTGTGAGTCTCAGTAATTTGAATTACACTACTGGGCTCCAGAAAAGTAGGGGGAGAGGGAGGAATTCCATTCTGAAGATAAACACAGGCAATTCTTCCTTGTTAAACACTGTGGAAGGGAAAGACAGTTGAATGTTTTATAGCACTCCAGTCACCACAAAAGATCAATTATAGCTTCAGATCATAATAGTATATGTATGCAATTGTGTTTCACATGCAACTGAAAATGTACATAAGCATACATAAATAAGGGAGGATCACCTAGGTAACATGATACAGTGTGTCCTTGCCTTACTCAGGGGACCCCCCCCCCAACCGCATAAGGCATATACCATGTATGCTCAGGCCCCATTGAAAACAATGGGGCTTATGCATATGGTGCCATGCGGCGTGCATGCCATGGACGCGTGCACCATGTCCTCTTCCATCATGTGGCTTTCAGCATAAGTTGAAATTTGTGTATAGCACACCTGCGTCATATGTGGACACACTCTGTTCTCAATTTTAATTGTGTTGGTCTCAGTCAAGACAATTTAGATTACTCCACTGGGCTGCATGAGGGAAGAGGGAGAGGGAATTCTATTTTAAAGGTAAACACAGGCCATCCTTGTTAGACACTGCCTATGGAATTTTATGGCTCACATCTCTAGTTGTAAGAAGATTTAGGGAGGGAAAGGCAGATTAAGTGCTTTATAGCCCACATTCTTTGGGGATTTGTCAAGAGTGGTTCAGTTTTGGTGTGAGGGTTGACCAAGCTGAAATATTTCATTCCCAACAGAGAAGCAAGAACAGCAATAAAATTTCCCACCCCCTTCAGGGACACGAAAAATAAAGGGAGACATTTACATCACTACTCTGAACATGTTCATTGACATCTTCAGTGAATCCGTAGGTTCATAAGGAGCTTGCTAGTTCCACACTTGCCAAGTGCTGTCTTGATCCTCCAAGATTTGATGGTGAACCTCTATAGAAGGGATCTTTTGCTGGCAATGGCCCAGATCATTTTATTTGACAATTGATAATATTCACTTGGGGGATTATGGTTTAAGGAGTTTTTTCCTGATTAATCAGATTTATCATATTGACCTATTGTTAAGCTCTTGCCAATATCCCTAATAATTTTAATATAAAGATATTGGACAAAAATTGAACCAGAAAATACTTATTGATTGGCTATGGCCATTAATGTGAATCTTAATGGATAGGAGCACAGAGCCTGCTTAGGAACTAGATCGAAAGGCAGGTAGCTCACTTGAATACAATGTGATTGAGAGCACATTGAACAATCAAATTCCACTTTGCACCCAGTTTCATTGACTCTAGGAAGTTTCATTTTCTTCCAGTGATTCCGTGTTTCTTTTATATAGATAGAGTTCATTAAAATATAATTCAGAAAGCCTTTGCTGTTGAAAATTCTCCAAAAGTATGTCTGTTGATATCTGACCAGTCAGGCTGCTTAAGTCCATTCATCACTCAGGTGAATGGAAGACTATGTCTAAATCTGGAGAGGAAGAAAGGAAGATATTGTATTTTTTATAAGAAAGGAGGGAAACCTCCTTTCTCCCACTTCAAAGGTTAAGTAAATCCAGATAGGTTTTCTTTTAACCTATTACATCCAGAGTTTGACTGAAAAGAAACTAGTAAAGGGCTCTTTTCATTCCATAAATCAAACAGTCATCTCTGTAGCCTCTGCTGGGAATGGATAATGCTTTCTTCTCCAGTTTCAAGGACAACAGTCAGAATATATTGGCACTGTATGACATGGCTTTGCCATTTGCTGAACTTGTGATATTTCTTTTACTCTTTCTTGAAGTGACAGCATTTAGCTGAAAGAATTGCTTCCACTCTCTTCAGGCACTGGCAATTTATTTATTTTATAGCTCAAGATGTATCTCCCATTAGAGCTTTTTTGTTGTTTTTAAGAATAACAAAACCCCAGGGGGGTTGGCTCACAGCAATATATTTTCAAAGAGGAAAATACAGCAACACAACATTTAAAAATAATAATAATAAAACAATTCCAACAAAAAGCACTGGAGAAATGTTACAGTATGGGGAGAAAACCATCAAACGTGATTTCAAAGCTTGAAGGAACAGGATTGAATTTGCCAGGGGCCTGAAAGGTAATAATGAGATTCCTGTGTATGTATTCTGGAAAAGTTATCTGCTTTTTGGGGCCCAACACAGATCAGACTTTGTTTTTGCTGGCCACTTAATGAAGCTCAGATAGTAGGAACACCTTTAAAATCTGTGTTTCAGATACTTTGAATTTAGGCAGATTAAGTTTTCAGGGCCAATCATTCATCTTGAATTGAGCCTGAAAGTAGCCAGATTGTTAAGTACAGTTAGTCCTCCGTTTTCATGGTGAATCCTTTCTGGACCACCACCCCTGCAAAAACAGAGGCTCATGCTTATTCAAGCTCCATAGGCTTGAATGGAGTGTGCTCCTGTGTGTGCGGCAAAGCCACCCGCACCATTGCAAACAGCGGAGGTCACCCCTCTGCGTATATTCAAGGGCGCAGACCCCAGATCCGCACATTAGGAGGGATGACTGTAGTTGCATTATATGTTTACAGCAGCTCATCTCAGTCAATGTGGTGTATTTTGAACTAGCTGCAATTTCTGGCCACACTTCAAGGTCAGCACCAGCATTATAGTATCCGACTGGGATTAATGTGACCAGATCATCTCTCTTGAAGAAGAGACAGAGCTGATGCACCAACAAAAGCTGATTTTAAGAAGCAAACCCCAACCTTGTAAGCTGCTGGTGACCATGCATCAAGAATGCATACTCCCATACTGTGCACTTGGTTGACCTGAGAGTGTATGAAACATGAACTGAGCATCTCTCCACTGGACTGACATACCATTTGCAAATAGTATGTCTTCTCTATCTCTTCTGTTTTATATGGCCTCAGCTTCAATTTATCAAAGCTCATTCTGTTCATTGCCATATAGTTACACAAACTAGCATGCATATATGCATCAACACTAAGCAGAATGGTTTACTTTTGACTCAAAAACCATACCTCTTATAGATTTGGTTGGATTGATAGTCAAGCTGTGGCATTAGCTGATTCTTCAGACCACTACCATGGTTCCCTGATAGAAAATGGCTTTTCAAGGAAGGGCCATTTTTCAGTAGCAAAGCATGGGTTCTGCATGGAGAAGATCATAGCTTTGTATGAGACAATTTCTCGGGGGTTCACAATCTTTTTGTGACCTCACCATCCAGAATGGCCGAGGGTCATTTACAAACTTGGCTCCATCACTGTTCACCCCCAACAGATCTTGAAGAAACCAACAACTTATTTTCCTCTGCTAAAAACTAATAAACATACTACACTGATGGCAATATGATTTACACTGAATTATATTTGGCATTGCAGTATAAATTAAAAATGTAACAAAAGATTCATTTCACTTTTAGTTTACATATCTCCCAGCCCATAATACTACACTAGGATTCTAAGCGCAATGATAAATGTACTGTTTTGCTTTTTGGAACTGCATCATATTTTCCCCTAGTGCTTTATATCCTATCCAGTTTTCCCACTGATTGCATTAGGAATCTGCTGGAGGGGAAACTATGTTCTCTGACAGATGCAAAAACAGTTCATTATTTTTTGATTTACCAAAAAAACACCCTCTTGTATTTTATTGCAAGACAGATCTGCCAGATGATGGATGAGTCCATGAATCACACGCTGACAGTTAAGCAGGTAAAAAACAAAGATAATGGGGAAAAGTCATATGTCAGTCAACCTCTCTTCAGCTCACTCTTCAGCTGAAGGCAGGGTTTGAGGGGCTGATGTCAGGATGGCCACTTGTAACTTGTAATGTTCTTCTCAATCCCAGTGGGAACAAACCTGCTTTTAATTCCTGCAGGAGCTGCCAAAGAGAATCAGGTTGCAGAAACTTAGAATGAAGCAAGAAATCATGTCTGGAAGAAAAGTCTGGAGCCCAAGAGCAAACACTGCATGCCTACAAATTGTCCTGGTAAACAAATCAACACTTTGCAGACTTGATCTATAAAAAAAAAGTACCGGAAAGAAAGAGGGAAAGGCAGAGCATCATTTATATTGTTTTCGTGACGAGGATTAATCAACCATAGTCAAGCTAATTGCTTGGCTGAATATTTTATTTTTAACATAACATTAACCTTAATTCCAGGGTCTCAGAAAAATTTAAACACTCAGAAAAATAGGCACTCTTCCTAGGTAAAATTGATTATTAATTAAAAATAATTAGTGATTCTTCTAGGCAACGCAGGATACTACAGGGAGTAAATAAACAAATAACAAGCAACATTGGGAGGGGGAATATCCCACAGAAGAAAAGAATAAACAAAGGTACAAAAGCCAAATACAAACATCAAAGAACCTATGGTCCTACTGGAATAAAGGTTTTCAGGTAGCATCACAATAGTGATGGTACACAGCGATTCAACTTGCTTAAAGGTAAACGGTAAAGGTGTCCCTTTTGACGTGATTGGCTAGTTGTGTCCAACTATATGGAGTAGTGCTCATCTCTGTTACTAAGCCAAGGCAGCCAGTGTTGTCAAAGACAACTTAGTGGCCATGCGACCAGCATGACTATATAGAATGCTATTACCTTCCCACCAAAGTGGTACCTATTTATCTACTTGCACTTTTACATGCTCTCGACACTAGGTTGCCAGAAGCTGGGACTAGTGACGGGAGCATACTTTGTCATATGGTGCTTAGGACTTGAATTGCCGATCTGCTGACCTTGTCTTAACTACTAAGCCACCATGTCCTACAAAGTAGCAAAAAAGGAGAACCACCTGTTCAAATCTGAGCCTGTTCCACCAGACTGGTAGCTGATCTTCTGCCTTCCTCACTGGCATACCACTGGATGACGCAAGCAAGGCCGCTGTGTGGTCACAACTGCTGATTTTCATATCACACTACAGAACTGATACAGCCTTTTCTTCCAGTTTGAAGTGAAACAACTATTGCCAGTGTTCTTGAGTGAGGGAAATTCTGTGTTGTGTTTAATGAAAGTTCTTGATTGGGCTGTTGGATGTTTCTGTTTCTAGCATGACATGAATAGTGCCAGTGATCATGAGAGTTGTTCCTGCTACCCACCCAACACTTGGAGGTGGACAAAGCCTGAACCATTATGTAATTGCTGCCTTAGGGGAACTTGGAAGTGGATTAAATAAGAAAATAATTATAATTATTATGCTTAAAAATTATCTTATATGATTTTATAATTACAATAATGATAATTATGCAACATGCTGAGTTGTAAACTGGATATGATATTGGAACTGTGTGAATACATCTCTGATGTCTTTCTATTACCATTCTCCCTTCACTAATTTGAATTAAGTTCCTAAGTGTTTTAACCCTTCTTCTATACTGATTCCCTTATGGATGCCTCTCCACTTCAATAACCTGTTTTTAGGTTGCAGGAGGAAATATCTCGTACCTGTATTATGCTTGCTTATTTTTCTTTGAATGGCTATTGACAATTGTGAAGCCATTTATATATGATTTTTTGGCATGGGGGAGAGCACATTAGATTCCATTCAGAGACTGCAATGCTTTTAGTGCATTAGCATGCATGTGTACAAACCCGATTTCTTTGTGTCTGTGTGTTCTTTAAATAAAAAAAGCAGGTGCTCCAATCTCATATGAGTAGAAGCTCTCTTGTAAAGATCATGCCAGCAACATAACATAACATAAAAACACAATCGAGTCCTACCAAAAAAAAAGATTAAAAACATTAATATACATAAATATATAAATATTACAGTTATGCATATACATGCATGCACACATAGGGTCGCCAGATCTCGGGTCTCACTTGAAATCTCAGGATATGCTACCCATCATGCTTTTCCCATAGTTAGTTGGCAGTTCTGCTCCCCTTCCGAATCCCATGCCTCTGTGGCACCACAGGGATCCAACTTGGTGATATCACAAGAGCCTGCACCTATAACATCACACAGGCTCACTCTGCCAAGACAAGTACTGTAGTATAACCCAAACTCCAGTAGCTACCTATTAGTCACCAAAGATGGAATGTATGAACATACATAGCTCCAACATCAATGATCTTTTGGACTGGAGAGATCTGAGTTGCTGTAATTTTTGCATAAATACAAATTGGGAGGATCATAAGCAGAATGGTTCTACCTACCTACCTATCACTTCAGTAAGAAATTAAACTGAAACAAGTGATAGCTTCCCATGCTTATCTCTGAGAGCATTAAACCATCATTTGATCTAGCTGGAATGCACACAGCTCATGAGGGAAATGCATTACACTCTAAAAGAGATTAACTCCTGGGGGAAAATCCTTATAAAATCAGAAATCAAAAAATCTAAAGCAGGATTTCACCTCTTTGCTCATCAGACAAGTTGAATATAGAAGCAAGAGGAAGAGGAGGATGAGGAGAAAGAGGAAGCAGTGGAGTAGGAGGCACATGAGCCACTGGTGAGAGCCATTGGGGACAATGCAGACTTGAGCATCCATGGATTTTGGTATCTGTGAGAGGGGTCTGGAACAGATCCCCCACAGATACCAAAGGCCGACTGTATATTAAAAGTACAGCTTATTGAGAAAAAAATTAGAAAATGAATTTATTTTTAAGTTTTTAATTTTCTGTTACAAATGGAGCTACAGTGTCCTGAAGAAACCACTCAGCTCTAAGGAACTCTTTGGTTTTGCCAGTTTATGAGAAGCAAACAAAAAAAAAGTTCCAATAAAAAAAGAAGAAACCATCAACATTAGGAACACACAGAAAATTGTTTAGTCAAGCAGATATAACAGTCATTTCCATAAAAGAAATAAGAAAAGGAAACCAAGATTAGGAATGGTAATGGCTAATACTGTACATAGTCTTATGTAATTTCCCCCTCTTTTTACATGGTTTTTAGAAATAATCTATGGCCAATAAATGTGTAAAATTTACTGACCAAAAAGGAGCCATGCACTGTTGTGGTTGGAATGTTAGCCTACGACTCTTGAGATCAGGGTTCAAATCCCCACTCAGCCATGGAAACCCACGGGGTGATCTTGGGCAAGCTACACACTCTCAGCCTCAGAAGGAGACAAAGGCAAACTCCCTTTGAACAAATCTTGTCCAGAAAACCTTGTAACAGGTTCACCTTAGAAGCGCCGTAAGTCCAAAACGACTTGACGTCACACAACAACAAATATGTGAAAACCTTGTTTCAAACATTAACTCATCATTCCAAAAGAAAATATTTCCCCAAGAAATAATAATTTTTTTTTGGGGGGGGGGGAAATGTTTTCCTCATTGTTCCTGGGTCCTCCCTCACTCCCGGGTCTTAACATCTTTACAGATGACCATCTAGCCTTTGCTTAAAAACCCGTGGGAAAGCAGAACTCTTCTCCCAAGGCAGTTTATTTCAGTGCCTGTTACTTCCACCCAGCCCACATCCCTGCCACACAGCCCGAAAAACCCACAAAAAAACCTCTGTCCAATATAGTAATTTTATGATAGCCTTTAGGGCTGAAGGGCAGGGTATAAATACCATAAATAAATAATAATAAATAATAAACAATAAAATAAATAATTTGGTGTGTGGGATGGAAATGCAGCAGAGGAGGGGACCTTTTAACACCTCAGTTACATTTGTCTAAATCTGGATTCAATGCAGTATTTCCATGTGAGTGTGGGTACCCTAAAGAAACCAGATCCAGTCTGATCTTGAAAGGTAAGCAGGGTCAATCCTGGTTAGTACATGGAGGGGAGACCATCAATGAATACCAGGTGCTATAGGTTATATTTCAGAGGGTGGAACTGGCAACCTGGAACTGAGTATTCCTTGCCTAAGAAAACCCTATGAAATTCAAGGGGGTGCCATATGTCGACAGTCAACTATGTCGACAGTCAACTTGAAGGCACACACAGATACTGGATGTGTTTGGCCACATCATCGAAACCAGGGATGAGGACTGTGCAACAGTTCAGATGTTGGACTGCAACTCCTAGCAGCCAGTGCTGGGGAATTCTGGGAGTTGCACTTCAGTAACATCTGAAGTGGGTATATTTTTGACATTAAATTATGAAAATAAAAATGATTATGGCATAAATGTTAGATAATATTCTTGCTTTCAGCAAGTAAAATTTACAGATGTAGACCAGTCAACACTCACAGAAAGGTTCCCACCAGAGCTGCCCTGTGTAGGCTCTTGAGGGAGTTGCTCATTGAGCCTGTTGGGAGAAACTTGAAATAGTTGTTTAAATGGATGGAAGTGGATGACATGGGCCAACCTAGTGGAATCATCCCACAGACACTGGCATGTGGTTGGGGTCATGTAAATAGTCTCCCAGCTGCAAGGCACTAACTTGCTCAGAGGTAAGGGAGGACTGGAGCACAGCTTTGGTGCAGCTTCTGGCCTCTTAGGATGCATGGATCATTTAAACAGCATACCTCCAAAGTGACCCGAAGCAGCTTTATTTTGGCCTGTCTGTTTGGGCCATCCTTCCTACTACTTTTTCATTGCCTTCCATTCCTTTAAAAATAGGAATGAGAATGGCATAGAGTTTGAAAAAGTTCTGTCAAAATGTCCCTGAAATTTCCCCCCAAATGTCTTTTAAATTAGGGCTAGGAATCATATAGGGCTCCCGATGTTTCAAGTAACACTTAAATGGATGAAGGGGGCAGGAGACAGTAAAGGACTTGAGAATTATATTTGATCAACAAAAATATCCAGCCTGTGGGAAAATGTGCAGGATTTGATGATAACCTCAACTGAGAATTTTTCACAATTCACATACATTATATCTAACAGACGTGGGAGATCAGCAGAGCAAATTGTCCAGGACTTGGAAGAAAGCACTGAATTTAACTAGCAGGAAGTATTAATCACCCTCCCCACCTTCCCTGTTCCTAATTATGACTCAGGGAATATATTTTTCATCACTCAAGCAACCAATTTTAACTCTGAGAGAGAAAGAAACCTATTCTAAGGGGAAATGCATCTCAATACTAGAGTTATAAGGGGCAACATATATGAGGTTTAATTACTCATGAAAGGCCAGGAGAGATTCTGTGGCTTACCTATGGACTGAGGGGGAAGCAACCACTGATACCTGTTACTTTGGCTAAAGATTAGATAAGGGAATGCTAGGTCCCATTCCCACTTACAAATAAATCTGTGGATCGATTCCACAGCGAAACGTGGTTCCCACTACATTTGCCCCGATCGCATTTTTCCCCACTACATTTGCCCTGATCAAATTTTTTCCCTCCAAAATAATCCACTTGTGGTTCCCATTCACAAATGAATCAGTTCAAAATGATTCACTTCCAGCCGGCTGAAGGGGAAATTTGAATTTATTCTGATCCACATGTGGTCACGCTTGCGCAGATTTGATTTATCAAAAAAGAAGCAGAAAAAAAATCAGTGTCAAAAAGACACGGGTTAAATGGGTCTAGCGCATGACCCCCTTCTCCGAATCACTTCAGCGATTTGGATTAAATGGGAACCAAGGTCGTTTAAACTGGTTCAAACTGATTCACGATCCGATTTAAAAGGTAGTGGGAATGAGGCCCCAGCGATTCCCATACCACTGGGATGGTGAGCTCACTCCAAGCTTTAGTCAAATATTTAAAACAAAGTTCCAAGATACTGAATCCATCTGAGGACAAACTTCTGCCTTTTGGATAGTTTCTTCTAGGTCCAGAATAAAGCCTCAGGTTCATTCACTGTTCCATGACATGGGAGCCACTGCAGTGGTATGAATCAACTGTACTACAAATCCTAGCAGATCTAACCAGCATAATCAAGAGTGAAGAGTCCAATAGCATCTAGAGAAGGTGATATGACTGAGTTAGATGCAAAGTGCCTTATGCCAAGGCAGAGCTGTTGCAGGGCTTGAAAGACTGACATGGCTAGCCCAGGATATTTTGGGAGGGGTGCCCAGGAAGACCTCATGCATTGTGCTGCTTGAAGAAGAACATAAATAGTTAATGTTATTATACAGCTTGGGAGTGGGGCTTGTGTGTGGCACACCTGCCAATTAGAGGAGGCATACTCCTTGATGTCCCTGACACATCATCTCCTTCTCCATCAGTCCATCATCCACCCATCACCATTACAACATCATTTGTCACTGTTTTCTCCATCTGTTCCCCCCCTCTTCTAATTTTCTTGGAATGGAGCCACTCTGGAGTGATGACAATAACAGCAGCTTCTCCTTCTACACTTCCTTCTGAAAACTGGGGGGAGGGGGAATACCCATGGCAAAATTGGCTCCCATGATGCTTAGAAGGCATCAGTGGGTGTGTAAGAAATAGTTGTGTAATGAGAGGTTGGGAGGCTGTTGGGATGAAAGCAGAATCCCTGGACCTCTGCAAATTGCCCATCACTGATATAGTAGATAGCCATAAGGTGATACTATAGTACAGAGGTTAGAACTCTGAACCAAGTGTGTAGGCAAATACACATGGATGATGTCCTTCAGTTGTCTTTAAAGATCCTTAAAATTCCCTAGTCCTGCCTTTGTTAACATTTTTTCCATTTTAAAAGTACTGCTGTTTAGAAGTCACTCCAAGGGTCTAACATGAAGATGATGTTTGCATAGGAACATTATGTTTGTCTCTGTACATGGTGTACTGATTCAAAAGCCATTGTAGACTGTACACTGAGAACATGCTGCTAGAGGTGATGTGGCCCAAATGAATAGCAGTGTCATGCTGGGTCACAGTTGTAATTTGTTACTGAGAAAAACAAAGATCTGCAGGATGTGCTTAGACTTTAGGGTGATAAATGTGCTGATTTACATGCAACACCCTTAAGTAAACACATCAAAAATCTTTTGACAGGCCATTTCCCCCATAGGTTCAAGCAGGCATAGTGTCGCTTGAAGTCTCCTGGGGCAACGTTTGCTGTTTATACATAAGCCGTGCTTACTAACTCAAGAAATGATCGGAAACACTAACGCTGGATTTTAATGAATGAACTTTAGGGTAGTAATTCTCAAAGGGTGGAAAAATCATAAGGCTTACATAATATCTTTACTTTCAAAGGGCACCATAATGGGGAAGAAGAAGATATAAAAGATTTTTCTAATTTTACAGCTGAGTAGATAGCAGCAAGACAGACAACAGAAAAGCTGCATACTATTAACAGCTTTTGCTATTCGCTCTGGTGAAGTTGGCCTGATTCCCTTGGATAACTAGCAGGCCATTTCAGAATAAACTGGCAGAAGAGAATACTTTCCAAGTAAAGGATGGGACTAGAGCCAGTGTGGTGTGGTGGTTTGAGCACTGGACTACGACTCTGGAACCAGGGTTCAGATCCTGGCTCGGCCATGTAAACCCACTGTGTGACCTTGGGCAAGTCACACTCTCTCCGCCTCAGGGGGTGGCAATGGCAAAACCCCTATGAACAAATTTTGCCAAGAAAACACCATGATAGGGTCACCATAAGCCGGAAATGACTTGAAGGCTCACAACAAAAAGGATGGACTGATAAGTAGGCCCTCAGCAAAATAACATGAATGGCCTTGATAATTTCTACTGCATCCTTCTTTGGATTAGCTGCTGTCTCCTTCATTTTATATATCCACCATTAGCTCTCCATCAGTGTGCTGACTGTTCGTGTGTATGTGCCTTCAAAGCTGCTTGTTGACTTATGGTGACTCCATGAATTTCCTAGTGATTTCTTAGGCAAGGCATACTCAGATATTTTTGCAGTTCCTTCCCCTGAAACATAGCCTACAGCACCTAGTATTCATTGGTGGCCTCCCATCCAATTACTAACCAGAGCTGACCCTGCTTAGCTAGCATCCAAGATCAGAAAGGACTTGGTGCCTTTGGGATATTACTAACTTTTAAAATTCAAATGCATGTTTTAGAACTCTGTATCTGATTAAGGGAAGCCAAAAGGAGACAGAAAAAAAATAGATTGTGATGTTGGGAGGGGGAAGCTTAAGACTGTTAAATGGGAAATGGAGAAATAGGTTGTAAATCCTCATGTTATATTCAGATTGTCTAGGCAAACTGTCTTTTTGTCTGACAATGAAATGAGAAACCTCCCCCTTTTTGGTTTAATTTTTAAATGTGGATAGTCTCTGCTTAATGGACTTTTGCTATCTATGACTCATTCACCAGTGAAATATTTCAAAATTGAAACCAGACATTGAGTTTGGTAACCAAAGTCAAAGAGAAGGTTGTGAGTACTTTACTAATGCCGCTTGCCCAGTGATCCTGCCTTTAGAAAATGTAAGAATTCTAGATGTTAGCAACTTTCACTGTCTCCCTTTCTGGAATGATAGAAATTTGGGAACTGAAGGAAAATTTGGGGGAGGAGGCAATATACTGATCCATCATCCCTTTGTAGCTGCAACTCTGGTTAGATATCCAGGAGCCTTGGTGTTACTATATATAAGCACAGTTTTGGTTCATGGCTACTACCATGTGCTCACAGAACAGAATGTGACTATTTTCTAATGTTGCCAGAACTGATTCTCTGAATTTTACATAATCCCGGAATCTGATTGTATCATCTCTATCTCTGACTCTGTCTCTGTCTCTAATTCTGTGAAGTCAGCTGTGTAGACAATCTTTTATGATACTTACCATGATCAAGAAAAGGTAAAATAAATATTAAATTAAGTAATGGAAGACATAAAACACAGGTGGGCAACTGTCAGGGGTTTGGGGAACAGTTTGACATCCCTCCCCAGAGGGGACATCAGAGGGTTGCATCACCCTGCCACAACCCGACAATAATTTTATGAAAGGGTTTTGCTCCTTAGAACCACAAAAATGACTCAAAGGCAAAAACAGTCCTGATGGCCACATGCAGCCTGCAGACCACACTTTTCCCATCCTTGGTACAGATCCATAAACATGTGAAATAATTATGGTTTTGCCCACATGCCACAAAATAGAAAACTGCCTCCAGATAAAGAAAGGAAGCTTGCAATAAACACCAGATGTAGTGTCTGAAACATTCTTGGTAATAACAGTTTAGTGAAATAACTCCTTTTGCATCTCCCCCCTCACCATTCCCTTCTCCTTTTGTGTCATGTCTTTTTAGATTGTAAGTCTGAGGGCAGGGAACCGTCTATTATCCCCTCTGTTGTAAACCGCCCGGATTCCCAGTGATTGGGCGGCATATAAATAAATCCTATTGTTGTTGTTGTTGTTATCTCTTCAGCTTTTGACTGTAGATGTTCCAGTGATTACCAGTAGTTGTTTCTGTCATCGATTGTCACATGAAGTCTAGGAACAAAGAGCACCACTGATGGGAATGGTTGCAGGTAAGAGGAGCAAAATCTCCTGGTTTTGTTGTTGTTGGCGTTTACAATTCTGGTAGTACTTACATTTCCATCCCATGATTCCTCCAAAGGACTCAAAGCACTGTACATGGCTCCTCTCACCCCACTCCCTTAGATCCTGACAACAACCTTGTCGGGTTGGGTTTCTAAGAGGTCATGACTGTTCCAAGGTAAGCTTCGGCCCAGTACTGCAATCCTTATGCAACATTTTAAGCACTCTACAACACCTATTGACAGAACTATTATTTTGTTTAAGTCAGAGTTTAGGAATCTTTGGCCTTCCACATGTTTTGGTCTACCATTCCCATAATCCCTGTTACCACTGGCTGGACAAGCTGGGGTGTCTGGGAGCTGAAGTCCAAAACATTTTGAAAGCTGAGTTTTCCCCACCCCGGCCTAAGCAATGATCTAATTTACTACCATATTTTATGGTCTTTTTATGTGAAGAACAAAATAAGCTCCTTTATATAACAACATCTCTGGAAAGGAAACATTTAGCCTGAGTCACTATCTGATTCGGAAAGTAGAAAAAAGGTAGCCGCTTCCTGCTGGCACTTTTATTCTTTCTACTTTGAGCTAAGTGGTGAGCTGGGCAGGTCTCCACCAGAGAACAGAAGTGGGCAGAAACAGATGTGTTGTTGTTGTTGTTGTTGCTGAGCTTTGTTTATATAGTGCTGTAAATTTACACAGCGCTGTACATACAATTTTTTTAATTAGACAGTTCCCTGCCCTCAGGCTTACAATCTAAAAAGACAGGACACAAAAGGAGAGGGGAATGGTGGCGGGGAAAGGGACCAGGTTCAGCAGTTCTTCTTTCCCTCTGAGGCCTGGACCAAGGCAGATGGACTGCAGGGAGGGCTCTGCTTCTTACTCAAGGCCAGGCCCGATGGAGCTGGCCCTGCCTTTTCACTCCGTCCCAAGCCGGATGATGACAGATGGCATGGATGGAGGGCTCGTGTGTGTGTGTGTGTGTGTGTGTGTGTGTGTGTGTGTGTGTGTGTGTGTGTTAAAAAGCCAGGCTCTCCAGTGTTGCAGTAAGGCTCTGCTGGGCATGGTGAGTGGATGGGCAAGTGTGATTTGCCATTCTTCAGATCCTATTTTCTGAGATAGGCTCTTCATGCTGCCATAAAAGAAGCCTGGTCCTGATGATGATGAAGATGAGACTCTGATTTCCTGTCATTAAAGGAAGAGTAAATAAGAAACTTTGTTGTTGTATGTTTTGCAGCCACACCATCATGGGGTTTTCTTGGCAAGATTTGTTAACAGATGGTTTGCCACTGCCTTCCCTGAGGCTGTGAGCATGTGATTTGCCCAAGTGTTTTCTATGGCCGAGCAGGGATTCAAACCCTGGCAAGCAGAAAAGTCCAAAGACTTCTTATTTACGGTATTTGAAAGAGGAACGCATTGGCTCTAATGCTGCTTGGGCAGTGAATCTGTTCTGGTTTCGACTCTGACCTTGGCCAGATCTTTTAAATTTCATACTAAAACCCAAAATGTCACTGTGGACATCAGAGCCACCAGCTGGTGGTGGAGTGTAAGAGGTATACAGCACTATCATATCAGCAGGACCCACTGAATTCAAAGAGCCTAGTGGGCTTGAATAGGCTTTCACTGCTTGACAGAATTAAACAGGCACATAGGAAAAACAACAAGAATGAAAAAGAACATTAGCACAGCTGTTACATGAATTCACCACAATTTTTAAAAAATTCTAACAGATACCATCTTCAAGCAGACAATAGGTTAAAACGACAACAACAACAACCAAACAGTACCATAAATATACACTAAACACCAAAAGTCTGTTAAATAACACACCTTTTGTGTAGGATCTAAAATTAAAAAAAGGTGTCAGGCGGTTCTGTTGCAGGAGAAGATTCACAACTGCAGATTGAAAGTAGGATTTATCAATACACTGTAGACAGTGTGTAACAATAATGATTTGAAAAGCATCACAACTGAGCCATTTTGCAAAGCATGTTTTACAGCATCAGTGTAAAAATATTGCACACATAAAACACTAGGTGTCACTGCAAAGTAAGATAAGTCCATAGACATAAGGAGAAAAACCATTAGTGGTAGTTCTATAAAATCATCTGGCTTGTTTTTTAACAACATTTTAATTCCTTCTCTCAATGTATGAAGTTATGTATGTATGTATGCAGGCAAAACATACCGTATTCTTCTTCTGTACAATAAGATACACACAGCTTTGTCTCTTTCTCACTCCCTTATCCAACACATGCATGACCTACACAATGCATAACTTAGGAACAAAGTCAGTAGATGTTTCATTCCAGATATGGTGCAGCTAAGTATTTTATGATTACACAATCAGATAAACTTTTTTCATCATTCTCTTCCAGTCACCATAATAAAAAGCATAACAGACCTACCAATTGCTTAGACACAGAAAAAGGCATACATCCCAAAGCCTTATACACAAAAATCCAGGATCTGCAAAATTTCTACAGTCTTTCTTGTTAAAGAAAGCATCTATATCTTATTAAACTGTGTTTGTAAGCACCACTGATTATCTGTTTCCACTCCCAGGACAGTTACGTCACAATGTCAATCAACACAGACAGCATCAGCCATCCGTTTGACAGTCAGTGAGCAAAGCTGTCACACTCTGTAGCTGTCCTGGGGACTGGACGATGGACCCACAATATACATGGGATTTAATCCAGAGGGTGGCGGATATATTTCCATGCTCAGATCTCCTTTGCTAGATTATGGCATTTAGACTTTCATCAAAGCATTAGATTCAAAGCAGTAAGAGTATTGATAATAGAAAGTAATCCATGGTTTTATTCAAGTGAACGTCACAGAGCCATTTCATGTTCTGAGTGACTAGCTTTATGTAAATGATTATGAATGGAAATGCTATTGACCAAACCTGGTAATTTTTTTAAAGGTTATGCCTGTGTGTGTGTGTGTGTAAAATACCCTTTGAATGTCAAAACTAAGAATACCCATAGGTTTAACTGGATTCAAGTTTGTCACTTTTTAGTTCACTTTCTAAATACAAACATGTTTGTGCTTGCATGCCCTTGTGATCTAACTGGAGCTCATTATATTATCTAATTGGAGCATATTCTGGAATTATCCTAGAAAAATAAGGCCTTATGTCGTTGCTGTCAAAATATCCTTAAGAAGTACAGATTCCATTAATTGAACTAGTAGCTTCTTTGTCTAAACCCAACTATGTCTTTTAGGAGTTGGACACAGATGCACAGATTAACCTAAAATATAATTTCACAAATTTAGTCACAGTTTGTAGCCTCTAATTGTGAAACTGACAAGCATGTCTTTGTGCATGAAGCCTTAAAATATGTGGCAATGAAAGAAACAAAACTGCCCCACTTTTCAAAAGTTAGAGGACACTGTTTATGCAGACATCAGCTATTTAAACTGCCTTCAACTATGTTAACATTAAAAAAGAAAGGCCATACGTTAAAATTTATGAACCATAGCAGAATTCTCCAAAATGAATGTCATGGAAGAATAGATTTATGACCTCAGATACAACTCCATTTAAGAGAAACAAGCCAGTAGTTTACAAAGTACTAAACCGTACTTTGCACTTTTCAAGAAGGTGAGGCAGGAAATGCAGTGGATAATTACATTTAGCCATGTTTAATTTGTATGGGCAATTTCTCTCTGACACATTTCTGCCTTCCATGGCATCTGACACCATCCGGCCTGGGAGGGAGTGAAAAGGCAGGCCAGCTCCATTGGCCCTGGCCTCAGTTAGGAAGAAGAGCCCTCCCTCCAGTCCAGTGGTTCCCAACCTTCCTAATGCTACGACCCTTTAATACAGTTCCTCATGTTGTGGTGACCCAAACCCATTAAATTATTTTTGATGCTACTTCATAACTGTAATTAAATAGGTGTTTTCCAGTGGTCTCATTCGATCCCCAAAGGGGTCCTGACCCACAGGTTGGGAACCACTGCTCCAGTCCATCTGCCTTGGTCCAGGCCTCAGATGGAGAGGAGAAATGCTGGACCTGATCCCTTTCCCCAATGCCATTCCCTTCTCCTTTTGTGTCGTGTCTTTTTAGATTGTAGGCCTGAGGGCAGGAAACCGTCTAATTAAAAATATTGTATGTACAACGCTAGGTAAATTTACAGCGCTATATAAATAAAGCTTAACAACAACAACAACAACAAAAGGGCATTCTTTTGCTCCTTTTTCCCTCCCCAGAATACATTTTTGTCCTGGTTTCACCTAATTTCAGCCTTGTGTATTGTGTTAACTGCTGAGGCTCAAAACAGGGAGAAACTACTTTTTCTTGTCCATGGAGACAACCCCTGTGAAA
Source organism: Sceloporus occidentalis (assembly GCA_023333645.1). NCBI lineage: Eukaryota > Metazoa > Chordata > Lepidosauria > Squamata > Phrynosomatidae > Sceloporus > Sceloporus occidentalis. The sequence continues at coordinate 81,145,548 of JALMGF010000005.1, forward strand.
CATATATACCCTTTTTAAGTCTTGTTTGTGTACAACAGCAACCATAAAGTAACCACATGGGAGATGCACAATGACCCAACTTTGATTTATTTCAACCACATCATGGAGAAGCTACTTTTTTGGCTTCAGTCACCAGAATTGTCCATGCTTGCTAAATTATTCTGAGTGCTGTAGTGGAAAATGTTACTTTTAAAAACTCAGATTTCAATGAGGCTTGTGCAGGCTGGTTTTCTAGGCAATTTTGGCTCTGCTTGGTAGGAAGTACAGTACTGTGGAAATGCAATAGAAGTCAGCAGTATTCCAGACTCAGATTAAGAGGAAAACTGTGTATGGACTGGATGTACACAAAATACCACTTAAAATTGGAGCAAGCAGTTGCCGTGGCCCCAATCTGTCTTTGGAAGGGGTGGCTTCAAGCTGCCCCTTCCTCCCCGTCTGTTTCCCCCCTTGGTCACTTTTGAAAGAACTCTCTTGGTCACAGCATTTGATTTAAAAGCCATAAAATCAAATTGTTTCATAAATACCATTTACCTATATTTTCCCCTAAAAAGGGAATGTAACATTCTTTTAAAAAAAAAAAAAGACATGAAATTAGTCAGCAAACTCTCACTTCCTTCATATCATATATCATTGTTTGGGAACAGTTTTACTTTGTTACAAGTAACTTCCCGTTTTATTCCAAATTCTTGAAAAATGGATATCAGTATTTCAGTTTCAACTTCATTCAAATATGGGAAAGGACTAATATAATGCTAATCTTCACCACTGCAAGATGTTTATGGAAACAGAGATTATATAAAGTATTTAAAGTAAGGACACATTTCCACAGCAATTTCAGTACATGAGACTGTATTTGCAGATATTCTTACTGTACAAAGGAATTTGTATGACTGAAGAAACCAGATTTGATTCCATTTCATAACTTTGGTTCCATCTAATTTGTGTATGTACCAATTTAGGGCACATCCATTTGTCTTCAGACAATGCTGGCTCTTTGGCTTAGTAATGGAAATGAGCACTGGCCCTAGGTTATGACTAGACATTCATGTCAAGGGACTACCTTTACCTTTACCTTTACTTTTTACAGGCTTATCTCTGATTTTGCTTCTGTTCTTTCCAATTTTATATGGGGTTAAATTAAACCAACCTGGGGAGCTGGTATAAAAACTCTGATTGTACCAGGATCTGACAGAACATATTCTCAGATAAGCAAATCATGTATGGATCTCCAAAATAAAACTGGAGAGAACAGGAACAAAAGATAGGACTTTCTGCTTTTTAATCAGTCTAAACGTGCCCCTAGTCATGCCAGAAGTAAACCTGGGCTTAAATAATAACGTTGGTTATTCTAGATCTTGGAGAGGACAAGCTGGAAAATCTTTAGGGTCCTAACATTCTTGCTGCCTTCAGTGAAGTGGGGTTGGAGTCAATTAGTTGGTTGGTTTTGATGAGATAGATGGGCAGATTGGTTGTTTTAGTGCAGAGGGAGTAGAGTGTGTTGGTTATTTTTGGTGGAGCAAAGTTGATCAGTTGCTTTGGGTGGGATGGGGTGGGGTTTACTTTGGGAGAGAGGATGGGATGGTTTGTTTAATAGTTTTTAGTGGGGTTGGTTGGTTGGTTGCTATGTTCTTGCTGGGTTTATGGGTTTTGAGAATTTTTTTGGCCAATACTGTACTTTTGTTGGATTTAACATAAACAGGAAAATGGGGTGGGGTTGGGGGTGGTTAGTGAAGAGAATCATCCAAGTCATCTAAAGTTCAGAATCAACTACAGAGTTGCCTTAATCAAATTTGTACAAGTATCATGTGACATTACATCATGCCATATACATAAATGAGTAGTTTGAGGAACAAATGTCTTGCTGTTCGTATTGCTTTAAGAACTAAAGGAAAGCCAAGTTGCTAAAAATCTTAATTATTCCTAACCCTTTTCTGGTGAGCAGTCAACACTGTCTCCCATTTCTTTAGACAGGTACACATCTTTCCAAAAATAATTTATTACTGTGCACAACCCCCACATGTGGAGGAAAGATCCTAATTGACACCCCCCACACACACACACATACATTGGCTCCAGCATTTGTTACTTCAAGTTATAGGGCCAATTCCCACTATTGTTTAAATCGGATCATGTCGATTCACGATCCAGTTTTAACCGCTATGGTTCCCACTTGGAGAATCGATTTGGAATCTGGTAAGAAGGAGGCCAGGGTGGAAGGAGAGAGGCAGCAGGCCTGGAGAACGTTGGAGGACGGGGACAGGTTCCTTCTCCGCTGCTTGCCTCCGTCCTTCTTGCTGGAGGCATGTCCAAGGTAATTAGGATGACACTAAATCAGAGGATAAATATTCAGACTAAATTATAAGAGGTGCAAAGAGAATATCTGAATGCACCCATAAGAAGGGAAGGGATTGAAAAAGTAATTTACGAATTGAAAGGAGTCAAATCTACAGGCCCTGATGGGTTTACCAGTATTTTCTATAAGATATTCAAAAACGAACTAAGCAACTATATGAACAAAACATTTAATGAAATATTATGTACAAAGTTAATACTTAAGGCCTGGAAAAAAGCAGATATAATTTTGATTTTGAAATCTAACAAAAACCCTGATAATCCCGAATCTTACCATCCTATTACTCTATGTAATCAAGATTATAAAAATTTTACAAAAGGTTTGACTAATAGGCTAAAACAGTGATGGCAAACGTTTTTGGTTCGGCATGCCAGGGGCACAGCTTTGGCCTCCTGGGGGCTTCTCGTTCCTCCTCCTGAGCACCATTTTCTGGCTGGAGAGAGGCAGCAGGCCTGGAGGACATTGGAGGACAGGGACAGGTTCCTTCTCCACCGCTTTAATACATTCACATCTAAGACAGATCAATTTATTGAATTAGTTTACTGACCATTTCAAACACATTCATCTGTTAAGACATCTCATGCCACATCTATCTTTACTTCAGTTGTTATATGAATTTTAAAGAAATTAGCAAGTACCTTTTTCGATTTTTCTCAGATGTTAGACCGGTTATGTTTATGTTGATTTAGGAGATGATTCATTTTCATTGTCACCCAGAAAGCTTGATTCTATAAGGTGAAAATACATAATAGAAATTAATTTTCAGTGTGCTTATTTTATTCATTCATTCATTCCTAGAGTGCATTTTCATTAATAATTTGACTTATGCTCATTTCTTACAAAGGAATTAGACAGAATTATGCACAAACATGTAGTTACTTTCCTCAGTTTCTCAGGGCTATCTATATCTATACATCTAGGCTAAATGGCCGATCCATGAGATGGTGGGCTGGTGGCTGTAGCTGATATCCTCCAAGATCCATGTATATTTAGGACATTTAATCAATCCTTGTATTCAGAAAACTGTGATTATGCACACAAAAAACCCATATCTTAACTACCGAAAGGCCCAAGAGAAAGGAATGCTACTTTTAAATCTTATATTCTAATTGCAGATAAGTACAAGCAGAAAAGTTCAATAATATTGGTAGACTGACTACATAATGATGTTGTTGTCTTCTTTACTGAATCTACTCATTGTTTAGCAAAACGGAGTTCTGATAATAGCATATATTTAAGTGAACTATAATTAAGTGTGACTGGCAGAACAGAAGACTAGGCTACTGGGGAGGGTTTAATCATGATGTGTGTGTGAGAGAGAAAGAGAGAGAGAGAGGGAGAGAGGGAGGGGAGAGAGAGAGAGAATGAAAATGTGTACATGTATACGCAGCTATAACCAGCCACACACTCCAATGTTTCACAGATGAAAACTGGTATACATGTGGCCAAGCAGCATCAGAAGAATACACAACAAATTAGGAATGGCAATAATAATAATTATTATTATTATTATTATTATTATTATTATAATATACCACTTTTCCAAAACTGATCAAAGCGGTGCACAACAAAGAATACAAAATACAATAATCAAAAATAACAACACGTTATATACATAACATTAAAACTTGACAATAAAAATTCAATCGCAATTTAAAACCATAAAAACCATATCAAAGCCAGCTGAGTTGATAATCAAGGGTACAAGATACATATCAGGGGGGAAACCACACACATCAAGGCACATGGGGGAAAGCTTGACGGAAAAAGAAGGTCTTGAGTCTCTTTTTAAAGAGATCCAGGGAGGTGATGGAGCGGAGCTCATCGGGAAGGGTGTTCCAAATTTGTGGGGCCGAGATGGAAAAGGCCCTTTGCGAGGTTGACGCATATCTCACAGTTGGCACCCTCAGCAAAACTTCCCGGCTGACCTGAGTGTGCGGGGCGGATTATATGGGGAGAGGCGGTCCTCCAAGTAACCTGGGCCCAAGCCATTTAGGGCTTTATAATTAATTACCAACACCTTGTATTGTGCCTGGAAGCAAATGGGCAGCCAATGAAGATCTTGTAAGATGGGCGTTATATGGTCAGCTCTAGAACAACCGGCGACCAATCTTGCTGCCATATCCTGCACTAACTGAAGCTTCCGGGTTTGGTACAAGTGTTGCCCCATGTAGAGCGCATTACAGAAATCCAATCGAGAGGTTACCAGAGCGCGTACCACAGTTTCAAGGTCCCCCCGGCCCAGATAGGGTCGCAGCTGGCGTATCAGCCGAAGCTGAAAATAGGTGGTTCTGACCATCACATCCACTTGAGATGTCAATTGGAGCGATGAGTCCAGAAGCACTCCCAAGCTGCGAACTGAGTCCTTCAGGGGGAGCGTGACCCCATTCAGGACAGGTGGGGAAATTTCACTACCTGGGCCTGGGGAGCCTATCACTAGTACTTCCGTTTTCTCTGGATTCAGACTGGGTTTGTTTTCCCTCATCCAGCCCATTACCGACTCCAAGCAGGCATTTAGAGGAGAGATGCCATCCCTAGTCACTGCATCAGTCGGAGACACAGAGAAACATATTTGAGTGTCAAAAGCATATTGATAACACCACGCCCCGTGTCTCCGGATTATCCCTCCCAGCGGTTTCATGTAAATGTTAAATAGCATGGGGGACAAAATAGCAGTTGTAGTAGTTGTTGTTGTTTTGTCTGATCATGCTGGGAAAGAGAGGATTTCACCTTCTTCTCTCCTCTCTTGCTTGCTAAGTTAATTGAGCACAATATTTTTTGCACTTTGGGTCAGGGAGGGGGGCATCCGGAGCAAGTTGCCCCTTGGAAAGGGAGCCCCATGGCTAGAGGGCATAGGCAGCTTCCATCTCCTCCTGGATAATCTGGAAGAACATCTCCCAGGAAAGGCTTTGCTCATCAATGAAGGCTGTGCCCAGGAGGTCCTCAAAGGTGCAGAGGATGGCCTGGAACAAAAGCTGGAACATCCCTGAGGGGACCATGTGGATGTTCTTGTGGCTATTCACCAAGCACCCCAAAACTTACAGGCCTTACAGTGAGAGGAGGAGAGAAATACTGGGACATTTAAAAGCAGCTGAAATAGTGTGATGACAGAAAAATAACTAGGCATGTCCCTGCCAAACCGGGACATAGGGCCTCATTCCTACTATGTTTAAAACTGGTTTGCAAACCGGTTTGAAATGGTTTAAATGACCCTTGTTTGCACTTGAGCCAAATCGCTAGAGTGGTTTGGAGAGGGGGACCATGAGCTAGACCCATTTAACCCACTTCTTTTTGACACTCCTTTTTCCGTGTCTTTTGCAATAAATCAATTCAGCACAAGTATGAATGGGATGTGGATCGGAATCAATTCTTTTTTATGACATGATCAGATAATTGTCCCTTTGGATTTGAATCATTGGTCAATGCGAATACGAAGTGGGTTATTTTACGACAAGAAAATGCAATCGGGGCAAATGCAGTGTGAACTATGCTCTGCTGTTGAATTGATCCATCGATTTTGATCACAAAACGATTTATTTGTAAGTGGGAATGAGGCCATGGAGGGACAACCAATTTGCTAGCTAACTACTGTATTAGAAAATAGACAGATCTATACACTTAACTGGAGTGGCTCTCTGGCAGAATAAGGATTGCAGTTCCAGAGAAGAACCCACTCCTCTCTTCAAGTGACTGACCAACCAGAAAGAATAGACTTCCTGTCACCACACCAGATTGATTTGAGATGAGGACTTTTCAATAAGCCCACTAGTTTTGCTGGCTCAAGAATCAATCTAACTCATAAGATTACTATAGTCACTAAATGAAACATAAATCCATTGTATTAGCACTTGGATGTGGTTAATAGCATGCGCCTCAGGCAGAAAAGTTGGCAGCAGTTTGGGGGGAAAAACTCCTAAACTTAGCATGAGTATGAATAAAGGAAAGTTTGTCATGGTGGTACATGAATGGTAACAATGGGCCGGTACACACCGCCATAAAGCGACGTGCTGCCGGCGATACTAGGATTAGGGAGCACGCACCAACCGCACACTCCTTAACCCTAGTCCGTGGCAGCGGCGGCATCATGGTGGCATCCCCACAGTCATGCAGGGAAGTGCTGTCAACTCTATCCCCCTCCCCCCAAAAAACATGATTCTAACTGGCGTTCCCACTTATTGGACACGCATCAGAATCACATTTTACAAAAAAGACCTCTGCAAAACTAGTGTCAGGAAACCCCGGGCTATTTGTGTTTGCCCCGGACCTTTCCTCTGCTAATCGATTGAATGAGGATCGGAAGTGGGTTCAAATTTGAACAAGGGTCATATAGCCCTCGTCGTGCTTCGCATCAAAAGGTAGTGGGAATGGGCCCATGGTGTCACTTCTGGTCATGTTAGGTGCAATAGAGTGGCCTGCCAGAAAAATGCAGGGATAGGAAATGAAGACAGTATATGTCATGGGTGGCAGGGAGACTGTGTGAAATCCTGTTTCTCTTCTACACATTGAATATATGCAATGGTGGGGAATACAGACAGATATCCTGTTTTAGGGGCATACGATTAGGTGACACATTTCTTGATAAATTTACCAGAAAGCTCTTGCTATTGCTGAATGTTTGCTATGAACTGTTTGTTCTTCTTATAAAGTCAACTTCAAAGTGAATAATAAAAGGAAATCATGAGACGGGTGCATGTTGTCCATCTAAGACTAAGCCCACTCCTTTTCCCAGCTCCAAGAAGAGCTCTTATGCAGTGTACATATTTTTAAAAAATTAAATTGGGTTACACAAACACCTCACTCTCAATAGAAAGGCTTATTGACTAATAGTGTCACATGGAACTCTTTGTACTCTGATACAGATATCAAAGTGTAAAATCCATATGTACTACATCGCTTGGACAGGGTTTATTTTCACATCCCCCTTCATATAAACAGCATCAAAATTGGCCCAGCTCCTATCTTTTTTCCCTTCCTTCTCCCTGGTGACACATGTGGCAAGCAGCCAAGAAGATAAAAATGTGGCCAGCTGGCAACCATATACACTGTTCACTTGATTATGGAAGTCCCTGTGATCTTTTGCTGATAAGGCCCAGATGGCTGGAAATTTGGCACATAACAAAGGGATTTCTTTTTAAAATACATGGTCAAGGAGGGATATTCTTTCATGATCAACAGAACATCATGTGACATCTTAAAAAGAGAAATGTTTTATTACAACCTATAGTTTGATTCATTACAGCCCATTTCATCGGGTGTAAAGAGCATGACCTTCAGGGATACACAGAGAGAGGCTTTTAAAATGGAAAGTTTTTAAAGAGGTGCTGCGTTGTTTTAAAGTGAACTGTTTTTGATAGCTTTTAATCTTTTAAATTGCATTTTGTTCCTTTAATTGAAGGTTTGAATTTTTTAAAATACAGTGAATAGTTTCATTCCAATTTAATGCTCACTTTTTGTATGTTTTTAGCTGTATGGTTCTTTTAAAATGGTAAGCCACCTTGAGTCCCAGTTCTGGGAGAAAAGTGAAACATAATAATAATAATAATTTATAATTACTATTATTCATAATAACAAAGTTGTTGTCATACATATTCTGATCAATTATAGCATCTTCATTGAGAGATCTCTTACTGACTACCCCCACAAACCTAATTCTAAGGACCTTGGTAATAATAATAATAATAATAATAATAATAATACAGTCATCTCTCCCAACTCATGGAGACCCCCGCAAATCCGGAAAACCACAAATATTAGAATTCCCATTGGATACAATGGTGGCGCGCTCCTGCGTATGCCATTTTGTCCCTCCTTGCAAGGCGGCAGACTCGGAGTCTGCAAACAGAGAGGGATGAGTGTAATAACAATTCAGGACTTTGACAGCTTCTTTGGCATCATTACTAAAAGAGTGATATCATTTACTCACTGATGCCATCTGACCCCCCCAAACTCCTGATGCCCTCCCCCAGTGGCTTCATGTAGATGTTAAAAAATATAGGGGACTCTAATGAGTCTTATGGAACTTCACAGGACAATGGCTAAGAGGATAAACAACAGTCCCCCAGCAACACGCTTTGGAAACGGTCAGTCAAAAAGGACCGGAAATGCTGCTGAAGTGCTGCTAGTTTGGAAGAGGATGAATCAGAGCCTGTGAAACTATCCAAGAAGCATAGGTGGGGCAGTCTGTGGAAGCAGAGCAGAGCCAAGAAAAGATGTCATGAGACAGACAGCAATGGAACAGCAGCTGAGTCATTTGGTGAGGAGGTTCCTGTTGCTGGTGAATAGTGATGGAATGCTGCATGTGTCCTATGCCTCCTTATCTTAGAATGAGGGCTAGGGGGGTGGTCACTATGAGGTCTCCTAATGAAGATCAATCAGAATGTATATGACAAAATTTTGTTTTAAGGTAATTTTATTATATGGGGGGGCATTCACACTACAGAAATAAACCAATGTGGAACTGGTTTAGTTCCATGAAGTTAACACTTGGAGGCGGGCGAGTAAAAAGCCCATTTAAACTGGTGCATTTGGGACTGGGTCCCTTAGCATTTTTTTTAAAGAGCCGCAACGATTTGCAGCTTCAGTAGTGTGAACTTGCTACCAAATCGATTTGGATCGCGCTGCATTGTTCCTGGAGATGGAGACGCCCCCGTTTTAAATTGATACGATGGCAAAAGTGAACGGCAACAGGGTTAAAATGGCACGGAGAGATTCGATCGCGTTAAACGTAGTGGGAACACTGAACTGATTCTGAATCAGTTCTGAATTGTTGCAGAGATGCGAATCTCTTCATTCAAAAAAGTAAGTGTGAATGGTCCCAGAGAGAGAGAGAGAGTATGAGGTCTCCAGGCAGTACAGGAGGCTAGCAATGGGTCAAACGTTATGCCAGTTGATAAATGATGTTTATTACGGTCACAGGCCAGCATAAGAACAACAAAATACAACATACAAAATACCATATACAATAACAAAATTCATAAAAGAATTAATATATATATAAATATTTGTAATAAATAAAAAAATACAAATATAGATAATCATCTGCAAGAGGACAGAACTCAGCTAATCCTGACAAAGCCCAGTTGGTTCATCATTGAAGGATAATGAGGATTCATTTGCCAAAGAAAATTAGGAAGGTTTCAATTCAAATGAGTATCAAATTGATGTATTTACTATTTTGAAGCCTGAGAATGAGGAATGCCCACAAAGAGCAGGGTGACCAGATGTCCTCCTTTTCCAGGACATGCCCTCCATTTCAATATTTTATCCAGGAAGAATTCAGAATATCGTTTACTTTAAGCATAACCAAGAAGCATGAGTTTATAATTTATATGAGTGCTTTTAGCTTTTGTTTTGTAAAGTCCTACATTTTTCTTGAATGTCCTACATTTTGCGGTGGCTCGTCCTCCTTAGCGGTGCGGTCAGAGGACATGTTTTATCTCACTCCTCTCTTCCCACACACGATGACCAGATGTCCTGCTTTTATTGGGCAGGTCTTACATTTTAACCTTTTGCAAAGGGATCTTGAAGCACCTTTGAGACTAACCAAAATAGGTTGGTAGCATGCAGGGTGACCAGAAGTCCTCTTTTCTAGGACATGTCCTACATTCCAACCTTCTCTTCAGGAGGAGTTTGAAAATGTCTTCTATTTTAAGCATGATGAAGAAGCATTTCCATGAGTGTTTTTTGCGTTTATTTTGGCCATGTCCCCCATTTTTCTTCCATGCCCTTCATTTTGCAGTACTTTGTCCTCCTTTGCAGTTATCACATCTGGTCATCCTCAGAGGACACACTACCTCACTCATCTTCATCCCGCCCAGAGTAACCAAACATCCTCCTTTTCTCATGAAGTGTCCTACATTTCAGCCTTCTGTCCAGGAAGAATACCAAAACGTTCTCCATCTTAACCATGACTGAGAAGCATGAATGTATATTTCTATGTTTTTAGCTTTTATTTGGCCACATACTCCATTTTGAGCACACCTAAGAAGCATGAATTTACATTTCTAGGAGTGTTTTTAGCTTTTATTTGGTCATGCCCTCCATTTTGAGCATGCCCAAGAAGCATGAATTTACATTTATATGAATGTTTTTAGCTTTTATTTGGTGAAGTCCTCCATTTCCCCCCCCCCCTCAAAGGCCCTCCATTTTGCGGTGCCTCCTCCTCCACCGTGAGGACACCCGGTCACCTGCCTTAATAATAATAATAATAATAATAATATGGTTTATTTGTAATCCACTTTTCCAGGGTTTGATCAAAGCCTCCTTCCCTTGAGAGAGAAATAGTGATAATAGTCTCATATCCAACTATAGAGAGATTATTATTAACATTTATCTATAGAGCGCTGTAAAGTTTACACAGTGCTTTACATTGTAGAGGTCAAATAAAATAATCAAAAAATAAATAAATGAAAACCTGCCAAGTGGTGTACAATCTAAAACAATAACATTTAGATTGTAACATTGAAAGGCAAGAGTGTAATCTGCAGTGTTGCCAATTTCCGGGGAATTCTGCAGAATCCGGGGTATTTAATTAATTTCTTTCCAGGGTTTTTGACTGAATATTCTGGTAAATGTTGGGGAATTCCGGAGATTTGGGTAAAACATTCTGGGCATATATCTTCAAGACTTGTTGGCAATACTGGTAATCTGTCCTGGAAGTACTGATCCACCTCTACTCTCTCATGCAGCCTTTAGTGTGAACACACACAATTGTGCCTGCTGGAATTTTCTAATTATTTGGCACTGTTTTCCTTTGCTTTATCTTTTAGATCCTCTGTTACATGCCTCTAAAGTTTTCTCCTCGACTTATTCATGGGTCATATCAAAATCCTTAATTTTGGACCCAAAACCTACCCTCGATTTATACATAAGGTCCACTTATAGTCAAGTATATACTATATGTCTCTCTCTCTCTCTCTCTCTCTCTCTCTCTCTCTATATATATATATATATATATATATTATAGATAGATATATAATGTTCAATATTCTCCACTACCCAAGTTTTATAAATACACAATCTTACATCAATTGGGGGTGTTATTACATCTGCCTGTCAAATAGGCAGAAGGTATACATTGAAACAGTAAGGCTGTAAATGCTTTTCTAATAGGATCCACAGTAAGATTAAAAAGTAATAATTCTCTAATCCAAACAATCTTTTATATAAAGGAAACCAAAAGGAGAAAGAAGCGTTCCAGAGCGATTGCAAGTCGGCTCATTTAGCAACAAGTTGGATTTGTTCTCCCCTTTCCCCAGAAATTCTGTGTCTTGATCCTTTTATATTGCTATTGCATCTACTGGCTGGGCCAGTATCACATTTTAGTTTTTAACAATAAAGTTATTTTACCTATTAATAATATAATATAGTATATTATTAATCAATAAGTATTTAATTAAAACCTATTTGCGGCCCTAGGAAGTTCAGCCTATTTTTAATTTTGGCCCCACACAGGGCTATATATATATATATATATATATCTTTGGGAAACCATATCCAACTGTTTTGTGTTTAAAAGGGAGAGAGGCAGGAAGAGAAAAGAGGAGCCAGAGGCATTCCTTTCTTCTCCAGAGAGAGAGCTGTCTCCCTCAGAGATGGCTTCCTGCCCTTTCCTCCCTTCCTTCCCCCTCAGCCTCCCTCCTCCTCCTCATAGTCACTGGGCGCCATTTTGTGTGCCTCAGCGCCATCTTGGGGCCAAGGGCAGCCATGGCACCCTCTGCCCCCTTCAGAGCCAAGCCAAGGGGGGGAAAGGGAAAGCAAAGCAGGAGGAGGAGAAGGAGGAGGAGGCTTCCTATGACCCTCTCCTTTCCTGGGCTGGCTGAGGGAGGGAGCCTCCTGTCTCTGGGGCTGGAAGGGGGCAGATGAGGGAAACCTCTCAGCCAAGGCTGGGAATGGCTTGCCCCCATCTTTATTAGCCCCAGTTAACTTGAGACACACAGCAGCCATGGCCAGTGGGAGGAAGGGAGGCCACGACTTGGACCAGGAGGAGCAGGAGGAGGAGGAGGAGAGGAGGGAGGCAGCCCTCAAGAAGCTCATCGTCCGCCTGAAAAACGTCCAGGAGGGGAAACAGATCGACACTTTGGTCCAGATATTGCAAGACCTCCTCTCCCTCGCCTCCTGGCAAAGAGGTAGTACAAAAGTTTGGAAGTTTCCTCCTTTGGCCACTTTTCCTGTCATTGCCAGGAAACGTGGCAAGAGGCTTCTTTTTCATTCTCCCCCCTCTTCTCCTCCTCCTTATGCCTTTATAACTTTTAATGTTTGCTCTTTCTCTCTCTCTCTCTCTCTCTCAGGGTCCAAGTTATTCAGTGGCAAGAACCTCCACCTGCCTTTGCTTCTGGTTCTGGTCTCTTACATGAGAGTGGCAAGTGTGCAACAGGTAAATAAGTTGGGCTGAAGTGCATTTCCATAATAATAAAAAAGAGAATAAAAATAGGGCTGTTGATCTGCAAAATAATTATTTCTGTATCCAGAATATTCCAGGTAAATAGAGTTTTCCCTCCCTTTCCCCTCCCTCTAAAGATTTGTCAGGATACTAATCTTAACTCACAACCACTTTGGGATGACATCAACAATGTGTGTGTGTGTGTGTGTGTATATATATCCATCCTGTTTTATATTTTTATTCTACCACATATATGTATGTGTGTGTCTATACACACACATACACACACATACATACCCTGTTTTATATATCCTTTTTATATATCCTGTTTTATATTTTTATTCTACCATATATATATATGTGTGTGTGTGTGTGTGTATACACACACACATACACACACACATGTATACACACACATATCTATATATATATATATACACACACACACACATGTATACACACACACACACCCCACACACATATATACACACACTCATGTATACACACATGTATATACACACATACATACACACACACACATGTATGCACACACACACACATGTATGCACATATACACACACATGTATATACACACACGTATATATGGTAGAATAAAAATATTTCAAGATGGGGCTTGTCCTCAAACCAAAGAGGCTCTAATTTTCTGGAACAGGAGGGATCTCTGAACTAAATTTACTTCAAAACCTGCATTTCTGAAGGGACTTAAACTTCACTTCTAGGAACTTGTTGCTCACAAGGAGTTCCTTTCACTGTAAATAATCTGGAAATTGGGAATATTCCCCCCTCCTCAAAAAGTGGTGTGAATTTTTACAGTGTATCCCTTCACTAGTGAGGTAGATACAGCATAACCAGGCATCCTCCTTTTCCAGGACATGTCCTACATATCAGCCTTCTGACGAGGAAGAATTTTGAGCATGACTAAAGTCCAAGGCACACTGTGTAAATAATCCAGTTTGAGACTGCTTTAACTGCTGTGGCTCCATGCTAGGGAATTCTGGGAACTAGTTTTGTGAGACATTTAGCCTCTGTCAGAGCTCTGATGCCACAATAAATACAATTCCCAGGATTGCCTAGTACTGAGCCAGGGCAGTTAAAGCAGTCTGGATTATTTCTGCAGTGTGTCTTAGATCAAAGAAGCATGAATTTACATTTATATGAGTGATTTTAGCTTTTATTTTGTAATGTCCTACATTTAGCAGGGCCTTGCCCTTCTTTGCAGTTATAACATTTGGTCACCCTGGTGACCAAGAGCTGACTTGACCACACTGGAAGTAAGACTGATTCCCTTTTTCCAGCCTTTTCCCTCTGTTTCTTTTGGCAATTTTTGTGATGGGCAAAAAGTTAGCCAATTATTTCTGTCGCAGGAAAAGAAAGCTTTAACTGTTACATATATACTCCCACAATATACTTAAGGCACTCTCCTAAGGGAGAGTTTGCAAATTTAAATAGCTGTTCTCCAATTATGGTTAAATTTAAACACTGGGCAAGTTAAGGCAGAATGAACCCTTCAATTATAATATTATAATTAGGCTTTGGTATTCTAACAGGCTACTGTATATACTCAACTATAAGTCGACCTAATGTATAAGTCAAGGGCAGGTTTTGGGGCCAAAATTATGGATTTTGCTATGACCCGTAGATAAGTTGAGGGTAAAATTTAGGGGCATATAGCAAAGGATCTACAGGATGAAACAAAGCAAAACGATGTCAACGAACTTACAAAATTCCAGCAGACATAACTCATAACATGAATATACAGTAATCAACTTTTTAAAAGAATGTACAAATTTTAATCTATTGGACAGTTATTCGGCTTTGCTTGATTCGTAGGAGGGATAGGTATTGTGTTGTTGTTGTGTACCTTCACATAATTTCTGACTTATGGTGACTCTAAGCCAGGAGACGTTCTCATTGGGTTTCCTTGCCAAGATTTGTTCAGAGGAGGTTTGCCATTGCTTTCCCCTGAGACTGAGAGCAAGTGACTTGCCCAACATCATCCAGTGAGTTTCATGGCCACACTAGGAATTGGACCCTGGTACTCAGTGTTATAATCCTACACTCAAACCAGTATACCACACTGGGTCTCATGGGAATTGTGTAGCTCTCCAAATATTGCTGAACTGCAAGTCCCAACAGCTCTAGCCAACGTAGCCAATGGTGAAGAATGGTGGGTGCTGTGGTTCAGCAATACCTGGAGGGCTGCACAGTTCTCACCCTGATTTACATGCATAGCTTGTCACTGGAATATGAAGTTGCAGTTCTTTTCAAACAAAATTGCTAGGAATCGTGTGTATGAATGCTAAGAAATTAACACATATTTCATCTAGAGAGACTCTTGATCAACTGATTTAAATGGTTTCTACTTGAAGAACACATTTGTGTGGCATATTGTGCAATGAGCAAAGAATATCAGATCTCAAGCAGTGATTTTAAATAGAAGAACCAGTTGGAGTGCAAACTGCCTATTTCTAAATGGAAATGGTTTGGGCATGTAGCTAGCATAATAAAATGAAGAGGTTTTCAGACAGATGCAAACAAGTCAATCTGTCCAGAGTTCTGTGGGTGTTTCTGCTTGTTCTTTTTGTGACTTTGAAAATGTCTTCATTATTGTCTTACGCCCACAGGATTTCAATTGGATAGAAACAAAAACTCTTCTGTTAATCAGAATTCACTGTATGAATTTAATCTTTCTAGATAGTCAAAGAGCCTGAGGTTTGCCTAAATCCAATTGTTAATCCCCCCAGAGTAGATCTACTGAAGCAGTGGAATTTGCATAAGTGTTTTATCATTCAGCAATTAATTCAATGGGTCTACTCTAGTTGGGGCTAGCAACTGAATTTAGGCTAATACGTACTGCGGTAGTCTTTTTCATATCCCCAAGTGAATAGTCCAGTCCTATACTTTGCTTTGTGCTGCAGTGCAAGAAGAGACTTGTGGTATTGACTGAATGAGTTTACTTTAAAGGTTTTCTTTATTGTGGGAGGGGAAGTCCTGAAGGATGGTGTGCCAGGAAGCATTTGAGCAATGCACTGATGAAATAAACAGTATAAAAATAGTACGTCAAGGAATACTACTTTTTCTGGTATTGTGGTTTTTTATGTAAGTAGTTTTAGACTGTGGAAATGGAATATATTCAAATGTGCAACTGTTGACCTGCAGCCTGAAGTGGTAGATTCCAGGAAAAGTTTTATCGCTTCAGTCTGCTGATTGCCTCTACTGGTCCTAGGTTATATTGACATGAGAACACAAGTGCCATTTTGAGGGACCTTTGGATCTAGCATACCACATTTTTGGCGTCTTTCACAGTTTCCCCTCATTCCCACTATGTTCCATAACCCCCTGAAGCTTTAAGTCTGGCTTGTTCCTTCATTTGCTGTGAGCCAAAGTTACAGCAAAGCACCATATGCTGACAGCTCTAGATCAGAGTAGAATCTTTGTTGTTGTTAACTCCATCAAGTCAACTTCTACTTATGATGACCCTATGAATGACGGACCTCTAAGTAATCAACAGCCTTGCTCAGGTCTTGAAAACTCAGGGATACAATCTGTAGCCTCCCATATGTTTTAGACTGTAATCCACATACTGTACCATTCACAGAGGATTATAATCTCCTACCATGTTGGGCAGGGCTAATGGAAGTCATAGACTAAAACATGTGGCAGGTTAAAGATTTCTTGCATCTTGCAATAGGTAAACTAGAGTCACTTTGGTCAATTGAGATATTAATTTGTGAGTCCAGACAGAGAAGGCACCCAAGTGAAAAACAATGTGCATTCATGGCTTTCACTTGTAAATTAGATCTGCACAAATAGACAGGTTTCCCTATTATAATAATAAATTGCCACTTCCCAGTACATTAATGAGAGACCCAATCATTTAAACTGTGTACCATTCACACTTGCATGTAATTTGCATGTATTTTGCGATTTAAATAGTATATTTTCAAAAACTGGAGTGGTGTCAAGTTGTGGACTCACAATGCTCTGGTTATGATGTATATTTTATGGGTTCACAATGTTTTTCTTTCTATGAATGACCTATATTGTCAGCAGTTTCTTATGATGGAATCTTTGTTATAAAAGAATCACTAATGTTGGGAGATCCCTATCCCTATTAGTGAGTTTAGCCTCTAATATGTCATGTAACTGAATTGCCATAGATGTCGACTCTGTTCCTGTGACTGCCAATCTAACCAGGGATTTGGAGGCAGAACGTTAAGATCTTAAGATACCTATCTGTACATGCATGAATACTAGTTTGTGTGCAAATGTGTGTGAATAATATTCATGATTAAATACAGAAATTAAGCTACAACTGGTGCCCTAGTTCAAAACAAATAAACTAGCTCATTGACTTGAATAGTGTAATAAATTAGTCACTGTTATGGACCATTCCAAAAATTTTCTAGCTGGGAAGTTTAAGTGTGGATATAAGAAAATCTGATGTATTCTTTAAAGACTAACAGTGT
The DNA here is from genome assembly GCA_023333645.1 of Sceloporus occidentalis. NCBI lineage: Eukaryota > Metazoa > Chordata > Lepidosauria > Squamata > Phrynosomatidae > Sceloporus > Sceloporus occidentalis. The sequence continues at coordinate 81,162,772 of JALMGF010000005.1, forward strand.
TTTTATTGTGGCTTTTAAAAACTAGCTATGTTTTTGTTATGGCTTTTAAGGTGGGCTGGTCACTTCTTTGCAAACTTATTGAAATTTGCCCAGACACTCTTCAGAGGTTAGCAGCTCCTCAAGATATTGGAAAGGACTGGGATGTGCTTGGTGTTCATCAGTAAGTATATTCATATTATTAAATATACACTGTGCAAAGTTTAGTTACTACAGAAACTTTGCTCTTTTTTCTTCCATCTCTCATCCTATTTCAGTTGCTCAGCAAATCAAAAGAAGATTACTTTTGTTAAAACATTTGGGCCAAAGATTGTTTGGATGCATTATGCCAGATGCTCATTGAGACATACAGCGGGCCCTTGGTATCCGCTGGGGTTTGGTTCCAGGACCCCCTTTAGATACCAAAATCCATAGTTTTTTTTATCTTTATTTCCCCTTGCTCAAGTCCCATTAAATACTCAAATCCCATTAAATACAATGGCATAGTAAAATGGTGTTCCTTATATAAAATGGCAAAATCTAGGTTTATAGTTTTTTTGTGGGTTTTTCGGGCTATGTGGTCATGTTCTAGAAGAGTTTTTTCCTGACATTTCTCCAGCATCTGTGGCTGGCATCTTAAGAGAATGCTTGCCTGGAAAGGAGCTGGGTATAAATATTGTGTGATCTGGAAAGGCAGGAGTGATTTGCATGTGGATTGTTTGGTTGCTAATGGCAGGCCTCAGGGTGGGAGGGTCTGCAAAATAGGATTAGTGTCTGCTTGATAGTGCTCATTGTCTGCTGGGAGATTTCTCATTTGCATTTGTTGAGTCTTCATTTTACTATTTTTCAGGACTGGAAGCCAAACCTTGTTTACTTTAAGGGTTTCTTCTTTCCGGTTGAAATTGTCCAGGTGTTTGTGGATCTCAATGGCTTCCCTGTCCATCCTGACATGGTAGTCGTTGGCATGGTCCAGAATTTCAGTGTTTTCAAACAGTATTTTATGCCCAGGATGGTTTGTGGCATGTTCTGCTACTTCTATACCATGCAGCTGTGGACAAATCTACATAGGGACCACCAAACGCAGTGTGCAAACAAGAATCAAGGAACACGAGAGACACTATAGACTGGGCCAGCCAGAAAAATCAGCAGTAGCAGAACATGCCACAAACCATCCTGGGCATAAAATACTGTTTGAAAACACTGAAATTCTGGACCATGCCAACCACTACCATGTGAACATTTGTTTGTAGAACATTTTTTTGTGGAAACAGATTTAATTAACATAGAAGAGTTTTAAAAAATTGACTGTGATGTTAGTACGCCTCAGGATCAAATATAGATTTTATAGTATGTAATAACATGCTCCTAGCATTTCCTAGTTAATTCTGAAAGCTGAGAAATATTACAACACCTGTATTATCACAGAGCTTTAAGGAAGTAGGGGAGGTATATTTCACTTCCCTCTTAAACAACTTTTCAGAAGGTTCAGTAAATGCCAGGGCAGCTTCCTCATTTTGTTCTATTTTGTGGTGGGGTAATTTTTGTTTTGATCTACAACTCTTATTAGCCCCCAATCAGCTTAGATAGTTTCAAGTGATTATGAAAGTTAAAGTCATAGAATGATAGTATCATAGAGCTGGAAGAGGTCATGGCTGAATCTGGACTGCAGAAATAATCCAGGTTGACACTGTTTAACTGACATAGTTCAGTGGTATAGAAATATGACAATAGTTTTCTGAGACATTTAACCTTCTCTGTCAGAGAGCTCTGATGCCACAGCAAACTATAGTTCTGAGAAATCCATAGCAATGAGCCATAGCAGTCAAAGTGGTGCCAAACTGGATTATTTCTACAGTGTAGATGCAGCCCAGAAGGGCAGTCCAGTCCAATCACCTGCCATGCAGGAATGCACAAACATATGGAGGGCACTCACAACAAATGATCATCCGGCCTCTGTTTAAGTCTAAAACGTTTGTATGGGATTTAGTCTGAAACAATGTTCTACTACACTGTTAATCCAAATGGCCAACTTGTATTCCTTTTCTGCATATTTACCCCTTCCCCCTTGGATTTTAGTCCCTGCTTTTTGCTCTTCTGGGACATGTCTGCATGAGTCAAATATCCTCACAGTCCAGACTGTGCAGGGCCCACTCTCTGATTCTGATGCGAACTGACTTGTTGATGTATGGCCAGTTCAGCACTGAACCCACAGTGTACCACCCTAAAAGTTGAATTTTAAAATTTACCTTTTGCTCTAGAATTTCCCAGAAAATCAGGAGCCCTCCAAAGCGATACAGGGTGACTGTTTACAACTTGTCCTGCTGTGCTGAGCCGCTCCCTATGACTGAGAATGAGGTGCCCAGCTATATGATCACTGGGTGCCTTGTTTTTGACCTCAGAGGGTGAGACTCATTGTGGGGTGGCAAATTTGGGCAGCATAATAATAATAATAATAATAATAATAATAATAATAATAATAATAATTTGTTTTATTTATATACCGCTATTCCAAAGATCATAGCGGTGAACAGCAAGTAAGCTAATTAGCAAGTAAGCTAATTTGCCCCCAACAGTCTGGGTACTCATTTTAGTGACCTCGGAAGGATGCAAGCCTGAGTCGAGCTTGGGCCCTTTTGCTGGTCTTGAACTCGCAACCTTGTGGTTTCAAGTGAATGGCTGCAGTACAGGCATTTAACCACTGCGCCACCAGGGCTAATAATAATAGGATTAATAATAGCATGCGAACACCTGCCCAGAATCACTCCACAAAGTCCAGGTGGGGGGGGCATCTTTGAGGCAAGAATACTCTGGGCTGCTCCCAGAATATGCTGGCCTGTGTGCACGTGGTCCTTATTTGTAGTTTTACCAGGCCCACATGAGTTGTCTTGTGCCTCAAGGCTGAGCTGCTCCATTCTGATCGTCAGGATATTTCAGAATATTTGTTCCTTCCTGAATCTGGAGTTTTGTGGAGTTGGATTTCTACTTATGAAATGGGAGTGAATTCAGCTTCCAATCTGAATTGGTGTACTTGATTCATAGATAACATTGTATATGTCAGTTGTCCAAAAGCTAGGTCTGGCTGTCAATTTTGGCACACAACTATTATTCAAAAATGCCTTGGAATAGTATGGGAAGCTGTGTGGCTTCAGGGGTAACTGGAAGAAATAGCTTCCCTTCTTTGACTTACAGAAATCTCTGCTGGACGCAAGCCCCCTTTCATGACAAATGGGCACCTGACCTATTGAGGGTCCTGGAAAGATCCAGATCAGCCATAACATGCTCAGATTTGGTGTCACAGGGTTGGAAAAAACTTGTCTTATCCTATAATATCTTATTTACACATATTGAATGCTAGATTAATAAAGAGAGCCTTTGGGGAAGTTCCACCCTAGTATGTGAAATTGTTTTATTCTGGTTTGAATTTTTGTTTATAGCATGTCAATGTGGGTCAGTTTGATGATACCAGGTGGCAGAACAGGTGCTGATTTTTGCCCCTGGAGTATGCAGTGCAGAAGAATAAATATTGACAGAACACTATGGCAACTTAACAAGTTATCAAGATTCATTAGTGTTAGCTGCATATTTTATTTCTAAATGGCAGAAACCTGTTTAACAGTGGTTAAGTTACTCCTTCCACTATTATTTCAAATCAGTAGCTGGAAATATGAGAGTACTGTTATTGAACCCTGATATGAATCTTTTCATTACAAAACAATTTTTATGTTATGTGTCATATAGATCAGTGCTTCGTAAGCTATTAGTTGTGGGGGATTGCCATGGATTTCTCCCCCCAACCCAATGTGCCAGGGAAAAGCACTCAACCTATGACTTTCTTTCTTTCCTGGAAATTCACTATGGATCAACAGCCAATAGCTTGATAGAACTGGCACCAGTCCATGGATAACAGTAGTACTGATATTGGTGCTTTTAAATGCATCGTATTTCACCAGTGTATGCTGGTGTGCTGGTAAATGAAAATTGTCATTTCATGAATATCATCCTGTACATTCACCTCTTTGCATTAGTATGGGAGCTAAAAATATTATGGTCAAATTAGGGAAGGCTGAATAGGATAGTAGTTTCTTAGCCCCATTAATCTATCTATCTATAATAGTTTGGGCAAAGAGTAGCACATGGGCTGCACAGGGCCTCCAAGGCCTTTTTTTTTTTTTTTTTTTGGTAGTCTTGTACCTTCCAGTTCCTCTTATGCAAAGTACAGTCAGCCCTCCATATCCATGGATTCAACCATCTATGGCTTGAAAATAATTTTTAAAAATATTCATAAAACAAACATTTTGCTACTTTAGATAAGGAACACCATTTTACTACCCCATATAAAATAGGCCTTGAGCATTTGGTATCCACGGGGGTCCTGGAACCAAACACCAGCAGATACCATGGGCCCACTGTATAGCTAATTTTGTGTTGCCCTTTATAATATGTTTAATGGGATTGTATTTGTATTTTTAATGTAGCCTCTGAAGAAGGCCAACTTTGTTAGAGGTAGAAATGTATTGGGCTTTTAAATTAATAAGCAATAAACAAATGACCATCTAGCAGCACATGGCGCCCTGTCTCATGCTTTGCTTTGGTTGAACCTCCCTTTGTGCTATATGCCTGATGGAAATTGTCCCTTCACCCTCTGACAGATACAATCAAGTGAAACCATTTTACTATTAAAATACAGCTATAGCAAGAGATGTTTCTGTTACCATATGTGTGTAAGTCTAGAAACTTCAGCCAAAAAAACGAACCCAAAAACCTGGGTTGACGTATCTATGGGTCAATGTAAATACTGTACCTTAACTTATCAAAACCAGAATCATCCCCTTCTCTGAGTAGAGTGGCAAAAGGCGAGAGCTTAGTCCATGCTGGAAGAACCTAAAAGAGGCAACAGCATCTTCTACTCTCTCTACCACAGTGCCATTTCTGGCCTTTTTGAATGCCTGGGCAAGAAAATGGTGGCACCAGCTCTTTGGTGCATCCCCTCAAGGAGCGCTGAAAGAGTAGAGGGAGTCAGTGCTTCTTTTAGGTTCTCCCAGGATAGACTAAGCATTCACCTTTCGCCATTCTACTCAGAGAAGGGGATTTCAGTGGTGCTATTCCACCAGTGATGAATCAGGCTCTGAAGAATTTGAATAAGACATTTGTGTATGTTGGTCAGCTTTTCTAGGTTGAAATTAGGCAAAGTTATCACATTAAAGTTAAAGGCTGTAATTACTGCTAACATGGCCACCATTTTCTTCGACTTTATATCTTTTTTGACATGTGCACGTTTTCTTAGTCCTGCCCACATCTGGTCACCTCCCTCTATGCATCGCACTGCTGTGATTTACCAAAGTTCCCTCCTCATCCATCCATCCTTCATCATTCCATCCTCATCCATAGTTCAGTCTTCATCCAAACAGTTGTGTCTGCGAGAATTTTTTTTAAGTTCTTTGGTATCATTTTCCTTTGCATCATAATTTAAATCCTTTGTTACATGTCCCTAAGTTTTATCCCTGATTTTCCCATGGGTCATATCAAAAGTCATAATTTTGGCCCCAAAACCTACCCTACATTTTATACATGAGGTTGACTTATACTCAAGTATATATGGTACTTTCCATAAATGTTAGTTACCCTTGGGAAAAAGTAAAGCTAGCAGGGTTTTGAAGCACTCCTAATTCAGGTTGCAACTGCAGAATTAATGCAGTTTGACACTATTTTAACTGTCATGGCTCAATACTATGGAATTCTGGGATTTGTAGTTTTGTGAGATCGTTAGCCTTCTCTGTTGGAGAGCTCTGGTGCCATAACAAATTACAAATCCCAGGATTCCATAGGATGGAACCATGACAGTTAAAGTGGTATCAAACTGCCTTAATTTTGCTGCGTGGCAGCAGCCTCAAACTCTTTAAAAGAATAACATGGACCAGTCATGATTACTTCTGGCTGCACTTAGCCAGAAAAAATGAAAGGCAATTATAAAGATAGAGAAACTTGGAAAATGTGGTGTTAATGTTGTTATAAAATTATGACAGTGTTTGGCTACATAAAAGGCTCTCTGAAAGTCCAAAAGAATACAGTGGTACCCCGGGATACGAATTCACCGCGTTACGAAATTTCCGGGGTACGAAAAAGTTAGATTTAAAAAAACTGTTCCGGGTTACGAAGGATTTTTCGGGTTACGAAAATCTTTTCGGCGCGAAATTCAAAGCGCGGCTAGCGGCTTTCCAGCGGCTTTTCGGGTTGCGAAATGTATCGGGTTACGAACGGCGCCGCGGAACGAATTAAATTCGTAACCCGAGGTAGCACTGTATGGTAAATGCTCTTAATTTATGGCAATACCACATTTAGCTGGTGAGATGCATTAGAATCCCCATATATCTTGTGATGCTTACTGTATATACTCGTCTATAAGTTGACCTCATATATAAGTCGAGGGCAAGTTGTGGGGCCAAAATTCTGGATTTTGATATGACCCATAGATAAGTCGAGGGTAAGACTTAGGCACATATAATAAAGGATGAAGTAAGAGAAAACAATTCCAAAGAACTTACAAAACTCTAGCATAACTATTAGTGCATATACTAAAGGCTGGATGGATGAAAGAGGAGGAGGGGGTCAGTGCTTCTAGGGCAGATTAAATTCTTGCCTTTCACTATATATGTGTGTGTGTGTGTTCAAATGCAGTACTTACATTGACCCATGGATAAGTCGACTCAGGTTATTTGGGTCAATTTTTAAACCTAAATTTCTAGACTTATACATGAGTATATACAGTATTCAGACTCCTTTGGCTGTTTGTTACACAACTGGATCTCAGATATCTATATATGTTGTTAGGCTTTTTTATACTGTGCAGAAAAAATTGTTTATTCTATGCTTCATCCAGTCTTTGCCTTTATGAACCAACATTGCATATTTTGGATTGACATCAAGTGTTTTTCTTTCCTCTTTACTTTAGGCACATTCTTAAGATGCTTAAGATCCACAATGCAAATGTAGTCCTCTCAACAATTGGCCTCAAAGCATTAAACCTACTTCTTTCTTCAGGTACTGGTTTTGCCTAATTAATATGATTTCTTAGGGCTGGATCATGCACATAATGTTACCAGATTTCATGGAGTTTTGATGGTTTTACTTTTTTTTCTTAACTTTTTACCAACAGGAAGTTTTTATAGGGAGGCAAATTCTTGTGTTTTTGCCATGTACAGTGGGCCCTTGGTATCCACTGGGATTTGGTTCCAGGACCTCCCATAGATAACAAAATCCGTGGATGTCAAGTCCCATTAGATACAATGGCACTGTAAAGTGGTGTCGCTTATATAAAATGGCAAAATCAAGGTTTGCTTTTGGGAATTTATATTTTTTTTTTAATCTTTTGAAACTGGATGCTTGAATCCGTAGATAAAAAAATCTGTGAATACCGAGGGTTGACTATACAAGCAAATGAATAATTTCTCTCTTTTCTTAGCCATCCCTTATGCAATAGTTTCTTTTAGCCCAAGTTATAAATAAATAGGACAGAGAGAGTGAGGATGGCAGTCCATGTATGTCCTATTCTTCATTAAGCCATTATAGTAGTTGACAGAACTAGTTCAAGCACAGTTAGATGGATCAGTGCAAGAAAGCCAGTTGGGCCCACATTTTACTTTTAAGGTAGACCTTGGAAAATTGCTTTGAAGAAGAATGAGTTCCAGAGTATCATCTTGCCACTGAGCAGTTAAGCATGGATTCAGTATGTCATTGTATTATTCTTGAAAACAGTTGTCTGAGATTGGCTTAATATCCCTGAAGAAGGAAAGTGGTGGTGCGGAACTTTCTTAAATTTGGAAACAGTTCCACCATTTTCATGTGCTGTATATAATTGAAAATAGGAATGAATGTTGCTGTTTTGAGTTTTATTCCCTTGCCCACTCCAGATAAATTCTGCATCCTGTCAGGTTGTGCAGATATGTAGTGTAGATGTAGATATAATATGACTTAGCATTTTGTCCTTGAATATACTTTCATTACATGTGATATTAACAACAAGTTATTTAATGGCTAAGAAGAAATGCTGTTCAGGTATGAAGATGCAATTATTTTTTGGTTAGCAAGTCTTTGTGAGCTCACTCGGCTTTCTGAATAAACAGATTAGGATTGTTGTGCCATTTAAGGCTGCATTCTGATATACATGGATCTAGGAGTACACTCAGCACAGTTAGAGTGGACATGAATTATGCTGGTGAAGACCAAATGAGAAAACCTTTAATGTGAGATAATGTGATGCTTGTAACATCAGGATTCTGGGAAGAAAATAGTATTTATCAAGCAAATAATCTGTGAATGTTCCCTTCTATTTATAGATGAAATTACACTTCTTCTCTTGGAAGAAGGGACTGATATATTTTTATTGGTATTTGATGCTATGGATACCTTTTCTGATAATGAAGAGATCCAGAAATATGGATGTAAAGCTTTGCACATGCTTCTAGAAAAAGGTAAATACTGTAATCATATTTTTTTATTCTTCAATTTTCTGGCAATATATGGTGAAATAGGAAAGGGTTTTGTGGGATAAGGTGTCCTGCAGAGCAATAGTTCTAGGGCTATTCTGAATCATTTTAAGTTTCTTATTTCCCATGTAATCTTGCCTTATCATTCAATAAAGCAGCAAAATAATTATTGGGAAGTAACAACAAGATAAATAGCTTGGAACTTCTTGAAGGTGTTTGAAAGTGTAGACACAGAGCAACAGATCTTTCCATCTTTTTTGCCAATCCTCTCGTTTGTGTGAGAAAGTGTCTTTCCCACACAACAGTCCAAAAATATAGTGTATGACAGAAGGGATATGGATAAATCTTCTCACTATAAGTTTTTTTTAATTAGCCTGCAAAGAGATTACCAGCCTGTGTTTCTCTGCTGGTTATGGCTTCCCCCTTCTTTTCTCAGAATGAAGACACATCCTACTAGCCTATCCATTTTGTTGGTAAAAGAATAAAATACCATTTCTGACGAGCAATCTACAAAATCTCTTCAGGTAATGCAACGCAGGCCGAAAACAGTCAGCCCTAAAGGGGTGACATCATTCCGCCCCTTTGTGTGCTGGATCGGAGCTGCGTCAGTCGCACGCCATAGCCCTGATCCAGTGTTTTTCTGGCGCAAAAAAGAAGTGGCAAAATACAGCTCCTTTTTGTGTCAGAAAAAAGACTTCCCCTTTGCTGCCACCATGGCTCTCCTCTGCTCTTGCAATGCATGGTGTCTAATTACTGTACTGCAGAAGCGTTCCCATTTGGTCAGGCGAGTGGCATGACTCTGGCTTGGGGGTGGAGTCAGGGCGTGTGGCGTATGGCAGCCATGCCCGTACGCCACCTTTACGCCGGCTCTTACTATCAGTCTGCTTTCCCCCATACTCTCTGAATTCCAGGTTTGATTTAGTCCTCTGGTAGAAATACAGTTTATTGTAATGAAGGCAGTTTCCTGTTGTAAATATAATACTTTGATGATGTAATCTCTGCCCAACTTGTTATTCTCGTACATTTTCTACAATACTTTGGCAAATACATTTGGCAAATAGAGGGGAAAATAGCAAATGTTTTTTTGAGCATTGTTACTGCTTTGCAGTTTCAGATCTGAAGAGTTCAATCTCTCTTCTGCTTCATTAATCTGTATACACACTCTCATCTTGTTTTATAAAGAGTAAAATCTAACTCTTGAAAGCAAACAAATATGATTGATTTAATAAATGGGATGTGTTTTGTGTGCTTCTGTTTGATACATGTCTTTGTAGAGCCTACAATTGAAAATGAACATTCCCAGTCGGAATTTGATACGGTGCTTCAGTCCCAACGTAGATACTTAAGGTTCTTTACAAATATTCCCTTCCCAACTGCAAATAACTTTGGAATTGAGTAAATAATAGCATTAGTGTGCTAAACTGGCCTGGTAAGGACACTTTCATTTTAGGAGCCAAATGGAACAGCTGTTAGTGGCAAATGGCAATGGGAACAGCTATATTATATAATGGTTATAATGCTACTTTAATGGGAAAGGCCATATTATATAATGGTTTTAATGGTTTTAATATCCATCTCTGTATTAAGAATAGAGGATGTACAAGATTTGGTGTGTTAAGAAAACACATTTGAAGGCATCCAAAAAAGGAGACTCCACCACCTCTATAGGTAATTGGTTCTGTTAATAATAATAATAAAATTTATTTATATCCCGCCTCTACAAAATGCAATCGGGGCGGCTTACAAGATTAAAATATACAGTCCGAACCCTCAACCCACCCCCCTTAAAATAAAATTAAATAATGTAGAATTTAAAACATGCTTAAAAACAATACAATAACAGTAGTACAGTCAGAGAATAATACTGAACTGCTCTCAGTTTCAAGAAGCACTTTCTAATGTTTAATCAAAAATTTTCCTTTTTGTAACTTAAAACCATTAGACCTGTTTCCATGTTCTGTGACAGGAAAGAAGAAGCTTGCACCTTCCTCTTTGTGACCGTCTCAGCTTTTTGTTTACTTTTTATTTAGGTTAACATAACAAAACATTATATATTGTATATACTGAACTATAAGTTAACCTCATGTATAAGTCAAGGGCAGGTTTTGGGGCCACAATTTGAGAATTTGATATAACCCATAGATAAGTCAAAGGTAAAATTTAGGGGCATGTAATAAAGGATGTAAAGGATGATGCAAACGAAAACAATGTCAAAGAACATACAAACTTCCAGCAGACATTAACTGTTTGTACATGTGTAGATGAGATAATAGAGAGGGCTCAGTGCTTCCAAGATAGATAATGGGTATGGTTCCTATTTAAAATAAGTATTAAAGTCGACACAGGTTTTTAGGGTCAATTTTTTGATTAAAATTTCTAGACTTATACATGAGTAATACAGTATCTAAAGAGCAAAAGGTCTAGCACTATTGAGAGTGTATGGTTATCAGGTGGGCTATGCAGGTCAGGAAGTTTTCTATCTTCACAGATCCCTTTCTAGAATGGGTAGGATATTACTCCCAGCTTTGTTCGAATGTAAGGATGATAAAATCAAGAGTTACTAGGGAATGTTTCTGCCAAGGAATTGTACCTGGTAATCATGGCTAGAGGCTCAGGATGGTCCAAATTACTGATTCTAGGCTTAATGTTACTAGCTGAAGGGGCACCAAGTGGGTTGCTTTGTTTTAAAAGTAGATATTCCAAGTTTTTGGTAGAAAGGGAAAAAAAAGATGGGATAAGGATACAGGTTTTCTTCCTTTTGTGGGGTCAAGGAGAAATAGGGAGAAGTAAATGTATTTGGGAGCGCCAGCATGACTTAGTGGTTTGAGTGTTGAACTACATCTCTGGAGATCAGGGTTGGATTCCCTGCTCAGCCATGAAACCCACTGGGTAAGTCACATGCTCTCAGCCTCAGAGGAGGGCAATGGCAAACCTCCTTTGAACAAATCTTGCCAAGAAAACCCCATGGTAGGTTCTCCTTAGAGTCACCATAAGGTGGAAACAGCCTGAAGGCACACAACAACAACAACAAATGTATTTGGGGAAAGTTTTCCTTGTGATATCTGCATGGGCTTAACATGAAATCTTGATATGACATGTACAGGGAGAACATGCCAGATATTTGGGGGGGGGGGACTGTTTTGGATGAGGCTGGAAACGTTTAAGGTGGTGTCATCAAGGGAATCCACACAGAAGGAGATTTTCTTTTAAAGCATGGAACAGACTCAGTGCACTAATTATATGGGTGAGCAGGAAAATCACAGGTTTCGGTTTTCATGTTTGCAGAAAGAAGGAAGCTCTTCTTCAGTTTAGAGATGGGGAGGATCAGAGAGCATAAAAGAAAAAAGGGGGAGATGATAAACCAAATCTGGTAGGAACTCTTCTAGTGTAAAGGGTAACCGAATGAGTGTAAAATGGAGTAGGACCCATTACTCCAATGGCACCAGATGTTGGAAGGCTTCTGATCTTGGATGCTAATCAGGGTCAGCCCTGATTAATACTTGGTTGGGAGATTGCCAGTGAATACTAAGTGCTGTAGGCTATATTTCAGAGGAAGCAACTGGCAAAGCCACCTCTACGGTATTCTTTGCCTAAGAGAACCCAATTCAATTCATGGGGTTGCCATAAGTCAATCTTTTTTCAGAGTTATTTTTCAAACCTCCTCCTGAGGGCTAAAGTTGCTCATTTTCTCCACAGCTTCACTCTTACTTTTTCTCCCCATTAGTCATCTGAATCCTGACTGCTACTTTTTCTTTTTTCCTCATGCTTTAAAGCGGGGTGGGTGACTGTCAGATGGCTGTGGATCTTATTAACCTCTCAGGAGAACTTGGAGGACTCTTTTTTGCCCCGAAATGCCTCCAAATGGCCTCTAGGGCTCAAGGGGGACATTTTCATCACATTTGGCCCCCCTGGACCATTTTAAACCCAGGAAAGGCCATTTATTTAGTTATTTGAAAAGGAAATGTCCCCAGATCCAGGGAGCAAAATATAGTGAAAATGCCCCATAGTGGCTGTTTGGGAGCATTTGGGCCAAAAATATTTGTTTGAAAAATACATTGATTTTTTTTACCACTGTGTAGGTATTGGGATCTGTATGTGGTCCATACTTTGCCCTGCTTTAGAAAGCCTAGGTTTCCTTTGACTGAAGACAAGACTTCTATGACCCATGTGAAGAAGAGATCATAGACAATATCAAAATACACACTTGCACTATCCTTGTTTATTGCTACAAATATAGTTCTTTTAAATATACCCAGGATCTTATATCTATACCATATTTCTGTCTTTTTTTTAAAAAAAAAAATGCAGTTCCAGATGAGCAGCTGATGGAATTTGTTGAGGACAAAGACCACATGATTATACTAAATGTGTTTAAAAAATTTCCAGAGAAAGAGAACCTAGTACTTCTTGCGCTTTTGTCTTTGCATTCATTAGCTGGACCACGTAAGTATAGTTGTTTTAATATTTGGAGTGCACAGAGAGTGAGTGTGTGCACTAATGAGTCAATTACTTCCTATTTTGACACCATGAACTGTTTCCTCTGACTAGGCATGCATAGTCATAGTCAAGGAGATAGTCAAGGAGATCTTCCTGGTCAACTCTGATTAGTGTTTGACATCTAACAATGATGTTCTCAACATGAACATGTGTTGAACTGCAGCATGGTATAATATAGTAAATTTTGTTGGACTACTGCTTTCATCATAGCTAGCATAGCCAATGATGTGGGATCTCGACAGTTGCAGACCACATTTCTCATCCCTGATATAAAGTATCACAGCTTAGTGATGTAGCTCATTCTTTGATGAGATAGGTCTCTGCCTTGGGCAGCTGCTGTTGTAGTCAGTGGTGAACTAGCTGGTCTGGCTTGGTATAATGTTCCAAATGGAGAAATGCAGACAGGGCATCTGGAATGGAGCTGCATGGATTTCTGTCAGAGGCACAGGAGCATGGCTTAGGTTCAGACCTAAGAATGACGACGGTTTTTTTCTTTCCCCCTCCTCTGCCTTTCCCCAGTGCACTCCATTTTTTTCTTTTTCAGAAAAGCCTTTGTTTCTCTTCTAAAGTGAGCTGCTTAAAGTCTGATTAACTTGACTGGATATATTCTTCCATGGCAGTATAATCTCTGTGTTGATTTGCAGTCATTTTAATGCCAATTTCTCATTTGTAAACTAAAGGCGGTAAAATTCATTTTTTTTTTTTTGGTGATACAGTCTCAAAAATGGCTTATCATTGCAATAGACTCATGAACAAATGACTTACAGTAAAGCAGTGTCTAGTTCAAGATAATATGGTAAAATTCTTCTCAGTTGGGTGTGTGAGCCTTAGAAATGATTGCTGCTGGCACCATGTCCTGCCTGCCCACAGCTGGCATACCATAGCTAATGAAAAACATTTCAAAATAAAGTTTTCTCAGAATTCTGTCCTGAATATCTTGTGCTCCTAAAGTATTATGAAGCTTCTGTACAAAATGCACACTTGAGAACACAGCTACTCTGGTTTAGCAGTAAAAATCCATAAGTTGATTTTTAACTGCTCACAGTTTGGGATAGCAATTATTTCAGAGGCTTAGAATGGGCTGCAGTTCATTGGTACTGTACATGCTATTTGTGCAGAAGCATGCCAGCTTCAGTGTCTGGCATCTTTAGTTATAGGTTCCTGATACTCCTGAGTGCAGTGCTTCCTCTCAATATAGATCAGAAACAGGGAAACTTCAGCCCTCCGGGTGTTTGGATTTCAGCTCCTGGAAGTACCAGCCAGCATAGGGAATACTTAGGGATTATGAAAATTGTGGTCCAGAACATCTGGTGACTGGGTGGGAAAGGTTCTTTATACCTATTATAGACAATATAGAGCTAGATGAGAAGTATAGATATATCCTGGTCAGTTCAGTGGGGCTTGCATAGTACTGTACTTTCCAGAAAGTTACAAGTACTACCTAAACAATTACAAGTATAAACAATTCAGCTGTGTATTTTTTTATGTTATCAACCTAACAATAAATGAAATTTTGAAAATGGAAGAAAATATTAAATAAATAAATTATTTAATACAAAAGGGAGGGGAAGCAAAAGGAAAAATTCAGACCATTATACAGCTTGAGTCTCAAAACAAAAGGATAAGATGAAGTCCTATAAATCAGATATCCATTTAGTGTCTCAGCCCTAATTGCTGCTATGGAATTCTAGGTCTTTTGCTGCTGCTGCTGCTGCTGCTGCTGCTGCTGCTGCTGCTAATAATAATAATAATAATAATAATAATAATTTATTTGGATCCCGCCCCTCTGAGAACAATCGGGGCGGCTAACAAAGTTAAAATACAGAACATATAAAATCCCTGGTACCCTCCCCTCGTTAAAAGAGTATTAAATCCAATACAGAATTTAAAAAAAAAACCAAACCATACAAGTTAAAAACTGACCAAAAGGTCAACAACATCACATCAATAAACAGTCAATGGGATCAGCAGTATCTTATTCCCAGATGTTTTTTAGGCCGGGTTCTCTATTCTGGGAAGGCCTCCCGGAAGAGATCCGTCTTAACAGCCTTTTTAAAGCTGTCTAAGGATGTAAGTAGACGGATCTCATCCGGCAGGCCGTTCCACAGTCTGGGGGCTGTTATCCAGCCTCACAGCTATTGCAGGATGAAGTCTGCCTTGAGTGTCTGTGCTGCAGTTCTCTTTGCGACTGTTTTGTAGTTGGTGTTTTGGAACATTCTCTCTGTTCTTTCCACTGTCTCTTTCATTTCTCAAAGCTTTCCTTCAAATTACATCAGATACACACAAAATATTCTTCTCAGAATTTCCTATGAATCTTCCTTAAGAAAAAAAAGGCTGGTGCTTCCTGGGCTACACTTAACAGTTTACATAACAGTAAACGTTATGTGAAATGAAGGGAAAACAAAAGTCATGTAAAAAAATATTGGATGCTTAGTGAATTTGATGCATTTTGAACTGTGCATTTTTTCACTTATAGGCTGCGCGGGAGAAATATGTACATAACATTTGCATGTGGTGAAAAGTATGATTCTCTTTCAAAATGTCCAACCTAACCCAATTGTTTTGTTTATTTGTATTTACCTGCATATATGTTTTCTTTAAAATTATTTCCTCTACACCAACCGTGTAGTGAATTAATGATATTTTTCTAGGGTTTTGAACGCTTGGACCTCCAGATGTTTTTGGACTTGCCACATTACTGCACTACACTCTTACTGTGAGGCTTTTCTGCTTTTACTGCTCTGACTCCCTCCTGTTGCATTTTGAGGTTTGTAGTCCATTGAGGCCTCAGAGGTCTCTAGCTGAGTTCTTTAAATGCCCCTCCCTCAACTGCAAATCCCAGAATGTAACATGAGGCAGCCAGAGCAGTAAAAATGGAATAGCAGCTCTAAAAGGGTGTAGTGTTGTAATCTAGTTGCAGAATTTCCACCAATCATGCCTAAGGGATTATGGGTATTGTATTGGAAGACCAGAAATTTCCCAGCATTTAAAGATGCCTCCGAAAGAAAACATTCATTGTGTAACACATCTGTCAGTTTAAAAACAAAGTTTGTACAATCAAATCAGATGAATCTTTTGTTCTTTTCATGCTGTCTTTAGCTAGCAATGTGGAAGTGCTTATGTCTGGAAATGTGAGGTGTTACAATATCATAGTTGAGATGATGAAAACATTCCCCAAGAGTGAGCCAATTCAGGAAGTGAGCTGCTGCTTGTTGCACAAACTTACACTGGGTAAGTCCTGAAATAAGAATTTTCTGCCTTCAGTTTATTTAGAATATTATAATACCGCCTGCTGAGAAAATTAATGTGTGGGGGAAGATATGTAGCGTCTGAACTTCTGTGTTGTAAGATGGATCTTGATGCTTGCTGACAATCATCTTTTGAATTTCTAAGGAATTTTGGAGAGTGCTTGGTTAGAAAAGCTGCAGTTAGAAAAATAAGGCCTTCAAACCCCAGTGAATTCACTGAAGCACTGTGTGCACATTCAAAATGTTCATCAACTTGTCTGAAGTAATTGACAATTTTCTCATCCTGTGTATGAGAAGAATACACTCAAAAGAGATCTATTCACAATTGTCTATGTAATTTGGTTTGCATGCTTTTTTATTTCATAAAGAAAACATTATCTAACATACCATATATTTGTATTTCTTGTAGGATGTTGCTCATATAACTATAATGTTGACTTCAGTATTCTGAATTTGACATTGTGAACCTGCAGTTCTATACAAACTTAAGCCCCATTGAAAGTGATGAGGCTTGTTGTTGTTGCTGTTGTTGTTACTGTGTGCCTTCAAGTCATTTCTGGCTTATGGTGACCCTAAGGCAAACCTTTCATGGAGTTTTCTTGGCAAGATTTGTT
Organism: Sceloporus occidentalis; assembly: GCA_023333645.1. Taxonomy (NCBI): domain Eukaryota; kingdom Metazoa; phylum Chordata; class Lepidosauria; order Squamata; family Phrynosomatidae; genus Sceloporus; species Sceloporus occidentalis. Next base: position 81,179,590 of record JALMGF010000005.1, read on the forward strand.
CAGAGTAGATTTGCCATTGCCTTCCCCTGAAGCTGAGAGCCTGTGACTTGCCACAAATGCAAATACAAAAAGTGCTTCTGCAGAAGAATCAGTATGAAACAATGGCCTGTTACAGACAGGCCAAAATAAAGCTGCTTCGAGTCACTTTGGAGGTATGGTATTTCAATGATGCATGCGTCCTAAGAGTCCAAAAGCCACACCAAAGCCATGCTCCAGTCCTAAGGACTGGAGTGCAGCTTTGGTGTGGCTTTTGGACTCTTAGGACTCATACATCATTGAAATACCATACCTCCAAAGTGACTCGAAGCAGCTTTATTTTGGCCTGTCTGTAACAGGCCAATAGCTCTGACATCTTCTTTCTTCTTGGCCTTTCCTGAAGCACCTGAGGTTTCCAGTTTCTGTCAGTCTAGTTGATGTACCCAAATGCTCACATTCAAACAACTGACAGAGCAAAATTTATGCACCAAATCTTGTCATAAGCTTTCTTGCCAATTTTTTCACTTCAGACCACAGCAAAAACTCTGCAATATGTGTACATAATTCATGCATTTTGTGACTGTCAGTTATCTATTAAAATCTCCTCTCACCACCAGAAAACTTTTTCAATATCCTGGTATTGAATGATGTACATGAAGTCATTGTGGAGGCTGTTGAAAAGTATCCTACAAATGCAAAGCTACAGGCTGCAGGCCTTAGTTGCTTGGCTCTTCTCAGTAAGTAATAATAAACATTAAACTGAAGTAGGTTTCTCAACAGTATCTATAGTTTGGTTTTATGTTATTGCAGAGCTGTGTGGCCAGCGGCTTTGCTCAGAGAAAAATTCTAAAAGGTCCTGAATCCATTTCTCAAAAACCTTACATTACATTTATGAGAATGTTTTGTATTTGTTCTCTAGTTCTTTGAGCATCTTTTAAATTTCTTTAGGAGAACATGCCTTGTATCACACTTTAGTGTACTGCCAAAGAACAGTTGCTGAAAACTGTGTCCTCTTGGTGAATCATTCATAGTCCTGTCTATAACATGTCAGTGTACCCAACCTTGTTCCTCCCAGAATATTGTTGACATCTCTATGTTCAAAGCTGCATGCAATTTTCAGCCTAATAGCCGAGATCTGTGTGGTGAATTTTCCTACAGGTTACTGGTGCTATACCTGTGGCAACCTAATACTTATATCCCTCTTCTTTGATTTTCTTTCCACACTCTTAGCAGCACCTTCATCTTGATCAAATTTTGGAATAGCGGGTTACAAATAAACTATATTATTATTATTATTATTATTTACATCAGTCTGGTTACCTAAAAAGTTACCTGTATTTTGTGAACCCAGTCCCTGTCAGCTACTCAGTCTACATCCCCTCCCTTTCTTTAACCCTCCCCAGCCTCCTGAGACTGTGGGAACTCATTTAAGTGCTATATGACCTTTTGTTTAAAACCTCCATTAACTGGTCCTCTGCGTCTCTTTAAAAATACTTGTCTATGTCTGTAGCACAGAAAGTGTTTAATTTTTAAGGCACTCAAGAATATGTTATGTTCTGTGCAGGCTATGAACATTGCTTCTAAGAATCCCATTCTATTTTCACTTCTATATGCTTTAATGCAATTCTGTTTGGCCTATTCCACTCTGGTGTAACTTAAGCAGAGCTGTAGTTCGATCCAACTTGATAGAGTTATAGGGAGAATGCAAGTATGTGAATAGGGAAGTGGAAATCTGAACTTTCTTTCTCTCTCTCTTGCTTATAATATAAAATAAATCCACAGATGTTCTTCTGACAGCCTATTAACTTTCTTGAATAGTGGCTTGTTATCTTGGAGATATACTCATTTCAAAGGCTGAGCAGCAAAACCTCTGACTGGAAATATTTCCTGTATTACATAGTCTCAATGATCATGAATTGAGTTTGGTTGTTACTTCACTGAATTCCTAGAATCCCCCAGGCAGTTCTAGCAATTATGACAGTAATGACAAATGGGTGCCCGGAACAGAAGTAAAATCTTTTGCAAATTATGATTACTATGTTTCATCACTTTTGCTAATCTCTACTACAGAGTAAAAATAAATGGATATTCATGTTCTCAAAAACACACACAAATTATAACTCTTCCCTGCAGCAGAAACAATATTTTTAAACAGAGATTTGGAAGAAAAAAAGGAGGAAGAGAAGGAAGAAAAAATATATTGGTTTGAAGCCTGTTACAAAGCATTAAAATTGCACCGGAAAAATACAGATGTCCAGGTAAGAAGCCAGCAAATCATGAGAAGGGTCTCCAGAGGCAGTGGTAGGCTCGTAATTGACATATTTTGTTTAAATTTTAACCAGAAGAAGCAACCATCATTTTGGGGGACAGCCTCTATTTGAACATTTATTTACTTTTAAGCTGTGCAGTCATGCTTTACAATCCTCAATATGTCTTGTTCTCACAAGAGACCTGTTAGGCATGCATTTTACTGTTACGTTTATTTTACTGGTGGGGAGCTAAAGCTCAGAGAGTTATTTGCTTAAGGGCACATCTATCATAGATGGATGCAATACTAAGGCAGGCAGAATAGTCTGGAAGGACCAAGTACGGGGAAATTTTGGAATTCCTCTATAAAACATGGGTTTAAATTTCCTCTCTCTCTTGGTTTTCCTGCAATCTAGTCTACAGGATTCAGGAGTGGTTTATAAATTAGAAATGTTCCAGTATTGCATTCCACCTTATTATCATTTAAAAAGAAAAGCCATTTTTGTACTTTGATTAAACAATGAGCTGGCAGGCCACTTGCACATACAGGGGTATATTCGCATAGATTTAGATGACCAGTGGTTTCATGCAGTGGCTTGTAAGTCTGCTCTTATACTGGACCTGCTGTCTTGATGCAAGGGAGTCTAGAACTCTTATCATATTGGAATCTGTCATCTGGGAATCTCATCTACTAAGCTCTGAGCTCTTGAAAAAAGAGCTAGTTCCAAATGTAACAGCTAAGCCTTACAGGAGCCACAGTAGTAGTTCACACCATCATTTTCAGTCTTTTAGTGAATCTTCTGTGTTTCAAAGAATTCCTAGTCAAACAAGGAGTATTCGCAAAATGAAATATGGGATAGGATAATGAATTTGCTTTTTGAGACTGTGAAACATTGCAGTTTCTAATATATTTTTATAAAATTGTATATTTCAATGTTAAATTTTTTTTGAAGCAAATAGCCAAAGAATAAAACAATAAATATACTTTATATAGAGAATAAAAACCATTAAGTTATATCTAATTATAAGTTTGAAAGCCACTGGTTATTAGAAGAGGAGAAGCTAAATAATTCATTATATCAAGTATAATTCTATTTTTTTTCAAGTTGTTATGATTTACTGTCCAGTATAATAAAGAAGAGTCCCATATTAAATAAAAATAGTCTTTGTTTGCCTGGTTTCATTTGCTTCTAATATATGATATCATTCTTTTAATTTAGCCACAAACCTCACTTTGGTTTCTGAGGTTTGGTTTGGAAATCAGCTAAAATCTCTGCTTTCTCTTTGTGTCTGGAACAATTAACTACTGTATAATAGGAGACTGCAAAGATATATAATTGACTATCAAAGTCAGAATTTCCCATGATATGACTAATTAGAAAAGACAATGATGTTTGGAAAACTAAAAAGCAGTAGGAAAAGGAGAAGACCACATTACAAGTGGATAGATTCAATCAAGGAAGTCATAGCTCTGAGTTTGCAAGACGTAAGCAGGGCTGTTGATGAAAGCGTAACTAGGAGGTCTCTCATTAATAGGATTGCCATAAGTTGAAGTCAACCTGATGGCAGTTAACAACTAGGAGAGATATAAGAGGATTATCAGACACACTTAGGTTGTTTTGTCATTACAACATTGCTATTCAGAATGTGGCATGACAAATTATTTAAAACTAAAAAAAAATCATACAGATACCCTTGTAAGTTTTAATGCTTGCACGATTGCTATGAATTATAAGATTAATTATTTTTGGTATAATTTTAAAATGTTTACCTTGCATATATTTACCAAATAGTTTCTCCATTTGTTTCATTTAGGAGGCTGCATGTTGGGCTTTGAACAATCTGTTTATGTACCAGCAAAATCTTCATGAGGAGATTGGAGATGAAGAGAAAAAGTCAGTAGGTTTAATTGTTTGAAATTAATGGCTCAAGATACATATGTTGTTTCTGTTTTTAAATCTTTAATCTTAACCATCTGAGTTAAAACTGGGAGAAGGAGAATGCCTTAAGATAGATGACAATGGAGCTGTTGCTTCATATGTTAATGTCTTTCTGAGATGTTTATTAATATTCCTGTTGGGAAAACAATAAAACATAATGAAGAAATAACCCTATGAACAACCCTGCCTTTTCTTTGTGCATCAGGTTGGCTGTCCAATCCATCTACCTAGAGCAAAAAGGCCATTAGGTGTTTTTTTTTCTGACTGGCTTTGGAGGCTTACCAGGTGCAGTTTGCAGGTAAGCCTCCAAAGTGCAACAAGAGCCACCAAGCTGCTGTTTCCATACCAGCTTGTATATCATTGAAAGAGAGCTTTTTGTGATGATGCAGGTACCAGTTTTTCCTAAGATAAGCTAATTGAATATAAGGAACTTTACATCTCCTCTGTGTATCCCTCCCAATGCTTCTCTGGAGAGTCTTCATGAATAGAGATGGGATAGAGTTGCTCAAAATCATATGGATGTCTCCCCAGTTTGGATGGTGATCCTGACAAGCAGAAGTTTGGGTCTGTCCCACATTTTTAGGAACTGCCTCAGTTCTCAGGAGATTTTTTGTGAGGAGATGTTGGAAGTTACTGCAGACAGAAGGAAGTTAAGTTAATGAATGTTAGAATTCAAGTCTAACTGTATATACTTATGTATAAGTCTAGCAATTTTAGTCAAAAAATTAACCCAAAAAACCTGAGTCAACTTATTAATGGGTCAATGTACGTACTGTACTTTAACGCTTTTTTAAAAAAAGTAACCACCCCCTGGTGAAAGGAGGAGTGAAATCTGTCCTGAAAGCACTGACCCACTTTCATCCATCCAGCCTTTAGTATGAGCACAAACAGTTACACTTGCTGGAATTTTGTATGTTCTTTGGCATTGTTTTCTTTTGCTGCATCCTTTAATTCCTTAATTCATGCCCCTAAGCTTTATCATCATCTTATCCACGGATCATTTCAAAGTCCATAATTTTGGCCCCAAAACTTGCCCTTGACTTCCACATGAGGTCAGCTTATAGATGAGTTTTTACAGTATATTTTGCATACTTTCCCCAGCATCATTGTTAGTAACAGTGCAATCCATCATTCAGAGATGCACTGGCTATAGGAGGTTAGGAATGCATTAGAGCTTCTCATGCAAGTTGAAATGAACATTTGTTAGTTGAACTGCTGTTATGCCATCATGACCTCCTCCTTCTGGCTGATTTTGGAGATCTGCTGCCATAGGGATCTTCCAGCACAACTACACTTACAGATAAGATTAGCTAGCAAAAAGCCAAAAAAGTTTGGAGGAGGGGTGAAGTAAGGGAGGCACTGAGTTACTCCAGATCCAAAAGCTGGCCATTCCAAAAACATAGACACTATAACCCGGTACAGACCGGTGCTTTGTGTGGGCCTGGAGCCAAAGTTAGGGTTAGGTAGGGGTGGGCGTCCACACGCGCCCCACCCTACTATTGGCATGTAGGTGCCGTTTTGCCGCACTTCCATCTACATGGGGCACGCAACTACAATGTCCACATAGAGCCACACCGCATGGACATAATGATCGTGTGCGAGGCGCCAATGGTGCCCCACGCGCAACATAAAAAGAACCCATTGGGCACAGGTTCTTTTTAGGCCTCCCGGAGGCCACACCATTTGTCTGCTGCGGCCTCCATCCAGGGCAGAAAGGGACAGAGTCTCGCCGCCCCTTTCTGCCAGTCTGTATCCCCCTTATAACAACACAAAGTTGGGTCAGGGCCACCATAATTCTAAGCGATTTCCAACATCTCTCAGTTGGGAGGGAAGTTGCTTCATTTAGCCTAATGTCAACACAGCTTCATTTAGCCTAATGTTACCTCAGTTGCCCCTGGTGAACTGGGATTCCACTCTAAGTCAGAAATAGTAACATGTTAAAGGCAATGTTTCTGCTCTTGTTGTTGTGAAAAGTTTACACCTTCTGGCTTTTTTAGTTTGCATAGCAAAAAGAAACGTTTGCTTATCATCTAGCTATAAGTAGGGTCACATCTGGTAAGTCTATAGACAGGATAGATGAAAATAAGAGGTAAAACATACACTTATGTTGCTTTTAACTCCTTACTGCTTAACTCTAAAAGAGAGTAATGTTTTTGTTGTTATTTTTTTCTCTGTGACATTATTTTCATAGCTTGTCCTCCCTTGCCTGTTTGTTTTAGGTTTCCAGTACATAGGGAAATGATGTTGGCCATGCTGATGCATTCCTCTTCAAAGGAAGTGTTTCAGGCAGCTGCAAATGCATTGGCAACTCTACTGGAGCAAAATGGTAAGAGAACTGAGTAAGCCAAAAGATGGGGAAAACCTGCCCCTGCAGTAGGTTTGGCCTGGACCTAAACAAATTTTAAACTTTAGAAAGTTTAACTAAATAACAAATGGGAGCAATTTAGGGGCTGTGAAGACATCTACACTTTGAATAAAAATATTGTCAGTCTGATCCAAAGTAAGTTTATTTGGACTTATATGCCACTATATAGTTTTGTATTTTTATTATTCCATTCTTTTCTCTGTATGTGTATGTGTGTATACACATAGATTTTAGACTCTACACCTTTGGCAGGACCCACTGTTTTTGGTTTTTTAATTACAAAGTGCCATGTACATGGATGGTGCTATATAAATAAACAATAATAACAATAGAAGAAGAAGAAGAAGAAGAAGAAGAAGAAGAAGAAGAAGAAGAAGAAGAAGTAGAAGTCCCTCAGTGAATTTAAACACCTGACTTAAAATAAGGCCTGTTGCTTTAAATGGGAACTAAGTTGCATTCCTATGGTACTTCCTTGAGGCTGGCTCACTGAGACTTCTTTCTAAAAAAATGTGGTTCAACAAACTTTATCTGAATCTGTATTGTATTTGGGATTTTTTAAAAAAAGTTACAAATTTAAAAGTTAGATCCTTGCATCCAGCGTACATTATTTGTTTATTTGTTTATTTTATTTTTTGCATTGTAGTAAATATTAGAACAATTCTTTTGGCAAAAGGAATACACATGAATGTCCTGGACATGATGAAGAGACATTCAAACTCCGCTGAAGTTGCAGAAAGTGCTTGCAAATTGCTGAATCGTGCTTTTGAAGGAAGGTAATCTACATTTGAGAGCAGTGTTAACTAGTGGTTTGAGTGCTGGATGAGACTCTAGGAGACCAGGGCTTAAATTTACACTCAGCCACTGAAACCTGCTAGGTCACCTTGGGCTAGTCACATTCTTTCAGAGGAAAGCAATGGCAAATCTGTGAATAAATCTCATCAAGAAAATCCTATGATACAGTCATTGTAAGTCAGAGTCAACGTGAAGGGACATACAGATCTACATCTAATATTTTGATAACTGTTTTTGAAATCAGTATTATATTTTTGCATATAGACATGTATTCAAGGATTAGCAGAATTTGGAAAGTGATTTTTAAAAAGTGCTTAGTTATAATGCCATGCTGCTTAATGGTAGTTACCATTTTTGTTTCAACTTAAAAAGTAATTTCTTGTTTTCCAGCTTCAGATACTTTTTGATTATTAGGTATAAATGTATTGTTAGAAAAAGGATCTTTTTACAAGTAACTAGTTACTTTTACTTTCTGAAGTAAAAAAATCCCAAAAGTCAAAGTCTGAACACAAAATGGGTGAAGTTCTACAACATTGGTATACAGTTACAATTTAATTTAGTAATGCCTTAATTATTGAAAAGGCAAAATAATAATAAGCAACTTTGAATATTCTATGGATATCATGGATTGCTAAAAAGACAAATAAATGGGTCCTACAGCAAATCAAATCGGAATTCTCCTTAGAAGCCAGAATGACTAAAATAATGTTGTATTTTGGACTTAGCATGTAAAGGCCTGATGCCTAAAAAGGCAATAATGCTTGGTAATTCATAGGATTGACATAAGTTGAAGTTGACTTGACGACGATTAACAGCAGCAACAACTTTGGACATACCATGAGAAGACTTGACTCACTAGAATAATTGATGCTTGGTAAGGTAGATGGCAGTAGGAAAAGAGAAAAAACTCATTACAGATGGATATAGTTCAGTACAGTCAAGGAAGCTATGGCTCTCAGGTTTCAAGATGTGAACAGAGCTGACTTGGAAGTGTTCTAAATACCTCATAGGGTTACCATAAGCTGAAGTTGACTTGACAGCAGTTAACAACAACAATTAGTTCCCCTTCATTCCACTGCATTGGATCTTTTGTGTAGCACTATTGTCCAGAGTATTTATTGCTCATTATTGTGAGCCTTAGCACAGGAATTGCTCTTCATGTGGGAACAACCCTGTATGAAATGATTAGGAAGTGGTCTTTAAATAGCAGCGTGAAAGAGTGAACTAATAATTGTGCTCTATATATGTGTGTTCTGTGCCTTCAAGTGATTTTTCACATACAGAGACCTAAGATCAACCTATTGTGGAGTTTTCTTGGCAAGATTTATTCAGTGGGGGTTTGCCTTTGTCTTCCTCTGAAGTCCAGAGAATGTGACTTGCACAAGGTCACTCGGTGGGTTTCCATGTCTGAGCAAGGTACGAATCCTTATCTCCAGAGTTGTAGTCCAGCACTCAGACCTCTACAGTATGATGGGTATCTTCTATATTTTACTTAGTCTAAATGTTGTGTGATAATGTGTGAGATTAGGGCCAAGGGCCAGGTGGACTAGTACTGCTGACAGAAGTTCAGTGGAACTGATAGGCAAGGAGTCCCTCTCCCCAGCTCGATCTTGTGCACTTCAGGACAGGCTACTGGATGCCAGAGTTGTGTTTTTTTGGTGTTGAGGAGGGCAAGAGAAGGAAGGAGGCCTCTTTCTGTTAGCATGAGATTGGGTGTAGGTTAGTGTCCTACTTCAATGAATTCCCAGGGGATATGTGCCTTCTAGAAATTGAAGTGCATTTTCTCATCCTGCACAGCAATATGCCTCCAGTCACATCTGCAGTTTCAAAAGTACTTTGCTATTGTGTTCAAGAAACACAACCCTGTGTTTGCAATACTAATTGTATAGTTCCTTGGATCCTGGCCAGAAAAATACTTACAGATAGCTATTGTGGTATGCATATAGACTTGAAAATTGGAATTTTCAATATTTTTTAAAAATGTAATTCATATTACCTTATAAGAAATATACAGTATTTATAACAAAGCAAAATTTATGCCTATCTAATAAGCAAATGTGTGAGAAACTTGTCTTCATTGTTTTTAAATGATTGATCTTTCAGTTTGCCCCCTCTGGATATAATGACAGTAGCTGCATCCAGAGTTGTGAAAGCTATGAGGAAGCATAAAACATTGGCATCTGTACAGCTAGAGGCACTTCGAGTTATTTTACATTTTATGACTCCAGGTAAGAAGACTCATGAAGAATATTAGCATGTACTGTAATCCAGAAAGGGATTATGACTAAAAGGCCTAGAGTCATGCATTCTTTGAAATGTCTTAATAACATAGTTTGAAAAAAAGGGACAAGGTGAGCACAAGTTAATGAACCTGCAGCCTAAGGGTTTTATTTTGTTTTGTTTTAGGGTTTTTCATGAAGGTTGCACATTTAAAAAAAAATATTTTTTTCCACAAAATAGTTATAGATGCTAGAGCTGGCAGAAACAAAGCTCTCCCTTGCCCTCATCAAGTTTCATCATAGAAGGAGATTGGGTAGAAATGTATCTGCTTTTGGACATACACACTGCCAGTGTCTCTGTATTCCATAAAATAGGCTCGACTGGAGGACCACTCTGCACTGCCTGTCTTTGCCCCGAGTCGGTGCTGCTGCAGCCGCATGCTGCAGCACCGACGCACTGCCAAAAAGAAGCTGCCTGGAGTGGCTTCTTTTTTGCAGTGCCACGAACAGGAAAGGGTGCTGCCATGACACCACTTCTTGCCACCGGCATCTGGATACTGCATGGTGCTTGCATCATCATGGTGCCGTGGCTGCGCACTAGGGTTCGGGAGCATGTGGTTGCTGTGTGCTCCCAAACCCTAATTTTGACCCAATGATGGTGTTTTCTGCCCATCTATACTGGGCCATAGTTGTTAACAAATCTTCATTAGAATTCAGATTTTATTTTGTTCCACTATATTATCTTCTGAAGTGGTGTGAAACAGCCCACTTCAGTTGTGGACTGAGAATTTGTTCAAATGCAAAACACACCCCTAATGTATAGTATGTTGTTACATTAAGTCATAGCAAGAAAAATAAACAAGCTCAGACTAGTACAGATCGGTCTGTGAATGCAAATTAATCAATAATATGTGTCATTTATTTTAGCTTAAAATACAGAGATTTGTAATAAAAATGAACACACCCCAGGAAACATCATAATTATTAAACCACACTTTGAATAGCCGTGCAATCATCCTTTCAGATTATTGGTTGTAACACAGAGATAATCATGCATTATACAGTCCGATCTTATGTATATTTATTCAGAAATAAGTCCCAGTTTGTTTATTGGGATTAAAAACACAGTGGGATATTTACATGTAAACATGGTTATAATCAGAGTGTTTGGGTTTTTTATTCCAAACCCATGAATTGTCATTATCTAGGGTACAAATAAGCAGTTTGTCCAGCATGAAAACAATTTAAACAGAAATCACCAGTGGTAATTTAGCCGCAGCAGTAATTTATTTAGCCTCCATTTTTATTACAGCATCCTGTCTCATCACTGAATCATGGAAGTGCTCTAAATACCTTATTTTGACAGCTTGATCTAAATGTACCTTGCGTTCTTTATAATGTGTTATAGACTGTAATGGAGTTTACTTTTTTTTGTATTTATTTAATAAAGTGATTAGTAAAACTATATCCTCGTGTTAGAATTGTCTTTGTGGGAATTTTTTTTCCTGGGTGTAAGCTTATTTAATAATAATCACCATCATTAACATTTGCTAGCTGAAGACCTGCTTTTATTTGAATGATAAAAATTTGTAACATATAGAATATGTGAAACTGAAGAGGAATAATCTAATTTTGTGTCCATTGACAATGAAATCCCACAAAAATTATGGTAGCTTCCATCAAAATAAGAGCATGGTGTGAGTATGTGGTTGTGGGTGTGTGTGGGAGAGGAGAGCATATTAGGAGGAAACTGTTTAGACAGAAGTTTAAACGTCTACTTGTGCATGGTGGACCATGGTACAGTAAAAATGTAAAGCTTTTCTGCAGGCACCGTCAAATTTTGTAGTACCATGTCACATGTTCAGGAAACGTGTCTGGGCTTTGTAGACCGACATTATTGCAACACATTTTAATTACAACTTTCCTTTTATAAAGAGAATGTTTACTTTTCTCCCTATGCTACAGGAGCTCTGAAAAATACACGGAATAGGTCTTTGGGAGATACTGATTTGGCACTGACATTAAAAGTGATTAAAAACCAGTGTTTGTTGGAAGGGACACACTCATTGGTTCTTGATGCTCTCAACATGGTATGGCTCAATTTTTTCTTATTATACATTTTCCCTTTGCAAAATGAATTCCTGAGAAGTCCTGTGACAGAGTTGGGAGTGACTATTCTTACTTACGTATTTATATATTTTTATGTGGTATTTTCAGATATAACGCAAGATAGCTTGTTTACTTAATGCTGGATCACACTATCATTTCTCCTGATATACAAGCAATCCACATCAGTACTCAACTGATAAGGAGCAACACCTGTGTGAACTGGGCTGTATGTGAATGCAGTCAGAGCAAATAGCTCTGTATTCAGAACAAACATTGGTGTGGTCCCAGAAGTTGTTCTACATCTGGCCTGATTCACATGAGCGTGTCTCCATTTTTATAAGGTGTATGGCAGGCAGATAGTACTAATAATGTTAGTACATACACTTCTCTCCTCGGAAAGGCAGTAGCTTCAACAACAGCTCCAGCATATGTTAAGAAAATGTCCATCTTTTAAAGTGTTTATACTGTAATTAGTTTGGGGTCTGTGTGTATTGAAATATAGACTTATTCAACTATGTAGTAAACAATTAATAAAGCTCATTGAAATCACCTATCACTTGAAGCTCATAATGCTTATCAATCACTTCAAGGTCTACTTGGTGTGATTCCAAACTTTGCTTCAGTTTGCTTGTTTTAATACATTTCTGACCTGTCAGGACTATAGTCCAGGGGCATTTCCAGCCCGGGTGTTCAGTGCAGGGGCAGGGCTTATGGAGGAGGGGCAGCCTCCACCCAGTCTTTCCATGTCCATGGAGGACTCTCAGGACATCCTCTCCCCTCCCTTGCCCCCTATGCCCCTGAATCCTCCAAGGATTCAGGGGCATCCTCCTTCCCCCCCATGCCCCTGAGTCCTCCAAGGACTCGCAGCGTAACCTCCCTCCATCCCATGCCCCTGAGCCCTCCAAGGACTCGCAGGACATCCTTCCTTCCTTCCTTCCTTCCTTCCTTCCTTCCTTCCTTCCTTCCTTCCTTCCCCCATGCCCTTCGAGGACTCAGAGGGGAGCCTTTTTCTCCCTCCCTCCATGCCTTCTAAATCCACACTTGACTCAGAAGACAGTTGGTGGGGTGGCGGTGGCAGCACGACCTTTCTCCCTGGAAAGGGAGTCCTGAACAGAGCAGCCTGGAAGCGTGCACGTGTGCCCCTCCTGCTCCAAAGGGGAAGGGAGCCCAACTGGTGTCACCAGTGCACTCCGAATCCCTCGCACCCCAGGGATGTACCAAGGGGGTCCCTGGGGTCTGGACCCCCCTTCCGTTAGCTACAATGAATGGTGTGTGCTGCCGTGCCTCGGACCCAAGCCCCATTATAATGGTGGCACTTAGTCTGGACCCCCCTTTCCCAAAATCCTGGCTACATCCCTGCGCACCCCCACAGTGATGCTACTGCTATAGTCTCCTAAAAGCAGATAAATTGTGAGACATTCACTTTCCTATCAGTTTAACATTTATAGCACCATAAGATTCACAGAAGCAATTCAACAATGAATCAGTAAGAAAAGGCACATATATAAGAAGACGTACAATAGTTTGAAAGAAAAACTTTGAAAAAAAAACCTAGAAATTTCCATTTGTTTGTGGGGGGGAACAACAACTGATAAGGCCAGCCTTAGATACGACAGAAGAGAAAATGCTACTTATAAGAATTTGTTACTAATCCCTGTCAAACTTTCCTGTCATAATCAGAGTTTAGTACATATGGCTTCTATGATGTTCTTAACACCAGTTCATATGGGCATAGACATCAGTTCAAATATTCCAGAACCCAATTTTAAGGCTTTAATGGTCAAAACAATATTTTGTATTGTGTCTGGAAAGACACTGGCAGCTGTTGCAGCTGATAAGGAATTCATGAAGTGCCAGCCCCAACAAAAACTCAAGTGGGTCTGTTCACCAGCTGCACTTTCCTTGTTGTTAGATGTAGTGTTTGATGTTGCCCAGTAGTTCAGTCTGGAGAAAACAAGTGTATGCATAACTGATGGCAGACTTGGTTTCTCTAGATAAGGCAGCAGTTGACATACCAGCCAATTCAAAGGAATTTCTGATTATCTGTGTTTCAATTGAGTGCATAAAATTCAGAATTCCTTATTAATCTAGAAGCATCCTCAAGCATCTTTTAGAGGGAATACAAGTCTATTCAATGTCAGTGGAGTCCCTTGATGTAGATTGATTGATTGCCTCATGGAGTATTTTTGCCTTGTCTGTATTATTTTTCAATGTTCTCCTTATTCATTCTCAAACCACTTCTGAGCATCTATCTGTTCAGGAGTTTCCACAGCTTCCCTGGATTAGCATATCCAAAAGCAGAGCTGTGTGTCATCTCCACTGCTGTATAGACCTCTAGATGACTTCTGCCCAGTAGTTTCCTGTAAGTGTTAAATAGCACAGGAAAGTATTCAGTATCCAGTGGGTCAAAAGGTATGAGCCCAAGCTAAAATTGGGTGACACATACCTTCCTTGCCTATACAAGCAGCATATCATCAGCATACCCTAAGCTCTTCTAGAAGTTATCTAAGATCAGTAACTCAGCAAGTCCATAAGTTAAGGCAGTATTCCAGTTCCCAAACAGATTCTGGTTCTAGTTCCCAAAACTACATTTTTACCAGTACTTGCCAAACTGCATTTGAATTCAAGGCCTTTAAGCACAGCAGTTCAGAGTTTATAAGTTGTAGCCCATATTTTGAAGAATTCACCCTGAAGAGTAGTTGTTTGTTGCTGTGTTCCTTCAAGACATTTCCAACTTATGGCAACTGTAAGGCAAATCTATCATGGGGTTTTCTTAGCAAGATTTGTTTAGAGGAGTTTTGCCATTGCTTTTACCTCAGGTTGCGAACATGTGCCTTGCCCAAGGTCACCCAGTGGGTTTCATGGCCAAGTGGGGAATCAAACTCTGGTCTCCAGAGTCATAGTCCAACACTCAAATTGTTATCCAAATTGTGGGGTTGGGGAAGACACCAACAAATTAATATGTCTTGGGGCAATTTAATATTAGCTCATATGAGAAAGATAATATGGCTGGGGTAACAGCAGCTTGGGATAGCAACCCAAATGTATACCAGGACCGAATCACACAAAACTCTAGAGGCAAATCCAAATAGGTTTTGTATTTTTATGAAGGGAAATAAACAACACACACAGGCATGCATACACTCATGCACACACACAAGAGCTAGAGAAGCAAAGGTGGGAGAAATGGAATAGATTTAAGGCCTTGCTAATGGTGATACGTTACTGACATGAATCTTTATTCCAATCACTTGGAGTTCAGAACAGAAAACTCAATAGCCGCTGCGACAAAGGGGGTTAGCTAGCGAATTGAGGAACCTAGTCTAGCCAAATTGACAGTGTGCCTGCCTGCTTGCAAACTAGACCAAGACCAGAGAATGGCTGTTTTACTAGCTGTATATATACCCAGAATTTGGGGGCAGAAACCAAGTCTTGCAAGGATTAGAAGCTCTGCTAAATGGTTTCCCAGGGGAAACCAAAGAATAGTTTGGACTAGAAGCGTAATTGTTGTGAATGCCCCAGACAAAGGGATGTGCAAGTGCTTCCCTGTCCTAGGTAATCACAAACAATCACCTCCTTTGGCCATGATCTTCTCACTGCACTCTAGACAAAAGGGATTGTACTTGGACCTCAGCGAATCACATCATGTTGGGTGCCTTCCAGACACTAGCTTTCCTTAACCGTTTTTTCCACGTGTGAGCAGGTCAAGTGTCCACAGTGGGGTCATGCCTAGGTTACACCCCAGCTTGTCTTTTAATATTAATTTGATATAAAAATATAAGGGGCAATCGGACACCTGGTCCTGGGGTAACAAAACCATTATGCCATGTTTTGAAATGTAACAATTGAATTGGGGCTTTCTTTTGAGTTTTGTTCATGTTTGCCCATTATATAAGTTATGTAGCACTGTTTTTTGTACCTTTGCAAAAATGAACAGAAAAAAGTAACACTTTATTTCTGTTATTTAATGTGCCCATGTTTGTTTTCTCTTTATTTGTAGTTCATTGGAAATCCTGGTATTCAGAAATGTGGATTTCAGATACTTTCATCTGTAGTGGAATGTTCAGGGGCCTTAGAAATATTGTCACAGCAAGGGATGACAGACACTGTACTTCATACTGTACAGATGTATCCTGATGATCAAGGTACACAGTAATTTATTTCGATAAGACTCTTGAAACTGTAAAGTTTAAAAGGAGCTTACATGTCATCAAACTGAAAGCATCTTGCCAAAGTGCAGGGTAGCTGAGAACTAAAGCATTTCTGATACAATACACACACTGTACTTGTTCCTCATTATTTGAAGGACCTTGAAACGAACTGAAAGCCTCCAACAAGTGGAACAGAGGTTTCCAAAACACAGTGCTAGAGGCATGTCTTGTATGCTGAAGATACATTCCATTTGGGTAGAATAAAAGGTTCACACAAAGGACTCAACCAACATTTATCACTACATGTCCAAGAGAGAATTGGCTGGAAGAAATCCTTGGGTTCATATTTCCCTACCCATCCTGAACATGTCTGAAGAAAAGATTTTGTTAGCCTTTTCTGTTGTAGAAATTGTGATAAATGTTAGTTAAATAAACCAGTGTCGAGACCATGGTTTAAAGTTGGCTTGTTTAGACTCTAACCAGAGTTGTTTTTTAAAACCATGATGTCTGGCCCAGTTGAGGGTTCTTGTAAAATATCAGTTAACAAAAATCCTTCTTCTCTCAGTTATAGAAAAGCAACAGACAGTGAGGAGGATATAATGCACAACAAGAGACTTTGCTTGAACTTGTGTGCATAGGAATTAAATGTGAAACAATGCAGAGTATAAAATAGCAGAATTTTGTGTATATACTTCCGTAATGAAAGAAAGTAGGAAAGTCATTGATATTATTTGTTATTAATGTGAATGTTTTCTTACAACTATATAAAAAGAGGTTATTTTAAATTCATACTGTAGTTAATAGAATGGCATGGTGTCCTGTTTTTCCAGAAGCTGCACTAAAACTAGAGAAATGGAGGCTGTTACCCTCTGTATTGGTGTTTGTTTTCAAGTATAAAATTACTAAGGAATGATTATTTTATAATGTTTGTCTTAAAATGCTATTGTTAAGTTTGAGGGTATTTCCTTTGTGAGCCACCCTGAGTCCCATTCCAGGAGAAAGGTGGCATATAAATGAAATAAATTTTTAAAAATGATAAAACAACACACAAAACCTATTTCAGGAGTGGTGTTAGGAGAAAGTAGGAAAGCCTGTATTACGTTTAAAAACACCTCTCTATTAATATTCCTGACTTCTTCCTTCCTCCTCCCCCTCCCCCCTTTTCTTTCTAGATATACAGTGTTTAGGTTTAAGTCTTCTGAGATCCTTGATTACGAGAAAGACCTTGTGTATTGCAACTATACATGTACTGGCTATAGTCTTGGTTTCTACTTTACGACGCTTTAAGGATGTTGTTGAAATACAGGAGCAAGTATGTGATGTGTCTGGTATAAAATGTACCACTTTTCTGTTGTGGGGTGATGATGGCTTCTTTGGGGATTCCACTCATCTCCTGTTAGTCACAGGCTCCATTTTTATGTTTGTTTTAAAAAGTCCATTAACTTTTTTTAAAATGATAAATGCATTTGTCCATATTAATATGATACTGAGAAAATAATCTTGCTTTTATCAGTTGTACTTGATACTTCAGCCCTGTTGTTTAAGCATTGCTCATGACACTTTCTTTAACATGGAAGAAGGAGAACTTCACTTTCCTCACATCAAAAAGAAGTTCCTGTCTGGCTTTCCACATGAGCAAGATGCTTGAAAAATCTATGATCTTGCTTGTGCAGCAAGCCTCCATATAAACAGACAACTTTTCTTTTCAGTTGCCTCCCTTTCCACATAGAGGAGGTAGGGTTGGGAGCTGCACTGACCTTGCATTCAGGAAAGTATGATGAGTAATTTGAACAGAGCTCTGATTGTATATAACTGAAACAGCTTCCAGTATTACCTACCACATGAAAAGTAAATGATAGCATCTTGACACATCACTTTAAATTACAGTAATCTTGGAAGTGTTATTTTTTCACAAAGAGATGTGCTGCTTCTAACCTTCAACACTTTAATACAGACAAACGTGTTATGGCAACTCCTGCACTAAAATATGATGCGTGTTAAGAGCATGAAAGTTTGAATGTTCATAACCTCTCAGTGTGACAACAATGTAGAAATTTAGAAGCAATTTTATGAAACTCTTACGAAGTTTTATTTGGCAGTAAATTCCACAGATTTTATTAAGACTTCCTTCCACGTTGAAGTAAACATGTTTAGGATTTCAGCCTTAATTGCAATGTCAATGGACATCATTTTGAGGTCCAGAATATCATTGATAAGGCATGAAATGATAATTTGCATATCTAAAATGGGCACTAGAATATTATGAGTAGAAACGTATTATTCCCATACATCATTTAAACTGCAGTATTTCTCAGTGAAGTTAGTTCTAACATCCAACTACAGTAATCCAACATAGAGAATTTAAGATCTGTGCAGTTGTGTACCAGGGTTTGGTAACTGGCGGAAAAATGGGCCACCAACTAAACTAACTACCACTGAAAACCAATTATATCTGAAGTGACATGTGGTAATATGAAAGTTTTGTATTTTTTATTCACTGGTGATAATTCTTTATTCACTGAAGGAATGCCATCACTCCATGCTGTAGTTATTGATATGCATTTTTAAAACCAGGCCTTACATTTAAGCAAATTAGTAATCATTTCTTCTCAATATGTAGTTCCATAGCATTCCTTGTGATTTGGTCATGTGCTCCATTCTGCTGTGGTCTGCTGGGGCTTTAAAGGAAGTATTGTGATGGAATGGTAGACCATGGCATATAACCGGGTTCTTATGAATGGGTTTCCTTTTATTTTTTAGCTTTTTGGACAAATGACGACCTATTTTCAAATGATGCAGCGAAAGTATTTTGCCAGAACATGCCTAGTGGTAGGATGGTTGTGGCATGGCTTTATGGTTGAAAATTCCTGATGTATGTATATGCCATCCCTTTAAGTGTAACATGAAGTACTATTTAGTTTGGAGGTAGAGGAGGTAACTACTTGAAAAAGCTAACTGGAACATTATTATTCCATTTAGAAAAAGTTTAGCAGATGCACAGGTTTTCATCTGCATATGATTGTGTCAAAACTTCCACACTTATGGAAGTTCACTTCAGATGTAAATCTACAGTGCTATATAAATAAAGTATGATGATGATGATGATGATGATGATGTACCTGAGTGCTATGTACAGTCAGCCCTTCTTATACACAGATTTTTTATACATGGGTTCAAGCATCCACGGTTTGAAAATGTTCCAAAAAAGTATAAATTTCAAATAACAAACCTTGATTTTCCATTTTTTATAAGGGACACCATTTTGTTATGTCATTATATTTAATGGGACTTGAGCATACACGGATTTTGTTATACACGGGGGATCTTGAAACCAAACCCCAGCATATAACAAGGGTCTACTGTATTGTGGGGACTCTCAGGTGGGAGGTAAAAGTTTCTTTGGCATTCAGTGAAGAGTGTGGCAAACCTTGCACTGCACAGTAAGGCTTACTGGTTCCAAAGAAACCTCTTGGAGGCAAAGCAGAATAATATTGAAGCTGTAATGCTATACAGGCTGAACTGGGAATATGTCCCACTGAACTTAGTGAGGTCTACCCACTAGGCATGTTATCATTCTGGTATCATTTTATCTTTAGGGATTTCGCACAATTACAACAATACTTGATCTATCACCTTGTTTTGCAAAGCTGCTATTACAGGAGTCATTTGACACAGCTATTTTCTATCAGATGTCCATGTGTTTCACTGAACAAAGAGACCAGCAGGTATCTCTTTTTTTTCTATGTTCTCTAGCCATCTCTAAGTCCCTTCCTCAGCATATTTAAGCTGACATGTTCTGAAAGGTGTTTGCCCAATTTTAATTGCTTGTCCATTCATTTTAGTTTCAGAGTCTTTGTTGTAAATGCTTTGCTAAAATAGCTGACAATGATGATTTAAAAAACCTGATGTTGGAGAAAGCCTGTGTTGAATATAATAGCATTATGGTTGAATGTCTTCTTTTGCTGGGAGCAGATGTGAATAAGAAGACAAAGGCAAACTCTTTAATTTATCAAGTACGTATGTTTAATTGACGTTTATTGCATTGATTTGATATTTTCCTGGCTTCTCATATTAATTGATACTTCTCATATTAAATGATACTGAATAATTGCTCAACTTCACTAAAATGAATGTAATAAATAAATGAATGAATGAATGAATGAATGAATGAATGTTTCTGGAAATAATCTTGTGCTAGCCTCATCCTTAAAGTTTTCCTATTGAAGCCAAAAGTACAGAATTTTCTTTTTGGCAAGTTTAAAAATATGCACACATCAGTAAAATAAGGAATAATTATCAACATATGTAGAAATGAATGAAAAAAGCTCTGTATTATCTGTAAGCATATACAGCTTGCCCTCCATATCTGTGGATTCTTTATCTACGAATTCAGTCATCCGCAGCTTGAAAATATTAAGAAATGATATAAATTCCCAAAAAGCAAATTTTGATTTTGCCATTTTATATAAGCGACACCATTTTACTATGCCAGTGTATTTAATGGGGCTTGAGCATCCACCGATTTTGGTATCCGCAGGGGATCCTGGAAAGATACCAAGGGCCCACTATATGCATTTTAATGGGAGATGTTCCTATCAAGATTGTTCAAATTGTGCCATTACTTAATCCAGTCTTTTCTCCTGTAATAGGTTTGTGAGAAAGGAAGCAATCCTAAATTGGTAGAACTGCTGCTAAATAGTGGCGCTCGAGAACAGGATGTCCGGAGTGCTTTAACAGTAAGCATCAAGAAAGGAGACAGCCAAATCATTAGCTTGCTCTTGAAAAAGCTTAGTCTGGATACAGCTAACAGCAGCATATGTCTTGGAGGATTTTGCATTGGCAGAATTGAGCCTTCTTGGCTGAGCCCCTTATTTCCAGATAAACGGGCTTCCTTCAGGAAACCAACAAGTAAGTGGCTGTAGAGTAGTGTGGATATTAAAGTATGTAAGGTAGCCAAACTACATGCAGCTCTTGGCTGGTTCAAAGCTAGCTGCTCAGAATTGGAGGTTGGGATTCTTTTATGTGCTATTGATATACAGTCGCCCCTCAGTTTTCTCCAGGGATCCGTTCCGGACCTCCCTGCAAAACCAGAAAATTGCCTATATTCAAGCTCCATTGGCTTGAATGGTGGTGCACGCCCCATTTTGTCCCCCTTCATTTCCTGGGGAAGTGGCCTAAGGGGAAGTAGGTTTAGCTTAGTAGAATTTTCAGTAATTAAAATTAACAAAAATATCTATAAATCAAGTACAATAATGTAAAAATTGATAAATGTTCATTTTAAAATAAATGTTATGTACAGATATGTAGATAGATATAATTTTGAGATGCTCAGGAGAAAGCTTTCTCTCAGTCCCTCTCATTACCCATGAGCACCTTTGGTGAAGACATGTGATAGGGCCCTACTGTTGAACTCCTTCACATGGCAGGATAGATTGGCCCCTTCTCTGCTTATCCTGACTTCCTTAAAAGCTAGTAACCATAGTCTCCCAGTTTGAATGACCTGGGATACTAAGGCTTCCTGGTTTAATTAAGCATCTGAGGAAGTAGACCAAGTCTATGAAAGCTTCTTTCAGATGTCTCCTTTGACATAGTTAGTCTCAAAGGTGCGACAAGATCCCTTTGCATACTGGTTTCATTATGGTTCATGAAGGGTTGTGTATGTGGGCAAAGGACCTGTTTATGTTTAACAGATAGGCTAGGTTGTCTGAACAAAACAATGATATATGTCTAGTGTTTATAACATGGTGCTGTATTGGATCCACACACATTAGATGCAGGTTCCGCTTTGGCCAGAATGGTGCTTAGCTATCAGAGGACAAGCAGCTATGCGGACCAGTCAAGTGCTAGCTCTGATGTAAACACTTGTGAAGAAACAATGGAGAAGTGTGAAGACTGGGCATTCCTGCCTGATCCTTTAGTTGACAATGTTTTTCGCCTGAGTGATGATATAGATAGCGAAGGTACGTTAGTAAAAAGAAAGCATTTGCTAGCATTTGAAAACAGTCCAACCTAACCTCTTTGACTATGTTATTGGTATGGATTCTTTAGTGTTGAGTGTGCATATGTAGTCAATATATCTCAGTTGGATTTGTCATGTATGGAAATAATGTGGAATCTAAGGTTTAATTTGCACTTCAGAAATAATGCAATTTGACACTGCTTTAATGCCCATGGCTCAGTGCTATGCAAACCTGAGATTTGTAGTTTAGTTAGCCAATAAAGGGCTAAATATGTCACAAACCCTGAACTCCCAGAATTCCATAACACTGAGCCATGACCGTTAAAGCAGTGTCATACTGCATTATTTCTGCAGTGAAGATTAGACCTAAAAGAGAAGGAAGAGTTTCTTAAAAGCTTTCTGTCAGTGCCATTTTTGAACAATTAATTATAGTAACTTCTTCTCTGCCACTGCTGTTATGATAAACTGAATGCCATGATCATCTACTCCTAACTTAAAACTGGTGTTTTTCTTATATATATTTTTAAAGTAAACAGCTCTGTGAAGTTAAAAAGTAATATACCTTTGGTATACCTTCAATATGGGACCAGAATTTGTCCCTGGAAATGGCACTCTGTAATGTTGTTTTTGATGTCTCTTGCTGAAGTAATATTTCCTTCTCCATACAATCTCTGAAAGCAATGTTACATTAAAAACGTTACACCATTTCCAGGAGCAATTTCAGCTCTGTTTAGAAAGTGTATGGTAGAACTTCAGAGGTGGGAACCTATTTTTTAAAAAAAGGGGTGAAAAAGCTCTAAGACCATATTGCGTCACTGTAGGTTTAAATTTATTATTATTTGGGATCTTTTAATATTGGGGAACCTTAATTTCATCTTAAAATATTTGATTCATAATACTGTGAACAAACTAAAGATTATGACAGGGTCAGTTTACCACTTGGTAGTTTCTGTTAGCATTATGCATATAGGCCACACTTTGTCTAAAATGTGATATCTCTAACTGTGATGGAGCAGTACCTTTAGTGTAGATGAAATAATGAACACCAAGCCAACGTTTTGTGCTGATAACATTCCAGGTACATAGACTGCTTTTTGATATCTGAAGTCTGTTATTCAGACTTTCTTTTAATCCTGTGTAATCATCCTTTTGCTACAGGAAGTGAAAGTTCATATCTTGTGAAGAGGAAATCCAACTCTGTGGCAACTGCAGATCTTCACAAGGACATAACTCTGCAGAAGTATTCCCCTACTCTTCCAAGACACTGCAACTCTATTGTAAGACTAGTAGTTTTAAATCAATATAACTAACATTAAGGGTATATCTGGAATGACAGAGAGGCCTGGAAGATTTGTTGATATCAATGAATCAAGGTGTTCATCGATTAATCAAGCTAACATCATCTCTTCTCCCCAATCCTCTTCCTCTCCACATTAGGCCACTCCATGCAAAGTTCTCCCATATTGGTATGCCAAAAATGTTAACATACTGATTTATATTTTAGTGTTTTTCCATATCTGGGACTTAAGGTGGCTTACCTACCCTAAGATTGTTAAAATATCTATCATTCACCCCTCCTCTCTCTTCCTTTTTCCTCCAGTCAGGTCCCTGCCGCACAGAGGTCTCACAAATCAGTATACTAATATTTTAATGTTAACCTTTATTTGTGAACTCCAAAATACTTGGAATGGTATACTTTCTCTCCCCCCTCACCAGTCCACATCACACAGATCTCCCAAATCAGTGTTCTGAAAACCCTGGATTTTATTGTTAACCCTGTGTGTGCATGTATGTGCCTCAAGTTGCCAGTCAGCCTACTAGCCCTTTAATTTCATAGGGTTTTCTTAGGTAAGGAATACTCAGAGGTGGTTTTGTTAGTTTCTGAATCAGAAATGTATCCTACAGCACCTGGTATTCATTGGCAGTCTCCCATCCATCTACTCCCGAGGGCTGAACCTGCTTAACTTCCAAGATCAAACAGGACCTCATGCCTTTAGGGTATTTAGGCCTGTTGTTAACACAAATCCACGTTAAGTCTAAAATATTTGGAATGGTGTTGTCTTGATTCTCAACATTATAACTTTGGATGCTCTCTGTACCTAGTTTAACTAGTGGAGTGCATGTTTAGCAAATGACAATGTTTCTCCTATCACATTGTTCTGACATTACAATGGAAATACTGTATGTTTGCATCATATTCAGTTCATAAATTCATTCATATGCTCATAACTATAATGTCTTGGCATCATCCAGGGAGCTGGGTCACATTATGAACCATTAAGAAGTCAGAGGAAAAAAATGATGTCTTCAGAAGATTCACATAGTAAGTGAAAATGAACAGAAGGTTTTAAAATTGAAATGAATGATTATATATACTTCTGTGTGCAGTTAAACTGTGTTCATAGAGTAATAAAAATATCCCGGTATGTAATTAAAAACCAACCAATGTTTGTTATTTTAATGTGAGTGGCCACTGAATTGAATTTCTTCTGCACGTCTGAGCATAGCATTGTCTACATATGTAACACCTAAGTATTTCAAATGCAAAATGCCTTTGGTGATTCTCACAGCTAAGCTGTGTTGCACAGTTGTTGAGAAGTAACAGCAAGGAATCTGTTCTAGGGCAAAATTTGTTCCTGATGCTAAATATATTAATTAGTTAGATAGTGATATTCCCATGAGCAAAACCATCTGTAGGTCTGCCCATGGCTGCTGAGCAACATTATGATAGTTGTATCTTGGACCAATTAAAGCTGGAAAACAGATTGGAAATGTGTACACAATCTGACAAGATGTTTAGTTCATTTAGCTATAGTCCCACCAAGATTTCTGAGTATTTTTCTGCAGTACTGAAATCCTTTTTGGTGGATGTGTGAGTATTTGAACCTGAGACCATTTACGCACAAGATGTGCCCTGTCATTGACAAACACTCTGTCTTCCTGACCCCACAGGTGAAAGAAGAGTGTAATTTCAATCAATTAAAAATGTACATTATTTACAGAAATATATTTTTAGTGTACATTTTTATATAAAAATACTATCCTTTCCTCTTGATCTCACTCAGAAATATTTAAGTCTATGGTAGATCCTTATTGTCAGGATTTTAAGTCAGTTTTTCAATCAATCATCTATCCATCAAAAAGTCAATATTTGGCACAACCGTAACCAATCAATGAAATCCACAAAGTTCATGTTTTTCCTAATAAAAGTGAATGCCTCTTCATTTTATTTTTATTTTTTTTACACTTGAAGGCATATCGAAATTCCAGCCAAAGATAAAGCATTCAGATAGTTTCTCTTCATCAATCTCTGACAAGGAATATATTAAGTCACTAGACCTTTCATCTAATGAGTTGGAGAACATTGATGGCATTAGTCAAAGTTCATGCTTAACTACTCATCTGGAACATCTGGAGAAATTAGAGCTTCATCAAAATGCCCTTTCAAGCATTCCAGAACAACTGTGTGAGGTGAGTCTACATGAGCATGGGACCAAAGATCTTCTTAGAGAGAAGAAAAATCTCTAGCAAAATCCTCTGGAGAGAATCGTGCCCTTAGGGGTGTTATTCTTCTGTACAAGAAGGCAGGCTGTCACACCTTTTTTTTAACCACCAAAATAAAATACATATTTTTAAAAAACTTTTTTTCTAAAAAAATACTTTTTAAAACTAGGTGTGACTTCCTAGTACAGGCCTGTACAACATGTGGTCTGCCAAAGCATTTCTGGTGGCCCCAGAATGCTTAAGCTCACCGCCAAGCCTCCTCCCCAGCTTTCTCTTGAGGGCTTGGGAAGTGGAGGACGGGCATCTGTTTGTCTGTCTTCTTTCTCCCCAGCCCAGCCATCTCAGGAGAAAGCTGGGCTGTGGAGGAGGCTTGGGAGCGAATGGGCACCCATCCGAACAGGTGTCCGTTTGCCTGTTCTCCTCCCCAGCCCAGCCATCTCTTCAGGAGAAAGCCAGGCAGTGGAGGGGGTTTGGGGGTGAGCGGGCACCCATCCTCTTCCTCAGCCCTGCCCTGTCCTTGGGACAAAGCTGGACTGTGGAGCAGTGGTGTCATGACTGTTGATGTCAACTGGTACGGGGGGGACTGCCTTCCCCTCCCCGGCCAGCCAAACCGCTGCCTCCTCCCCATGCCCTTTGAGTCCCGTGAGGCAGCTAACATCACACAGGACTTGAAGGGCACCATCTCAGCCCCCATGCCATCTGACTCCTGTGAGGCAGCTGTAGCACAAGGCTCCGAGGGCACCCCCAACCTCCAACCTATCTGTGGCCCAAACAAGTTAGTCTATTATAATTTTGGACCCTACCTGCTGCTAAGTTGTGCAGATCTATTCTAGTAAGTTCCAGTTGTATTTGAAGAGCCTGATGCTGCCCCTAGAGGGCCCCAAAACTAGAAAAATGGCCCTGGACTGCCTAGCATAAGCTAATAAATGGTGGCTGTGCCATCTTTCCTAAATGAGCCAAGTGTGTGCAATGTGAAGAAAGTTTCATTTTGATTTTATATCACTAGAATCAATCCATTAATAAATGAGAGGTGATTTATCACATTCATGAAAATACCTGAATTTAGTGGGTTTTTCTTGGGCTTGTTCTGGAGCGGGGAGACGATCAGATTCAAACTGATACATGAAATTCAATAGTTGACCTAGCTACTTTTTCTCAACCTAACCTACCTCACAGGGTTATTGTGAGAACAATATGGTGGAATCTTAACCAGTTATACCTTTTGAATTTATTTGAACAAATTGCTTGACATAATCATATAACATAATTCTTTAATCTTGCCAATACATATAAAGTACCGTTACAATATCATAAGCAATCTCTTGCATGACAGAAATGTCATAAGCTTCTTTTTTCATTTTGCAAGAAAGACATGGTCAAAGATCTTGCTAAGAAGCAACTGAGATTCATTTCTTGTTCCTTATTTTGAAGACATAAAGTGGATATTACATTACTCTTGTACTGCCTCTTCTTTTACACATGAAAGAACAATTGAAAAATACTTTTATTCAGTGTTCCTTTTGAGAAATTGCTTAGGTTGTTCAGTTGGATCCTCAGAATTTATCTGTACACTTCGTCTTCTGGCTAGCTGGGCATTAACTTTAACAGAAATTGTTAACTTTGGTGTAGATTGCAAAATCCAAGTATTACACTGAAATAGTAGAATTTCACTATTTAAAAATATTTTTTTAGAAGAAACAAGTAATAACAGAATCCCCCCCCCCCCGCCAGAATATACATCAATATTGAAGCACTTAAGAGAGGCGATAACTCTCCTTCTGTTTTTGCTGCAAAGTGATATATTTTTTTAAAAATTCAGGCTATTTGTGGGACCGGATTTTATTGTGAGAAAACATTTTACAGTTTGAGTCTCCCTTACCTGGAACTCTGAAATCCGAAATATTCCAAAATTTAAAATTGCACACATGGGTGGCTGATCGTTCAATTTACACAAATTTGTTTCATGCAATAGTAAAAGTATTAAAAATATTGTATACAATTATTGTACATGTATAGTCTACTATTAGTTTATATTTTAACCTGTTACTGTGATACTGATATGCTGTTTGTGTGGTTTTGTTTTTATACTGGTCAAAGACCAAATAAATTTTATTACAATTATTACAATTACCTTCAGGATTGCATATAAGGTGTATAGAAAGTACACATTAATTTTGGTTTTAGATTTGTGTCCCATCTCCCAAGATACCTCATTATTTACGTATACTCATGTTAGTCCATATTAGTGTCCTAAGATATATTCAGTATAAATTCATATCAAAAAGGGTCTCTGTTGAAGGGTGGCCTCTGAATAACCTAGGATTGCTCCAAAACAGGCAGCTGACCCCCAGACCAGTTGGAGTCAGCCAGAGAATGATATGGAGGCACATCACAATTAATCACCCAAAGACATCGATATACTGTATATACTCGTCTATAAGTCTAAAAATTTATTCCCAAAAATTGACTGCTAAATCGCAGGTTGACTTATTTACAGGTCACTATGAAAACATGATAGCAGCTCTTTCAGATTTCCCTATGCAGTGTGGAGAGGAGTTTAGCAAGAAAGAGCCAAGCAGAAAGTATCCTGGGTGATTGATATTGCCATTTGTTTAAGAAACGAAAGCTGAAACGATGTAGAAAAGGCTCAGTGAGAGTGTCTCTTGCCATACGCACACATACATACACTGATGGAGCCTCCAAGTTTTAGCCTTGACCTATCCACGAGTCATGGCAGAATCCATAATTTTGGCCCCAAAACCTGACCTCGACTTACACGTTACAGTTGAGTGTGTATGGCAATCCCTTTGATCAACAGAGGAATTGATGGTGAATTTGGCAAGAGGAAATGAGGTCATAGTAAAGATCTTTACCAAGATGTGGGTTTGCCATTTCTCTTAAGAAATAACACTTCTCTCCAGAAATTCACAACTCTCGGCTCTTGGTTTGAGAACATTTGCTGAAGCCGTCAATCTTTTGTCCAAATAGTCATGGACACATCAACTGCAATGCCCATCTAACATTCCTTCCTGGCAAAACCATTTGGCTTGGTTAATTATTCCAAGTTTTTGATTTCTGCCATCAAAATGGTTTTACTGTATGAAGGTTGGCATCTAGCATTTGGTTCTTTGGGTCTAGTCTGCCTGCAGATATCCATGCTGCTAGTCTGCCTCTAGATTCCCTTCAAATGGCTAACCGCACCCCTGTTTTGAAGTAGCTATTCAGTCCATTTCTGTTTGTGATCTCCAACAATTGGAAGCAAGCTCCAGCTTTGGTGAGTATTGCCATTAGCCAAAGCTTCAAAATTTATTCACCACTCACACCTTTGATTTCTTAGAGCTTGTGTGCTTATGTGAATGCATGTGTTGTATATATGTTGTTCATTCCCTTAATAAACTAAAACTAATTTGGACCTGCCTCTGGAGTTTTGTGTGATTTGGACTTGGCATAAAAAGGGCCGTGATCCCAGGCTGCATGGTATCACAGGTATAATTAGCTAATATTAAATTGCCTTGTAAAATTATTAATTTGTGAGTGCCTTTTCTTGTACCCTATCATTTTTGGTAACAAATACAGGTATTCCAAAATCTAAATATTACACACACACACACACACACAGTGTATAGGTATAATGCAGGTGCACTGTATAATGACCAATGTAGAGAAATAGAAGACAGCAACAAAAAAAGGAAGAATGAAAGATCTCTTCCATAAAATCTGAGAACTCAAATTCAGTCCAAGGACCGGAATGTTCCAAGACAAGAAAAACATGCTGCAAGATCAAGGGGGAAAAAAGATGCTAGAGGCAATACACAGAAGAGTTGCATTAAGGAGATGAAAAAATGATTGACAAATGAAGTGAATCTACAACACTAAAGTAGAGCAGATAAGGATAGGGGGGCGAGCAGATGTCTCAACCATAGGGTCTCCATGAATCAGGGCCACCTCGAGCGAAGTTAACAACAACAAAGCTGCTACGTTCAGCTGGTGAAAGTTAAGGGTGCTATCCAGTCAGTGCTCATTATACTTGTACAGCTGTGGCTCCATAGCATCTATAATACTTGTTAATGAATTTAATTGGAGAAATATATCATTCAAGAACAAAAAAGTTCTAAGAATGTGTGCCATTCCCACTGTACAAGCTCAGCCTCATCATCTGTTTGTATTTGTATCATATTGTCTGTTTGCTATATCATAAATTATTTAGCATGCTTATTTTAAAATAAAATAGAAAATCTGTGTTTTTCTTTCAGACATTGAAATGCTTGAGTTACCTAGATCTGCACAGCAATCATTTTACCACTTTCCCTCCTTACCTTTTGAAAATGCCTTGTATAGCACACCTTGATGTTTCACGCAATGACATTGGTCCATCATTAACTCTGGATTCAAAGATCATCTGTGCAACTCTGAAACTACTGAATTTATCCTACAACCAATTGTCATGCATCCCTGAATTTCTTGCCGAAGTTGCAGAAAAACTGGAGCACCTTGTATTAGAAGGGTAAGAAGAGTACATAGTGGTTTGGATACAGGTTTCTCAAGGGAGTTGCTACAAAAGAAAACTGCAAGATAAGGAAACCCTGTCTCAGAAATGTAGCTTATGATCACACTTAACCCCAAACCATATTATAATTTTTTTAATGTTCTGCAGCTTGCACTTCCATGTGCCCTTTGTGGGGGGGGGGGGGTGGAATAGCAGTCACTTTCTTTTGCTTTATTCCTCTGTATAAGCATGGTGCTACTTTTCCTCTTAGTAGGCCAAATTCCAGTATTAACATTACTTCTGTTCTCCCATCATGTATTGGCTGCCAAGATAGGAAATACAAGAGTGTTAGATTCTGGTTTGTGATTTTCTCCTAGTGACTGGTAATAAAAAAGTGGCCTATGGGTTGTTCATAGAAGAATTATCACATACTAAAAGTTTGTGCACAGTGACATTTATTACACATATCATTGCCTGATAGTTGTTAGCATCTTTTCCATTTTTAGCATACTGTATATTCCACTTGTATTTCTCTTATTTTCTCCTAGTAACAAACTTCCAGGAGTGCACTCACCCATACGCTTGAAAGAACTGAAAATTTTAAATATCAGCAAGAATACTATATCATTCTTGGTAGAGAATTTTCTGAAGGAGTGCTTGAAACTGGAGACACTCAATGCTGGGATGAATTTGCTTGGTGAGTATGTACCATTTGTAGGACAATTTTTTGATCAATCTCCATCTTGAAAGTCAATTTGTCTGTACATCTGCCTATTGCCTCCCTAGCCATTTCAAGTCCAGGTGGAATTGGCTAAGGGAAGAAGCATTCTCTGCATTAATCAGTATGACATTAATGTATAGCAAATATTTTAGAGTTCCTCCTCTAACTTCATACCCCACCGTAGTTATTTCTCACCCATCACCTCCAAATCCAGCTTATGTAGGATAGAAAAAAGCTGTGAACAAAGTGCAAGCTAATTCACCATTTAGAAAAGTCCTATGTTTCAGGAACATACATATTTGATAACTACCTTCCCACATTGTCTATTGTTCAGTCATTTTGTAAACCAGTAAAAAAACTGCATTCTTTTTTATTTTTAGATACCATTTCTGACTTGCCATCTAACATAACTACATTAAAATTGTCACAGAATAAGTTTTCTAATATTCCAGAAGCAATTCTTCTTCTCCCACAGTAAGTTACCATATATCTATGTATCTGTAATATCCATTTGGAAAGTTTATGCAAATCTCCCTGCTTCTTGTACTGAATAGTGAAAATCACCGTAACCAAATAACCAACAGAATGCCTGTAGGAAAAAAGGTGAGACTTCCCTCTCTTCCCTGTCGTAGCTACAACAAATCTCTGTCTTCCTCCAGTCCCATATACTTGAATAACTGTCTTGGGACTTCTCTAAGTCTTGTTGTTGTGACTGGGATCATGCTGTGTTGGTACTTAAGGGGAAAAGCTTTTTTAGGATGTCTTCCAATTTATGTTCTGACTCATGATTATGTACATCACGCATGCATTAGACACCTGGACAACTTAGAGATGGAACAGACAGGCATGAAAGAGTGGCCCAAGTCAGCTCCAGCCAGAAGTGGGTTGGAATCCCACTGTCCACACAGCCCGTTCCCAAAGTGGGCCGTGGGCCATGGAGGCAGGGGTAGACCAGTGCCACCAGGAGTCAAACTATCCTGGCTCCTTTTTGCTCCAGTCCTAAGGACCAGAATGCGGCTTCAGCATTGCTTTCTGCCTCTTTAGTGGCATGAGTCAGTTAAACAGCATGCCTCAAAAGAGGCCAGAGGCCGCTTCATTTGGCCAGTCTGTTCAGGCCCTTAGATTCTGGAAATACTGCTACCAGTCTTCAAAGAATTACATGTTGCTTCAAAACTGTGCAGGTGCTTTTTTTTATTTGTTTGTTTGTAGCTGGGTTTCCAACAGATGTAACAGCTATGCCTTGCACTAGATTTTGTAAATGTTGAAAAGTATAATTTTTCCTAATCTCTGTTTGCATGAGCAGCATCAGAGCAATACTATTTCATATATCTTAATAAGTGCTGTAATGCATGAATCAGAGACAGGGTAGTGTAATGTTTTGATTGTTGGACTAGTACATAGAGAGACCAGAGACACTGTCCCATCCCCATCATGAGAGGGGGCCTTCTCGGTGGCTGCCCCTAGACTCTGGAACTCCCTTCCCAGGGAGACCAGAATGGCCTCCTCTTTGTTGGCCTTCCGCTGGCAGGCTAAGACTTCCCTGTTCAGACAGGCATTTAAACAGAAGGGTTTTAAAGAACGGGCTGGGCGTTGTATCCTTTTAAATGCATTTTAAACACTTTTATCTTTTTAACTATAGTTTATTATTTTATATGCAATCTGTTTTAATATTTTAATAATTTATTTCTGTTTTAATATAACATATTTCTATGTTTTTAATTGTACTGTTTTAATCTTGTAAGCCACTCTGAGTCCCAGTTTTGGGGAAAGGGAGGGATGTAAATAATAATGATGAGAATAATAGAAACCCAGTGTGTGAATTTGGGCAAGATACACACTCTCTCTTTCAGCCTGAGGAGAAAACAGTGGCAAAACCTCCTCTGAAGAAATCTGCACAAGAAAACCCTATAAGAGGGTTGCCTTAGAGTTGCATAAGTTAAAAACTATGTGAAATCACACAACATCACCACTACAAGACATTCTTTGTTAGTACAAAAATAAATAGATGTCCTTTGGGCCATGTGTAAAATAAATCTGTTCTGGATTGAACATTCATTTTAAATGCTATTTCTTTATTTTGAAATAGTCATAACAGATTTGGAGTTTGGTGTCTCATCGCTGACTCCCTTTAATAGTTTAGCTATTTTTAATAATATCCCAGAAGATAGCCATGTGGTCCAGTCTATGGAAACTTATGCCAAAAATGTTAAAATTGAAAGTTTAGTCTTAAAGCAGAGATGGGCATCCACTGAAGTGCTGAAGACCGCATTAGTCCCCTAAGGAACCTTGGAGGACTACCATCTCCACCACACTCCTGGAAAAAAAATCAATTTTTTCCACTTCCAAATGCCCCCTCCCAGACCCCCTGTGGATGGGGGCAATTTCCCCATGTTTACGGCCCCTTAGTCCATTTTTACCACAGGAAAGTACAGCCTCTTGTGGTTCTAAAATAACCAAGAGAAGGCAAAAAATAGTGCAGTTACCCCCTTTTCCAGACCCATATGCTATGCTTTACCCATCCCTGCTTTATAGTGACATAAGACTACTGCTGCTTTTCCTTTCTCTCGCTCTCTCTTTTGTTTTAGACTTTTCACTGATGCCAATCACTGTAAAAGTATTTCAAAGTTTGATTATCCTCCCATGCATTCTTTTTGTATGATCTTTTAAATAAATTCTTACATTTTAACTGTTCAATTTTTTATAATTATATAGCAATTATATTCATGTTCCTCTTCCCCCTCCTTTAGTTTACGCTCAGTGGATTTAAGTAGCAATAACATTGTAAGTTTACCCGGGCCTGTGCACTGGAAATCTTCTAATTTAAGAGAGCTGCTACTGAACCACAATGAAATAAGCATCCTAGACTTTAATGAAAAACCTTTGTCATGGTCTCGACTTGAGAAGCTACACCTGTCTAACAACAAGTTAAAAGAGGTGATGTACAATGTTAACTCAGTTTGGTGGTACTTAGGGATGTTATTGCTACTTCACTGCAGTATAGTTAGAAAAAAATATTCTCCATAAGGCCTAGTTATGTCTTATGTCTTGGATTCTGCTGTGTACATCCACTGAAAAATCCATTTTCCCTTGCAGCCTTTGGGCATCCTCAATAGGACTTGCTCTTCCCATCCTTCTGCATCACCCAAAAGTCAATTCTAAAAACTTTCCCAGCCATCTGGGGTAAATATTTAGAATCGAGAGGTGTTATGTGAGGAAAGATATTGCCTGGATCCTCTGAAAGAACTTCTCATGTCAGTGATGGGGCTTCGTCTATCATGGTTGGATTTTGGGTTATGATCTTTTGTAATGATGATTTCTTGTCAAAATTATTCAAGCTCTTCAACTTCAGATCTTTTATATTAGGAGTGATCAAAGTATGCCTGTGAGCTGCGTGTAGCTTCCAGGCCAGTTTCTGTAGAGGTAAAAAAAATCTTTTTGAATACTCCTAGATGTAATTTAGAAGGTGTGTGTGTGGGGGGGGGGGGCATTTCTGCCACATTTGGAGGCCCTCCTAACTCCCTGGTGGCCCTTTTTAAAAAAGGAAAAATGTTTTTGGCCCAAAATATTCAAGACAACTGGTGAATTTTTGCCACATTTTGCAGCTTCACTTGACCAGTTTATGCCCAGGAAAGGCCTTAAGAAAAAGAAAAAGAAAGCAAACAGGAAATAACTTCTGTTCACTTCCTGTTGTTTAAAAGGCCTCTGTTGATCCAAAACTGTCCAGGAGATCCCAAATATATAGTAAAAGTATCCCTATACAGTGTAGAGGGTATTTAGGGGGCATTTTTGTTTTGTGAGAGGTGTGGCCCCCCATGGTCTCTTGCAGGAACTAATGTGGCCCCCTTCACCTTCCAAAGTTGCCCACCCACTCCAGCTATTAAGCAACTGGCTAGTTCCATAGAAGCAAGCAGGAAGGTTATTCATATTTCCATGTTCATATTCGTTTAGATGCACAATTCCTTCCAGAGGTAAATATAGGAAGAGTGACTAGGCCCACGATAGTCAGAGTGGTGTTCAAGGAGAAACAGGACACCATTTTAACCTCTTGCCAAACTACATAACACAGTTAGCTCGTCATATCTATGGATTCTGTATCCACATATTTCAATTATGTATGGCTTGAAAATATTTAAAATTTATATAAATTCCAAAAAGTAAATCTTGATTTTGCCCTTTTATACAGGGGAAACCATTTTACTATGCCATTATATTTAATGGAACTTGAGCATCCATAGGTATTGGTATTGACAGGAAGTCCTGGAACCAAATTTCAGTGGATACCAAGGACTCACTGTACCTGTTAGCTTTACAGAGCCAAAAATAGGTTGAGGTTTGCATTGATACTGAAAAGATCATGGGTTGTTTTTTTTTTTAAGTATTGTATTGACATTATTAAATAGCTTCACTGAAGGAATCCTGTGGAAATTGTGTTTGTGTGTGGGTGTTTTTTTTTTTTACAAAATATAAATCTCCACACTGCAAAAACAGAGAAGAGTAATTAAAATAAAAAGAGAGTGGCTTATTATGCTTGTCTTGGTTTGTTTGTCTTCATTATATGGTTGATATATTTTACTTCTGCATAGATTTATTTTTCACAATAACATAAAATTATTTGTAAAATGCTTTACTTTTGTTCTCTTCAGATTCCCCCTCAAATTGGGTTCCTTGATAACTTAACATCTTTTGATGTCAGTCACAATCCTGAGTTAAGATGTTTCCCTGATGAAATGGGAAAGTTGTCCAAAATATGGGACCTGCCTTTGGAAGGGTTACAACTTAATTTGGACTTCAAACATGTTGGATGGAAAGCAAGGGATATTATAAGGTTTGTTTCATGTCAGTTATTATACCGTTGGCCCTCCTTATCCATGGATTCAATCAACCATAGTTCAGAAATATTCACCAAACAAGAAATTCCAAAAAGCAAAGCTTGATTCTGTTGTTTTATATGAGGGACACCATTGTATATAATAGGACTTGAGCATCCATGCATTTTGGTATCGATGGGGGTGTGTGTGTCCTGGAACCCCCCCCCCTCCCTGTTGCTACTGAGGGTCCACTGTATATGTGTGTGCATGGCTGTGACAGGGAGTGTTTAACACGGATGGAAAACCTCATGACTCTTATTGTGCTGACTATTGGCTATACTGTTTAAGGCCATGATAAGCTCAAGATCAAATAACACCTGGAAAGCTACAGTTATTTGCCCCTGGTTTAAAGGTGCGAGATTGATACCAAGGGTATACCTATCACATTATTTGTAATTGAAAATTACTTAACAGATGGTTAAAGATAGGTGGATTAAGAAATAAGTACATAACAAGATAGAACTCTGCCTCAAAATGTTGCAGTGTGAAATGCTTCCATTCAGGCTTCCAGCCACTTAAACTTACTTTTATTGGATTTTCCTAACTATTGTATAACAAGATAAAGGTAGTCCCTTGACATGAATGTCTAGTCATAACTGACTGTAAGGGTGATGCTCATTTCCATTACTAAACCAAAAAGACAACATTGTCTGAGGACTGCTCTGGTGGTCTTGTGGCCAGCATGACTGCACCGAACACTGTTACCCACTGAAGTTGTATCTATTTATCTACTTGCATTTACATGCTTTCTAACTGCTAAAGACTAGTGACAGGAGCTCACCCCATCAGGCAGCACTTGGGCCTCAAAATGCCAACCTTCTGATCTTTCGATAGCATCTTAACCACTAAGCCACCGCATCCCACCTATTGTATAAAGTCATGTATAAGTCTAGAAATTTTAGCCCAAAAATCAACCCAAAAGACTTGGGCCAACTTATCCACTGGTCAATGTAAGTACTGTACCTCAACTTTTATCGAAATAGGAACCATCTGCTTCTTCGAGTAGAATAGAAAAGGCAAGAGCTTAGTCCATCCTGAAAGAACCTAAAAGAAGCACTGACCACCTCTTCTGTCTCTGCCATAGCATGTCTTCTGGCCTTTTTGAATGTCTGGATGGGAGGAAAAAAGCTTCTTCTTGAAACACCTTTTTTTAATACAAAGTTTTTGTTTTTTGAATAATGGTTTTCTTACAAGGGCTTTCCCCCTTCATTCAAGGTTTCTTCAACAGCGCTTAAAGAAAGCTGTCCCTTATAACCGGATGAAGCTCATGATTGTTGGAAATACTGGTAGTGGTAAAACTACATTGTTACAACAGCTAATGAAATGCAAGCGTCCAGACCTGGGTGTTCAGAATGCTACAATTGGAATTGATGTGAATGACTGGAAAGTTCCAGTGAAAGGCAAAGTAAAGAAAGATCTTGTATTAAATGTCTGGGACTTTGCAGGTATTTCCTCATATTTACCCTTGACTTGAGGTCAAGACAAGCCAGATTTATTCATGCTGAAGACATGGGATTGTAGCCACTTTCTCATTAGCTCTGTGCATCCCACTTTCAAGCCCACTCTTGTATATGTCATGTTTTAAAGATTCTCTAGGCACATACCAAAATGGCACTGTTATTTCCTTAGATTTGGTGTAGGTTACTAACTACTGACATAGTTCATGCTTATGCTAATGCACAGGTTTTACGCAATCTCAGAATCTGAATAAGCAGGGCTGGTGGTTAGTTGAGCTTAGTTACAGTAAATCATGTTGATTCAAACTAACATAGAAGAGGCTTAGAACATTTGGAAAATATGAAAACCAAGGAGAGATTTGACCACATATAATGAAAAGACATTGGTAATCTGGGTTGATGAGATGCTTTGTCTCAGTAATCATGGATAAAGGACTACTAACTCAAATAATTGCCAGGTTCCAAAGAGTGGGTGTATATATACAAGCGCCCAATAACTAACTGTTCTTCTAGGCAGAGTTTGGGGAATCTTCTAGAATCCATTTTAGAGATCTTTAGCCAGTATTTAAAAGCTTTTATCCATGCCTGGCCTTGTATTGAATAGATCCCAAGTTCTGCCCTCACTGCTTGGGCTGGAGTGTTCTTGTCAGTTCCAAGGATCCTCCTTAAGAAGCAACTCTGTGCCTGCTCCAAAAGTGGAGCTTTCAAGTAGCCCCATACTTTTGCACCATAAGATAAAATGGGCAAGATTTTGGCTTTATAAACTTTTAGGATAGGGGATACACTGGAAGGATGGTTGTAACTAATCTGCTTATAGAGCACACCAGAATTCACAATAGCTCTCTGTTTATTTCTTCCAAAGTGGTTTGTCCATTTCCCTGTATTTGAGAAATGTAGCCCTAGATACAAATACGAATTGACTTGCTCAGTCTGTTTGCCTTCCAGGAACCAGTTGTATTTTTTACACTTTTTCCTAAATACTATCACCTTAGACTTATCTTTGTTGATGGCTAAAGAATTAAGAGAACAATAAGTGGCTACGTAAGACTAAGAGAAACATGGTTCAAGTTATTTTTAGAAATATTGCTCAAAAGATTGGAGTTTGCTTTGTGTGAGAATGGGAAGGAAGGAGGGTGTGAGGACTTTTGCAAAGAAGTTAATTCTCCAACTTTGTGTCTTATTTTTTCTTCCATCCTAAAAAGATTTTAACTAGGTGTGTGTATATAAAGAATCGGAGATTATAGAAATTATCAGTGTAATAATGACTGATTCTTGATTGTGGTTTTCTTTGCCTAGAAAAGAAAGAAAGAAAAAGAGAGAGAGAGAGAGAGAGAGATAGCATAATAATATTAATAATAATAACAACAACTACAACAACAATTTGTCATTATTTAGGTCAGGAGGAATTCTACAGTGCTCATCCTCACTTTATGACCCAGAGGGCTCTATACCTTGCTGTTTATGATCTTAGCAAAGGAGAGGCTGAAGTGGATGCTATGAAGCCATGGCTGTTTAATATCAAGGTAACATACTCACAGATCTTGAAATATTGATATTGTACTACAATGTCAGTCATTCTGTGATCTCACAGGGTTTTGTGAGTGGGGATAATGACCACATTAGCAGAATCGTTTCCACCAAAACCATGATGAGTACCAAATAAGACTCCTAACTGAAAACTGTCATTATTGATGCTTTGCAGGCCCGAGCATCATCATCACCTGTGATTCTCATTGGTACTCATTTAGACGTCTCTAATGAGAAACATCGTAAAGCATGTGTCAGTAAAATTACCAAAGAACTGATGAATCAGAGGGGCTTTCCTACAATCCAAGATTATCACTTTGTGAATGCTACAGAAGAGTCTGATGCCATGGCCAAACTTCGAAAAACCATCATAAAGGAGAGTCTCAATTTCAAAGTAAGACAAGTCATTTAAATATATCCATACAAATCTGTGTAATTTATTTATTTGATTTACTGTATATCCAACTTTTGTTCCAAGAATAGTAATCAAGATGTCTTGCAGTCAGTAGAACATAGACAATTGAATATAAAATGGATGAAGGTATACAAAATTTAAAATGGAAGCAGGAGTGCCAAGTTCCCGTGGGTCCCCACTTCTGGTGTACTTTCTCCTACCCTATACTTTTTCTCTTTTCCCTCTTCCATCCACATTTTATGTTTTCTTGATGTTGTTTTTTCTTCCTACATCCTGATACTCATTCAGCCTTTCCTTCAGCTATCTCCCTCACCCCTTACCAGTGCATGTTCTGTTTATTCTCTGTAGAGAAAAGTACTGTATATACTCATTTTGGTCAAAAAATTATGCCTAAAATTGACTCCAAAATGCAGGGTCAACTTATATATGGGTCAATATGGTAATACTGCTCAGAAATGTCCTAAAAGAAGTGCCTCCGGACACTCCACTCTCCTGCCTGGACACAGAGTTTGGAAAATGCTGCTGAGGGAAAGAGAGAGAGAGAGAGAGAGTTTGCATGGTGATTGGGTTTCCTTAACAGCTGTCGGATGCCCCATTTCCCCTGCATAGGCAGTCTCCAGTGCAGTGCCTGGGACTGAAAATGGCAGTGACGGGGATGGCTGTTTGGCACTTCCCTGCCTTAATACAGAAGTTGGTTCTCTGCTGAAGCGAAAGAGTCTCAAAGAGCCACTGTAGCTCCCATTTTTCCCATCCAGGCATTGCAAAAGACAGAGTAGAGTGTTTTAAGTTTTACCCTTCACTTATCCACACAGGTCATATTAAAATCCATGATTTTGGTCCTAAAACCTTCCCTCAACTTATACATGAGATGGACTTGTACATGAGTATATACAGTACTGTACTTAGAAGGTTTGGGAAGAGGAGGTTTGCTCAAGCATGTCTCCAGATTTCTCTCCTGTTTAGGGAAGATATGGCACCTAGTGCCGAAACCTAGTAATGCAGGCTACAGATTTAAATTAAGTAAAGACACCAAGCATCATGTAATGGTTTGAAACACTGGATTTTGACTCTGGGGACCAGGGGTCAATTCCCACTCATAAAGTCTACTGGGTGACCTGGGGCAAGTTACATGCTCTCAGCCTCCGGGGAAGGCAATGGCCAACTTCCTCTGAACAAATCTTGCCATGATGGGGATGCTTTAGAGTTGTCATAAGTCAGAAACAACCTGAAGGCACACAACAACAAGCATTTATTAACTCATTTAAAAAACAAAACAACACCAAGACCCACACAACCTCAGGGCCACTTTAATATTTATGCCAAGTGTGAAGTGTCTAGCTTTCATGTTCTTGGAGCAATGCCGTATACAGTTGCCCCTTCCCTTACATGGGAGATCCGTTCCGGACCCTGTCATGTAAGGGAAATACTGCGTAAAGTCAAGCCCCATTGGAAACAATGGAGCACATGCCCCATTGTTTCTTCTGGGGCACAGGAGAAGCCTTTTTGGCACGGCTCCCAGCGTATGCTGGAAGCCATGTATAGTGCACCCATGTATGACGCGGGCGCACTGTATAGACACAAGCACACACATACACATACATCCTTGGGAAAGTTTTTGACAGTTGTTTTAGTAGTGGTTCATTTTACAGGTAGGAGCTGTAAACAATTGTAAGTTGTCAAAAATACCCTGGTGAGGATCATTTCTAGTCCTCTGAGATTACACATTATGTCTCATAGGTGGTCTGATGGAACAGTAACATTTAATCATGAATTTATGTGTGGTTACATTTTTGCAACTTAAAACGTTCAGTCTAAGTTGAATCAGGGCTCAGACAAAAGGAAGTAAATTGTTCCAGATTTTATGGGAAAGAATGTATTTTTCTGAGCTTACTGTCCGATCTTTCCCTGAGAGATTTTCAAAAGAGTCTGAACAAAATATGTGTTGTACAGATCAGAGACCAGCCAGTTGTCGGGCAGTTAATTCCAGACAGCTATTTGGAACTTGAAAAGAGAATTTTAGAGGAACGTACAAATGTTCCAGTTGAATTTCCTGTGATTGACCAGAAGCGATTATTTGAATTGGTGCAAGAAAACAAGCTGCAGTTGGATGAAAATGAACTTCCTCATGCTGTTCACTTTCTGAATGAATCAGGTAACATATATTTTCAAAGAATACAATGCTGTACCTTTAATGATCAAGTTTCACAGCACTTAGTTCTGAAGAAAACCCTGTTGCATACTATTACATACTATTGAACCAACTGCTCGCTTTGGTTCATGTAACCAAGTTCTACCACTTTCCTTAACTTCCTCAGTGGGAATTTGTGGAAATATGTTGCCTTACAGCAGGGGTAGTCAAATTTACAGAGTGGGAGCCCACTCCCCCCCCCCCCATAGCCAAACAAGGTCTGCACCACTACCTCAACCAATAAATGTGGTGCCAATTGTAAGAAGAGGATTTTGGAGCACCCTCTTGTACCATAAAGCTATGGAAGGGCTGTAGTGATGAGAGAGAACAGTGGCAATAATTGGGGAGATGAGCACAAAAATGTCCAGGAAATATATATGTTCCACTTGATGCATTACACTTCAGATTGGCTAATAGCAGTTAAAGGCATTATATGTTATAAAATAATATTATATTAAAATAGGTTTAGAATCTTTAATTGCAATGTAATAATCAAATCACACCATTTTCTCTGTGCACTATATGTTAAGTTTTTTTTGCTGACAAGCTAAAGCATTTTTATTTAAGCAGGCTTTTTAACGTATAATCAGGACAGGGCAGTTTTTTATAAGGGTGTGTGTTTTAGTTATGTTTTTAACTTTTGTATGTTTTTGTATTTTATACTGTTTTAACTAGATGGTTTTAATTGTTTTTAATTTTTTATTGTGATGTTTTAATAATGTTTTATCTTGTGAGCCACTTTGTTCCCTTTTTGGGAGAAAGAAGTGAAATAAATAACAATAAACAAATCAAGTGAACTATTTCCACCTAGGTGTTCTGCTGCATTTTCAAGATCCAGCACTTCAGCTGAGAGACTTATATTTTGTTGACCCTAAGTGGCTTTGTAAAATCATGGCACAGGTAAGTTTAAGATGTTTTCTAGAACGAAGACCTTTTCACTTCAGTTCCCTCATTCTGTGTTTATACAAGATATATAACTAACATTTTGTGACCAAGTATGGCTTCACATCAATATTTTACCTTTTAGTTTCAGACCCTATTTTTCTCAACAGATTTTTCATATAACAAAGAGAGAGGAGTAGACAACTCTGTGGATCCTTATGTGTGCACAGGTGGGGTCTTGGTTTGCAGCTCATAAGGGCTGGGCACCTATGGAGGATCTGAAGCCCATTTTAAACTCTCAGACTTATTATAGGCTGTACCTACCCACTCCACTCAAGAAGGTTCCAGAATTCCACTGCCCATTTTGTTTTAAAGTTGAAGCATTTTAGATTAAAGCAAGATTGGAACCATTTCCTAGAATATTATTCTCTGCTTTAATATAAACAAATGTTGGGAGTGGGGAAATAGTGCAAGGCTTCAAGCAATCTACAGTCCCAATCCTTGACATTACTATGTGTATTAAATTCCATCTTCCTGTGCTCATTTCCAAGCCTTTCTCTCTTTGGTGGAGCTGTGACTACAATCTTCCCTCATCAGTGGCAGTGCTGAGCAGAGCTGTGAGCTCACAAGATAATCAATGATAATATTTATTTGTGTTACCTCACACATGATATGCATACATCAGAAGCAGGGACAGCATCATTTGAATAACGGCAGCAACAGGGTTAGGTGTGCCCACCTCCCCAAGGCTTTACTCATGACTACTGCCAAGTGATTCTTTTCCAGTTCTGGCTGGCAGCAATCATAGTGACCGAGCAGCAGCATTAGCAGAGCTCCAAGTCTGCATGGCTGGACTTGCTGGTATCACCATCTTAATTACACCACTACCAATATATATGACAAGGCTGTACTGCTGAGTTCTGATGTGGGTCAGAGCTACGCTAACATTTCTTTGCTGGGCCCAGTTGTTCCCCAGCCCAGTCCTTCTAGGATGATCTTGATGATGCCAATGAGCTCTGTGAGGGCTCGGATATTTGTTAAGTTTGAATCCATCCTAAGACTGAGCACAAACAAATGGTATAAAAATTGTTGCAAGCTTGGTTTCTTTCCCATAGATCTTGACAGTGAAGGTTGAAGGCTTCCCTAAGTATCCAAAGGGAATCATAAAGCGCTCTGATGTAGAAAAATTCCTGCTAAAGAAAAGCAAATTTCCTAAAATTTACATGTCACAGTACTTCAAGCTCCTGGAAAAGTTCCAGATTGCATTACCACTAGGAGAAGACCAACTCCTTGTTCCAAGCAGGTAAACAAAGACCTGAAAGCCTAGTTAAAATAATGTTGTGTAGATATAGTTTGCTTTCTGTGTAAATGTTTGAGTGTTGTCCACTAGCCTGTCATTACAGAGGAGATTTAAGGAAGATAATTTGTGTATATTCTGGCTGCTGCTGATTCTGGCTGTCAGCTTTGGAAAAAGTAAATTCAGGAAAATTAAAAGCAATTGTTTTTTTCTTACAGCTTATCAGATCACCGGCCTGTAATAGAATTGCCCCACTGTGAAAACTCAGAAATCATCATTAGGCTGTATGAGATGCCTTATTTTCCTATGGGATTCTGGTCCAGGCTAATCAACAGGTTACTTGAAGTGTCTCCTTATATGCTTTCTGGAAGAGGTACATTCATTTCTATTTGGTTCTAACACTAGGGTTATCCAGAAAGGAAAAAAGTTCCTGGTTGTACAGTATCTGCCAAACTTTGATTTTTCATTTCCTTCTGTGCTGCCCATATTCAGTTTGTGTAAACTATATAATGAAGAACATAACTGGCTGAATTACAGGTAGATTGATTTAATTAATAGGTTTATCCAGAAAGGAAAAAAATCCATGACTTTCCATTTTTTTTATTTTACCTATATATTCATGGTGTTCAAGGGGGCGAAACAACAACAACAACAAAATGGCAGTGTTTTCTAGCTATTCCCTTCATCCAGGTGCTCCTGTGAGAAACATTAAGAACTAAAGAGAGCAAGCTAGATGAAATAGTATTCACTTTGAGACAGTAATTAAATGTTCTAATCCAAGTCTGTGAAACTACAGAAAGAAGTCCTGCTTCTGATTACAAAGAAGCATTTTGGATGAAACGTGGGAAAGAAAAATTACACCTGAGAAATTTAGACTGAACAACTTTCAGTGAAGCAAGAGATTTAATTGGGCAGCAGCTCTGT
This sequence comes from Sceloporus occidentalis, assembly GCA_023333645.1. Lineage (NCBI taxonomy): Eukaryota > Metazoa > Chordata > Lepidosauria > Squamata > Phrynosomatidae > Sceloporus > Sceloporus occidentalis. Next base: position 81,223,617 of record JALMGF010000005.1, read on the forward strand.
ATACTGAATTATTGCTCTGCTATATTGAAATTAGCTGCTATAAGAAAACTGCCCACGTATCAGCTGCCTTTGTCTTGAGCCTCTTGATTCCTCAGCATAGTATTTAGCAGTTGTTGGCTTTAGGGTCTGGCAAAGCAAGAAGTAGCAGCACATATGTGAGAGGGACAGACATAATTTATTTTTAAAATAAGTAATGTTTGTTTGTTTATAAATATTAAAATAAATAGTGTGTTACAATGGTTACAGCAGGAAAATAATCTTACAAAACAATGTTTTTTTCCTTTTCCCTCTCTCTTTAGAACGAGCTCTTCGTCCTAACAGGATGTATTGGAGGCAAGGCATATACCTGAACTGGTCACCAGAAGCCTACTGTTTGGTGGAATCTGCAGTTTTTGAAAACAATCCAAACAGTTTCCTAAAAATTACTGTGCCTTCTTGCAGGAAAGGTTAAACTTGTAAACATTCTACTCCATGGTTTGTTTGTTTGTTTGTTTGCTTGCTTGCTTGCTTTTTTTTTTCTTTTTCTTCCCTTGCTCTTCAGACATGTAGCATGTTCCTATTTGTAGATTAGCACTGTTCTGAACCGAAATTGGCTGTAATTCCAGGCCTCTCCAAGATCGGTACCAAAAATTGGAACACATGATTATTATACGTTTAAGTGTTTATGATGGAACATAATGCAATACCTGGTCTAAAGCATTCTGGTCCTTAAGATGATGGATTTCAGCATACTTCCATGGCAAGTGGTAGAATTTGGCCCCTAAGCAACTAATTCTAACTAGACCTTACTGTGACCAACACTTGACAGCCTGTCACTTACTGGGTTCCTGAGCTGGGGTTCACACACACAAACATATGCGTGGAGAAGGCTTGTGAAAGATGGATTTCCAAGGTTTATACAATACAAAAGTGATCAAGGAAATTGAAGCAGAAAAGCTTGGTCCATCTCCTGTCACAAAAGCTATGAGAACTATACAAGTAAATTGCCAAATGGAAAGTTTACTCCCTTGATCTGCTCTTAGCCCTAGTTCCTTTCTTGGCCTTGAACTGCCAAGCTAAAGCCTATTAAATACATCTTAATACTTTCTATGCTACTAGAAAGCTGTTATCATTTGGGCATAATGCTAACAAAGACTCTAGCATGCATTTGCCTGCTGGCAGATCACTACAAGTACACCACAGTTCCAATAACATTTTATTGGCTTTCTTCAGGTTGTATCCTCTTGGGGCAAGTCGTTGATCACATAGATTCTCTTATGGAAGAATGGTTTCCTGGCTTACTAGATGTTGATGTATGTGGTGAAGGAGAAACGCTCTTGAAAAAATGGGCTTTGTACAGTTTTGAGGATGGTGAAGAGCATCAGAAAATATTGCTTGATGATCTACTTAAGAAAGCAGAGGAAGGTATATCTAGTGCTTTAAGCACAACTGTTCTACAGTTTTGTTCACTGTAGAAATGTATATATGTTAGTATCAACATCCTATTGCACCTAGTTCTTTATATTAATAAAAGTAAATAAGTAAATTATGCCACTCTTATCATAATGCTACTTGTTTCTAATTTATGTGCAAGCCAGTTCTTAAGTTTCTGTGGTTTTTGTCCATGTATTTGAGAAAATCCTTATATGTACCAGAAAGCAGTACAGTTGTTTCCACACAGAACATCAGGTCAGCTGGTAAATTCCAGAATTATCTTCTTCTTCGTGGTCTCTGCGAATCATACAAATGGGTTTCACTGCGCCTGCGCAGTGCTGCTCGGAACCTTCTGGAATCACTGGGCAGAGTTAACTCTGCAACATATTGAAACTTTTTGGCGGTAACTCCGCCCACCCGTTATAAGGCCCCTGCCTTCCCGCTCTTTTCCCCAGTTCCTTTTTTCCGCCGCGCTAGCTGCTTCAGGGAACTTTCGCTTGCTTCACTTGCTTGGAATCACTTTCGTTTTTGACCTCGGACTGTATCTTGACCATTCTTTGTCTCCCGCCCCTGGTAACTTCGGACCTTCGGACTGCTGACCTCGTTTCGGATCTCCCTTCGGCTTGACGTTTTGAAGATGCCTGCGCCTTTCAAAAAGTGCGACATCTGCAAGGGCAAGGTGCCCGTTCAAGACCCCCACTCCTCCTGCCTGTTGTGCCTTGGACCCAGCCATGATCCCAAGGCTTGCACGCTCTGCGGATCCCTCTCCACTCAGGCCCGTAAGAACCGTGAGTCCCGGCTCACGTCGGCGATCGCCCTGGGGAAAGTGCAGGAGGGAGGTTCACGGTCCTCTTCTGTCCCGCCTCTGGCGCCCCCCGCTTCATCGTCCCGGGCAAGTGTCTCCAGCGTGGGATCGGGGAGAGTAGCCGTCCCCAGTGTGGTGTGCGTCCCGGCCGGGACCCCTTCCACCACCTCCGATGTGGCCCGTGGCTCCAAACCGCCCAGCGCCACCGACAAGCCCTCCAAACGCCCCCAGAAGTCATCGGGTGCTGAGGGTACCGAACGGGCCTCCAAGCCGAAGAAGGTATCGGGGGGCTCCCGTTCGAAGGAGGCTACCGAGCCTAAGGTCCATCTGGCCTCGCCTTCCTCCTCTAAGGCGTCCAAGACATCGCGCCATGCAGCACCGAAGGACGGGACCGAGCCGGTGCAAGGGACGAGGTCACCGAGGCCTTCGTCGTCGACAGCGGCTGCTGTCATCCTGGACCTCCCGGACAACCCGTTCTTCCCATCCGAGGAGCCTCCCAAACATGGGATGAAGAGGCGCCACGAAGAGGCTGGGCGCGACCCTGCCCCTAAGAAGGCAAAGTCCTCCAAGGATCGGACCGCTACCGACCTACCGGGACCGAAGGAGAAGAAGCGCTCCCCCTCCAAACAGGCTCGCGCCTCCGCTCCATCAGCTCCCCGTGACCAAGAACTGACGCTGGACCAAGGGACCCCGGTACCGGTCACGCCTCTACCTCCTCCGACCATGGATTTCATCCACGGTACGGATGATACCGCGCCTCCTCGCTCCCCGGAGCACCGGTCGCCCTCTCGCTCGGCTGCTGAAGATGAGGACGACTTGCCCCGCGGACAAGACGTTCCGGACCTCTTCTACGACATGCAGTCGCGCCGCTACTACATGTCGGTCCCGGAGGACAGAGCCTTGAGGGAGTTCACCAAACTGAACCCCCCTCCCGCGGACCGGCCTCTTCCTTCCACGTCGGTTCCGACCGTGTCTGTCTACGAGAGGTCGTCGACTCCACCCCGTAGACGTGAGAGGTCGCTGTCTCCACCCCGTCGGCGCTCCCGTTCTTCGGTTGACTTCGCTCCAACCCGCCTGAGGTCCCAGGTCAAGGTGACGGATCCCCTCTCTTCCGAACTGGACTCCGAAGACGAGCCGCTGCTACCCTCGGAGGCACCCTCGGACGAGGATGTCCTCTCAGGCTCGGCCTCCCCCCAGAGGATGCACAACCCGGAGCCATCTTCGCCGTCGGACGATGTCAGGTCCTTCACGGAGCACGTGATTAGGATGGTGAGGGCCCTCGACATCGAGCTCGCGTCTGCAGTGGACGACGCCGAGGACCCGGTTGAGCGTCGGGTGCATGGTCGAGTCCCCACTCCGCCGTGCCTGCCTCTCCTTCCCTCCCTTCAGACCATCGTGAAGAGGTCCTGGGACTCTCCGGCCGCCCTTTCGGCACCCTCCCGCAAGGTGGAGTCACTTTATAGGGTCGCCCCGGCGAGTTGTCCTTGGTTGGCCGAGCACCCCCGGCCCAACTCCGCCATCGTCGAGGGAGCCCAACACAGCTTCGTCCCGAAGCAGGCCACTTCCCCTGTCGACCGCGAGGCCAAAAAGGTGGACGGACTGGCCAAGAAGGCGTACTCGGCTTCGGCGCTTGGGGTCAAGGCCGCCAACTACACCGCGTGCATGGGGGCCTACATCCAGACCCTCATGGAGCGGATCTCCCCCCTCGTTCCAGATGTCCCAGACGACGTCCAGAGGCAGCTGGTGGAGATCAGGGACGAGGCGCACTCCATTGGAAGCTGGCTAATCACCACTTCCAGGAACCTGGTGGACTGCTCCGGGAGGGCCATGTCAGCTTCCATGGCTCTTCGGCGCCACGCTTGGCTGAGGGCCTCCGACCTCAACCCGACCGTCAGGGCTGCCATCGAGGACATGCCGATCGACGGGACCGGCCTCTTCCACGCCGAGACCGACGACCGCCTAAACCGCAAGTTTAGGATGAAGGCGGCGGCAAAGAAGCACGGCATGTCCTCCGCACCGGCTTCTCCCTTCCGGAAGCGCCAACGCCCGTGGCAGCCACAAGGTCAGTCACAGGGGACCTTCTCCCGGGACCGACAGCCCCAACAGCAGGGCTCTCAGAGGCAGCGCTTCCCCTCGCAGTCTTCCTCCTCCTCTGGCCGTCGTAACTTCCCGCCTCGGTACCGCAAGTCCCGCCGGCAGGACACCGACCAGGGGAAGAAGAGAGCCTGAAGGGACGCAGCGCGCTTCGTCTCCCCTTCACCCCTCTTCTTCTTGGACATCTTGAGGCCCTATGTTAACACCTGGGCCTCTATAACATCGGACTCGTGGGTTCTCGACATCGTCCGTAGGGGTTATGCCCTCGAGTTCCAAGAGCTCCCTCCAACTGGAGCCTTCATGTCCACTCCCCCCTCGGACACCCTTCTCGACGAAGTGCGCACCTTGCTTGCAAAGGGGGCAATCTCCTCCTTGCCGCCCGACCAGTGTTCTCGGGCCTTTTTTTCCAGGTACTTCACGGTACCGAAAGCGGAGGGGGGCATCAGGCCCATCCTGGACTTGAGACAATTGAACTTGTTCCTTGACTACCGTCGCTTTCGAATGGTAACCTTGGCTTCCATTCTACCTCTGCTCCACCAGGGCTTGTGGTTCGCGACCGTCGACTTGAAGGATGCCTACTTCCACATCGGCATCCGACAGTCCCACCGGAGATTCCTCGCCTTCGCTGTCGGCCCCGATTCGTACCACTACAACGTGCTCCCTTTCGGCCTGGCCACGGCTCCACGGGTCTTCACGAAGTGCATGGCACCGGTGGTGGCATACCTTCACCAGAAGGGCTTCATGGTCTTTCCCTACCTGGACGACTGGCTGTTCGCAGCCGAATCCCAAGACGAGCTGCAGGAGGCAGTCTCATTCACCTTGCGCCTCCTGGACTCCCTCGGGCTGGTCGTCAACAGGGAAAAGTCCCACTTTACGCCGACCAGGCAGGTCAAGTTCATCGGTGCCGTCCTCGACTCCGAAAACTGCCTAGCTCTCCTTCCTCCGGATCGGTTTCAGGCCCTGACAACATCCCTCAGGCCGTGCATCTCCCACAGAAGGGTGAGAGCCAGAGATGTCCAAGTCGCTCTGGGCCACATGGCGTCGACGACATTCGTCACCCCCTGGGCAAGACTTCGTCTTCGACCCCTCCAAGCCTGGTTCCTCTCCGTCTTCTCTCCGTTGGAGGATCCGCCTTCGAAGTGGCTCACGGTACCGAGACCGGTGGTTGCTTCCCTCAGATGGTGGCTAGACAGTTCCAACGTCTGCACCGGGATGTCCTTCCATCAGCCTCAGGCTCAGTTGACCCTGACAACCGATGCATCCCTGGAGGGATGGGGCGCCCACCTGCTCGACCTGGTCGTCAAGGACAGGTGGTCCACACAAGACAAGCGCCTCCACATCAACGCCTTGGAAATGCTTGCTGTGGAAAAGGCTTTGAGAGCGTTCGAGTTTGCGGTCTCGGGAAGGGTGGTCCTCCTCAGGACGGACAACACCACCGTGATGTACTACATCAACAAGCAAGGTGGTACCAGATCCAGGACCTTACTCGATCTCACACTCCGCATCTGGGATTGGTGCATCCAGAGACGCGTCCTCCTCCAAGCGATTCACCTTCCCGGAGAGGACAACGAGCTGGCAGACCGCCTCAGCAGATCTTCTTCGGTGTGCCACGAGTGGAGGCTCCATCCCGAGACGGTCAGCGACCTCTTCGATCGGTGGGGAACCCCCCGGATCGACCTCTTCGCGACCAGCTGGAACAGCCACTGTCCCCAGTTCTGCTCCAGGAAACGAATGGACGGATCCCTCGGAGACGCATTCGCTTTCCTTTGGACAGGAGAGCTCCTCTACGCTTTCCCTCCGTTCCCTCTCATCATCAGGGTGGTGTCCAAGATGGCTACGGACCGCTCGCACGCGATCCTCATCACCCCGTGGTGGCCGAGACAGCCGTGGTTCGCATCCCTTCTCCACCTCTCCAGGAGATGCTTCCTCCGTCTCGACCCTCGCCCGGACCTGCTTTCGATCCAGGACGGCCGGATTCTCCACCCCGACATCGAGAGCCTGCCGCTGGTGGCCTGGAGGATTCGGCGCTGACTACCTTGCCGGAATCGGTGAGGGCGGTGATCCTGGCTGCGAGGAAACCTTCCACCCAGCGCTCCTATGCCCTGAAATGGAGGAGATTTTGCCTCTTCCTTGACCAGAAGGGCTTGTCTCCTGTACAGGTGTCCACTCCAGTGGTGTTGGAGTTCCTGATGGCACTTTTGGATGGAGGGCTGTCTCTCACATCCATCAAATGCTACCTGTCTGCCATCTGTGCCAAATACCAGTTCGGGGGGAGGGTTTCTTTCTTCAAAGACCCCTTGGTGAAGGGGTTCCTGAAGGGTTGTGCAAACCTTTATCCTCCTGTGTCGGTACCAACGCCGGCTTGGAGTTTGGAGTCGGTATTGTCCGCCCTCCAATCCAAGCCCTTTGAACCGATGGCCACAGCGGACTTGAGACTATTGACTTGGAAGACCGCTTTTCTTGTGGCCATCACCTCTGCCCGCCGTGCAGGCGAACTCTGTGCTTTACGTAGGGACCAGCCATTCCTGAGGTTCCACAAGGACAAGGTGGTCCTCCGGACGGACATTACCTTCCTGCCTAAGGTAGTGTCTGCCTTTCACATGTGCCAGGACATTGTGTTGCCCACTCTCGCATCCAATCCTACATCGGATGAGGAGCGACGCCTGCACTCTCTTGATGTCAGGAGGGCACTAGCCTTCTACCTGGACAGAACTGCTGCCTTCAGTCGGTCCGAGAGACTCTTCCAGTGCTACTCGGTACCGAAGAAGGGGTTGCCTGTGTCTGCACAGAGGTTGTCCAAATGGGTGGCTGGTACCATCCGCCTCTGCTATGAACTGATAGGCAAGCCTCTCCCTGGCAGGGTTCGGTCTCACTCCACAAGGGCAATGTCAGCGTCCTCCGTATTCCTCTCGGGGATTCCTTTGGAGGATGTCTGTAAGGCTGCTGTCTGGTCCCAACCACTGACTTTTATTAAGCACTATAGGTTGGACACCAGGGCCATCCGAGACGCAGCTTTCGGGAGGGCTGTGTTGGTTTCAGGGTTACACTGATTGCACTACTGATGCTTATGCTTCAGCATTTATGTATACAATGCCACTATTTTACAGTCTGTTGAATGTTGTTTGCACAATTCATTGGGACTGGTCTTGCACGACCGTGTGTCCTCTTCTCAGGTTTAGCAATGTTGCTGCTATGCATTGATTTGGACATGGACAAAAAAGGCTGACTCCTTTTGGGGTTTAAGGTGTTTATTGTTACAATAAATATACCTTTGGTTTACCATAGCTTTGGTCTCAGGACACTCCCTCCGCCGCTACCTTAGCTTGTCAGTCTAAACCCATTTGTATGATTCGCAGAGACCACGAAGAAGAAGGACAGGTTGCTTACCTGTAACAGTATTTCTTCGAGTGGTCATCTGCGAATACATACAAATCCCACCCGTCCGTCCCCTCAGTGTCCTGCTCTCATTGGCTCTCTTCCTTCGCCTGCTTGGCGGAAAAATTGCGGAACTGGGGAAAAGAGCGGGAAGGCAGGGGCCTTATAACGGGTGGGCGGAGTTACCGCCAAAAAGTTTCAATATGTTGCAGAGTTAACTCTGCCCAGTGATTCCAGAAGGTTCCGAGCAGCACTGCGCAGGCGCAGTGAAACCCATTTGTATGTATTCGCAGATGACCACTCGAAGAAATACTGTTACAGGTAAGCAACCTGTCCTTCTGTAACAGCAGATAGAAATATGGTATGTGTTGCGACTCTGAGCACATTGCAGTACAGTGGTACTTGTCTATTTTCCTTCTTCAGCTGAAAATATTCCATCTGGCAGAAGGAACAGAGTTGGTATTACACAAATAATACAATACATAAGTCAAGATCTTGTACCTTGCAAAAAAAATTCCAGAGTTTAATAATGGAAGCATGGTTTTTGATTATATATATAGAAATTTTCTGTTCGCATAACATTTGACAATAGATTGGTATCTTTCTTCTGAGCTGGTTAAAATAAATAGTGCTATTTACCATTTTAGGGAAGCATAATACATTTATTATTAAGATACATTTATTCAATAATGCATTTTAAGTATAGTGTAAGTTCTCATGTACAAATAACAGATTATTATTATATTTATTTATATCCCACTCCCCCCCCCCCCCCCAAAATGGCACTTAAGGACAATTTAAAAGAATACAGTTTAAAACATACAAAAGTGAGCATTAAAATAGAATTGAACTGTTGGAGAGGTGCTATTCTATCTGTTAATTCAATGTATTGCATTTCTGCATGTTTGTCTCCCTTAATTCACATAGGTGACCTCTTGGTTAATCCAGATCAACCAAAATCTACCATTCCAATAGCTCAGATTGCTCCTGACCTGATCCTGGCTGACTTGCCTAGAAACATCATGTTGAACAATGATGAATTAGAATTTGACCAAACTCCAGAATTCCTTTTAGGTATCTACTATTTTTTTTTCAGTTTCCTATCATGAGAACAGTTTTATCTCTGTTGTAGCAAGAACAGTTTTACCTCTATTTTAAAGCAAATGAAATTCTTAAAATATTTAATGGAGGCAGAAATTTTATTCATTTCAATAATACAGAATCGATTAAGAGCACAACCCAACGCAGTTATAATGGCTTAAATTTTATTAATTTCAGCTCTCTCTACATGCATGGCTGTGTTTCTTTATGGTCCAGTTGTGTTCACATGTGACTGAAAGAGATGTTGAGTGCTTTACTGTTCAGACCACTGTTTTAGTGTGGTGCTTTAAACTGCATCTTGTGCTTGTGGATGTGGGGTTTATATACAAATATGTATTCATACACTGCATGTATAATGCTACTGATGCAAGGAGGCAGAAAGCAATGAATCATTGCTACAGGCCTCAGTCATTTGTATTGCATACCAGAATGATGGTTTCTATGTTTTTTTTAAACAATTATATATTATTTGAATCAAGATCCATGTTTTTATAAGAGCGATGCTATCTTCAGCAAACACCTAATGCACCCTTATACTTAATAAACCCTTGTATTTTGAGATGACTAAAATATTAATTTAATTATGATTATTTAATTAATTCTAATGATTAATTCTGTCAGCCCAAATTTGTTCAGTAGTACATTGGCTAGTACATAACATAGCAGAGGAAGGTATATCTAATGCTTTAAGCACAACTGTTCTACAAATTTTTTCACTATGGATATATAGAAATAATGTTCAGCATGTTTGAAAAACAGATCTTGTCACACCCAGGAAGGTTCACTGTTCATGCACAGTTAATTTCTAACATTGCCCTCTATTTTCTTTTGAAAAAGGTGATGGTGGATTCGGATCTGTATACCGTGCCTCTTATGGTGGAGAAGAAGTAGCTGTAAAGATTTTTAATAAGCACACATCCCTTCGGCTTCTAAGACAAGTAAGATACCCTGCTTTTTAGTGAGCTATTTTAAAAATGCGTCAAAGCCAAAGGTCTCAGTTGTTTAAAAGAAGATGCAGGGTTCTGTATATTCTTTCCTTTCTAAATATCTAGAAGGTAATGAGGACTGGCTGTCAATTACCAAACATCATCCAGTTTTGGTATGAAGTAAATTCCAACTTAAGATGCAGAGTCAGCATTTCTCCATGATACCCAGGTGATTATGGTAGCTGGGAATGTTTTGGTCAGTAGATACCTTGTGGAGTCCTTTTGCCCTTTATTGAAAGAAACAGGCTTAGCCACAATTATGCATGCCTTGGAAATTTCAGCGTTATAATAATACAGAAAGTGTGGGTGCAGAAAGTATGGAATGTGAACCTCATGTGGCCTCAGTTCCTTTTTGCAGCACTGCTCCCTCATTTTTCCTGATTCTTTTCAGGTGGGAAACACTCACTAAAGGGAAGCTGCCACTCCGGGAAGTCTCCAAGAGCATTGCATTTGTTTAAAAAAATCTCAAAAGTCCATAAATACCTGATCAGACCCAGAAAATTAGGTAGTGTAATCCACCATGGAGGCCACTCTATCTTTGATTTCCTTCTTCCCTTGATACTTGATAAGGTCCCAACATGCCTGAAGGAGGCTATGGTAAAACCTCTTTTGAAAAGGCAGCCCCTTTGAAAAATGCTGAGAAACTTCATTTGGCCCAAAGAGTTGCAGCCAGGCTGTTAACTGGGTCTAGCTACAGGGAGCACACAACTCACTTGTTGCAACAGTTCCACTGCCTACCAGTCTGTGTCTAGGCACAATTCAAAATGCTGGTTCTGACCTATAAAGCCTTATACTGCTTGGGTCCAGGCTATTTGAAGGACCGTATCTCCTGTATGTGCCCTTTAGGGTTTTAAGGTCATCTGGAGAGGACTTCCTCTCTGCCCCACTAGCTTCTCAGTCCCATTTGGTGGGAGCAAGGGAGAGAGCATTCTTGGTAGCTGCTCCCAGACTTTAGAACTCCCTTCCCAAACAGGCCAGAATGACTTCATCCTTGCTGTCCTTCTGGCAGCAAGTAAAATATCTTTCTGCCACCAGGCCTTAACAGACTCTTGAGGTTGGTACTTTTAAAGCTCTGTGGTGCTGAATTTCAAGGTTTAAGGGTCTGAATATAGTTTTATTTTTACTGTTTTAATGTTTTACTATTTTTAACTATTAATCTGTACTGTTTTAAGCACTTTTATCTTATATATTAGACTCTGTTTTTAATGAGTGATGCATTTTAATTCTCTGCTAGTTTAATTCTATTTTAATACTCACTTTTGTATGCTTTTAATTGTATTGTTTTTTCATTTGTAAGCCATTTTGTGTCCCATATTGTGAGTGGGGGGAGCAGGATAATAAATAAATAAATAATACTGACAATGCATTTCACTTGGAACTTACTGTCTTTAGGAACTTGCAGTGCTTTGCCATCTTCATCATCCAAGTCTGGTGTTCTTGCTGGCTGCAGCAGTGCGCCCCCGGATGCTTGTCATGGAATTAGCGCCAAAGGGATCTCTGGATCGATTACTGCAACAAGACTATGCAAGTCTAACTAGAACACTCCAGCACAGAATAGCTCTACATGTAGCTGACGGCTTAAGGTAAAACAATTTGAAGTGCTTGCTGCAGTGCATTTAACGAAACAAAAACAAAAAAACTTTTCCATCTCAAGGCATATTTTAAAAGTCTTAGTTGTCTGTCTTTTAAATAATGCTCACTTTTAACTAGAGATTTCCTGGCTTGTATTTTTGTATCCCACTGGGGGTCTTGTAATGTTTATAGGTCTCATATTTGGTTTTTGGTTGTTTTTGTGCCTTGATGTCATTTCTGATTTATGGCAATCCTAAGGTGAACCTATGATGGGGTTTTCTTGGCAATTTTCTCAGAGATCACATATTACAGGCTTTTAAATACTGTATTCTGAATGCTAGAATCCTACAACAGCTTGGAACAAAGTGTCTCCTCAGTATCATATTTTAGCAAAAGAAATCCAGATTTTTTTTAAAAAAAATAATATTATAGGTGATCTTCCAATTCTGATTTTGTTTCAAGGAGCTGATGCAGGCCTACAGATCCTGTGGCTAAAAAAATTGTCTCTAGACCTCTATAGCTTACCCAGAACTATTCCGTGTATTCTTTTTCCATTACAGCAACATCTGTGTTTTCTGCCTTCCTTATTTATAAGAGGGATTGTGCTCCCAGGAGCATATCTCACTTTGTAAACAAGGTGGATAGGGAGTGCACATCTTAATTTAAAGAAAAAATGGGAGGGTTTTTTTTGCCACTCTTGCAAAAATGGTCAGTAATGTATGTTGCACACATGCTTCATATTGTCCACCCCAACTGTGTACACTTGGTTAAGTGCAGGAAGTATACTATGCAAATATCAGTATGACTTATCCAGTATTACTGCAAGACTGGCTGTTTTACTGGTAGTTTTGTTCCTACAATGAATCTCATGTGCAGCAGAGATGAAAAGGAGATCAGCATTGGTCAAAACCTTAACAAGCCTGAAGTGATGTACACCTATTTTGAAGGCTGGGACAGGCAGACCTTAAATCCTGAGGATTGATACTCCTCTAATGTGTGGCTCCCATTTGTATTATTTCTAATATGTAGTGTTTCCTTGTAGATATCTGCATTCAGCAATGATCATCTACCGTGACTTAAAACCCCACAATGTGCTGCTCTTTACACTGTATCCTAATTCAGCAGTTATTGCAAAGATTGCTGATTATGGTATTGCCCAGTACTGTTGCAGGATGGGGATAAAAACTTCTGAAGGCACACCAGGTATGAAAGATTTCATAAAATTTATTCATATGAGAATACTATGGGAGTTTCTCTGGTACCAAAGTTATATGGATGAGGTGTGAGAAATCTAAGCATGGAGGAATCTGAGGGAAACTCATGGACCTTTACCAGCCTGATTCTGTCCTTCATTTTGAGGGAGAAAAGATTGTCAAGGGATTATTCTTCACATTGCATATTCAGACCCACATGGATGGTAATCGATAGTCTTTATAATTTTCCCTTGCATGAACATGTAGGTTTCATTTTGCACTGTCTCTTGTTCAGCATGTATGTAAAACTGCAAAGAAGTATAGTATACAGGTTTATTGTGAGAAATACTGTAGGTTACATTGCCCTTATCCAAAATGCTTGGGACCAGAACTGTTTGGGATTTCAGAGTTTTTTGAATTTTGGAATATTTGCACATACAGAATGAGATACTTTGGAGATGGGACTCAAGTCTGAATTTGAAATTTGGTTATGTTTCATGTACACCTTATACACATAGACTGATGGTAATGTTTTTTACACAATGTTTTTAATAATTTTGTGCATGAAACAAAATTTATGTACATTGAACCATTAGAAGGCAATGTCTCAGCCACCCATGTGGACACTTTTGGATTTTGGTATATTTTGGATGCCTGTTATTCAATTTGATTTTAGAGTAGTTATCTGCCCTTACAGTAAGATAGCCTTGAACAACCATTCTCAACTAGATCTTTTCTAGATGTGTTAGATTACAACTGTGATCACCCCAATTAGCATGACCTGTGGTCGTTTTGACTGACAAAGTTAGAGGTTTGAGTACAAAATGTCTAGAGAGATCCAGGTTGGGAAAGTCTGGTCTTGCGAAGTTGTCTTCCAGGGTGGAATCATGCTCTCTCCCAAATATTATTGGATTCAATTCCCATCAGCCTCAGCCAGCATAGATGTTGGTGAGGAATGCTGAGAATCTCATTCCAATAACTTTTGACAGGCCATATGATTCCTATTCCCATTCTCTTTTAACCACCTTTTTTACTTATCATTTTTTGGTTTCTGTCTGTAGATTCTATGACCATACTGCATATGAGATTGTGGAGTCGGTGTAAAAGCCCTTCAGGGATTTCCATTTCCCTGCTGTCCTGTGTGAATTATGTAAATATTATGCTTGAAAGAAAAAGAATCCTTATTCCTAGGAAATGATTTATGATCTTCATTTTACAGTTGCTTTCCAGAAACCTGTGTCTCTTTTCAGCCATAAATATTGTGCTTTTTTGTTCTTATTGCTGTTGAGTTTCTACTGCATTTGGCACTATATAAGATTCCTAAATTAAAACAAGTACAGCATCTGCCTGGCAAGAAGCATAACAATTAACAATGTGGTGGGTTTTTTGTTTTCTGTTTTAGGATTTAGAGCACCAGAAGTTGCAAGAGGAAATGTTATTTACAATCAGCAAGCTGATATTTATTCATTTGGCTTGCTCTTGTATGACATTTTAACAGCTGGTGGGAGGATATCAGAAGGCATGAAATTTCCTAATGAATTTGATGAACTTGCTACCCATGGAAAATTGCCAGGTATCTATCTTTTTCATGATGTTTAACGTATGGATCAAGTGGTTGTTAATGCCTAGAGTAATGCTACCTTTGAAATAGTTTCCTTTTATATCAAGCATTCTGCAAATGCAGATTTGTAGTGAAGTAAAAATTTCAGGTGACATAGTGGTTTGGGTGTTGGAGTATGACTCTGTAGTTCAATTCCCGGCTTGGCCATGAAACCCACTGTGTTACAATAAGTTGGATACAGTTTGAAGGCACCCAGCAACAACAGCCAAGCATTCTGCAAATGCAGATGATTATAGTGAAATGAAGATTGCAGCTGGTCAGAAAACATGTATCCTGAAGCATTTTCAACTCAATAAAAACAATTATAATAAAACTGAGAATATAACATTCTGTTAAAGTAGTGGGAACTGAGTACATGTGAATATTCTGTGTATTGTGCTGCCTAGGATTTTATGGAGGCATTTTAGCAACTGCAGAGGCCACAGTGTAACTGCATGGGGCACCAAGGCAGGCCAAGATTTTTTGAATGATTAAGGAGCTGCTGATCCCTTGCCTATATTGGCACTGCTTATTTGAGTTCAGTTGATTTCATTTTAAAGGTGTTAAATAGAGAACAGTTGTGGCTTAATTTGTTTCTTGTTGTTCTCTAGTCATACATATATCATGCTACACTAAGAAAGCAGTGTACACTCTAATTTGTAGCTGTTGCTATGAAAAAGTACACTGTGGTAAGATGGAGGGACAAGGTTTTAGCACCCTCTTTGTGATTTTACAAGTTAGTTTATGTATGACTTCAGCCTCTATAGCTCATTCATCCGCATTAAGTGTCTAAGGCAGCTAAAACCAGTAAAAATGAAATTAATATTGATAGGCTACAAAACAATATGAATACATATATCATAAATACTTAAGAACAGCAGCTAACTCACTACAGTTAAAACCTCAACGGCTAGAATCAGTATGACAGACCAAAGGCCTTTTAAAACCAGAAATTCCTCACTGGCAGAGAGAAGGCTGTTTGAAAGAAGACTGATGAGAGAGAATTGTAGAGATGCTGGTTACAGAAATAGCCCAGCACTTGGACTAGTTACTTTTTTGGACTCTTGCTCCTAGAATCCAGTATCTAGCACAGTGGCTTCCCACACAGGGAAAAGCAAATCACCTGGGGATTTTACTGTTGCTACTTTTACAGTGCAGTCAATTGATTGGGAGCTTTTGCTGGTGCAGGAAGCTAATTTGGCACTAGAACTCCCATTCAACTTGGAACAAATGTAAGAGGGGCAGCAGAAAAATCCACAGTAAATTCATAACCCTTATAGCAGCAGATATACTGTCTATGTTGGTTGGATTATTTTGGGAGTTGCTGTCCAAAAATGTAACTTTCCCAAGCTCTGGGAAGAGGGAATCCTCTCATATTCCTACCAAATGTAACTTTGATGTTGGTGGAACATGGAGGGAAGCCTCTCTTGAAGATCTTCAAACTTGGGCAGGTTCACAATGGAAAAGATGGCTCTGAACCATTTAGGGTTTCAAAGCTCTTAGCCAGTACTTTGAATTGTCCCAGAGGTGCCTTGAAAGCCAATTAAGTTGTTGGAAGAAACTATGTTAACTAGCTCCATTTAACACTTTGATCACTGCTTTCTGGACCATCTGAAGTTTTGGAACATTCAGAAATACAGTAGCTTCATATAGCATTGAAGTGATTACAAAGTATAACAGTAGGAAACATTTGCCTTACTAGAACCAGTTCTAGTGGATGGGGGCTATTTTGGAAGCTCATATGGCATAGATCTTACCAGGAGCTTTGGTCTCTTTCCGTGTTCTGGCATCTATATAACTTTCCCAGATATGTGCTGGGGCTGCACTGACAAGGAAGCTGAGACTATGAGTTTTATTTTTTTTATTTGTATACCGCCCTTCTAGGTTTACAGAGTAAACTGAGTTCACCCTTGGTTTCACTGATATGCTCATCTTGTTTATTTTCCTTGTTTAATGTCCTTGTTATATAAAATGATCTGTGGAACACCATGTGGATTTTGAAGAACAGAATGGCATGTGTATGGTATGTGTGCAGGGTCTTCATCACGTACATTTAGGCAGGAGTGTGGCAGGAGTTTTATTAACCTCAAGAAAAGGTCAAAGAAATCTCTGTGAAAGCAATTGATATTTAAACTGAAGAGAAGAATGTTACAGATCCTGCTAAAAACATGATACCATTTATTATTGGAATTCCTGTAGCTTTGGAGTTATGACCAACATGTTACAATTTGTAATTCACATTATTGTTAGTGTCTGCAGTGCTTGGAGCCATAGGAGTGCCCCGTATAGTAGACTAGTTTGCAATACATTGTAAATAACTCTGTGGATAAAGGATGACTTTTCACCCTGTGCACTGGCACTTCATTTCCCCCCATATACAGTAGTTTTTGAACACTTTGCATAGCTGTTTCTCTTCCTAAAACCACTTTTTTCTTTGATAGCTTTATCAGTGATACAGTTCAAGACATCACTGGTCTCTCTAGCCCTCTTCTATGAAAGCTGCATGCACTCCTTGTGATCCTAATGACCAGAAGCAAGTGACCCTCAATATTTTTAATCTTGTACAAACATGTCCAAGACGGAGCTTCTTATCTTTCCTCGTAAGCCCACCCTTCAACACTCCTTTTCTGTCTCTGTGGACAACATTTCTATTCAACCAGTCCAGCAAGCCCGCAGTCTTGGTTTTATCTTTGACTCTTCTCTGTCGTGTATCCCTCAGATCTAGACCACAGCCGAGGCTTGTAGATTCTTTTTGTATAATATTGCCAAAATCCGACCATATCTCTCCGCCTCTAATGCCAAGATCGTGGTCCATGCCCTAGTGATCTCATGACTTGATTACTGTAACGTCCTCCTGGCTGGGCTTCCTCTTTCTCACCTCCGTCCTTTAATTTCTGTCCAGCATTCAGCTGCACGCATTATAACTTCCACCCACCACTCTGACCACATCTCCCCTGTGTTGGCATCCCTTCACTGGCTCCCCCTCCCTTTCCGCATTCAGTACAAACTCCTGCTGTCAACGTTTAAAGCCCTCCATGGGCTGGCCCCCCTTACTTATCAGACCTTATTTCTCCTCACCTTCCCACTGGGGCCCTCCGTTCTGGTAGTCAAGGCCTGTTGTCACAGCCCAGGATTTCCTCTGCCCCATCCCGGATTCGCCCCTTTTCACTCGCTGCCCCTCACTCCTGGAACCTTCTTCCCCCGCGAGCAAGAGCCATCACTTCTTTAACCAGCTTCAAAACGGAGTTGAAGACCATTCTGTTCAGGGCAGCGTTCCCAGGCATTGCATACTTGTCATTTGCTATTTGATGTTCTTTTCTTGCCTGTTTTATTGAATCATTTCCTGTATTGCTATGTATTTTATATGTATTATCCTACTAGAGATGCCCCTTCCCCACCACCACTCCCTCTGTGTCGTGTCTTTCTAGATTGTAAGCCTGAGGGCAGGAAACCGTCCAATTAAAGATTGTATGTACAGCGCTGTGTAAATTTACAGCACTTTATAAATAAAGGTTAATAATAATAATAATAATAATAATAATAATAATAATAATAATATTCCTGTGACTGAAGGGATTTTTGCAAGAGGAAACTCTGTTGCACTTAATACCAGCCTCTGTAGTTCTGCTTGATGAACTGAATCTCAGAAACTTACATTCTAGATCCTGTCAAAGAGTATAGCTGCTCTCCCTGGCCAGAAGTTGAAGATTTAATTAAGAAATGTTTGAAAGAAAATCCTCAGGAAAGACCTACCTCTGCACAGGTACATTCAACTGGGCTTTTCTTCTTCTTCTAATTTCTCTTCCACTTCCTCCTCCCCACTTGCTGGATTTTATTCTAAACCAAAGCCAAAAAAGATCATCATACTGACACCAAGGTAGTCATTATCTGTGTGGCATCCATCAACATACAGTTAGTCCTCCATTTCCATGGATTCTTTATCCACAAATTCAACCATTCATTATTTGAAAGTATTCCAAAAATGAATAAATAAATTCCAAAAATCAAACCTTGATTTTACCATTTTATATAAGGGATACCATTTTACTATGCCATTGTATTTAATGGGACTTGAGCATTCACATAACATTGAAGGAGATTGTGTGGTTCTTCAGATGTTGTTGGACTACATCTCCCATCAAACTGGATAGTATGACCAGTGGATGATGGGAGCTGATGCCAAACATGTTTATAGAGGGCTGTAAATTCCCACATCTCTAATGTACAGTTAGCAAAGTTTTATATAAAGGAAGCCAACAACCACCATTACCTATTGTTATTACTAATGTGCTTTTCTCAAAGGTTTATGAGATTTTGAACTCTGCAGAACTTGTGTGCCTGATGAGATACATTTCACTACCCTCTGCTTCTGTATCTGAATGCATGGTTGCTACCAATCAAAGTTGTAAGAAGACGGGCCTCTGGCTAGGTAGTGGGAACCTAGAAGAAGCACAACTGTCATTTATTGACTTAAATACAGATGGATACACTTGTCAGGTAAATGCTGAAATTGGCATTAATTAATAGTGCTGCAGTATTGGTGGATAATGAATTTGTATAATAAATGGAATGCTTTTGGTCTGCATCTGGGGAAAAGGAGCCATTAGTCCATGAAAATGAGTGTTCATGTATAGATTTCAGCAATAGAATTACATAATACCATATAGAGAAGCTGCTTTAATTGTGGGTTTTCAGTTTCAGTCTTCCCAAAACACAAGAGCAGAACCCAGGTAGCAGATGTGGGTTTTTTTTTACTCAAATACTTGTCAGCTGTGTGGTTTTCAAATTTTTCTTATTTCTAGGTCCATTGTGTTGGATACCAAGTCTTTTCTTTTAAAATTGGATCAAGGCGGGATACAAATAAAGATTATTATTATTATTAAAACTATTTTTGTTTGAATATGTTGTAGTGTTAGGAGTACACTATGTATGACACACAAATGCAGCCTGTAGAGTAGGAATTGGCAATTTCTTGGAGTTTGGAGCCCACATTTACTTCCCTATGGACTTGGCAGAATGCATTTCCCAAACCTGTCACCTTGCAAGGAAAAAACCCAGTGCCAAAATGGTAAGTTATGCCCTCAGAAGCTTTGGGGTGTGTGAATGTGATTTTCCATTCAAATATCACTCCCTCCTTGGCCTGTATTAGGCTGGAAAGAAAGAAAGAAAGAAAGAAAGAAAGAAAGAAAGAAAGAAAGAAAGAAAGAAGCAATCCTATGACCACTACTGGTTGGGAGTAGCAAAGTACAGGTTCCCAGGAGCTTTAGGGCCATGATTTACCATTTTAAGGCAAACATATGGAGGTTTGGAGTTTGGAGAGCCACATAGAACCCATGGGAAGCTAATTGCCCATTGAGGGGCTATGGCTTTGGATGGAGGAATGAACGTTGCAAAGTGCTACTTAAGTTTTTCACTTTTTCGATGCCTTTTGAAAGAATAACTTGGATGATAGGAAATCAGAAATGGAACCCAGCATTTGTCTCTGGCAAATAAAAATCATCTATGTGTATTGTGTAACCAAAAAGTGGTGAAGCATTCAGAAGTTTCAGTTAACAGGACCAGAAGTGGTAAAAGGCCTAGAAAGAGGGACATAGATTTACTATATTTTTAGTTATTTAGGTGGGTTACAGACCACCATTAGGGACGTCCTGAGGACGTCCCAGTTTGAAAAGGGGCGTCTCTTCCAGACGCCCCTAACCCTATCATGGACAGAGTCTGTGACAAATGGCGGCGGCCGTTCCACACGGCCACCGCCATATTGACGTAGCGGACGCTGTGCGTCCGCGCATCACGCCCTGGAAGTGACACCGCGAGTGCGTGACTAGCGCCTCGCAGCGTCTCTTCCAGGGCCCAGGAAGGAGCGCGATTTCCGCGCTCCTTCCTCGGAGCATCCGGGAGCCACGCGGTTTGGCCGCTGCGGCTCCCGGACGCTGAAAGCGGAGGCGGAGCCAGACCGCCGCAATCCGGCGGTTTGTAACGCCTCATAGAATTGTGGCCAGATGTTTTAATCTTTTCCCCCCTTCTTTTTCCCACCCAGGGCATTGCAGACACGAGAATATTGTGTTTGGCCTTGGTGACTGTTGCCACAGAGAAGGAAAACTGGGTGGTAGCTGGAACACAGTCTGGTTCTCTGTGGGCCTTTCACACACAAGATGAGAAGCGCAGGCATCAGCTTCAGAAGATGTCCGATTCTGTTACATGTCTTTACTGCAACTCTTTTGCAAAGCAAAGGTATGTAAAGTCTAAATGTTTATTTAGATTAAACATAGAATTTAGGAAAGGAGTAGGGTTGGGCTCCAGCTCACTGAATCCTCTAGTCAGCATGACCAGGGCCTGGCCAGGATATTCTACAATCTGCTATTGAAAAAAACTTTTCGAAACACTGTTTTAGAGTAATGCATAATAGGCTTCTGTTAGCAATACAATTTAACAGTTCCCTATTTTCATTTCAGCAAGCAGAAGAATTTCTTTTTAGCGGGTACTGCCGATGGACAGCTAGCAGTTTTTGAAGACAGAGCAGTAAAGGTATATACAATCAGTCATATCGCCCATGAATTATTTAACAAAGAAACATATATAAATGCACTTTTCCTTCTTATTTGGGTAGAAGGTTCAGTTGTCTTTCAAAAACCTTGACAACAGATGTGACATGAGTACTGATGGATAAGGAAACCAAATACAATAAGGGAGGGCAATGTCTTGCCCTCGAGAAAATGTTCAACTATTTTGCAACTCCTTTCATTAGCTATGATATCAAGGGCTGATGGGAGCTGCAGTCCAGTAAAAATCTGCAAGGCCAGATATTGGACACTCATATCACATATTAAAAGTGATTTTTATGCATTTTCATTGAGTTGCTAATTACTGATTTCAGGTTCCAAAATTTATCTTGGTCTGGCTAAGATTTACCTTTTTTTGCTCACAGTATTCCAGGGATGGGGAAACTTTTGCCTTCAAGATGTATTGATCTGCAACTCCACCTAGCATATCCCATGATAAGGGATTGTAAGAGCTGTGGTGTGAAAACATCTGGAGACCCAAAGACTCCCCCCTTCAGTTTAATTTTCCGTTAAAATGAGACTATAGCCTAACAATGCTAAATCTTTCTGTTAAACATACTTCCACCAGATATTTGTCTCCAGGGCTTCTTTTCAGTACTTGCAAGTTGACATTCCATTTTAGCTCCTTCCCCACCCTTCTGCCATGAATCAGTACAAATGGTGATTTTATTGTAGCCCATCCATAAAATCAGTAAGACTCTATAAATATCTAGTTTGATGACATCCAGTTGCCTTGTTCATTCTGTATAACTGTTGGCTTTGTAAACTACTGGATCACAATATATATTGACATTATGATGGACTGGATCCAAAGAGCCCGTAGCTAGTGCTACAAAGGGTTTATTCACTGAAAAGGAACACTTGGCCAACATCCCTCGAAAGATTTGAGTTTCATATGCAGTTTGTGTGCCATGCTGGTCAAATGAAATGCCCAAAATTTCACTGAGCATCTGAATCCTTGCCAGTACCAATTTCTAGAACTTCCTGGCTATTTCTTTGCCATTTTGCAAAGAAGCAATCACCATTTTTCCAACTTAAGGCCCCATACAGACAGGCCAAAATAAAGCTGCTTCAGGCCACTTTGGAGGTATGCTATTTAAATGATGTATGCATCCTGAGAGTCCGGAAGCCATGCCAAAGCCATGATCCAGTCCTAAGGACTGGAGCAAAGCTTTGGTGTAGCTTCTGGACTCTTAGGATGCATGCATCATTTAAACAGCATACCTCCAAAGTGGCCCGAAGCAGCCTTATTTTGGCCTGTCTGTATGGGGCTATGATAACTTTAGAGCTGTTGTGCCCTGAACTGTTTCAAAATATTTTAGAAGTTAGCATGGATGGAGTGGATAGGAGCAAGAAACTGTGGAAGTGTAAAATGTCCAAGTATAAATGCAAATAATATATTGTAATAGGGGTGTAAAGTGGTGCCAAAATGATTTAGTGTAGGATTTAACTTAACATGTTAAGTTAAAACGCATAAACTTAATTCACATTAAAGTAATCAAACATAAAATTAAAAATATATCAATTTAAAATTCATAGTTTAAAATTGATTGGGCAGGTCTGCTGGAAGAGATTCCGCCTTGAATTTAAGATACCGGGTGCCCTCAGATGTTATCATACCTAAATCGCCACCTATCTAGCCAGGATGCCGCCACCCGGATGCATCTCAGGTCGAAACCTTGCTCAGCCGGCCATTTTTTGAAGCCAGAAGCTCCCGGACTTCAAAACAGTGTTGGCTGAGCGAGGCTTGGACCTGGGATGCATCTGGATGGCAGCATCCCGGCTAGGTATGATAATATCCGGGGGCATCCTGGATCCTGAATTCAAGCCGGAAGAGGTAAGATGGCTTATTTGTTAATGGGATAAGCTCCTTATTGTAGAGACTTAATACTCATAAATCAATAAATGGATGTCAATCTATCTTTACATGTTGCAAGCTGCAGTCCAGCTTATATGTATAGTATATACAAAACAAAAACCCAAGGAGAAATTCTATTTGCCTCAGTGGGATTTCTCAGTGGGACTTCTCAGGACTAGACTATGCAGATTTTTTTTAATTTACATAGCCTATGGACAGTGTATCCATATTTTAAAAATGAGATATTAGCAAAGCTGTTCAGAACTTTAAGACAGGGGTGGATATTGTTCAGCCTGTGGCCCACAGGCAACCCCAGGGGTGCTTTTAAGGTCCCAAGCATTTACTCCACCTCTTGAAAAATTCCTGTATTCCCCTACTCCAATAACCTTTGGAGGACAATTTTCATTCCAAAATTGTCACTCATCACATTAATGGTTTTTAATCTTCTGTCCCCATAATGAGTAGTGATTACAGTGGAACCTTGCCATCTGCAGGCTTGAGCTTCCATGGATGGCAAGTTCCATTGTCCCAAAGGGTCCCACGTCATGCCTTGAGATCTCCCCTTTTTTGTATCTGGGGGCAGGGAGACAGATCCCCCACAGATACAAAGGTCTGACTGAATAACCAGAAGTGACTTCCACTTGCAGTTTTTGACTGAAAATGGGAACATGTGGTTTGTAACCCTTACACCTATTCTATCTGCCCATCCCTGCCTTTAGGGGACAAGTAAGGTTTGCTATAGTAGCACTGTCCTACATTTTCAGGAGCAGCAGTTTTCATTGAATCTAGGGGTTTCCTCACTGTTGTGTTCTTTATATTTTCAGTACAAAGGTGCTGCCCCTTTAAAGATTTTACCAGTTGGAAACATCAGCACTCCATTCATGTGTTTAACCGAATCTAATTATTCTTCTGAAAAGAATATAATTTGGGGAGGCTGTGGGACGAAGATTTTATCATTGTCCAGTGATTTGTCTGTCCAGAAACTCATTGAGACAAAGACAAGCCAACTGTAAGTTTGTTTTCATTTGAAACGATACCTGTGTATTGCTCCTTCTTGCTTGCTTTTAAATATGCTGCTTATTTTCAAGTGGCTTGCTCTCCCTTCCTTGGATCATACATTGATCACAACGGACATTTCAGCCATGAAGGAACTAGATAAGATCCAAAAGTGTAAAGATGTACAACTAAGCACAAAAGTTAGAATCATCTGAGCCATTACATTCATCATAATCATGTATGGATGTGAGAGCTGGACAGTGAAGAAAGTCAACAGAAAGAAAATCAACCCATTTGAGATGTGCTGGAGAAGAGTGCTGAGGATACTGTGGACATCCAAAAAGGCAAACCAGTGGATCCTTAAACAGATTAAACACGAACTCTTCCCTAGACGCCAAGATGACAAAACAGGCTGTCATAATTTGGCCACATCATGAGAAAACATGATAATGCTAGGGAAGGTAGAAGACAGTAGAAAGAGAGAAAGACCACATGCCAGATGAATAGATTCAATCAGGGAGGCAACTGGTCTGAATCTACATGACCTAAGCAGAGCAGTAAAGGAAAGGAGGTATTGGAAATGCCTCATCCACAGGTTCACCATGAGTCAAGGCTGACTTGAGGGCAGTTAACAAGAAGCTCTCCTTTACAGTTATTGCTCTCTTGTATCATCTTACCTGCATATGTCTGTAAATAGGAAAATCATTCAAGTCATAAGATACTTTATTTGGTTTTAAAAGTAAAGTTAAAAGTTTCTCCTTTGACAAGGTTGTCAAGTTGTGTCCAACTGTAGAGGGTAATGCTCATCTCTGTTACTAAGCTGAGGGAGCCAGCATTGTCAAAGACAACTCCATGGCCATGTGGCCAGCATGACTAAATGCGGGAGGGGGGCACAGAATGCTGTTACCTTCCCACCGAAGTGGTACTGTATCTATTTATCTACTTGCACTTTTACATGCTCTCGAACCACTAGGATGGCAGAAGCTGAGACTAGTGATGGGAGCATACTTTGTCATGTGGTGCTTAGGATTTGAATTGCAGATCTGCCGACCTTGTGAACATCAGAGTCAGTGTCTTCACCACTAAGCCACCATGTCCCCGGAACCAAAATATAATTTGATATGGTTCAAAATTAAAACAAATCCTGAGTGGCTTGCACTCATTTGATTGAGTCCAAGGAGTACTGTACTTTCATGTTTACATGACTTACATAGCATTTCCCAGCTGTATTTGTTTCATATGTTGCCAGTACAGGTGGTGTTTTTTTAAAAATACAGTGGACCCTTGTTATACGCTTGGATTTGGTTCCAAGATCTCCCGTGTATAACAGAATCCATGTATGCTCCAGTCCCATTAAATATAATGACATAGCAAAATGGTGTTCCTTATAAAAAATGGAAAATCAAAGTTTGATATTTGAAATTTATACTTTTGGGGAACATTTTCAAGTGTATGCTTGAATCCATGTATTAAAAAATCCATATATAAGAAGGGCTGACTGTAGTGTCATTGCTAATCTAATAGAATTTTCTTCCCTTTCTGATAGAGCTTTCTTCTTAGGAGGAGTTTGACAGTAAGGAGTGGTGATTGGTCCTTTCTACTTTCTATTAACAAAAAAGGCTGCATCCACACTGCAGAAATAATTCAAGTTGTTACCACTTCAACTGCCATGGCTTGATGCTATGGAATTTTGGGATTTGTAGTTTTGTGAGACATTTAGCCTTCTCTGTCAGAGAGCTCTGGTGCCACAACAAACTAGTTCCGATGATTCCATAGCATTGAGCCATAGCAGTTAAAGTGGTATCAACTTGGATTATTTCTGTTGTGTGACTGTAGCCTCAAGCAGTTCCATTGTAATGTAATGTACTGGAATACTTTTTGTCACTAGTACAATATTTTTCTGTTTCTCTGACATCTGTGTACATGTTGCAATGGACATAAACTATGCTTTATGCTACTGATTCACAAATGTTGGTCCTTCACATATTGTAGACATAATTTCCCAGAATTCCTGACCTTTAGAAAACCAAAACATCTGATGAATCAAAGGCTGAAAAATGTTACCCTAGGTGATACTAACTGGCAATCAGTTACAACCTACTGGGTATATACAGGTATATACAGTTGGCCCTTCCCTTATTCGGGGGATCTGTTCCGGACCCCGCCGCATGAGGGAAATACCTTGTAAACTCAAGCCCCATTAGAAACAATGGGGCTCGTTCCTGCGGCATGCATCGGGTGCTCACCCCATTGTTTCTTCCAGGGCACGGGAGAAGCCTTTCTGGCGCAGCTTTCAGCATATGCTGGAAGCCGCGTATAGTGGGCCCGTATATGACATGGGCGCACTGTATAACTGTAGCAATTTGCCTAGTGACATACAAATCTGTCTTTAACAGTTAGATGGCACACAAATGTAGTTTATTAGCCCATATATGTATTGTTTGTTTTATTCATTTATATTCCACCTTTTCCCCAATAATGGCACTGAAAGCAGTTTACAACTTATTAAAAACAGCACAGATTAAAAACTATACAAAATAATATTAGTAAAAATATAAATATAAAAGTTAGTTTGGATCAATCAAACAATCTGTAGAGTTAAAATAATGCTTAAGTCATTAAAGGACAATATAAAAAGTAACAAATTGGCACAGCACATCATTAAAAGCCCATCATAGTCAATTTTTAGCCTGACAGAATAGGAACCAAGACATTTATGTAATATCTACACCTTGCTCTCCTGACAACAGGTATTTTATAGAGGACTTGGTCACATTTTTAAGCCTACAGGTGTTTGGATCTTCTGTGTTGAAATTCAGAAACTTGAATTTACAAATCTAAATACAGTCATATCTCTTCATGTGTCCAGAAACAGTAATCTTTTGTTTTTCTTGATTGCCATGAACTGCATTTTAATAATTAACGCCACAGAAGGGCTCAGCATTATAACTGTATTGCTCATGTTGTGCACAAAGGCTAAATTCTCAAACTGCTAATAACCATGCATGGCATTTCTAGTTCTGGTTCACATTTACTCAGACTTAAACATTAACATGTGTGCTGTGGGAGAAGGGTAGAGAAAGCACACCAAAAAGAAGGTATCGGTGGTCAGTAACCTCCAGACTGCAATATCTGAACAGTCTTTATAGAAGTCCTATAAATTGCTCAGGTCTTTTTTGCTGGGTTAGATCAGGACCAGAGCTTAGGAGGGGGCTGGTTTAGGAGTTGCACTAACAAAAAGTGACTCTTCCAACCTTTGATCAAATCTGGACATTTTCAGATTTCTTGGTGTGGGGTAATCTATTTTAAACCCGGTTTGGATTCGTATTATATTACTAGTTGTAATTACTAGTGCTTAAAGGTGAATATTGGCTGCAGTCTAGCCTTGCCAGAGGATAGGGAAGGAAGTAGCACATGCACAGGGTGCTCACCTAGGCTCTTTCCCATCAAGTTAAACCACTGTTTTTGGTAACATCCAAGTTCAGCCAATGTAAAAAACATCACAAGGTTTGGGTTTTTTTAAATTTCCTCAGCTGCATCCCCTAGTCATGCAACAAATAGCTGAGGTGATGCAATACATGGTTCCCCAACCCCCAGGAGTGGATCTTTAGGGGTGATGATTAACTTCTACAAGAAGTATTTCATCTGTAGAACCTCTGTGCATGTTATATCTTGGACATTGGCTATTGACAAAAATGCATTGAACTTTTTCAGAGATGTTCATTTTGCTTGCAAAGTAAGGCCTACGCTATCAATGTTTATAATATATTGCTGTGATTTTTATTTTGTTTTGTTTTACACCTCAGATTATGCCACAAGGCTTATAGTGATGCCAGTATTATTTCAATAGCAGTAGATAAATCCATCTACTTGGCAAAGAAGAACAGCTATTTTGTTGAAATTTGGGATAAAAAGACAGAGAAACTTTGTGAACTAATAGACTGCATGCATTTTCTAAAGTGAGTACTAGATGTTTTTCATTTTTTACTTCTGAGGGCACTGGCGATTATTGGATAAGCAAACTTATTATTAGAATAAAATGCTGGTTTATAACTCTTTTTCCTGTCAGGTGGAGAACAAGTTTAAAAAATGCAGTGCTTCTCTTTTGACTGCTCTGTTAAGGCAGTCAGCCTTACTTGATTAATCCAAGAGTTGCTTTTCTAATGAAAAATAAAATTGTAAGCAAACAGGCAAAAAATAATACCAAAGTTAACACTGAAAGCAACCGACTGAAATTCTTTGTGATTCTGTTGAATTGGAAATATGTATATAAATGTCCATACACATAGTAACTTCCTATGTTCATGGTTTTCATGTTTTTCCTATAAGCTATAGAAGAAGGACATACGAAAAAGGCCCCTTTCCTCATATATAAAAAGGCCAATGAAAATGGTTGATCCACATAGGTCATGTCTCTGTCCTCATGTCTACTCATCATGGTAAAGTTACCAGCATGTGTGGACTGTGCAGATGAGCTATGCCTTTGGACATAAATCTGTAATTTTTTTACAGTTTCTGTGAAAACATTTACATTTTTAAAAAAAACATATAAGTTGAAGTTAATGAAAACAAGAACACATGAAACTTTCTGCTGTTCATGTGTGTCACATGTACTTTTATAGCAACTTTCCCCAGCCTAATGAATATATGTGTATGTGCTGAATACAGATGATGGAAGTTTTAGGCTAGCTAGCATATTAGAGGGTGCTGCGGAGGAGAAGGCAGCTATATAGGATAGTGAAAATGGGAAAGAGATAAACGTATTATGAGATGAATTTAAAATATGTATCAGAGGAGTAGAACATCCAAGTAAGGTTCAGTGCTCATTGTGTTAACTACGAAATGGTCACGTATGTTAGAACACCATATTTTTTTTACCTGTTGTCATTGCCCAGTAATAAAGCAAAACACCCAAAGTACCATCAAAGGCATTTCCCTCTTTTTCATTACATTTATGTCCTTCATTGGAATGCGACTAAATATTATAAGGAACTTAGAGCTTCTCTTAAAAATGGTAAGAACATGTAGAAGGAAGTTTCCCTTCCTTACTAACTAACATGTAATAGTGGAAGTTGGTGGGTGGGTGTTGCCTCACCTCCATTTCACATTACAGACTGCCCAAGGGAAAGCTGAGCAGCTGTGGCCTCCAAAAGTTTTTTACCTGCTGACCCCAGCAGTCCTGTCCATTGTAGCCAATGGTGAGAGATTGTAGTGCAGTCCAAAAACATCTGGAGGAGCAAAGTTGCCCACTATTATCCTAGTGTATCAGGAGGGGGGACATAATATGATGTCATTTCTTGGTATGCATTTCAGGAAAAGATGGGGAGAAGAGGAAAGTGGCAAAGAACTGCTTTGAGGTCAATAGGCCCACGTTTTGAGGTTCTTCATATGCCCTTTGAAAGAGGGATGAGGAAAGCACAGCAATCTAGATGTCGTAGGGCTGCAACTCACATGATTCCTCACCATTGCCTTCCATGAACCTTAATAATAACAGAATCTACTCCATATAGGGTTGTAATATTCCAAATAATTGTGAAAAACATAATGAATGAAAACAGGATAGTTCAAAGCATTTTTTCCAGTTTTGTCAGGTAGTTGAAATCATTTTAATAAAGTGCTGTTTCAGATACTTCCAGGAATCCATGCTGAAAGTAAAAGGAAGGGTACTATCCAACATAAAATGCATCCTTTCTTTTTTTTAAAGAGAGGAGGTGCCAAAACTCAATAAAGAATCAAAGCAAAAACTTGCATATTCTGGAAGAGTAAAGAGCATCTGCCTGCAGAAGAATACAGCCCTCTGGATTGGCACAGGAGGAGGGCATGTCCTATTGCTTGACCTCTCCACACGTCATCCCATAAAAATAATAAGTGATTTCTGTGATTCCATCAGATTCATGGTGACAACTCAATTAGGTAAGTGAAAACATTCCCAGAAATGTGATATTTAAATTTGTCTTTTTTTTCTTTTCTTTTCTTTTTTCTTCCATGAATCCCATTTTGGGAGATAAATCCATTAAATAACTAAATAAGTTTTAAAACCTTATTTTCTTTTTATTTCTTTAAGTAACTAAGGGGTGAAGCAGATGGGCAGCCTCTGGCCACTCCAACTGCAATCAGGCCTCGCTCAGCCTGGGGTCATGGCGACTGGATGGCCCTTTCCTGAAGCAGGTTGTCACTGCAGTCCCAAATGGGTCACCTTAGATGGCCTCAGAGTGGCTTCTGGCCACTTCGGGGTATGCTTCATTTGCACATCACACCCCTGAAGTAGCTGGAAGCCGCTACTTCTAACCAAGAAGCACTTAATACAGTTAAAAGTTTAAAATAACTTCCTTTTAAACCAGTGGCCCCCAAATGTTTTTCGCTGATGCCCCCTTTCCTCTTGACAGACAACGCTAGTGCCCTCATGCCTATTTCCTGATGTTCAGTGTACTGTTCTACTGCAAATTTAAAACAACCAATCTTGGTTGCTTCTCCCTTTGCACCCAGTCACCTTGGGTGCAGCAACAAAGCAGCTGGCTGAATAGCAACCAAGAAGCCTCTTGCCTGTGCCAGCTTTGTGGTAAAGGCCAGTGCAGGTGAGAGGCTTCTCAACTGCTGCTCAACTGGCTGCTTGGTCACTACTTTCTTTGCACCTTTGTCATTATCAACATAGGAATAACCATGCAGCTGGCTGAGCAGTGACAGAGAAGCCGTTCACCCATACTGGCTTTGTCACAAAGGCCAGTGTGAGTAAGAAGCATCTTGATCACTGCTCAGCCAACTACTTGATTGCTGGTCCCAAGCTGACTAAGTGCAAAGGGAGAAGCTTCTCCCTAGTGAGAAAAGACTATCAGTCTTTTTTCATTGGGGTTGATGGGAGCAGCCAATGTGTGTATAGTGGGTTTACAGAGACTACTTGCTGTTGATTGAAGACCTCTTCTCTCACCCTGTCCAATCAAAGAAAACAAGAGCAGGCTAGAGCAGGCAAAGCTTAAGCAGGGTCTCAAACCTGAAAGCTCCTTTTTGCTGCTGCTTCTTCCCAGCTGCCATGTGCTCTTAACTCCTTGCTCCAGTCTGTCCCAAGATGGAGCCACTCCAAGCAACAGAAAGGATGGCTTGCACCCCACCACTACTAGTGAAAGATGTGACTAAGAGAATGAGGTCGCACAGGCAGGTGAAGAATGGGAGAAACCACCCACACAAAGAGAGCCAGCGTAAGGAAAAAATCATATATGCTTGCACCCCATTGAAAATAATGGGGTGCATGCACGCAGCCCCGCAGGGTGCATACACCATTCATTCTACTGTACCGCGGCTTCAACGTATGCTGAAAGCTGTGGAACGGAAGCCTGCGTATGGTGTGGGCTCACTGTAAACAAATACATATATTTATCCTACAGTGCCATCAATTCTATAAAGCACAATCCTGTGCTCAGAATTAAATCTCAATAAGTTCAAATAAGGCTTATTTTTAAGATTTGTTAAGATTAGAGCAATTAATGGATTTTGATCCTCTGCAAATCATTGTGGTGATTTGTTTTATGTGGAAAGGTTATTTATAAACTAAACAAATACATGTATTAAAATATATACATTTATACTCTCTCTACTCTTTCAAGCTTACTCTTTTGGTCACTTGAGTTTTGAACAAGTGTTTCAGCTCTCACTTCACCTCCCATCCTCCAAAAAGCAAAAATAGCTTAAGTTATAAGTCACACCTCAGTGCAAAAATTGTGAAGTTTTATCAGTGTTAGCTTCTTAAACTTGATATAATTTGTCTTAATCTGGCACTATTAACAACAGAGAGAGTCAAAATGAAAAACCTGAACATTAATGACAGGAATTGCACATTTCAGCTTATGGTATGGACAGAGCCAGAACCCCTCAGCTCTCCCCTGTTGAATACAAAATGGAGAGTAATACTTTTTTAGAGAAAAATATGTGTGTACATTTTCTAAGATAATTATTGCTATATGTTGGTTTTCTTTATTTTTTACATTGTGTTGAATATTAGTAGTACTCAGCTTTGAATTTTAATATGTCATAAAACTTCTGGGATTGGATCCCCAAATAGCATGAGGTTGCTTTTATTTATACAAGGAGAGACTTGTATAAATAAATTAGCTTACAGTTGTAAACCACTTAGACACTGCTTAGACGGTATGAAGTGATATATAAATGAAGTTTGCTTGTTTTGTTTGACTTGTGCTGCCCCAGAAACCCCACTGAAAGGCTGAGAAACTGTTAGGAGACCCTGAGAAGCTACAGCCCAAATGGATGGAAAAAGCAGACAAAGCCACACAATCACCCAATGCATGCATAGAAGTGTTTCTGTTCATTGTATATAGGAATGGTGCAATCAAATCCAAGTCACTATTAATAATGATAAATTGAAATTTTAAATATGAATATTGTTTTATGGTTTATTTCTCTCCCCCCCCCCAAAAAAAATGTGGTAATAGGCAGCCTCAAGAGTGTTGTTCTGGTGTTGGGCTATTGCCATAAAGGAGACAGTGAAGACAACAAGTATGCCAAAGGTAAGGATTAATTACTTCTATCAAGCAAAAGAATATTACACCCTCTAAAAACATGCCACTTTTAGAGGCAATGAGCTTACATAATGGAAATACTTTCACAGTTGCTTTGTTCATTCTTCTTTTTCTGTAAATTATAGTGAAAATCAAGGCACTCCATGTCAGCAATACACAATATAATGCTATTTTCTAGTCATTCCCACAGCAATTTGACCGACTCAGCATTTGGGCTATATGACTCTAGTTGCCTCTTGAAATCGATCCCAATCCTTATTTGATCAATTTCAGTGGCGATAAAGTGGGGCAAACACACAAAAAAAGATCTTCCCTACACTACTTCCAAAGTGGTTCTTTTGGAAAGAATTGATTCCGAAGAGTGTTCAGCAAGTGGGAACTGCAGATCAGAATCAGTTCTTTCTGGAGGGGGAAGGACGAATGGCAGAGGGGTGGGAGATGCCACACACACCCTGTGCTGCCTTGTTGCTTTTTTTAAAAAAGGTAATTGATAAATGGATAGTTTGCAAAGGCAAGTAATTACCAAATCAGTCTATCGATTTTGGAACCAATTTATTTAAAAAAAAAAAAAAAGAAAAGACACACCACTTTGCCTTGTCTTCCTCTCATCTGTCTCCTCCTCATCTTCCTTTTGTTCAGGACCCTCTCACTTCCTTGGCTCCTCCTCCTCCTCCTCTTCCTCACTGCCCCCCCCCCATCCCTTGCCTTCCTTTTCTTCTGGTCCTCTCACGCTGTCCCGGCACCTCCATGGACTAGCACCCTGGGTGAAGGGAGCAGCAGTAGCCCAGAATTGGACCAGGCCAAGTGGATGCACGTGGGGGGACCCAAAACGGGATGGCACCCCCAAGGAGAAGGAAGGAGATGAGGGAGAGGTGCGAAGGTGGTGGTGGTGGTGGGGAGGAAACCCGCCGGTAACCCGTGGAGGAAGGGAGGCAGGGATGTCAAGGGAAACGCACCTCCGCCCATGCTTATCTGTAGAAACATGCAATAGTAACACACTATAAATAGAAAAATCACTCTTCTGTCTTACCAAATCTCAATGGGGTATTTCTCAGTCTAGTTAGCTAGAATGTTCTACATTCAGACTTACGTATTCTGAATGGTTGTTATCTCATTCTTCAGCTAAAAAGGCTCCCAAAGCAGCTTATATAGAGTCAGTCAAAATAAGACAGTCTTTGCCTCAAAGCTTACAATCTAAATGACACAATACAAAAGAAGAAAGGGGAGAGGAAACTGAGACACCAATTCTAATAATTAAATAGTCACTCTTATTATTTACCTGCTAGAATGAAAGCTGTTCAGGGAGAGAAGGAGAAACTGAACTTACATCAGAACTGATGGAATGGTCTTGCTTCTATCTTTTCCTTTGCAGCAGTATGAGTAGTAGTTTAAGCACTGAACTACGGAGATTATCAAGCGATAAAAAAGTATGGGAGAGAAACAGGACACACCTGTCCTCATCGCACGATTTTGGGAAGATTATCAGACAACATCCTGCAGCATCACTTTCATCCTGTCCTCTTCCCGTCAGTGAAGTAGAATAGTCCCATAACTTTTTATTGATGGGAAACTGCTGTCAATAAAAGTTACATGGCCATTCCGCTTCACTAACGGGAGAAGGATGGGAGCAGTGCCATGGGATGTTGTCCGATAATCTTCCTGCAATTGCACGATAAGGACAGGAGCATCCTGTTCTCTCCCATACTTTTTTGCTGTCTGATAATCTCCTAGGACCCTGGAGACCAGGGTTGCATCTCCACTCAGCCATGGAAACCCATGGGGTGACCTTGGGCATATCACACTCCCTCAGCCTCAGAGGAAGGGAACAGCAAACCCCTCTGGACAAATCTTGGCAAGAAAGCCCTGTGATAGGTTTGCTTTAGGGTTACCATAATTCAGAAATGACTTGAAGTCACACAGCAGCAACAAAGTCTGATAGAATGGCTGCTGACAGGTAAACAGTTCACTGTGCATCCCTTCTTGAAAGACTGCTTCTCACTGATTATAGTCTGAGGATGTTTCTTATGTGAGTCAACTATGATACCTGCTGTGACTACAGATACCACAGAACTCTGAGGTGCTTAGCTGATTCTTGCCTACAGTATTCAATATTCAGTGAAAAAGAAGTTTGGATGTAGTTTTTCACCCCAGCTGAATATGCTGCCATTATGTCTTCTTTTCCTCTTTAATTATTTGTCTCTGACATAACCTTTCAAAAATGTACTAGCTATTAAATGTACCCCTTATGGATATTTCATCAGCTAAAAATGCTGCAGAAACATTTTTGTTAAATATATTCAGCTGATCTTTTTTTTTTTTTTAACTTATTCACAGGAATACGGTCATGTGTATCTGTATGGGACATTAATCTGCCACATGAAGTTCAAAACCTGAGAAAACATATTGAAATAAGAAGGGAATTAGCAGAGAAAATGAAGAGCTTTTCTTTGGATTAACAGACAATTTGGCATGGGATCCCCTTAATTAGCTGGACACTTATTTCAGGGTCCTTGTAAAGGGACGACTTGTACTGTCATCACTGAAGCATGCTGCAAGCATTCTTGTCAACATACATGGCAAATGGTTTTGCTTAGTATATAAAGAAGAAAAGTGGCAGTGCATTGTAAACTTGAGTTGCTGAAACTTAACTTATTTGGTTCATAATGTCAAGTATAGTACTCCTGAGGAATTTAGAGGGTTCTTCCTGCTTCTTTTTGTATAGTACTGTATTTATTTATTTGTATATAATTAAATGATACTTTGTATCCTTTGTAGCTTTTTTAAAGGGCTATTACATTAATGAAGGCATGTTGTAAAGCTGTATAACTCTAAATGCAGTAGTCAAACAGGTAACATATACAGTATTATTAGTTTTATACATCGCTGAATACTGCATTCTAAATTCTTCTGTAAATACAGTAGTTTCATTCCAGTATGTTTGCTTGCTGTTTCTGGTGCATCCAGTTAATAGTTAAGTGCCAACAATATGTATCAGTATATATTAATGAATATATACTGTTTCAAGCACTTTAAATTTTTGTGAAAGTAATATTTATGTGATTCTCAGTTGAAATATCCCAGTTGAAATGCTTCTCCCCTCCATCTAAACTCATGACCACCAAATTTGATCTAATCCTAATATTCTCAGGATCAGAGTGATATAATATTCCCTCTAATAATATTTACCTTTTGCCTCTAACAAGCTGGAATGTAAAGAAAAATTGAAACCACTAATTATCTTGATGGCAGTGTCATATAAGATAAGATGTTTCCATAGAATGCCTTATACATTTAAATAACCCTTTTCTCCCAAGTAAATGATGGAGATGCTGAGGAAGAACCATTGTCTTTTTCTTTGTAACATAATGGTTGTATTTCGAAGTCCCTGATTATGAAATGCTTTTTTAAATGGCTGCTCTTACTCTGCTACAAGTTTTCTATTTATATGGGAGTTTATAATTGTAAAACTGCATGACCAATATGTAATAAAATTTATATCTTTCATACAAGACAGTTATTTTTTTAAATCACTTCTGACAGCCTTTATAGATAAAGTGTTGGTTTTACACGCCATGCTTAGAAGTTTTAAACTGAATAATCCATTTTGTTCAAATGAAAGTGTTCTCATAGTAATTATTAGACTACTGAGATAAGGTATGTGCAGCACTTGGAACACTCATAGACAGCTATGGATTAGATCCCGGATCCAGACTTTTCCCAGGAAACCAACAGAAATAAATGGGATATAAATTACTAGTGATTAATTCTCACTGAATTACCATCCAACCCTACACATTAAATATTAAGCATATACTGATATTATCTCGCTGTTATATAAACCCAACTCCTTTTTCTTAGGTTATTTGAGACAATTTCCAGAAGAAGAGAAAGAAGAAGCAGGAAGGATTTCTAACAGACTATTCTGAATACAAAATTACTTCTATTTTGAGATGAAATCTTTGGATTAAAAGTTCTACTGTAAATAAAGGTTTGTTTTGCTGTTACCTGCCTCGATCCTCAAAAAGAGAGAGGCGGGATATAAATAAATATTTTATTATTATTTATTATTGTTGTTAAAGCAAAAATCTACTCCACCAGAATACACTTCAAAACAGCACTTGAAGGGACCATAAATCATGAAGAGTTAAATTATTCTTCACAGGGACTCTGGTAGTTTTACATCTCCCACTTCTTACAATCTATATGGTTCTAATTTATGGTGGCAAGTGGAGTTTACAGGAGTGAGTTGGATTATTCATTTGTTTCAATTTGTGGGGGATTTGAGATGCCAAGAGAAACTCTCAGAGTTTGGAGGTTTGTAAAGTGATTAGAGACTTTGTAGTTCAGTGTGTATCCCCAGAGAAAAGACTATGTAGGAGGCATAGGGGATATTTCTTAGCCAAGGTGTGTCCTTGTAGTTTCCTCAGCAGTGTTCCCCAAAGAACTGCCATAACTACCTCTCACTTCACCATAGGCTATGATTCTCATGTTTGCACTGGTGATTTGCATGCCATGGTCACACATTCCTAAAAACCTTCAACTGTTCCTAACAGGCCACCTACAAAGAGGCACGCCGTGTTCTTAATTGTGGGGGAGAGTGGAAGGGAACAAGGTGGAAATGCTTTGATTTCCAGTGCAGTGAGGACCTTGTGGGAAGAATCACCTAGCCAACATGTTCCCCACCTTGCATGTATTCTGTTGGTTCCTCCTCTTGCCAGATAAATGCTGCCTGTTCCACATTTTCTTGACTCTTTCTAAAGTATCTGTTCTTCATCTCCCTCACCATGGTTCCTATGACTTCCATCCATTCTCCATAGCTCTCTCCTAGAGTTCTACAACACCATTCTCTTGGCCTATTCTCAGCCCTTCTAAGCTGTGCTGTGTATGCAAACAGGGAATTGAGAGATATTTAAAAACATCTCCTTCATATGTACACAAGTTTTAGAACTCTACAACAAAGGTAGGGCAACTGCAGCCTTCCAAATGTTGTTGGACTGCAACGCCCATCAATCCTAGCCAGCATAGTCAGAGGTGAGTGACTGTGCAGGTGCAGACCAACCACATTTGACAACCACAGTTGCCCACCCTGGTGTATAAAATGGTGCGTGCTAGTAGCTGTGACGTATCGATGGCGGCGGCCGTGTGGAACGGTTGCTGCCATTTTGTGCGCGCAGAGCGCGCACTAGGGTTAGGGGGGTGCGGAAGCACCGCCCCGTCCTAACCCTAGTACACGCTCTGCGCGTACTTTTTAGCCCGTCTGTAATGGGCCTAAGTTATCCCCCTTTTGCTCAAATACTGCTACTCAATAATCTGCTTTTTCCATGTCACCGATAAGCTACCCCTTCCACTGTTCCATACTCACTGTACTGTAAATGTACTTATTTAAAATAATACTTGTGGCAAGAGTGCTTTGTGCCATGTGACCACCAAATACTTGAGAGATTTCATCCTCATCCTCTACAATTCAGAGCATACTTCAGGGGCATCGGGAGATTTGCACATGTGCAATTTATTATATTGATTCATTTTAAAAGGTCCTCCAGAAAACAGTTCAAAGCTGACAAATGTCTGCAACCAATATTCAGTGACCAGGAAGGCAATCTTCTGCAAATTTGCTTAGAGCTAATTATATATATAATCTTTATTAATTTTTAAAACCATTAAAAATAACAAAATTGTTCAGAAATTCATTTTCAGTTACAGAACATAATCAAGTAAAATTGAAATGAAATATAATAATGTATCTTCTTTATATCCTGTTTAACGAAAAAGAAAATCACTGCTGCTAAATGTTTGTCACTACTTCCTTTCAAGTTGCTCTAACCATTCTTTGTATTTATTCCTTTGAGAGTTCTCTTACATCCTCTGCATATTTGTGACTTATATTCTGGTTCCAAGCATTTCAGATAAGGGAGACTCAACCTGTAACAATAAATACAATGGGAGACTAAGGCCATTTGAGCCCTCAATGGCACACTTTGGACATCTTGGGCATAACCTGGCATTTGAATACAACCCCATATTTGGTTCAGTTCCTTGCCTCTCCAGCTAAAAAGATCTTGGGCTGTGGTTGTGGAAGAGATTGCTGCTGATATTTATGGAGGACACAAAAATATACAATACTGGCGTGACAAAAGTATACAATACTGGACTTCCTGGACTCAGGGTCTGGCTCCAAGTAAGCCAGTTTGATAAGTTTATACAACATTTCAGCACCATAAAGAGAATTTTTTAAAGTTTTCTAGTGAAAAGAAGTTCCTCAAAGTGTGAGACCAAATGTTTGATGTTCCTATTTTGTTATTTTTAATTCGTTTTATTGCATTTCCAAAAGTTTTGAGGCTCAGAACATGATCAGAGGAAAAGTACGCTGTGGCGCTGGCATGGCACCAACGCCTGACAGGACAATGATGAATTGGAAGCACCTGTGCACTTCTTGAGTTAGTCCTAGGAAAATACCACCAACCTTTTAAGGTTCTCAGTAAGGATGAAACCAACCCATTTTGCTGCAGGCAACTTAGTTATTTGCTCATGGAAGACAGCCCACCAGGGAAATGAAAAGGCAAAAGGTGGGGAGTATGAGTTTATAAAAAGCCAAGCAAAGCCAGAAACTATCAGTCATTTTGAAAGTAGCTTCTATTTTGGTTTTAGTCATCATTATGAAATGGCCATTCTTGTGCCTAGTTCTGGCATTCAGTGGACATGTCCAAGGTAAGGAAATTGGCTGGAAATGTATTTGTGTGCCAAAGAGTTTTCACTCTTTGTTTGGCAATTCCTCCTGCATTGATGCTTCTGAAGTAGCTTGCTTAACAGGCTTCCAAAACCTTTGGGCCTCTTGAATTTTTGGACAACTCCTAGAACGCATTATCACTGGCCATTTTGGCTGAGTTTTAGTATGTAGTGATAATAATAACAACAACAACTTTATTTATACCTTGCTCTTCAGCCGAAATGCTATCAGAGCAGCTTACAAATTGTTAATTAGACATTTCCCTGAACACATGGAAGGCCAAAGGTTCCCTACTACCATACTAGATAAACATGGTTGTTATCAGTGGTCTATCAGCAGGCTTAGGTTCTTACAAGAGTGATATAAAGCAAAAAGGAGCTGTTTGCCCTTAAGCACAACCAGTGAATTTGGGTATAGCTTAGCTCAAATGACTTTAGAAAGTGTTCCATTGAAATGCATAATCATTAGGTGTTGTAATAAAGCAAGGTGCTGGTTCAGCACATTGGTGTCTTAAGGCCACCATAGGAACAGACCCATTTCAGCACTAGCACTAGGGACTAGAGACATTAGCCTCAAATCCAAGGGAAATGCCAGGGATGGACAGTTGTGGCCTCCCCAAACTATTGAACTACAGCTGGTGTCATCTCTGACTGTAAATCGGGCTAAAAGGGGCTGATAGCAGTTGGAATCCCACAAGATTTGGAGGGCCACATTTTCTCTGTCACATTTAGTCCATCTTTCAGTACTTAACTTTCAATACATAACGCTTGACCTACAATCAGTCTGTATTTGAATATTGCTTTGCAAAAGGCAAGGGAAGATAAACTTTTATCAGAAGCTAGGCTGGTGATGATGAGGAGCAGGAGAGCTTCAGTGGGCAGTACCTGTTCATTGGGTATGCAGTTTTACGAGACCATTGATTCAGAATTCAGATGCAACGACAAAATGTATTTGTATGGCAATCGTCTTGCATGGATTTAACTCAAGATTTTTAAAAATAAATAAATAACTAAAAGGATTTGATTCTGGTATAGCTTTTTGGTTTTGTGTTTTAAATGTTATTCTACTGTAAGTTGTTTTTACAGTCAGCTGTTTCGTATATAGTTCACCATTCAGTGTGAATTTAAATACATACTAGCTCTGCTGATAATTGCTGATGGCTATTTTCTGATTCAAGCAATGTCCTTGATTCTTTTCCAACCAGAGACTGATGTCTCTGTAGGGTGATGTTCATTCACAC
The DNA here is from genome assembly GCA_023333645.1 of Sceloporus occidentalis. Classification (NCBI taxonomy): domain Eukaryota; kingdom Metazoa; phylum Chordata; class Lepidosauria; order Squamata; family Phrynosomatidae; genus Sceloporus; species Sceloporus occidentalis. Next base: position 81,263,665 of record JALMGF010000005.1, read on the forward strand.
CAGAATCCAGACATTCAGTAAGGCTGTTTGAACATCACAGTGCCAATGAATATGCTTATTCTGACGTGGTGTTACAGCCTCATTGTCTGAATATGGAAAACTCCTTACTCAGCTTAGTGAGTAAGGGAGACTTATATCCCCTAAAGTCCTTAAACATCTTTTTATTAACTAACCATTTGAAACAAGACTATTTGCTCCCATGAATTTTTTTTTTTTTAATTATACAGTGGAACTTTGCCATACGCTGTCTTGACATACGCGGACTTGAGCGTACGCGCTCAAGCCGCGGGGCGGAAGGGGCGGTGCGTCCCATTCAATTGAATGGGCGCGCACACCCGTTGTGCCCCGCACGCGCCCGTGCTGCCACGCCGCCGCGCACGAGCCCCATTGTTTCCAATGGGGCTCGAGCATAGGCAGAATTCGCCTTATGCGGAGGGATCCTGAATGGATCCCACGTGTAAGGCGAGGACGGACTGTATTAGCGGTTTTCTGTAATCCACTGCTGCTCAAAGCGGTGGTCCATTGATTGGTGCTGGTCCCTGAGCTATTGGCTGCTGATCCCTGGTGAGTTCCCAAGTAGCAAAGAAACAACTGTACCCAGTGGGCACAAATATGATGTTAATCCCTAGGGCATTGGGGGTAAAGTAATTGCTGGTCTCCCACAGCAAATCGCATGATATACATTGCTCTTACTCTATGCAACTACATTGGGAATAAGATCTAGGTAAGCCATGCAGAACTGATGCTTTTCTGAATCAGAACAATCCTCTTATGGCTCAGATCCTAAGGCTATGTAGAGAGAGGGGGTGTCTTTGCTTTTGGTAATGATGTTTTTGTGTATTATGCCACACTAGGCTGGATTAAGACATGCTGAAGACTCAAGACATGAGTGGGAAAAGTGTGTCCCTGGGCCAAATGTAGTCCTCAATTATTTTTTGTGGCCCTTGAACACCCCTGGCTCCTTGGTCTGCCCCTTTGTATCAGCTTCTGGGAGTGGTGTGCCAAATTGTCTTAGGGTTACTCCCACACTGTTTAACTTCAAAAATTATCCTTGTTTTGAAACCTAGGCCTTATCTGCACTGGCCAGGAAACTTCGGAGAGCCTGGAGTATCCTGGGCTCACCATGGTGGCTGTCTGCATGGGCATCCCACTGATCTACCTCATTCTGATCTCAGAACAAGCAATCCAAGGTGGCAGGAGACATGCCAGGCAGCTCAGTGGAATGCCCTGCAGGCAGCTATCCCAGCATGGGAATGGAGGGTCCAGACTTTCCCAGAAGATTCAGAGCAAGAAGTGTATTCTAAAAATGCAGTTTAAAGTTGTTATCCCCAGGTTATGGTGTGGAATGTGTCAGATTATTCACACAGAACCAGGGTTTGGGCATGCATCATCTGAACTGGACAACACCAGGTGAAGGAATGGAATGGGTCTTCTGGACCATGCAGACAGGGCCCTAGACTTCTGGCTGTTTCTGTACCACTCCCCAATATATTGTAGTCTGTGTGGCTTCAGAAGGCTCCCAACAGAAAACAGCCCAGACCCCCACATTTCCTATCCGTGCCCTCAGATGCATCAAGTTGAAGAGGCTCCATACCATCATAGAAAACAGTGTATTATGTAAAACTTCAGTGTTGTACTTTTGAAGAAGGGAGAATGATCTGTGCTTTGTACAGTGAGGCCCTAAGCTTTAGCAGATGTGACTTGTGTGAAAATCCATTACTGATTCCATTGTTTCTAATCTGACATTGTTGTAGCACACCAGAGTGAATGAGGGTGAGCCTAGAGACAGAGCAAAGACTAGTACAAATGCAGGTTTTGGGGTGGGACACAGGCCATCTGTGCTAAAACAGGTAATAGACTTTTAACTAACTGTAGTGATACTTCCTAGAGGCTGACCCTCTAGAACTTTTTTCATGTGAAAGCTCAGCTCGGTGTTTGTTTGAAACTATGTATGAACAATAAGTGTTAACCAGAAAGATATTGCAGACTCCTAGATCTCCCTTCGGATTTTACAGCCTTTGATTCAGCTGGAAATTCTAATTTGTGAATGTTTTTAATAGCTGGCTTTCTCTGCATAGCTCTAGTCTGGCTCATTTCGCAGATGCCAAATCACTGTTTAAAAGGCTTTCCTTTTTCACAAGGACTTCTCTGTATGTATCTTCTATTCTGCTGTGTTTTAATCTTGCACTGTTTTCATCTGGTTGCTGGTCTTTGTGTTGCTGTGATCCACCTTTCAGGGATTTGTATCCTGAAAGCCAGGAAGCAAATGACTTCAATGAAGGAATATTTCCAGGTAGAAGTTATGGGAAATGGCTGTTTACAACAAGAACAATATTTTATTTATGGAAATATTCATTAACTGCTTCTTTGCCCATCTGGCTGACAATGGAGTGTATAATAGGATATATACAATCATTTTTTTAAAAAATTAACAAATTTAAAAGCCAATTTTAAAGCCTGTTTTTTTAAAACAAAAAACAAAGTCATACACAATAATATAGTTTTAACTGCCAGCCTGACTTTCCTTGGGATGAGTGTATATTCAAATAAACTAGGGAATTTAATAAAATTTGTTTTAGATCACCTTTACATAAAGCACAGTGACTATGCAGTTGATAAGACAAAGAATATCTGACAACAAATGAAGTCAAACTTGTGTGAAATTATACCTGTCATTCAAATTATAGATCTATTTAAAATGAATAGGTAAATTAAAAGGCAATTCAAGAAAATTTTGATTGGTTGGAGCTGTTTTTGAAGCAGAAATAATGCTGTTGTCTACCAAGCTGATAAACCATTCCTATGAGTTTAGCTGATTCCCATGCTATAGTCCTTGGGGGGGGGGGGGGGGGGGAACAAACCCTATCTATGAAAAATTGCTCATTTGCAAACAAAAGAAAAGATTTGTGGATCTATTAGGTAATATTTGGAGAATTAAAATTTGAGAATCGCTAGACTAGAGCTCTCTGGCAGAGAATTTGAAGTCCCTTGCCAAACTACAAATGCAAGGATTCCATAAGATGGAGTAAGGAATGTTAAATCAATATCAAACTGGTATAAGCTGAGGTTGCCATTACTCAAATGTATGCTTCCCAGTTTTGAAGCATTATTCTAATTATAAAATGTGAGTGGTGGGCTATGGTTATTTTTAATCCTTCTATTTACACTACAAGAAAATCTCAGCATTTCCATTTCCTTCCTTTGAAATATAATCCACAGCATCTGGTATTCACTTGTGGTTTCCCATCCAAGTGCTAAACAGGGCTAACCCAGCCTAGCTTCCAACATCAGACAGGATCTAGTCCCTTTATGGTCTAGTTACTAAAGTGCTGTGCAGAAAGCCTGTTTTTTTCAGGGCCAATCGTGAATATCGTGAAGTACCAGTAAGAATACAACTTTATCACATGGGAAGGAAGCACCAAAGTCCCATGGATAAATGGGATTTAAATCTGGGAATAACTCACAAAAGCGGGATTGTTTTCATACGATGTCAGGCTAATTGAGCATTAACCCAGGGATAGGCAACCCTTTTGAGCTGGGGGCCAGGTTGCTGTCCCTCAGACAACTGAGGGGCTGAAGCCAAAAAATAAATAATTAAATAATTTTTTAAAAATTAAATAAATAAACAAACCGGGACAAATGTAGGACAAAATTTTCAAATGGAGGGCACTTTTTAATAAAAAATGAAGGACACGTGAAAAAATTTGCTGATTTTTTAAAAAAATGTTAAGATAAATGCATGTTTCTGAGGCTTCTATAGACAATTGCCCCACCATGCCCCTCGCGCGAGACACCAAAGGCCCCAGCGGCAATTGGCGGCAGGACCGGGCTGGGGCTGGTCCCAAGGCCTCGCTGGGCCGCATCCGGCCTGCGGGCCGCAGGTTGCCTACCCCTGCATTAACCTGTGCAGAAAGTCGCAAAATCAAGCTGCTTTTTGCTTTAGGAAAAATCCAGCGCGATTTTGTCCACTTTCTGCATAGGTTAATGTTACATTAATGCTCAATTAGCCTGATGTGTCTGAAAATAATCCTGCTTTTGCAGGATATTCCCGGGATCTAAACTCCATTTATCCACAAGATGTGGAAGCTTTGCCTCCCGTGTGATATGGTGCAACGTTTGAGGTTAAAAAAAAAGACCAAGAAACACTGGGACATGAAATCCAAAAAGAAATAGAATCTTTATTAGGGTTTTCATGTTTCTCGTTGTTTTTGTTTTGTTTTGTTTTGTTTTGTTTTGCTTTGGTGTTATTGTTTCACTCTAGGATTAGTCAGCCTTGTTGATCTACAACTGCTGAAAAGCGATGAGTCAGAGAAAAACACAGTGCCAGAAGGTAAAATAGCGTATTCCTTATGTTTCTGCCTCCCTAATTCAGTGCTGACACCATGGATTAACAATGGTTACATAACAGTATTGTTATCAAAGTCAGCCCTCCACATTTGTGGCTTTGACTTTTGGATTTGATTAATATGTTCTCTCTAGGACCTCCAGCACAACTGTGCCAGAAATTGACCACAAAGTCGTGATCTAAGAACTAGAAATTCCTAGAAAAAAACACTTCTCTAAGCATATGCAGGTCTTCCAGCATGATTCTACAGTCAACTTCCAGTGAATGTTGGCCTTAGTTCCACTGGAGGACCTAGAAGATCCTAGATATGTATTCTCTTGGATTAAAAAAAAGTTCTTTTTTAATTTGCATTTTCCCACAGTTTCACAGGGGCCCTGCACCCCTAACCCTAGCAAATGTGGAGGATCCACTATATGGTTGTCATTTCATCTTGCCTTCACCAATAAGAGTATGCAACGCAACTTTAATACCAGTCCTCTCTGTACCTGAGCAATTATTCAGGTTCCCTTAATCAAAGAAAGAATGATGAGGGTGTTTATCACCTTCTATTAATATGTATCCTATCTTATAGTATCATAATGTTTTCAGATATTATCTCCAGTATCAGAGTGTGCTGAAATCTGCCTCATATTTATACCCTTCCAGATTAGGAGCTGTGCTCCAGTAGCAATGTGGCTCATGATTCTTTTCAAGGCCTTTTCATTTGCTTTAGCGAATTCTCAGCATTTACAATTTAGCAGTGTCTTTTCTCCTTCTAGCTGGATTTTCTGCCAGACAGTCCCATTGACCTAATTTCTGAAAAAGTGTAACCTGTCTCAAAGATTTTAGCCATCTGGTTTATTTTACGTTACGAAGCAAAAATAGTGTTTCAGCTGTAAATATTGACAGTTCTGGAAGCTGCAAAATGGGTCTTCAGACACGGCATGCAATCCAGGGGCCATACATTGCCACATCTGATGTTGAGAGAAACCATAAATCCCATGTTACTGGAGCAGGGGTTCATTGCCTTTTTATCAAAAGGTGAGAGGAGAATTGGGCAACAATTCTTTATTTTCCTCAGCAATTTCAGGCCCCCTCAATGAAATTATAATTTAAAAAGATAAGTGAAAGATTTTATTCCAATTTCATACATGTCTTGATGAAAGCCCCACAGCTAGGCGAATCATAATACTGATATTATTTTGAGTATCAAAAGCAATATTTTGAGAATATTACAAAAGAGTTCTGTAAGAAGTTTATATGATTATGCAAGGGAGCATAAATTTCAATATTTTCACAGATGAAAGTCTGTAGTTTTCACAGATGAGACACCTGTGGCCATGGAACATCACAGTGTGGTCCAAATGGCAAGTATAGACAAACTAGGAGAGGTTGCAGCAGTTCGCTTTTACCTGAGCCTCCTGGGAAGGACAAGATACCCCCCCTCCTCTCCCCCATGTAGGGTGAATTGAATGCAAACTATTTTGCACTTTGGACTCAGTTTGCAGCAATAGAATTAAAGTGAGAACAAAGGGAAAACTCAAAAAGTGGGACAACAGAAGATTAATCAGGGCTGTCCCTGCCAAATTGGGACAGTTGGAGGGTATAATGGAGTGATAAATCGCACGGGTCCACAGCTTGAGCCTGGTTTCAATTTATAATGTCTCGGTCTGGAAGATCTGTATGAGTACTTTTTTATTTCTTTTAACCCTTGTATTACAGCAGCAATATCTCAGCATTTCCTGTTTTTCCTATTTCAGCTCAGCAGTGCTTCCTCTTGTTCCTCTTGTTGGATTTGTCATAGTTCCTGACAGGATGTAATTTGCCTCCCCCATGTCAAATGATCTGGATTTTTTAAAGATAGTTTATTTTAAGGGGAGTCAAAAGGCCTCTGACAATTCACTATTCTTCCAAACACTTCACTGACATAAGTGGCAGAACATTTTGCAGCACAGCCCTTATAAGTTGTTAAGAGCAGTGCACTGGGTTTAATGGTTTTGGGGGAAAGCTCTTCCAGGCACTAACTCTGTGCAGAATCTTACAGGCTGAAGGTTTTTAAAATGGACAGTTAACCAGAGTAGCTCCCCCTCCAATGAAAACTGGATTGAGAACAAACAGACTTTTTTTTTTCTTTACTAAAAAGACAGAAAAACTTAGCAGTAGAAAACAACAGAATGGTCTATATGAAATTCAAGCTATTTCACAAAGTAAATGATGGGGGAAATGACTAATAGCTGATCAATTTACAGGGGCTAGAGAGGTGTAGTCAAGTTTAAGGGACTACAGACCAACGCACACACAAGGTTTCACCCTCCAGTGTGAAGAAGACTCTGTCTCTATGTCTCTGGCTTTGTCTGTGTCTCTCCTGCTGCTGTGCTGTTTTCCCTATATTTAATCTTTTCCTAGCTTGGGGGCTGTCACCTGGAGTGGGGAAAAATATGTCTTGTTCTATGTAGGGTTGAAAAAACAAAACAAAAATATGCTTAAAGTGATGGGTTAAAAGCTTGTGCCTCGTGTGCAAAAGGGCATAGGTGAACATGCCCTCTGCACACCAATAATGACTCTTTGATGGTCTGGGGAGTTGAGAACAATTGAGCTGCATACATGAGATGAAGCCAATGCAGAATGGATATTTACCCCCTTTGAAACTCAGAAAGGGTTGCCTACGATCTCTGGAAACTGTACAGAACCTTACAATGGTGTGTTTGTGTGTGTGTGTGTGTGTGTGTGTGTGTATGTGTACCAGTCTGAGCCACTTTGGCACAGTATCCATTCACTGGAGATAAACAAGACAGTTAAGCAGAATAATGAACACATTATTGAGACCATTATTTTGTTGGGCCAGCGGGGATTCTAGTTTGTACTTCAGAATGGAACTTGACTTTTTCTAAGATGGACAAGAGTCCAGGCTCTCTTGTCCTACCTTCCACCATGCCTTCTTCCAATGTGTGCAGACTCTGGTCAGCTGCATCAGGTTCTAATCATATTTTTTAAAGCATATGTTACTCCTTCCTGATTTCTGATTGTAGTATCCCTAACATGGCTAGTCTAGCTACCAAATCCCTGTGCAGAATATCTGTTTGTAGAGCAAATCTACACAAACAAAAGTTGGCAGGAATCATGGAAATACAGGCCTTGCTTCAGTACTTCTAACCCCACCCCATTTCATAGAATCATAGAATCATAGAATCGTAGAGTTGGAAGAGACCACTAGGGCCATCCAGTCCAACCCCCTGCCATGCAGGAAATCCAAATCAAAGCATCCCTGACAGATGGCCATCCAGCCTCTGTTTAAAGACCTCCAAGGAAGGAGACTCTATCACCTTCCGAGGAAGTGCATTCCACTGTCGAACAGCCCTTACTGTCAGGAAGTTCCTCCTAATGTTCAGGTGGAATCTCTTTTCCTGTAGCTTGCATCCATTGTTCCGGGTCCTGTTCTCTGGAGCAGCAGAAAACAAGCTTGCTCCCTCCTCAATATGACATCCTTTCAAATATTTAAACAGGGCTATCATGTCACCTCTTAACCTTCTTTTCTCCAGGCTAAACATCCCCAGCTCCCTAAGTCGTTCCTCATAGGGCATGGTCTCCAGACCCTTCACCATTTTTGTCGCCCTCCTTTGGACACGCTCCAGTTTCTCAATGTCCTTTTTGAATTGTGGCGCCCAGAACTGAACACAATATTCTAGGTGGGGCCTGACCAAAGCAGAATACAGTGGCACTATTACTTCTCTTGATCTAGACACTATACTTCTATTGATGCAGCCTAAAATAGCATTGGCCTTTTTAGCTGCCGCATCACACTGTTCACTCATGTTCAACTTGTGGTCTACTTGGACTCCTAGATCCCTTTCACACGTAGTTTCATTCAGCCAGGTGTCACCCATCCTATATCTGTGCATTTTGTTTTTCCGCCCCAAGTGCAATACCTTACATTTCTCTGTGTTGAATTTCATTTTGTTAGCTTTGGCCCAGCTTTCTAGTCTATTCAGGTCATTTTGAATCTTGATCCTGTCCTCTGGGGTATTAGCTATTCCCCCTAATTTGGTGTCATCTGCAAATTTGATAAGTGTGCTCCCAATTCTGTCATCCAGGTCATTGATAAAGATGTTGAATAGCACTGGGCCCAGGACAGAGCCCTGTGGGACCCCACTGGTCACTTCTCTCCAGGATGAAAAGGAGCCATTGTTGAGCACCCTTTGGGTTCGGCCGGTCAACCAATTACAAATCCATGTAACAGTTACCTTGTCTAGCCCACATTTTACAAGCTTGTTTGCAAGAATGTCATGGGAAACCTTGTCAAAGGCCTTACTGAAATCAAGATATACTATATCCACAGCATTCCCTTCATCTACCAAGCTGTGTTTCTGGGGTTTCCAGTCCAAGCAACTCTCTAGATTTGGTTTATCTTCAATCTCTCTTCCATTTCTACAAGTTATGAGCATACATTTTAGTTACTGTACACCACTGATGTGTGATCTGCCTGTCTGAATCATAAACAATCATCCTTTCTTTCCACAGATTTTGCATCCAATGGTTCAACTATCCACAGTTTGAAAATAGTTTTTAAAAATCCAGGAAGTAAAGCTTGCTTTTGCCATTTTATATAAGGGACACCATTTTGCTATTCCATTTTATATCATGGGACTTGAGCAAATATCTCATATCACTAAAAACACTAATGGAAAGGGCAATACACAGACAGAGGCACTAGCCCTTTTCTTCTTAGGCACAGAAACACTGTGATGTGAAAGTGTCTTATCATGGTGCCTTAGCATCGTGGCGTGGCCGACAATGCTAAGAAGTCTAGCAAGATACAGACAGAGGGTCTGTCTGACCTCAAGCAAGACCAAATTGTGAGTGTCTCAGCAGGCATATTTATAGGGCAAAATCTGTCCCGGGACAGAATTTTTTTGGGATTAGAGTGAGGTTGCCAGAAGAGAATAATGGGGATGGAAAATGTGAATGGCCAGACAATCAGTACACATGTCCTTGGACAATTATCGCTCCCAGAGGGACGTGTACTTGGGTTTTTCTTCACTTATAAGCACAAGGTCCATTACCCACCATCACTCCTGTCAATGAAGGAATTATGCAGAATCCACTCTTGATCAATCTATCCTGGCTACGTTCTCTTGAGCTTCTCCCATGCTGAGCCTCTTGGATCTTCTCATATGGTCACTTATCTCATTATATGGTAAGGCTAGTTCCTTGCACTGGGAACATCTTCTCAGCTAAATATCTTCAAACATCTTGTTTGATATCAATTTGATATTGGAAAAGAGGAGGGTTGCAGAGGCCCAGACCTTGGGGTATCATAGTGCCTTCTGTCCTCAAACAATCATGCAGGACATCTTTTGCCTAAGAAGGAATAATAGGGATAGATTCTATTACAGCAAAATCTCAACATTTTCATTTTCTCCCCTGTCCAAAGCTGTATTTTTCCAGCTTGATACCTTTTCCATTTACGTAGCTTCTTAAGGGATATAGCATGGTTCATTCATTTGTGCCATCTGGATTGTTTCACTAGATCCCCCCCTCCCCAATAAGCAAAGAGAATATGGTAACTCAAGGCTGTTCCATTTATTCCATTTCAAGAAGTGATCAGAAATTCTGCAGGCCAGCTCTTTAGTAAATAAAGTACGTCTATATTGTTGACACCTGGTTTTTGGTCCAGCTGGTGTAGGGTCCAAATTCTTAAGCATAAACTCTGTTTCTGGAAGGTAAGTCAGGAAAGCATCCCAGTTGTGCCTGGAAAACAAGGGATTTGGGTTGTTTTTATTTAACAAAGAAATTCCTAGGAATCATATTCAACAATTATACAGAATCCCCAGACTTGAATTTTAATGTTTTTTTTTCTCACATGTTTTATGTTTTCTTTTCTTTGCATAGGATTCATCAACACAGGTCATATAGATATACCAGAAAGTGATGAGACAGAGGAAGATGCTGCATCAGAAGGTAAGATATCTGGATGTGTCCTTTTCCTTACATTTATTGCCAGCCCCATCCCTCATTTGGTACTGTTTCTTTGACTTATTCCTGTTGGTTAATTTCTACTGATGTTAAGAATGTTATTTCAGTGATGGGAATGCAGTGTCTGCTTTGATAGGCTACGACTTTCGGGATGTACAGTATATAATTATTTAATGATTTTACATTCTAAAACATTGATCTCTTTTGTTCATAACAGTTGCAACTATGGCTGTGGTTTGTTTCTTATGCTCTTATGGAGAAGCAGACTTTGCTGCTTTGTTCAAGCTGCCTATCCTAGATACACTGGCTAACAAGAAAAAAAGTCTCACCCCATAGAGTTTCTTTCTGAATAAGCATGCATAGATTTGGATTGCATGCAGCCACACTGAATGTAGGAGTATGGCAAAGTCATGGGATGTTCATTACATGGTGATACTTATTACAGAAGCTTCCACTTTCAATGTTTCAGCATTCCACAGTGCTCCACCCGTTTTCCATTTCTACAACTTATAAGGAAAAATTTTATTCATTGCATAGCATTAATGCATGATTCTAATCATTGTAAGATTATTAATGTGCAAGTATGGCTCTATTGACCCAAACCATTGCTTGAGATGGAGCATAGTGCACCTGTCCTCACTTCCTCAGTCTCAGATCAAGGTCAATGCAAGGATGGTAGGGTGATTGCCTTTCCTCATTTCTAACAATAAAAATACAAAAAGAAAATAAATAATACTGGACTGGGCAAAGTGCAGTGTCGTTTCCATTAGTTTTTTTTTTTTTTTGGGGGGGGGGGAGATCAGTGTAGGTCCTGAAGAAGCTTTTTTTGGAAACAGGAAATGAACATGGAGCTAAAAAACTTTTTGTTTTGTTTTGCTGATCTTGAATCACCATGACCTTTGTACAAGAATTTCTAAAGCAGGTTTTCTTGATAAGCAACAAGGAGTATAAATTCTGAAGGTGGATCAGCAGTGCACATTTATCCTTGATTCAGTCCTTCAGCTGATGCTACTACGCTGGACAAGGCTATAACTTCTGACAGAAGTGATGAAACAACCATTGTTGATTTTCTGATCAAAAGAAACAATGCCCACAACAAGCAGATCAAAACTGGTTATCCTCAGTTAAAGGGGAAAACCCTTGAAAAAATTTTGCAGGAAACATTCAGAAGCATTTTTGATTTCTGTGTGTGGTTGTGAAAGCTGAACATTGAAGAAAGCTGACAGAACAAAAATTAACTCATTTGAAATGTGTTGCTGGAGAGGAGTCTTACTCCTAGAGATACCATGGACTGCTCAAAAGACAAATGAATGGGTCTTAGAGCAAATCATGCCTGAATTCAGCGGTAGTGACGATGACTAAACTGAGGCTGTTGTACTTTGGACATATCATGAGATGATATAGCTAACTGTAAAATATTATAATGCATGGTAAAGTGGAAAGCAGTAGGAAAAGGGGGAGACTGCATTACAGGTGGATTGACTCATTCGAGGAAGCCACAGCCATGAGTTGGCAAAATCTAAGCAAGGCAGTTGATAACCTTGGAGTAGAACTGAAAGACATAGCTATGCTAGTCAGTAAAATTAGTATGCCAAGGGATCTTGCAGCACCTTTGAGACTAGCTGAAAGACAGAGGTTGGTAGCATGAGCTTTCATAGACCTGAGCCTGCTTCCTCAAATGTATCTGAGGAAGTAGGCTCTGGTGTCACTAGGGGGTGAGCATCCCCAATGGTGAGCCTCTTGGATCTTCTCATATGGTCACAGATCTCATTATATGGTATGGCTAGTTTCCCACTCTGGGGACATCCTCTCAGCTACATGCCTTCAAACATCTCCTTTGATATCAATTTGATATTGGAAAAGAGGAGGTTTGCAGAGGACCAGACCTTGGGGTAACAAAGTACTTTCTGCCCTCAAACAATAATGTAGGACTTCTTTTAACATAAAAGGAATGATAAGGTTATATTCTATTACAGCAAAATCTCAGCATTTTCACTTTCTACCCCGCTTAATTCTGTTGCATTTCAAGAAGTGATCAAAAATTCTGCAGGCCAGCTCTTGAGTAAATAAATAGAGTACGTCTATATTGTTGACATCTGGTTTTTGGTTCTCATATCCCTAGTCCAGCTGGTGTGGGGTCTAGATTCTTAAACATAAAATCTATTTCTGGAGGGTAAGTCAGGAGCACTTCCCAGTTGTGCCTGGAAGACAAGGGATTTGTGTTATTTTTATTTAATAGAATACAGACAGGCCAAAATAAAGCTGCTTCAGGTCACTTTGGAGGTATGGTGTTTCAGTGATGCATGCATCCTAAAAGTCTGGAAGCTGCACCAAAGCTGCACTCCAGTCCTTAGGACTGGGGCGTGGTTTTGGTGCGGCTTCTGGACTCTTAGGACGCTTGTATCATTTAAACAGCATACTTGCAAAGTGACACGAAGCAGCTTTATTTTGGCCTGTCTGTATTAGGCCAAAGAAACCCCTAGGAATCTTATTCAACAATTCAACAGAATCCTCAGACTTGAATTTTAATGTTTTTTTCTCATATGTTTTCTGTTTTCCTTTCTTTGTGTAGGATTCATCAACACAGGTCGTATACATACATCAGAAAGTGATGAGATGGAAGAAGATGCTACATCAAAAGGTAAGATATCTAGAAGTGTCTTCTTCCTCACAATTATTGTTGCCACCCCATTTGGTACTGTTTCTTTGACTTATTGCTGTTGGTTAATTTCTACTGATGCTAAGATTGTTATTTCAGTGATAGGAATGCAATGTCTGCTTTGATAGACTATGACTTTGAGGATGTATATAATTTTTTTTTACATTCTAATGATTGATCTGTTTTGTAGATAATAGTTGCAACCCTGACTGTGGTTTGTTTCTTATGCTCTTATGGTCAATTAGACCTTGCTGCTTCGATGAAGCTGCTACCCTAGATACACTAGCTTGCAAGAAAAAAAAGGGCTTTGGAATAAGCATGCATAGAATTGGAGGGCATGCAGCCACATTAAATGTAGGAGTACAGCAAAGACATGGGATGTTCTTCATCATCATCATCATCATCATCATCATCATCATCATCTTATTATTATTATTATTATTATTAACCTTTATTTATGAAGTGCTGCACATGCTGACACTTATTACAGAAGCTTCCACTTCCAATGCTTCAGCATTCCACAATGTTTCAGCCCTTTCCATTTACAGTTTATGAGGGAAACGTTTATTCATTGCACAGCATTAATGCATGATTTTGATAATTGTAAAATGATTAATGTGCAAGATTTATGCTAACTACAATCTGGTCATCAAGGCGCTTTCAGGAAGAAGGCCAGGGTAGCTGTGTCCCTCTGGTCTCCCTTCCCAGTGCATATTATTCTCACATTTCTTTTTCCCCACACTTTTGTGTTGATTTCTTTATTGAGTTATTTAATATTCTTTGTATTTCTTCAGTTAAATTATACTCTTGTTATATTATTTTATGTTATGTATTTTTAATGTGAACTGTTTGAGGTTTTCACAGCATTCAGTCAGACACTCTCCAGATCAATTTCTTGATCGTAAGCCAAATTCTCCAACAGTCTTCGCTTCTACTCTGTTTCCTACTTTTGTGTTCCCATTCCTATGATTATCATCATATCCTGTTTGGGTGTGTATTCAGTTTCCTTCTGGACTCCAGCATAAAACCTTTCAATTTCTTTTTCTTCTGCCTCTGTAGTGAGAGCAGAAACCTTGATTATAGTTATACTGATGGTTATTCCCTGAAATCTTATAGATATTATTTGGTCAGCCAAAAGTGGTTAGAACATTTGACTAATACTCTAGAGACCAGAGTTCAAATCCGTGCTCAGCCATGGAAATCCACTGGACAACCTTGGGCAAGTCATACTCTCTCAGCCTCAGAGGAAGGTAATAGCAAAGCTCCTCTGAAGAAATCTTGCAAAGGAAACACTGTGATGGTCACCATAAGTTAAAAATGACTTGAAGGCACACAGCAGCAGCAATGGTATTAAGAACATATTTTCTGTTTACAAAACCAATCTTTGAGCACCTCCCAATGTTGAATAATGACATGAATAATGGAGCAAAACAATCTCCCTTCCAGGAAAGGACTGCATCTCAACCCAAATTTTTGCAGCAGAAAGTGTTAGTACCATTTGCTATGGCTCCCAGGGTTCATGGGGGGGGGGGGGGGAGATAGGGAAAAAATTTCAAGAGAAAAAAATGTGTCTGTTGGGCAGTTCACCAAGGAATATAACTGGCAAAAAAAGATAAGACACAGTGTCAGCATTTTCCTCTTTTTGGACACAGAAACGATGGCATGAGGATGTGGTACTAGTGTCATGGAAATGCATCTTCTGATATTTGTCTTTGGAACTTAGTCTTCCCCACTCCTACCCCATCATTTTGGAAATGAAGAGCAGAGGAGATTCATGAATCCTGTACTGATCAAGGTTTGGAAGTTTAGCTCCTCTTCTCCAAAGGAAGGTTTATGAGAAGTGGAACTGCAAACGTTCCAAGGTTTGACAAATGAAAAAAAATGTATGGCCAAGCAACCTCAGAACGTGAATAAGATGGCAAAATGCATTAATAAGAAGAACAAACAAACTAGGGCAGGCACAGGGACATAGCCAGGATTTTAGGAAGGGGGGGTTTCCAGACTAAGTGCCACCATTATAATGGGGCTTGGGTGCAGCGGCACAGCAGCACACACCATTCATTTTTCTAATGGAAGGGGGGGGGGGTCCTGACCCCAAGGCCCCCCCCCCCCTTGGCTATGTCCCTGGGAGGCAGTACAAGTTTGCTTTTGCTTAAGCCTGCTGGGAAGGGTAAGATCTTCCTCCTGCTGTCCTCTCCCATCTGCTAAATTAATAATGCAAACTTCTTTTGCATAGAGAGCTCACTTTGCAGAAACTGAAGTAAAGAGAGGATAGCAGGAGATAGCAGCTAAAAAAGTGGATGATGGAGTTAATCAGGACTGCCCCTACCAAATCAGGACAGCATATGGAACTGGGTATCAATCCCTCCTTACACCAGTTCCTTCAGGGATCTAGCTTTGTTCAGTGACTTGAGTGACCTAGAATGTTTTAATCAGGAATTTTTTCCATGTAGAATAAAAAGGGCTCTAACAACATGTATTATTCCATGCACTCCAGTAAACAAAATGTTTTAAGAAACAAAGACATGATGTGCTTTTCATTTCTAATTTCTAGTTCTGTTATTTCACATCAGGTTAGTATAATTACTACCAAATTGTTATGCTTATAGGGTAGATCAGGAAAGCTTACCCATTGTTGTTATTTGCCTTCAAGTTAGTTTCAACTTATAGCAAACCTATCCTGGGACAAGGCTTGGCAAACTTTGTTCAGGGGTTTGCTTTTGCCTTCCTCGGAGGCTGAGAGAGTGTGACATGCCCAAAGCTTCCATGGATGAGTGGGAATTTGGCTCTGGTCTCCAAACCACTATACCACACTGGCTTTGAAGCTTACCCCTATACCCATTGAACAAACAAGATGTTATGGTTTAGGGCCCTGCTGGGATTCTGGCATTCTGATTTACAGTGTTCGGTAACTCTACTAGTGCTAAGATATTTCCTTCAATAAATGGTCATCTGTGAATACAGATGTACACTACCCTCGTTGCAATGGGGAACATTTCTTGGAGGAGAAGACAATAGATTTGTTAGCCCTCTCCCTCTTGGTCAAGGAAAGGTGATATTCTTATCCAAGGAGATGCATCTACTAGTACTCACCTCCATTCCTCATTTCACCAAAGATCATTTTTGGAACTGAAGAACAAAAGGAAATAAGGTTTCCTGCACTAGCAGAATTGGGGTTCAGCTCCAATTACTATACAACAAACCATTCACATGGAAGACCTGGGAATGGTTTGTTGCAGGAGCATTCCTGGATCTTCATGTGTTAAGTCCTGAATAAGTGTGACATCATCTAAAAATCTTCAGTGTGATCGCACGACTTTGCCTGAAGTATGTCTTTTTCCCCTCCAATTTTCCCTCGACTGATAATCTCCAGCTACAAGCACAAACACAAAAAAACTACACACACAAATACACAATACAGAATAAAACAGATTGGGGCTGTGCAGACCCTAAGGGGCAGCCTGCACCCACCTCCTTCTTCGCTGGATCGGGGCCGCAGCCCTGATCTGGCCTTTCCAGGGCGCAAAAACCAGCCGCACAGAGCCACACTCCGACTCCGCCCCCAGGCCAGCCTTAATGGCCAGTTTGAATTGCCCCATAATCTATTATAGTAAAAAAAAAGTATAGAGCATTAATGGTGATGGATGCTTTCTATTATTTTCTCCCATACATTTCATGTACCCCTATTTGTAATGTAAAAATTATTGGCAGCCAGTGGTCCAAATGCCAGAGGGAGGAAGGTTGCATCATCTCACCAATCTGGAATGAAGATCCTCCCTACTCTGCTCAGACCACATACTACTTTAGGTTACAATATTGTTAGATATGACTACCAAGACACAGATAAAATTTCTGTGGCTGGCCCTACCACTAAGCAGGCAGAGCTGGCCACCTTGGCAGTAAATTTGGGGTTTTAATGATTATTTACTTTGTTATGAATGCATTGATACTGTTGCAGATGAGAGAGGTCCATATGAGATTCCATCTCCTATGCCAAAATAACATTGCTGGCTGTGGGTACTGTGCACCTTCATAACATTTGCCTCTCTGCCTAAGGCATGCACCACCCTTGTTGCCTCATATTTATTGCTTCCAATCAAGAACCTGTATTCCAATGGCAAGATTTATGAGGTGGCTTTTAATCCTTTAATTTTAGAATTTTCAACTTCCCACCTTCTACCTAAGCAGTGCTTCCTGTTTTCTCTGCAGCTGTTTTTTCAGCTAGATATACATGCATACCCTGTTTCCTGAAGGCATGTAACTTGGCTCACTGATTTGAGACCTCTGAATTGTTTTATTTTACAGAAATAAATACAATATTGTCTTAGAGGGATGATATGTGTGTGTCTGTATCTATATGATCACCGAGATTATATATCTCCTGCTTTTATTTCAGAAAACATCAGCACAGGGAATACACATCTGCTAGAAAGTGATGAGACTAAGGAAAATGTTGTGCCAAAATCTTTGAGTGAGATAACCTGGTCTATTTTCTTTAAAGTTGTACCCTGCTAATTCCAAATCCCCAAATTACAGGTGCTTTTTAGCCTGACTGATGCCCAGATTGTTATTTGTGGTCACCTGTCCATACAGAGAAGGCATTTGGACAGTTTATAATGTCTGTCTACAGATATAACACCAAAGATAATCAATCAAATGTATAAGATACTTGCCTTCACATGTCAACATCTGTTTTGAACCCAGCCTTCAGGGCTTCACCTCTTCACAATGTTTTCCTTTGTGTTTTTATTCTCCTTTAAAAAAAAAATATTGGGTGACAACCTATTAAAGGCCTTGTGTCTTGTGTTTCTGGAATTTCCCTCACTGTCTGGGATAACATACAAATGTTGACCATCTTCAGACTCCCATTCATTTCTACAAGGTACAAATAAAGCATAATCCGTATATATGCATTAGGTAAGACTGAATATCTTGCTGTTACATCTTGAGTAAACTACTCAAGTCACAAACCTAGCAAAAACAAGAAAGAGCAGTAATGCTGTGTATATGAGGGCTACTGAAGATGAGCAGGGATAGGGCAGCTGTACTAGGCTTCTGTGACACTTTTATACAGTGATTGTGCTTTTTCCATATACTGTATGCAGGTTTCAGGATTGCTGTCTTAAAGTTATAATGTGTTATTATATGCCTGAATTTCCAACTTCATCCTTCACTTTAAAAAAAGCTTTTAAAAACTTCATAGTTTTAAAAATGTTTCTTGTTTATTTTAGGAAAGTCACGTTCCAGCAAAACTAGCAAAAAACCACATTCAGGTATATTAATGATGCTAAAACACATAATATCTGGTTCCCTATTTCTAAACACAGATCTTGCATGCAGCATCTGATGTTACAGAATGGAGGGATGGGAGATGATTAAAGAAACTGTTATAGTAGAACTTTAACAGTGGTGGAAGGTGTGTGTATTTGTGCATCACACAATTCCTGCTGGCTCCCTGATCCCAAAGCCTTTGAAGGGAAGTGTGCCCTCATACAGTCCTCTCATGGCACTGGGGAGTATTAGTGGCATGATGATGATGTATTATACATTGTTCGCTGATGTTTCAGCAGCTTGCAAAAGCAGTTTCATTTAAAAATCCCCAATGGCTAGTGACCTTTCCGTAGTTATGCAGACATGATAATCCTGACAGTCATTCACTGCTGGTAGCCAGATTGGCTCACCTGCTCTTTAGGCTTGACGTCTGTGTCATATTTATAACCTATTGATTTTTCATTGTACAGATAAGCCACAGCATGTTCCAGATAGTACCCCACAGTACTCAAAAAAAGATACTGATGTTCATCCAGGTAAATAAAGTTTTGGCACTGTCCCATGAGTAGCTTTAGCTTTAGAATGGCCTCAGCACACACTTAGCATCTCTTTCCCCTTTTCCTTGCCAACCCACTCTTCTCATTAGGATCCACATATTATGGTAGCTCTGTGTACTCTTTCTCTCAGCTCTAAAAAACCAGAATGCTGCTGGACTACTCTGTTGAGCAGCCTGGGGGGAAAATAGCACCGGATATTGCAGGTGCTTCTCTGACACTATGGGAATATTTCATATTTCTGCTAGCAGAACACAGCAGATTAGTGCAATGTGAGCGTATACTAGAAACAGAAGTAATTACTTCAGAAACTCTACTGAGGTTTTCAAAGCCCCTTAGGCTTATTGTTCTATCCATCCAAGGATAGAGAAGTATATAAACAGGTTGCTTACAAGAGCTCATAAAGCTGACTCTCAGGCGTGGGAGTAAGCTAGCAACCATTTGAGGGAATAGAGCCCCACATGGATGCCTCACTCACATACAAAGGGAACAAAGAAACTGGCTGTCTTCCTTGAAGAGGGAAGAAGCATTTTCAACAGATACCTATGAAGAAAAAAGGACTAATTACTAGTATCTGAGAAAAAGTCAAAAGAAAACATGAAGGGCTAGCTATTGGCCTGTTGCCCCTCCCAATGGCCATTTGATAACTGTTGATGGAGATTTTACTTCCAGCATTCCAGTGCTCCAGATGTCATTGACTGTAGTTCCCATCAGCCCCTTGCTAGCATATTCAATTATGATGGCTGATGGGAACAGAAGACCAACAAAATCTGGAGGGCCTCATGTTTCCTATTCCTGATTTACAGTAGCTCTAAACTGCATGTGATTATTCCTTGAGGTATTTTTGACCAATTGTTTGGTTTCATATATTGAATAACTTGAGTAATGAACAGCCATTGGACATTGGTACTCCATATGCATACAGTTTTGGAGACTGGGAAAAGGAAGTGAGATTAGTGGGAATGTAGTGGATTCAGACAAAGTTAGTCATGGTGTAATTCCATTGAAATCTATGGGACCAGTTGGGTATCTTGAATCAAGTTCCATTGATATCACTTTGAGCTGGTGTGGTATATTGGCTGGCATGTTAGACGGGGGCTGCATCCACATGGCATAAATAATCCGGTTTGACCCCACTTTAAGTGTTGTGGCTCAGTGCTATTGAATTATGGGAACTGTAGTTTGTTGAGGCACCAGAGCTCCATTCTTAAGGTCAGGCTGGATTATTTCTGCAGTGTGGATGCAGCCTGGGACTCAGAATAGCCCAGTTTCATTTTCCCACTGAGCCATGAAACTTGTGAACCTTGGACCACTTGTTCTGGCCTACAGGGTTGGTGCAGTGATGAAATAGAAGAGCCATATGTGCCATTTTGAGATTGTTGGAGGAAATGCAGGATACTGTATAAGTCTAAGTAATGAATAACAAATAAGTAATTGATTTCAGTGGGACCGAAGCATTAATACCTTAGATTGGATCCAACTCAGTATGTAGAACAGTGGGCTTTTAAATCTTCTTAAGGACCTTCACCTGCCCGCCATGCAGCAGAGAGATAGGCAACAGGAAGGGAGGGAAGGCAATGATGCAACTGCCATGTGCTTGCTCCAGTGCTGCTAATTGCTATTGTCTTGAGTCAAGCAATACTTCTAACATTTCACAGTGGCCAGAGGTGTCATTTATTTGCCTCAAAATTTACTTTTGAAGGACAGTTTATCTCCCAAATGTCAATATATTTTTCCCCTGAGAATTCCCTTTGGATTTTTAAAAAGTCAACTGGCCCTCTGCACTGCTTTTCTATTTTAAAATCACATAAACTCACACAACTGCTGTTTACCCCACCATGGTACCATATAACTAGCTGTACCAGCTTAATTTAAAAGGATGAAATTATGTGTTGAGAATGTTCTCTAGCACCAACGTCACCTTAACATTCTTATAAAAGAGAGATCCAGAATCAGGATTTTTGGAATGATGTCCACTTTGATCTTATTCTTACTGGTTTTACACTAAAAATCACTTTTAAAAAAATCACCTGTTCCGTAAGAGACATTTGTTTTTCTGGTAACCTTTTGTTAGAAGCACAGATGTTGCAGAATACAAAGCCTGCAGCCTCTTGCTAGTAGCATGCTGGGTAGAGCTGAAGGGAATTACAGTATAGTGAAAAACATCTGGAGAGTCAAAGGCTTTCCCTCCCTGGGGAGAAAAATTCAGGATGACCTAAATGCCGCTCCCATTATCCACATAATAACCTTGTGAGGTAGGTCAAACTGAGATATAGTGAAATGCCGACCAATCAGTTTAATTGCTAGGGAGAAACGATAAAACAGACCTCCCCAGTTCTTGAATTGTTACACTGGATATCAAGGGCAATGCTGTAGATTTACAGGAAGCCAATGCAGTGTTCAAGAGTGTACATGGGACACAGACAGTGGGCCAGCTCATTTCATTCTTCTTTTCTCATTAGATGAAGCTTCCACGTGGGGCAAAGGCTTGTACAAAACCTTTGGCAGTTACATGTTCAATTTCAAGTCCTTTTGCAACTTCACTTTTTGTCGTCATTGTGTCGAATCTGGAAGAGAATTCAACATTGAGATTAGTCGGAACAAGGATGGAAAGATTGATCAGATATCAATTGTGCTAGATGGCAATGGGATCGTGGTGAAAACTGGCAAAATTCTTGTCAATCACAGATAGTAAGTGAGCCTTAAATCAAAATGAGATTATTTGCTGGTCCTGGATTATGCAACTGAAAATTTTATTCTAAAACTTCACAGTCATCTGTTACATCCTACTGTCTTTTGGCATTGATTAGTGCCAAATGTACATAACATTTGATGCAGACTCATGGTTGGTAAATGTAGCCATCAAACTGCAGATTTCTGTTGACAGTAGAGGTATTAATATAAAAGCAGCATTTCATAACATTGATCTAAATTTGAACTAAAATGTATTCACAGTGTTCAAGTGCCATATGACAATAAAATGATCCATATTAAGAAATATGGGGACTACACCAAGCTGGAAAGTCGCAGAGGTATTCTGACATTACTATGGAATGATGAAGATAAATTATCAGTAAGTCTGTCTTGTATTTTATATTTGCCCTCTGCTAGATATTTAATAGCCCAGTAATGGGACTTCTAAATCATAATAAACACAGGATCAATCTGTATAGCATACTTTCATTGCACTTAATGTGATTGAGTGATATTTAGAAATAGGTGTGCTATGTATTTATGCTTTGTAGTTACACTGGGCCATTAGGGATTATTTGGATCTATATGATTTTATATTTTGCAGGTGTTGCTTTGGATAGCACCAGACCATAACTTATATGCCCATTGCATCAGATCATCTGGAGGGGTGGACAGGTTCTGTCATCACGGTCATAACTATTTGTGGCTAGTGGGGAAGAAGATGCCATCTTCGAGCCTAAACAGACAGGCCAGAATAAAGCTACTTCTGGTCACTTTAGAGGTATGCTGTTTTAAATGACATGCACATTTTAAGAGGCCAGAAGCTCTGCCAAAGCTGTGTTGTGGAGATTGGCTTTGGCATGGCTTCCAGCCTCTTAGGATGCAAGCAGTTTAAACAGCATACCTTCAAAGCAACCCAAAGCAGCTTTATTTTGGCTTGTCTGCTTGGGCCCTCAGAGTACAATCTTAGCCCCTGCTCAAAACCTGGAAAACATGTATTTTCCTCACTCTCCCAGTCCTCCAGCAATGGCTGACCTACAGTAAAAGAATAGCCCCACCCACTGTGCTTTCTGCTATGGGGCCCAGAATATGGGGGTGGGTCCTTCCCATCATAACATCCAGAGCTTGGAAAAGTTACATTTCTGACCACAACTTCCAAAATAATCCAGCCAGCATGGCCACTATAACTTGAAAAAGCTCTGTCACCAAGGCCAGAAAGGAGCCCTCCTTCCATTGAATATCTTGTTCAGATGCTTGAGATAGCCCTGAACATTTGCTCACATCTTGCTGAACTGAGGTGATAAAACATTCATCTGACTTAACTGTAGCAAATTAAGAACATATTTACCTTGAAGTTAAATTTTCCATTACTGTGTGTTTTTTAAAAGATCACTCTGCATAAAAAATATGACACCTGTGGCCTTTGTGGAAATCATCATGCTGGCAGAGGTAAGCGCATCCTATAAAATGTATTTCCATAGATAACTAAGGCCCAGTCCAGACAGATGGAATAGAACACCCTCGTCACCTGCAAGGGGTTGTGCTTCTAGACACCTCTTCCCCCTCGCAGCTGATGAGGGCATCAAAATGGCAGTGCCCTGTACAGATGGGCGCCGGCATTGTTATGTGCCGGACGCATAGCGTCCGCACATCATGGCGCCATTATGACATTGCAAGAAGAACCTGCTTTTCACAGGTTCTTTTTGGTCTGGGGGAAGTCCCGCCGTCTGGAGGCTGCGGCTTCCCCGCGGACCAAAACTAGGCGCTGGGAGACGGTCTGTCCCACGCCTAAGGATGGTCTGTCCTATGCCTAAGAGCCACAAAATTGCATTTGTTTATTTGCTTTCTTGCAAATGTGCATTTGAAACTTAAGTGAGTCACATTAAAAATAATGCTCTAGTTTTAACCTAATGAAGAATTTTTTGTCACAGAAATATCTGCTTTTTGTAATTTATTATGATTTTAATGTAAAGCTATAGCTCAGGAAATGGGAAGCTCTAGCCTGCAGGTTGGACACCATCTGGGCCACAGGTTTCTTTGGTGTTATCTCTGATCAGTGATCAGAAAGAAAACAATATTTAAAAATTTATCTGAGTTGTGTTCCGCTGTACTTTGCAGGACAGAGAATTGTTGCATGGAATTGAGTTGTGCTTAGAAGGCAAAAGAGCTGTTGAAGTAGGCTTGCTCCATCCTATGTATTCTTGATGGAGAAATGTGCCATGTGCAACAATCACATCTGGACCCATCCACACTACTTTGCTTCTGTGCCCCAGTACCTGTTGTTAACCCCATCTACTACTGGAAATTGGGGCTTGATGACCTTCCTAAATTAGAATACTGCCTCAGAAACAAAGGAAATAAAAGTGTGTGTTGGGGGGGGGGGGATGCTTACATCTGCTACTGATGAACCTATAGGATGAAATGTTTTTCTTTTCTCTATGAATCTAAGTTGTATGGCCACTGCAAGTTTTTTTTTTTAAAATAACTGAAAGAATCATAGTCTTTAAAAGCAGAACAAAAAAGAGAGACAGAGAACCATTTGTTGCATTAGCCCTCCCATGCGAAAAGCTTCCAGTTGCAGTTCCAGGATTGGGCAGTCACTGGCTATATTACCATACTACACTCTTATAGTGCTGCTGTTCCACTTTAACTGCTGTGGCTGCCTCCTGTTGCATTCTGGGATTTGTAGTTTAAGGAGGGGGCATTTAGGATTCTCAGACAGAGAGCTCTTAGGCCTCAATGGACTACAAACCTCAGAATGCAACAGGAGGCAGCCTGAGCAGTAAAAGTGGAATAGCAGCACCTTCCCCATTGCTAGTCTTGAGCAGTCTGGTTTTCTTCTTTTTACACTTTCTGTGCTCCCGCTCCCCCCATCACATTGCCTTAGCTGCCAAATTGTGTTAAAAAGATAAATAAATAAAAATCAAAAGGCGTGTAGGGTAGAGCAATAGGGGAGGGAGGTTGGGTTAAGGAGCAGTCTGGGAAAGAAAGTGCAAGACTAGGGTTGCCATAAGTCAGGACCTCCAAACCGGGACAAATGTAGGACAAAATGATCAAATGTAGGACACATTTTTTTTAAATGGAGGGCACGCAAAAAAATTGATTATTTTTGAAAATGTTTTCATATAAATGCATGTTTCTTAGGCATGATCAAAATGGAGGACATTTGGCATTATTCCTAGACAGATGGCAGAAATGTGCTTCCCTTTCTGGCCAAAAACCAGAAGAGGAGGAAGAGTGGAAGAAGCAGAGGAGGAAGAAGAGGAGGAGGAAGAGGGGAAAAGGAGGAGGAGGAAGAAGAGGAAGTAGAGAGGAAGAAAAAGGGGAGGAACAGGGGAAGGATGAGGTGGAGAAGAAGAGGAGGGAGAAGATGAAGAAGAAGGGGAGGAGGAGGAGGAGAGGAGAAGAAGAGGAGGAGGAAGAAGAGGAGGAGGAGGAGGAGAGTAAGAAGAAGAAGATGAAGAAGGGGGGAGGAGGAGGAGAGGAGGAAGAAGAAGAGGAGGAGGAGGAGGAGAGGAGAAGAAGAGGAGGAGGAAGAAGATGAAGAAGGGGGGAGGAGGAGAGGAGAGGAGGAAAAAGAAGAGGAGGAGGAGAGTAAGAAGAAGAGGAGGAGGAAGAAGAGGAGGAGGAGAGGAGGGCGGAGGAGGGGGCAAAGCAAGGGAAAAGGGCTTCGCCGAGGCGAGACCCTTTTCCTCCGTCAGGCTGCCTCCCTGGCCGGCGGAGGAGGCAGCAAGGCAAGGGAAAAGGGCTTCGCCGAGGTGAGACCCTTTTCCTCCATCAGGCCGCCTCCCTGGCCGGCGGAGGAGGCGGCAAGGCAGGGGAAAACGGCCTCACTGAGGCGAAGCCCTTTTCCCCTGTCAGGCCGCCTCCCTGGCCGGCGGAGGAGGCGGCAAGGCAGGGGAAAAGGGCTTCGCCGAGGCGAGACCCTTTTCCTCCGTCAGGCCGCCTCCCTGGCCGGCGGAGGAGGCAGCAAGCAGGGGAAAAGGGCCTCGCTGAGGCAAAGCCCTTTTCCCCTGTCAGGCCGCCTCCGTCCCCAGCGGAGGAGGCCAAGCAGGGAACGAGCCTCGCTGAGGCGAGGCTCCTTTCCCTGCCTGGCGTCCATCGCGGGGGGGGGGGAATCCCGGGGGCGGGGCCAAACCGGGGCGGGACCGTGCGGACCCGCCCCAAACCGGGAAAGTCCCGCTCCCCGGCGGGATATGGCAACCCTATGCAAGACTGTCCATGGCTGTAGCGGCCCCAGACCTGCAATTGAATACATGTGCAATAAGGACTGTATACATTTCCTTTCATTAACATGATTGTGGCAAGAATGGGGCTCTCATGCAATAAAATCCTGTCTGTCTGTCTGTCTGTCTGTCTAAAATTCTAATCTAAATAAAGTTTAGAAATAAAATAGTAGCACAATATTTTCTATGCTAATATTATACAACAATTGATTGGTGCTCAAATTATGTAGTATATATGCAGATATTCTGCTTTCCCCCCTAAAGGCATAGATGTCATGAAGCTGATTAGCGACAGCAAAATTCCAGATACAACATGCCCTGAGCCTGTGATGGAGCAGAGTCTACATTGTGGTGAGGGGGAAATGGTACGAATAAATAATGTATTCACTCACTTTATGTCAGAATTGCTTTCTCCGTATTGTCAAATGTAACCAGCTTCTGAGGGCAAGCTCAGGCATATCCTTTTCCTCTGTATTTGCAGTCCATGGCCTGATTCATACATTTCCTCTGTATATGTTTGCTGTGATGCTTCCCAAAACTGTTTTTACCTACAATGTATTGTATACTGATGATGTAGAAAGGTTTGGATTGTTTGGCCCTGGGTGCTTCTCAAACCAATGCCCCCCCCTTTCACTGGGGGATGCTTATTTTGTTCTGGAAAGTACCTATATGATTCAGTTATTAATAGTTGCCTGAGGTGAAGGACAAGTTCATGTCCCTTCCCCTTCCATATATAAGAACCAATTGGGCTGGTAGTTGAATATTTTATTCAGAATTGGCTGGATTGAGGCTGCGGCAACCTCATATCATATCCCCAATCTGGAGGGCGCTATAGTTGCAGCAGCGCACTGTATGGCACCCCTTCCGTGCTGTATCATCTAGATGCACCATTGGAGTCATGCCATGATGCTGCATGCAGTTTGGAATGGTGCGCGGATGCCCTGGGGTTGAGTCAAGGCATCCAGCATCAGGCCACTGCACCCTGACTTCACCCACAGGCTGGCAGAAAGTGCTGGTCTGTACAGGGCCTATAATTCATTGTGTATTGCCTTCAAGTCACTTATTGATTTATGGCACCCCCATGAATTCCACAGAGTTTTCTTAGGCAAGGAATACTCCAACATGATTTTGCTAGTTCCTTCCTCTGAAATATATACAGCACCTGACATTTGTTGGCAGTCTCCCATCCAAGCACTAACCAGGGCTGACTCTTCTTAGCTTCCAAGATCAGACTGGATCTGGTATCTTTAAGGTATTTTACATAAGGGAAAAACAGCAAGGGACTCAAGTGCTTTGTTTATTTCAATCTCTTGATCACTGGAGGACCTTTTGTTTCTAAATGAAGAATATCAAGTTATGTGTTTGTGTTCAGTTACCCAGGATATAAATATTTCTTCAGATATGCAGTATAAACTACTATTGACTTCATGTGCTCTCATCAAGGTTGCTTCTTATGCAGTGTCTTGTTTCAGTATTGCCGTGGTATCATTTCAAAGTACTTCAAATCCTGTAAAAATATCGGCAACCAGAATCATGAATATGAAAGGCTGTGCACTGAAGAATACTGCAAAACGGGAAGTAAAATGGATGTGTGCTCTACATTTCTTGAATTAGCCAGGATATGTTCGTCTGGAGGTTCTGGTCCATTTGAAGCATGGAGAAAAGATCCTGATGTGGTTTGTGGTATGCCTTGCTTAGTTGATCACCATGGGGAGGGTAGCAAAAGAAAGGTGGGTCGTAATGGAAGCAAGAGGGGAGATAGGATGTAGTTCTGCTGGGTGGAATATTACTCCCTGTCTCCCAGTGTAAGCTCTTAATGCTAATTTTTTTTTTTTTTTTTTTTTTTTGAGTGTCAAGATCAATGAGATACTTAGAAAGATAGCGACATTTAGGAACTTTGCTTGTGCCCACTCAGGCTTTTGGACAACAGCTAGAGAATGATATCAAGGGTCAAAGTACATTGGGCACTTAGTATCCACTGGTATTTGGTTCCAGGATCCCCCGTAAATATCAAAATCCTTGGATGCTCAAGTCCCATTAAATATAGTGGCACAGTGAAATTGTGTCCCTTTTATAAAATAGCAACATCAAGATTTGCTTTTTGGACTTTGGATTTGTTTTGAATATTTTCAAGCTGTGGATGGTTGAATCTAGGGATAAAGAATCTGTGGATATGAAGGGCAGTATATCACTGCTGTTGCATGCATCTTTTTAAATGTTGAGTGAGGCCCTCTTGCTAGTGAAAATGATTTCTAGCAGCCACACTAATTTCCCAAAACCCTACTTTGTAGCATCACTCCAAGGATTTGTAAGACATTCAGCTGGAGTCAAACTCTGCCACTTGGTACTGTCTGTAATATTGTTTGGAGTGTTGTTGCCTCTTTCTTCCATTAGCAGAGTAGCTAATGGTCTAGGGCTCATATGGGCAACTAACATTCCATGGAATTTATGTAGACCTGAGCTGCTGTCTCACACCTTGTGCATGCCCAGTTCCAATGCCAATACAGTCGGCCCTTCTTACACACGGATTTTTTATACACAGATTCAAGCATACACGGTTTGAAAATTTTCAAAAGTATAAATTTCAAATATCAAACCTTGATTTTCCATTTTTATAAGGGACACCATTTTGCTATGTCATTATATTTAATGGGACTTGAGCATACATGGATTTTGTTATATACGGGGAATCTTGGAACCAAACCCCAGCACATAACAAGGTACCACTGTATTCCCCACTTCCCAGTTTATTCATCAGCTATAAAAAACAGATTGCTGTATCACTGCTTCATGAGGAATGAGGAGGAAGGAATATGTCTGTGCATGAGAGAGAGATTGGATGGATGAATCGATGAATCGATCCATCCATCAATCTTGGCTTCACCCACTGCTGATTTACTCATTTCCTGGTTGGTGGAGAGTGAAGAAAGCACCAGAACGGCATCTGCCATTTTCCTATCATCCTCTATAATCGCCCAGGAGTCTTTTGGAGGTCCCTGAAGATGATGTTATTGCTGTGTATCAAGCATCGGTGAAACAGCTGGATGCTCCTCTGCCACTTCCCCCTGGAGCCCTGGCCACCACTCCTGCCCAGGAAATGGACATGCAGTGGGAGGGCTGCAATAGAGAAAAGATGGGTTCGGGAGGTGGGACAAGAACCATATCATAATTATGTATGTGCAGTACATCTCCTGATCCAGGATTTCAACTATGAATAACTTAAAACAGAAGCAGAACCTTCCTGTCTTCTGTTCATAGTTGCAACAAAGCAAGGAAGAACTCAGGAACACAAGGCTTATTCACATAATGTGATTGTGAAGCCATTGTTTATCTGTCCAAGAGTTGCTCCTCACACTGTGATGGCACAGAGCACCATTAAACTAAATCTGAATGGTGTCGATATTGACTAGTGACTTTTTTCCAAAGTTTTTTTTCAAAGTTTTGCATTCACTTCATTCTCACATATTTATATTCCAGTTATACCTACATGTCCAGAATCTGCAATTTACAGAGACTGTGGTCCTTCCAACCAGGCAACATGTTCTTATATGTCTCCTTACCAAGATACTGGATGTGTGAGTGGTTGTGTATGCCCTGAAGGTAACAGACAGCATTCTGAGAGTTTCAATGATTCGTAGCACTGTAAGAATTTCAGTAGTCAAGTTGCTATTCTCTCTACGGTACAGAAATAATTTTATTTTGATGTCAGCCCTGAGGCAGCTGTTTCCTGGCAGTGAATACTGCAGTCCAAGTGGATCAATGTGAGAAGGAATAGGCCTCATCTCAACCTTACTTGTACTAAGCAGCTGGGAAAGAAATTCTATGGGGAGTTCATTAACTGTCTACATGAGGATATGTTTTCATGTCCTTCTAATTTGTAGTTATCTGCGGACTTGAGATATTTTGTCTCCTAACAAGGACTGAGTTACTTTGTTTTCAACAGAGATGATGTCATTTTCTCAATAACTATATAGTCTAACTACAATTAAGTTTGTGTCTAATTATGCTTGGTTACTGTCATATTATTTATTGCACTCATCATGTCTTCCTGGATGGTTGCTCTTTTACTTGTATCTGAGGTTTAAGCTGTGAGCTTCTATCGAAGAATTCTTGTATTTAACCTAGCATTCACATTCCATAGCCATGGATGCATCCATAAGGGCTATAACTTGATGGTAAAGGACCTTCCTTACACAACAAAGATCTCATTCTCTGGTATTGCCATATACACACAACACAAAAGACTCTCATATGAAACATTTGTAGCTGCTGCCAGTCATTGTAGCCCATACTAAATAATATTGACCAATGTTCTGACTCAATATGATGCTGGTGTCAAGCATTGTAGGGGATGTTTCTCCTTTGCCTGAACATGTATATCAGAGATGAGATTCAGAGACATAGGCATGTTAATCTGGAATATCAGTACGCAAAGGGATCTTGTAGCACCTTTGAGACTATGGGGCTTATCCCACATCATTTAAAATTGACTTACCACTCTCAAATTGAATTCTAATTCAGGCTGTATCCATATCCTATTGCATGGAGTTTTGCCGCCGACGCCACCAGGCAGGCACAGCCTGTGTAACTTCTGGATAGAATCCGAGTTCAGCCGGCCAATTTGCAAAGCCAGGACTATGCAAATCCATGCAATAGGATCCAGATGCAGCCTGAATTAGAATTCAATTTGGGAGCGGTAAGTCAATTTTAAAAGCTGTGCAATAAACTCCTAACTGTGCAAAAAAAAAGTTGTAGCATAAGGTTTCATAGACTTGGTCTGCTTCCTCGTGCAAGTCTGTGAAAGCTTGTGCTACAAGACTCAAAGGAAAGATTCAGAGGAAAGATCGAACAACTTGAACCATGCCTGTTCATTGCAGGTTTAGTGCCAGTATTGAGAGAAGTCTGGGCTAAGAGCTCTCTGTCCCACCCCAACAAGAGCACCTTATGGGCATCTCATGGCACCCTGAACCTAGATGATCCAGTCCCATCAAGTAGCTAAGATTTGAGCTATTCAGGCCACCCAAGATTCTTAAGCCAATTTCCTATGCCTCACAATTTACCATGCCTCCCACTGATCTTACTGGGTGGAAAGTAAAAGTGTACCAGGCAGGACCCATCTGCAAGAAGGCTGGTGCAAAGCTACCAAATCTGCATCCTATCTTTTCAATGCAGATTCTCAGAAGGAAAAAAATTGGGCAAGCCCTAAGAGATTTGATAGGGGGCCACCACAACTCTCCTCCACACAAACTTTCAAGAACTCTCTTCTTTCCCATTCAAATGAGATGTGCTGGGTGAGGCAAGCAGTTCTGCCACAGTAGCTTTCTTTCCCCTTAATTCTCTGGATGTCTCAATATGGTGTTAATATGGGTGCATCCAGACTGACTGAAAAATTCCAGATTCCCCCCCCCCCTCCATTGTTTCCTATTTTACAGTGGTTAAAATAAACCAACCAGGGATACTGGCATAAAAAGTCTCCAGGAGATGACGGAAAATATTCTGGGATAAACAAAATGGGTATGGATCTCCCAAATAAAACTGGAAAGAACAGGAACAAAATCTGGGACTCCCTAGTCTCTTTAATCTGTCTGGATGTACCCAATGTTAGAGCTGGGCCCAGAAGTATTTTGTGAGAAGGAGAAGATGGCTATATTGCTGCCCAGTTTGGCACTGAACACACAAGAGGCTTCAGATTTATATTAAATACATTTCCCAGTTGTGCCAGATGCTGATACTGGCCTTTGTTTAGTACAGATTGAGTCACTACTACACTATACATTGGTCACCTTTGCCAAGCTAATGCAGTGTACCACCCTGTTTGACATCGCTTCAACTACCATGGCTCAATGCTTTGAAATTCTGAGAATTATAGCTTGTTGTGACACCAGAGTTTATTGACAGAGAAGACTAAATGTTTCACAAAACAACAAAACTCTCAGAATTCCATAATATTGAGCCATGGAAGTTAAAGTGGTGTCAAACTGACTTATTTCTGCAGTGTGGATGCATCCAAGTCTACTAGCCCATCAGTTTAAACATCCAAAGTCCAAGACTAAACCGTTTTACTCTCTTAACAGCTTCTGTCAGATACAGAATTTAAAAGGAAAGATCTCACATTCTAGAAATACAAATTCACCAAGAATTTTTTGTTGTTGTGTTTTGTTATTGTTACACATGATCCTGCAAAGGCACATACCTTCATGGTATCTGAAAGCACTGTGCCTTGAATGATGTGAAATCAAGTCAGATAGTATACCATGGCTGTATTTTTCAGGCTACGTGCTTGATGACATTGGAGGAAATGGGAAATGTATCGAGAAAACTAAATGTGCTTGCCAATTCAATGGAAAAGTATACAGATCAGGTGAAACGAGGAAAGGTCCATGTAATTCAGAATGGTAAGTATTCATTATATTTAACATTTTAAAATCATCAGTGTACATCGTGTAAGACAGGAGGTGGGCCACATGTTATTTATGTTAACACCGAACATGTGGTCCTCTAACGCCCCAAATACAAGTAATACTTTTAAAGTACAAGAAACAGTTCTTCATTACTATTGTGACTTATCATGCCTTTGCCTAATCAGAAACAGTTGTGTGAATCAGGCTTTAGATTCTTTAAACTGAAAATAATAATAATACTAATAATAGTAGTAGTAGTAGTAGTAATACTGCTGCTGCTAAAGGGACAGTTCCTGCTGTGGAATACGTACTGAAAAGCACTGTGGCAATAATATATTCTGCAGTAAAACTGAGGAAGGGAAATATTAACTTTAGTAAACCCCAACCATTCATACTTTTTTTCTCAGGGCAGGTTGTGAAACTAATTTGTTCCCTACTCTGGAAGAAAATAGGTAAACTAGGGAAATTCTGGATTTCTTCCAGATTAAAGAAGTCCAAATAACAATGACTAATCTATAATTTTTTGTGGGGTTTTCGGGCTATGTGGCCATGTTCTAGCAGAGTTTCTTTCTGACTGCCACTTTATAGCAATCCAGGTTATTAGCTCCATATTTACATATAGCTTGTTGCAATATAATGACTAATCTGTCTGTATTGTACTTTTTAATGCTAGCCATCAGAACTCCTCAACATGATGTGAAATGAGTAAAATTTAAATAAAAGTGAAAAGTGCTTCTGGGACGGGGGGGGGGGGGGGGGTAAGGCTCCCTGGCTTGGAAACCATTTTTTGTTAACTACCTGGAGATGGAAACAAAGCTTAAAACTAATATTTATTAGGTAAAAAAGAATGGTATGTACATTCTGTACTGCATATAAAACAAATGTGTAATGAACACAGTGGCTTACATTTGGCATTCCCAAAATAACATTGTCTTTTGAAATTTCCAAGGAGTTAATTAATTTCACAGTTGTTTGTTATGTACAATTTCATAGATACAGATAAAGCAAAACATGCCCATTTCCCTCTAGAATCACCACAAGTGTTCTTGTAATGACTCACCAATAAAGACAATTTATTTTGGGACATTCATTCAGGGAACAAAATTTAGCATTAAGACATACCAGCCTTGAAACAAAGTTGTGGCTATTTTCATGATATTAAAAATGACTCAGATAGTAATAGTTACATTTGTGCTTGACCTTTTCTGCAGTGTGTTTGGACGTTCTGTTTTCCCTTCCCATTTTTATCATTTCTGATCTGAAGCTAAAGAAGCATAAAGTCTTACCTTTCCCTACAGTAAGCAATTGCTTTCTTTCATCAGAAAAGAAAGGCCGGAGTCTTTTGACTAGAAGCCCAAAGGGAAATAGAGCAACAGCCTTCTGTTTCCAGCAATGACATGCTGTTATTTTAAAATATATATATTTTAAAAAGTGTCTGCAGTGCTGGGTCATTGCTTTTCCATTCTGGTGACAGCAGGGAAATGGCAGCAGAAGATGACACACAATACTTCCAGTGGCTTCATTTATTTTAGCTGCTCCTTTCAATTCCTGGCCTTGATTGTGATGCAGGTGGATGTTAGCCCAGTACTTAGCAAAGTCAAGATTTTGCATAACCCTAAATAGCACCTTTGCATGCTTAAGATTTTCCTCCCCTTTAAAATAAGGTCTGATATTGCACTTCTCATGAAGGTGAGCTATGAATCTGCTTGTTCTCTTGATCTTCTTTTTCTCCTATTTCTATTTCAATAGCACTTGCCAGGATGCAAAATGGGCATGCACTCAATCTTTATGTCCAGGAAGATGTGCAGTGGAAGGACCTTTCATCACAACCTTTGATGGCACCTCTTATACCTATGCCGGAGACTGCCACTTTATAGCAATCCAGGTTATTAGCTCCATGTTTACATATAGCTTGTTGCAATATACTTCCTGTTTTGACTTTCCATATGA
This sequence comes from Sceloporus occidentalis, assembly GCA_023333645.1. Lineage (NCBI taxonomy): Eukaryota > Metazoa > Chordata > Lepidosauria > Squamata > Phrynosomatidae > Sceloporus > Sceloporus occidentalis. The sequence goes on from JALMGF010000005.1 coordinate 81,297,717, forward strand.
TGCACCCCAAATTCTGTAGCACCTTTAAAATTAACTGGTTTTTATTTTAGCATGAACTTTCATGCATATAAACCTACTTTTCCAGATGCAGTACAGAGTGAGGTTAATACCTCAGGTTCAAAAGCATATTTATACAATTGTGGGAGTGGGATATAATGTAATAGGGTCCAGAAAGATGCAAATCCCTAAATTTTCAAAGGATTGGGTGAGGAGATACAAGTCTTTCAGATCTTTACAGTGATCAGTTATTGTAGATGTGTGAAAGCAATAAATCTGCTTATAAAAAGTCAGCTTCCCTGGGTTCAAAACTCTCTCTGAGAAGATTCCTTTTATTATATGTGCAGTAGTGAGGAAGCCATTCTCTGTGTTCATACCTCAGCTAGTGGATTGGAATTTGTTAATGTACAGTGGGCCCTCCACATTCACTAGGATTAGGGGTGCAGGGCCCTTATAAAATGCAAAAACTGCAAATAAAAAACTACTCTCTTTTTTTACTTGAGAGAACATCTTTCTAGGAATCTAGGTCCTCCAGCACATCTCTATGGCCAATATCCAGCATAATTTGACTACAGAATTGCATTTGTGGGCCTATAAATGCCTGCAGAAGTGTTTTCTCTAGGAATCTCTTGTTCTTCCAGTATGACTCTATGGTTAACTTCTGGCAGACCCAGAGATTCCTAGAAATACCATATTAATCAAATCTATGGATGATCAAATCTGCAAAAGTCAAAGCCACAAATATGGAGGGCCAACTGTCATTCAGTTTAGTTATTTATCTTTCTAGTCTTTGTAATTTCCTTGTTCATGAACTGTGGCCTGTAAATCCCTTGCTCTGTGTTCAGGAAGGGTGAAATGTTCTGCAACTGGTTTTTGGCCATTACTATTTCTGATATGAGATTTGTGTCCATTTATCATTTGCATAGAAACTGTTCTGTTTGTCCAATGAAGGCTGCATCTACACTGCAGTTTGACAACACTTTAATTGCCATGGCTCAATGTTATGGAATTCTCGGATTTGTAGTTTTGTGAGATATTTAGCCTTCTCAGTCTCTGGTGCCACAATAAACTACAAAGCTCAGGATTGCATAGGATGGAGCCATGAATGTTAAAGCGGTGTCAGACTTCATCAATTCTGCAGTGTGGCAACAGCCAGATAGTGCAGAAGGTCATTGCTGATATAGGATGGTATAGATCACATTGGAGGCAGAGCAAGTAAATGCACCTTTGATATTGTGGGTGATGTTATCAGCCCCTGTGACACTGCTCCCTCTGTAGATGCAGGGACAGAGTTGGCATCTGGTTTGTGGCAGGGTCTTGTCCCTGTATTACCATCCATGTTCTATATCCTGTTGTAACTGTGCAGTTGTTTAAGATCTGTAGGATGTCTGTAGGCAATAAAGGCCTTCCTTCCAGAGCTTGTGAGAGGACTGTGTTATTCTCCAGAGTTGATTGTTACTCATTGATGATGTGTTTGAAAGATCTCAGCTGGGGACTGTAGGTGCCCTCTAGGTGTGTTCTGTCATTTTGTATTTTTGGTCTATTTCACTGCTACAACTGTATAAATATGCTTTTTTTAACCTGAGGCTATAGTATCACTCTCCTCTACATCTAAAAAAAATGGGTTGATATCCATGAAAGTTTATGCCAAAATAAAAACCAATTAATTTTAAAGGCTTAGCTATATTCCTTTTTTCCCCCTCCGCCTTCTCCCTATCTTCTTTTTATTCTGCAAGAACTAGCACGGCTATTTATTTGAAATCCCACATTCTGGGCCTCTCATCTGACCATCCTGCTCCATGATTTAATGATTGCAGCATCTCTCATATTCTATCAAAGAATGACAAGCTAGAATTGTTATCCCAGTGCACAGATATTCTATATTTAACGTTAATATCTTATTGTTTACCGTTTGGATCTGGGTCCGGGTTTGGTTTTGTTTTTTGCCATCCCAGTGCACAGATTTTGAAAATGATAGCTATAGACATAATCCAAAAGACAGCTCGATCAAAATCATCCATGTTTAATCAAATCCTGTGTCGTAAATCAGAAGTAACCAATTGTACAATGTTGAGAGAGTCCATTAACCTCCTTGGAGGGCTGCATCCCCTCCTACTGCTTGCCTCCATATTTAAAAAATATTTATTTATTTATTTATGTATTTATTTCCAAACCTATGCCCCTTAGGGACCATGATATTTTGAAGCCTTTATGGACTGTTTCAGTCTATGCAAGGCATTTTTCAACCAGGAAGTAAGCTGAATTTCAATGTCTGATTTATTTTCTGGTTGAGCAAGGTTTCTGTGTTACATCCTGATGGAAAAAAGGGTCGGCAGGTTGCTGTGAGGCAAAAAAATGGCTTTGGGGGCAGACTGTGGGCTGTGGGGTATGGTCAAGGCTTTGGGGTCCCCTCCTGCTTCTGCTTGAGATGGATGGGATGTCCAGAGCCCCCCTATTTTAGCTGCCACCACCCATTGATTTGAATCCCCCTTTGCACATCAGCCCAATTGGATATGGCTGGGGTTCCCCTTGCACTGTGCTTCCTGCTTCTATCTCTGCAGGGGCAGCACACAGACTGAGCAAAGGCAGGTGAAGCATGTGAGAGGAGAAGTACTATACAGGAAATGCTTTATTCTAAGCAAGAGATCTACATTAGCAAAAAGATATCTCTCTTCATGAAGGGTACCTTTTTTCAGGCACACCTAGGAGCTATAAGATACAGAATCATCTAGATAATTTCAATCAAAGTCAGTAAAATAATCATAAGTCCCTGACCTGAGTAGCTGAATACGTTCCCCATTCTGTTCACAGTACCAATGGGGATTCTGGGCTTGGATGTTCCTGGGGCAGGCAACTACGAGTTCAGGCTGTATGATCTCATCTGACCACTTCCACTGGGGACAGAAGGCACTTCATCCCAAGTCTCTGTTTGCTCTCCTTTGTTAGACTTACTTGCCTTGTGGTCACCTGAAGATTTTATAATTTCTCATGGAAGTGTCTGGAACAGCATTTGTCAACCTGTGCTCCAAGGAGCCCTTAGCAGCCGCTCCAGGAAAATGAAAGAAATAAAAATTGGATGAAATTAAAGAATAAGAATATATTCTTATTTATACTCCTAAATACCATTAACTTGTAAGACATAGGGTAGGCCTCTTAGGGACTCCCCCATAGAAATAAAGGCTCAGTGAGTTAAAAAGGCTGAAAACCCCTGGTCTGGAAGGTTCTCCCTAGTTGGCCATGTCACTGGTCAGCTGAACTCCAATTACTTGACTGTGACAATTCCCCAATAAAGATGAAACCTTAAACCCAACACCTCATTAACCCCTTTGCTTACCTAGAGGGGCAACTATCACCCTCAGCTGTGTTGATCAGATAATGAGGGCCCATTAGCACAGCTATACTTTCCCCACCCCTGTCCTAAATTTAGTGGGGGGGGGGGTTCCCAAGTGAATATGCATAGGACTTGCAGACTCACAGTGCAATCCTATCTTTGTTTATTTGGTAAGTTCCTTTATGATCAAGGAGATAATCAACTATTAATTGCAATTGTTTACCCGTTTCCTGTGAAATGAGGCCCATATTGCCAAGTAAGTGCATTTAGGACTGTCACCTTGTTCTTATTTAAGTCACAGATACAAACTTATTTACTGTAGCATCCCACGGAGTGTAGTGGAATCTCCTTCCTTAGAGGTCTTTAAACAGAGGCTGGATGGCCATCTGTTGGGGATGCTTCGATTTAAATTTTCCTGCATGGCAGGGGGTTGGACTGGATAGCCCTTGCAGTCTCTTCCAATTCTATGATTCTATGTACCTGCATTCTTGATGGAAGACTGGAGGCTATGTAACTTGTTAGCCTCATCTTAGAAACATAACTTGCAAATGCAATTTTACTGGCTGATAAATTGATTCAGATGTGTATCCTTGAGTTTAACTGAGCTGCAGATTGTACAAATTGCTTCCTAACATACCTAGGCTTGTACCTAAATATGAAAAATTAATGTACATTTTTGGACTGCAGTCTGCAGAAAATATAGTTTAGAAAAGTAAAAGACATATTAGCACATTATGAGATACAGGATTTGACTACAGTGTAAGACGTATCATTAGAAAGTAATGGAAAACATGGACAAGCTATTTCATTGTGTCATATTTTTTTATACTAGATTAGAATACTCCGGCTATTTTTTTTAAAGTCAAATACCATTGACTCTGTTTGCTGACAAATCAAAGAAGCTCTTTTCATATTTCCCATAAATATTTGCAGAAATATTTTATTTTACCTTGTTTAGTTTTGTTTTATTCCTACAGCATTGGAAAGTGGAATGGGTTAAAACAATACAGCCAGTAGTTTGCCTTTCCTCTGCTTTCTGTGACCTTGGCTTTCTGGTTGCCTGTTTATCAAAACAGCAGCTCCCTTAGAGACCTGCTGTACTTTCCCTGGGCAAAATTTATTCAGACTCTCTTATATGTAGATTCCTATGCTTGAACATTTCTATCCACTGTTGAATGTTTGTGTCCTCCCTTAAATTTGCTTGCAGCTTTTACACGATGGAAAAGTCTGACATTATTTTGAACAGCACAAATTCTCCTAACAATCTCAAGGTTTAACAGAGGTTCATGACCCTTAAATAAATGTGGATTTATCCATGAGCTTCCTCCTCTCCTGACCAAGGATAGTTGGCCTGTAAGGCTGCAGGTCCTTCATATCTCAAATGCAAAAAGCCTGAGCTGAACAGCTAGGCAGTGGGCATATAGAGCACATAAAGAAAATGGATGCTAAATCCATCATTGGCTATTTTTTTGGCAATGGGGGTGAGGAGAAGAACCATTGTAGCCATCTCCTGATAAATCTTCCTGCAGACCAAATATGAATGGTATAATTTCACAATATCCTGCTAGAAGATTTCAGCAGGAATTATGGGTTCCCATTGGATGATCTCGACTTCCACTTTCTTTCAGTCAGTGTTAATATGTTTGGATGTTTGTTGATTTCTTAGCACAACAGCTGGTCTCTGAGTGTGGAACTGCGTCATTGTCACACTGGTCCAGCGGAGACGTGTCTCAAAAGTGTGACTTTAGGTCTTGGATTGGTAAGTACAAGCTTCTTAATGGTATAATAAATAGAATAAGCAGACCAATCCACTAAAGGTTTGGATGGTTCATCATTGTGACTAATTTAAACCTTTGAAGATACATTTTAATTAGTATGGAGTTTTTCATCCTGGTACAGTTTACAAGAAATGAATATAATGGATGATTGTGTTTTCTTCTAATAGTGAATGTAGCTTTTGCTTTTTAAAATTCTAAGTTCTATTGTATTTACTTTAATATCTAAAGGTAGCTATATTGAAATTTGCTGATATTAAAAAGTACCACAGTTTAATCAGGGCAAGGCAATTTTGGTCCTAGAACTGCATACAGTCCTTAGTGTGCTTTCAACCCATCCACACCCATGGATCAATACAGCTGGCAAGAGTGGTCTGTCCTGCCCCATGCAGCTCACTGGTCATAAAGGTTGATGGAGGTACAGGAACATGAGTAGCAGGGGTAAAGTGAAAGAAAGTATGCCCTGGTCCATTTTTCACCTTCCTTCTGACCACTACTGATTTGGGGGCTTTCAACATCTTGAACATATTTTTTTAAAGTTTTTCTCTCACTAGTATAAAAGGGACTAAGTGTTCTGTAATCACTTAATAGTATGTGTTACATCATTTCTTTTGCACTGTTCTTGGTGTGTGCACGTGTGTGTGTGTGTGTGTATATATATATATATATAGTAATATAGTAATGTGGATATTAGCCTCTTTCAGCAGACAAATACATATTCCATAGCAATGGCAGCTTCTTCAATCACAAGATAAAGCATGAAGATTATTACGCTTCAGGTAAGATAAGACTTATTCTTTGTGCACAAAAGCAAGTCTGTGCAGAGACATTTTGCTGCCTCATATGCTCCCACAGTCCCAATTTGGCCGGAATGGTCCTGTTTAACCCTCTGTCATTCCACTTTTAAAGCTGCTTTTAAAATGTTACTGTTTCTCCCTTTGTCCTCATCTTACTCCCACTGCTGCAAACTGAGATTGAAGTTCAAAAGCATTTGCATTCAGTTAGCAAGAGGGAAAGGCAGGGAGGTGGCAGAAATCTGCCCTTTCCAGTAGGTTCAAACAAAACCAAACTGCTGCAGCCTCTCTTCATTTGTCTGTCCTTCCTCATTAATAACTGTGACCACACTGTCCCCATGTGTGAAATGTTGAAGGGAATGCTACCTGAGGTGGAGAAGCAAATTTTTGACAACCGCTCATCCTACTCACCCCTCCTTAAAGGTACCCAAGGCCAGTTGCACTGTTTTGGCACCTCTGACAGAAAATCTGACATCTGACATTTAGTAAAAAGGAAATAAAATAAATGAGAGTTTGCTGTCCTTTCTTGAAATCTGCTGCAACCCTACATAACAGCAAAAGAAAAGAAACTGAAATACAATTTAATATATAATCATGCTGTTTGGCTATTACTTTCTACAGATACAATCATCATCTTCAAACGAACTTCATCCTACATTGAAGCAGAAGTATACTTTGGCCTTAAAATACAAATACAGCTAGTCCCAACTATGCAGCTCTACGCCACGCTGCCATCAGGAAAATATGGAAGTACAAGAGGTAAGCTTGTGGCACAAATGATGTAATTATGGCTCAACAGCAGTTTTTATAAGGAGCTGTGTGTCAAGGATATTCAGGATTTTCAAAGTCAAAATTTCATCTTTTTGCTTTGGTACTATTACTTGTTCTGGTTAGACATGCTCACTGTTGCAGATGATGGTAACTACTGTGAAGATTCTCCTTCACTCTCATCCCTTTCCCAATAGTGGGCTATAACATCTCTCTGTTATCTTTGGTCTCCTATCAAAGAAAAGAACTTCCATCCTGTCCTTACTTGTTTGTATTCCCAGTGGGGTGGGAAAGCATATTGTTCTTTTTTATGTCAGATTGGAAATAATAGCAAGATTCCATCACCATACCAGTCATCTTTCCAATGGGTTACATGAGCAAGGTAGGGGAATTCAGATTTCCAAAATCAGATTTGAGATAATGGGCATCCCCCATGCAGAGAGAGATCTTTCTGCAGGGGAACAGATGCTGTGGGGAAGGAGTAATCAGATAACATTGCAAGAGAGAGTCAGGGCTACCGTCTGGGAAAACTGTAACAGGATTTTTGTGCAGAGTGAAGCAGAGATCTTCTCTATGTACAGAGGAGAAGAACCAGGCACTGGTGTGTGGAGGGACCTGCTAATATCACAAGAGGGAGTGGAACAAATGGAGGCTCATATGGCCTGCTGGCTTGGTCTAGAGGGGTCCAAAGGGGTCAAAAACCAATACAGCTCCCACTGATAGTTGTCACTTATCCTGGGATTGTCCCATGCAGGGACAATGCAAAAACAAAACAAAACAAAATAGCATATTGAGGTCAGAGAAATCTGTTAGCAATCCAAAGCATAATACAACCTCTTGCTCAGAATTATAGATGAAGAATGACAAATTGTAATATGAATTTTAAAATGAGCAACATTGAACTAGAATAGCAAAATTATCTAAAGAAGATATTTTCATTTGAGATAAAAGCAGGCACTAGATTGAGGGCTGAATTCCCTAAACTTCCTTTTCCTTACTTCTCAAACAAGCATAGTAGGACTAATTAAACAAGCCATTTAATGCAGGTTCACATTGATTTAATGCAGGTTCTCAATTAATCTGCCTGGACTGCATTTATGTGTGGTCCAACACAAATAGCCACAGAGTAGGTTACTTTGGTGAGATACTTAATTTTAAAAGTAATACTTTATGCAACAATTTTCTGGCTGGGAGACAATGCATAGATTCTGATGCATTCTTAGCAGAATGTATGACATTCTGTTTTATTGTACCATTTGTTGTGTATCTCTTCAAGATATTTGAAAATACTGTATATATTCGTCTATAAGTCTAAAAATTTATGCCCAAAAATTGATCCCAAAATCCCAGCTCGACTTATTTATGGCTCACTATGGAAATGTGATAGCAGCTCTTTCAGATTTCCCCATGCAGTGCAGAGAGGAGTTTATTTCTCTCTGAAGCCAAGCAGAAAAAGCCCTGGGTGATTGATCAATATTGCTGTTTGTTTAAGAGTCCATCTCCTGCCCTAGCTTCTGGGTGAAATGAAAGCTGAAACTATGATCAAAAAGCCTCAATGAGAGTCTCTCTTGTCATATGCACACACAGTGCAATATGCACACACTGAAGGCGTCTGCAAGTTTTACCCTCGACCTATCCATGGGTCATGGCAAAATCCATAATTTTGGCCCCAAAATCTGACCTCAATCTATACATGAGTTCGATTTATAGTATATACAGTAGTGACTCAGCCCACTTTTGGGGGCAATGCTTCAATATATTATAAAGAGCATTGCCTGTCTGGGCCAACTGTCCCTATCCCATTCAGAGAAAGATCTCTGCATAAGTGTTATTCTTAGATAAAAATGAAGCTACTATTTTCCTTTTCTTGATGGATAAAACTAAAAATGACATCACTCATTTCCCTCAAAGTCATATCAAATGTGTTTTGATGACTTTGACAATTGTGTCTGATGTTGAACCAGCTCCCACATCAAGGAGAAACAGCCAAAATAATTCCGTCACAGCTAAATTACACAATATGTTCCCTGTAGGATGAATACATGAGTGCTCCCAACCATCAGCAGCCATGCAGTCATGTAAAGAATGTAATATTTCAACTATACATACACTGATACAATCAGCAGTCCTCTCTGAAACCTATTTCTTTGCTTAAACTGCTTTTTCCCCAAGCCAGACTTGAATATCATAAAATGCTGAGATATTTGCCTGTGGTAATCATGCCCAGTTCATATCAAAGCTTGAAAAAAAACATTTTTAACTACAAGTCCCAGAGTCCCCAGCCAATATTATACCTGGAAAAGGTCACTTTTTTGAGCTCGGAGTCATATATTACATTACCCATGCAAGTGTGTAACTTGGATGATCAGCACTCATGTTCATTGCTTTTTGTTACCTGCAGTAGTTTCAGCAAGTAGGCTGGGAGTCATTTGAGTATATTGCATACAGTATACTGAGTATATTGCATAAAATAGATTTATGTTATGGACATCCACATAACATAAATCTGCAAATTGTGGGTTTCTATTCCCCCCTCCCATTTTAAAACACCTTTATCCATTTTATAATTTCTTTATACTGTAACATACATTTATGAACTGAGAAGGGGACCACCAGAATATATAGTCTTAGGTTACAGTAGAATCCCCATCACTTTACATACAGGTAGCATGTCGCAGTGATTTGAATGTTGGACTTTGACTCTGGAGAGCAGGATTCAAATCCCCACTTAGCTATGAACAACCACCGGTGACCTTGGGCATGTCACATCCTCTCAGCCTGAGGGGAAGACAGTGGCAAACTCCCTCTGAACAAATCTTGTCAAGAAAACCCCATGAACCTTAGGGTTGCCATACGTTGGAAATGACTTGAAGGCAAACCACACACTACAAACATTATAGGAAAGGCAGTAGCAACTAGTGGTAAACCTGCTCCAGTTTGAACTTTTAAGGAATTATCCAAGATGCTGCAGCTACCTGGGGGACAGAATTTAGCACTTTGGATATGTCCTTTAAAGATGAGATTAAAAGCCATAACCAATTCACCACCATCCTGACATGGAAGCCAGCAGCCCCTCTGGAGGAAGAGGGAACATGGATATTATTACCATGGGGCCAGGGGTCGGTGCACACTTGAATAGCAACTGTGTGATGCATTGACCTTTTTTTGGTGTGTGTTAAATTTTTTTGTTTGGCTTAATCTTGATGGATTCCATCTCTGATAGATAATGATTGAATGGAGAACCTCTTGAGGATATTTTCATCTCTCATTCCAAGGGCTTTCTAGCTGCAGACTCTTTTGATTTGATTATTTGGTTGGGAATATATATAGAATGCATAGTCCTTTAATAAGGATATTTATTAGTATTCTCGACTCACGTAAGAATAACTGCTAGTCCTTAAGACAATGACTATATTGCTTTGCTTCTTGAACAATATACTTTCTGTTGTTAACTGAAAAGTGAATGACTTCTGTTTTCAAGTTCTCTTTCTTCCTGCTTTTCAGATGGGTTATGTCTACTAGAGGTAGCATAGGCTGAGGCAGTTCACACTTTCTCTTCTGGTGCTGGGTCTATTTGCGTTTTGGCTGTTCAAAGCTAACAGATACTTCATACTTTCAAGGCTGCAATTGTACAACTTACCTAAGCGCCACTAAACTGAGTTCTCATGTATAAATAAATGTGCATAAGATTCTTCTCTATAAGCCACCTTGAGAGGTTTTTTATCCTGAAAAGCAGCCTGAGACTCTTAGGAGGCAAACATAAAATTGGTCTGTCAAATTCATGTATTTGCCAAATGGTGACCTTGGGCAAGTTGCACTCTCTCAGCCTCAGAAGAAGGCAATGGCAAACCCCCTTTAAAGAGAATTGCCAAGAAAACCCCATGATAGATTTGCCTTAAAGTCTCCATAAATTGTATACAACAGCAGCAACAACAGAAATGTGTGTGCTAAATTATACATTAATTTATGTTGTTTACAGTGATAAAATGAATTTAGGTTTGACAAGAAGGCAGGTATGGGATATGTTTCAATTTCCCCCCAGATTTATATCCCCCCCCCAAGCAAATAGGCAAACAAAACCAGTGCATTTTTTGCCTCTTGGCTTCAACCGTTCTAGAAATTCTATATCCCAAGGACTTGGATTTGATTGTTCACCTGAGTCCCACCCAGCTCTGTTTTAATATGATACTGATGGTGAAGGAAGAAAAACATTTTGTGATTTTATTTTGGTCATCTACAGGGCTCTGTGGTTCATTCAATAACAACGCAGAAGATGATTTTATGTCCAGTCAGAACATCCTGGAGGTGACCCCTGAAGCATTTGCAAGGTCCTGGGAAATTATGACGTGTCCTAAAGCCAGGCATCCTTCATGTACCAGCATAGAAAAAGGTAACCATTTTAGGCGTGCGACTCTGACTAGATAGAAATGCTTTTAATGGAACTGTAGTAACATGCCCCATGATCTTGAACTGCTCATTAGAGGATAAGCAGCCATTTATAGTTTCTGGTTTCTATCAGGCCTAGACTTGACAATTCTGCTTTCAATATCAATTTCAGCCTGATATCATGCAAAACCAAAATGAAAGTCATTTTGTAGAGTTATTTATTTCCAATTGGAATTGTTTTTAAGGGTTTCTGTAGTCTATTCACTGCTTCCTTATAGAACATCAAAGTACAGGCTGAGAATCCTTTATCTGGAATTCCAAAATTTGAAATATTCCTAAATCCAAAATTGTCCACATTGGTGATTGAGACAGTGACACCTTTGCTTTCTAATGGTTCAGTATGCACTTCATTTCATGCACAAAATTATTAAAAATATTATGTATAAAATTACTTTCAGGATATGTGCATAAGGACTATATATAACATAAATGAATTTCACGTTTAGACTTGTGTCCCATCTTTACGATATCTTGTTATACATACGGAAATATTCCAAAATCAATAAAATATTTTTTTTTAAATTCAAAAATCCCAAACATGTCTGGTCCTAACCATTTTAGATAAGGAAGACTCACCTGTATACATACATTATTTTCCCTGTGGGTCCCTCTCCCCACCATTCCCTGTACCTGTTTCTTCCTCCGGGTCACTATCAAGTGCTAAGATGACTTTGACTTTGCTGATATATACTAAACAGTTGAATTTGTAGTTGTAACTGGGACATACAGATGGGCATGCTGGAAATACATGAAGCAGTTGTATAGAGGTATCATGTATATAATGTACCAACTACATAAAGAAAATTAAGAACAGTCAGCTCTTGGTTGTACTGATTGCTGAAAGAGCATATCAGCTTATTGTAGATTCATGTTATGTTCAGTTTTAGCAATGATACCATCATGGAATTATATCCTTAGGTTTAGAACTGTTAAAATGAAGTGTTCTTCAAAATAAATAATTTTAAAATAGATGGATAAATAGTTGATTTAGATAATGCAGATAAAATAGACAATGTAATATGTGTGATTCCATTCCACCAATGTATGTCTATTGGGAAATGATGGTGATATGGCAAGATGTTGTGACATTTAATTAATCCCAAAGTATCTTCATATTCTAGAATCCAGTATAATACTTCTGTTTTTAACCTTTATCTTAGTCTATATTAAAAATGTATACATTACTTTTTCACTCGCGAGGGCCCTAAAAGTACAATTATTACTCATAATAATCCACATTCCAAAATTAACAACCCAAACAGTGTAGTTGCAGCATTGTAGTGGCATCTAGTGATTACTAAGGCACATTACAGCAGTGGATAAAGAACCACTGTTTTCATGTTCTCCAAGGTCTAAAATGATATGGAGAGATGTCACTTCACAATATCATGACAAAAGTTTTCTGCTTCCTTTGTTTAGTAGATACACTTCAATGCAGGTGTGGCAGCTATGAAACCACCCAGGTATAAACATGTGAACAAATCAAAAATAAATAGCTTCTGTGACGGATTCCATCCCTTGGGCTCCTGTCACTTACCTGGCCCCTTAAGATCTCTCCCAGATCTGGTACGTAGACCTCTAGGTGGCTGCTATTCTGGGCAAGTGACAGTGTTTATCTGTGGGTTCAGGGTGGTAAAGCATGGCCAGTCTTCCCTTTCACTTCTTAAATGCAAACAGCTAGACACAGTTGTAGAAAATAAAATCAGTAAATATTTAATATATAACAAATCAGTTGAACATAAAATCTCTGAGGCTTTTTCCACATTCCCAGCTCTCAAAACCATATTCTTCAACCTGTTTCTGACTGCCTGAACTAAGGGTGTAGCCACACTGCAGAATTATAGCAGTTTGACACCATTTTAACTGTCATAACTCTGTTCTACAGAATCCTGGGATTTGTAGTCTGATGAGACACCAGAGCTCTCTGACAGACGAGGCTTAATAACCCACCAAACTACAAATTCCAGGATTCTATAGGACAGAATAATGGCAGTTAAAGTGGTGCCAAACTGCTTTAATTCTTTAATGCTTTAAAACTGCATAGGGTGACTATACCCTATGTCTTTTTATTGGCCAGGTTCTAGGTTGCATCCTTCCCCACAGCATTGCATGAGTGGTGATAGGCTTGCTTTAACCAGGCTTATCCACTTTCTCTATTCAGAGCTTCCCTTAACTATATAGCACTGTCACAATGTTGAATTCCTTTTTCTATAACATAGGGACACTTCAACCCTAGCTACTTTGTAGTGATATTGTGTTATCTTGATAAGATGAAATCTCCCTACAGATCCTTAACAAGCATTCTGTCCCTCACACACCAGATTTTGCTGCCACTTCCAATGCCTTCTCATAACTTGTTCCCCCGCTAAACTCATCCCACAGGTTCTCCTCATCGGACATCTCAACTACTCTTTCTGTCATTTCCTTCCAGCTGCCAGATCCTTCCTGGTTTTTATTTGTAAATGCCTTTTTAGCAGTGGTTGCCGGGAGTCTTCCCTCTCTCTCATCTTGCTTTAAATTTCTTTAAATTAACAAATTAATGATTTAACCAATTGTAACTAAAGTAATGAGCAGTTTCATCCTAAAATCAATGTAAAGCATAAAACACTCTTAGAATAAGAAAAACATTCCTAAATTACAAGGATTTCTTAGTTGCAGCCCAGTGCCATGGCTCTGTAAGATTGACTTCCTGGTTTTGTGTTGTTTATTTGTTTGTTTGTTTAGGATTTTATAAAATTTTCATTTCTGCAATCCAGATTTGTTCACACCTACTGTTCCTACCATAATTTAATCACGCAGATTATATTTCATACAGGAATTAATTTGTACTTTATTTTACTACAGAAAAATTTGCCAAAGAAAACTGTGCGATCCTTACTGATCCCAATGGAGTATTTGCTGCTGGCCATTTTACAGTGGACTACAGATCATACTATGAAGTATGAAACGATTCATTACAGCTAAGTGTGCAATGATATAAAATTCACTTTGCCCTGTTCCAGCCATTTTTATGGCTGCTCATACTGTGACAAATATATAGAACTTTCCTATGTTCTGTGTTGACTTGTGCAATTTATTTCGCTGGGTGGAAGGATGGTTGCATTCTTTCCCACAGATTAGCTGGTAAAAAGTAACTCTTGGAGCTTTATCACACCAGCTTTTTGTCCTCACAACAATCACATTAGTGTAGCAAATGGGAAGATAGCAGTTTGAAAATGTTCAGTATCACACTTCTCTGAAATTGTGTGAGTTTTGTCAATGTATGGTCCCTTCTGCACTGGCTCCATTACTGCACCTTCCAAGCCTTTCAGCATATGTTTGCCTTTGCCAAGTTTGTTTTTACTCCATTACATTTGGGGTTTTTATTTTTTTCTACAATTACACAATCACAGCAAAAACAAATGTAAAAAAACTGAAAGGCACAGAGTAATAACTACCCATGTATGCCTGAGAATAGGGGAAGGGGGAGAGGAGGAGAATCGCACCTCTTATGCTTTGTGATAGCCCTCAGTTGTTACTACCATGGAATGGACTTATCAGTAGCAAGGGACTAATGGAATAGGAGTGATATTCGGAACCTATTGATGCGTTTTCCCTGTCAATGAAAAGGTGCACTACAGAAACAAAGGAAATGCAAAGCAGCAACTGAATAGACACAGTGTTGTGTGATGAGTACTAGCCAAATATGCTAATATCTTGCTTTAATTCTGATTTACTACCTCGTGTGATAAAGTCCTTGGACAGAGCTCAAAAGTAACCAGATCCAAATACGATGTCATTCATAATTATTTTCCTCCTTTATAACTAAGGCATGATGACTTCATGTTGCAATTGTAATGTGACAAGGAATTACTTTATTATGTTGTGAGATAACACTAAAAGGCTTTTATTTATTTATATAGTTATAGGTTATGTGTAACATTTGTTTTTGTACCACAGACCAGCAGCTTGTTGCATACTGATGTTTTTTTCCCAGTAATAGTAATTGAAGAGTAGTTATAGAAAAGTATAACTTGGAATAGTAAGAAAAAAGTGGATACTTCTAAAACTCTGTCCTTGTAATGGTAACTGTTATGGGGTGGGGGAGTTGAACTATAACTGTAACTAGTTACTTTGAATGACATTTAAACTCTGCTCCTTAGTGGATTGTGAGTGGATTTCTCCCCTTAGCGTCAAGTCTAGTTTCCAGAATGAAGCGTCATCTGGATTTTCTTTGGAATGTCTCTTAAATGAAAATGTAAAGTGGACATAATAGTGATATTACCCATGTGCTTATCTGTACTCTTTCTGTTCTGCATTAATAACATTCAGAAATGAGCAGAAGAGACTATGAGATAATCTCCTGAGCCTCTTACCAAAACTACAATAAGGTGTTATAAGGTTGCCAGTTATTTGCTCTAGTTATTTGTTTTGTAAATCCACAGAATAAGCCTCTAATCCTCTAAACTGCTTTGTGAGCCTCACCAGTGCTTTTGATTATAATTGTGTCAAAGGAAAGCTAAAAGTGTCAAGGAAGAGTATCATCATTATTATTTTTTTGTCTAACAGAAATGTATTATATCGACTTGTGTATGTGAAGAAATCAAGGATTGTTTGTGCACAGCACTAGGAAACTACGTCAAGGCATGTGCTAAACATGGAGTGTACATAACTGATTGGAGAACGGGAATATGTGGTAAGATGATGGGAAGCTACTTCACTTTAGAATAATTGCTTGACACTCTTGCCTCCAACAAAATCTGATTTGGGAAGATGTATTTTGGAGCAATCAATAACAATTAATATTTTTGGGTTCATTAGAGAGAAAAAGAGCAAGTCACTGCTAAGTGAAATGTTGCCATGTGAAATTGGTATGTGAAATGTTGACCTTCTTAACACATTGGTGTCTCATCTGTGACTCTGACAATAAGATGGGAACACTTGGCTGGCATCAATTAAGAGCCATGAAAAATGGGGGCCTGTTTGTGCAACCAATGTGTTTTATACAGCTGGAAAATCACAGGACTTTAGGGACAGTTCACAGGACCATTTTTTAAATCCTATATGTAGAAGTGCTGTGATAGTAGCCTGTTAAGTAGCCTGTCTAACTGATCTGACAGTTTCGGTTGCAATCAAATGCCCAAACCAGAACTATGTTGACTTCAGTTGTATGTATATTGACTGGGGAATTTATCACATGGTACAGATCCTGTGCAGAAACTGGATTTAAACTGGATGCCCCCCCCCCCCGGCAAAAGTAGGTAGTTTTTCAGGCAACGTTTAGGGTTAACCTGAACAGAAAGTAGAAAAAACACAAATCAGACAATGTTCGTGTATTGAGAATTAACACAACATTAACCCAAATGGAAACTAGACAAAACCTGCTCCTTTTTACTTTTTTAAAAATCCCAAAAGTAAAAAGGGGTGGGTTTTGTCTACTTTCTGTTTGGGTTAATGTCACATTAACCCTGTCTTGTGTGAAAAACTACCCGCTTTTGTGGTTTTTTTCTGGTTTTTAAATCCCGTTTCTGCATGGGATTTTTGCAATTTGCCCCCATGTGATGAACTCTTGGGTCAGCTCAAAACAGTGGAGAAGCTGCTTTTGCTGGAAATAGGGATGTAATGAGATCAGATACCTGTAAAGCCACTGATCTTTGATCAGCTTCTGGCCAAAATTCTAAGCCAAAATTCATATTATAATTTCCCCCTTTTAGTCTGGCTGCTTAATATCTAGAAGTATCGTTTGTTGGTTTGAGGTCTGCATTTTAACTTGACAATTTATATCATCTAATTCATTTTATATGGGGATGGAAGGTGCATAGACAATGTGAATTTCCAAATACATAGGCCTGAATCCAATAGTTGTCATTGTGCTAGCAGTATAGAGACTTCTATTGCAGTAAACTAATTTCCAGATTTAATTCATGAAGTGGATCCTACATAATTTTCCATTGCAATCAGTTGTACAAAACATAGCATATGTATGCTTTCTCTCCTGACACTGCTTGTGCAATGGTTAAATTCAGCACAAAACTAGCAGAGGATTTGAGGGGGACTTTGCACCACTTGAATCCCATTAGCTCTAGACCATAGTCAGATATTTATGAAGAACTTTTGTTGTTGTTAAGTGCCCTCAAGTCAACTTCGACCATTAGCAACCCTGTGAATGAGGTATCTCTTAAGACTCCATGTCCTCAGTGGATCTGCTCAGTCCTTGCAAACTTAGGTCCGTGTCCTCTTTGATTGAATCTATGCATCTGGTGTGTGGTCTTCCTCTCTTTCTACTACCCCCTAGCTTTCCAAGCATTATCGTTTTTTCTAGTGAATTATGTCTTCTCACGATTTGGCCAAAGTACAACAACCTCAATTTAGTCATCTTGGCTTCTTGGGAAAGTTCAGATCCAGTTTGCTCTTGTAGCCATTTGTTTGCCTTTTTAACCATCCACAGTATCCACAGAACTCTTCTCTAGCCTCTCATCTCACATGAGTTGATGTTCTTTCTATCAGCTTTCTTCACTGTCCAGCCCTTGCCCCCATACATAGAGATGAGAAATATGATGGTATGAACAATCCTTACTTTAGTGTTCAGTTGTATATTTTTGCACTTTGGATCTCTCCTAGTTCTTTCATTGCAGCTTTTCCTAGTCCTAGTCTTCTCCTGATTTCTTGTTTGCAATTTCCGTTCTGGTCAATTATTGATCCAAGATATGGGAAATCTTTGACTATTTTAATTTCCTCATCATCTATACTGAATTTGTGAATGTCCTCTGTGGTTATTATTTTATATCACTTGTATTTAATAGTTCACATTTACTTTCCATTGATTATGAAAATATGCTGATGGTGCCCAGATTAAGTCTATGCAAAGATTTTTGCTTAATGGTTGCAACTGTCATAATAACATTTGCTATTTCACCATAGAGATATTCTAGAAATGCAAACAGAAACAAAATTTCTCTGAGCAAAATCTGAGAAGTTATATAAATCCAAATTCTGTCTGATTCTTCTCTGAGTATCTGGAAACTGTACCTAGTCATTCTCCAGGTGACAAGCAAGTCAATTAATTGTGGAGTAAAGCATGAAATTAACTTTCCAAGTGGTTAACATCTATGGTTTTTGAACAAATTTGATACTTACTTGGAAATCATTGGGTGATCAATGACTCCCCAACCACTGTTTTAAAGTGATGGTAAAATAACCATAAGGACTCTGTAGCTCTGTTTGCCTTGAGATTCATTAACTGAAATTTATGTACTGTTTCCATTTGATATACAGCAATTAGCTGAAATACATTCCTGGCAACATTTATTATTATTTTCCTTGGTTTATTAAGAGATTTATAAGATTTCCTCCTCACTAATTTTATTTTCTGAATTAAAGCCAGACTTACTCAACTGGCCTGTGCGTTTAAAAACAAAACAAAACCAATGGAGTTCTGGAATAGAAATCACATCATTGATCTCTGTTTCATCTGATTGATCATCTAATTTATGTGTAGTTCCAGCCAACAATTTCTTCCTGAATGTGACTGGAGGCTGCTAGAAGTTATAAAGGAACAGAAAAACAACATTTGGCCATTTGAAGCAAAATTGGAACAAGAAAAAGGCTCCTCCAGACTGCTCAATAGTTCAGGGAAATGTCAGAGCTTTCTCTTTTGGGATTTCATTCTTGTAACCATTATTTCTATTGCCATGTCCATTTGTCTGCATTTGTACCAGGTTTTTAGCCTTCGTTTGCTCATGGTTGTAGCACTTCTTCCAAACTGCATATTTATTTTCCTCCCTGCCATCCCCTCTCTAGGCGCAGAACCCCTCCTTTATTCTCCTCCACATTGTACACATTTCCCATCTTGCACATTGTATCTATTTTCTAGTTCTACTTTTTATGTATTTTTAAATAATTTGTATAGTAATAGTGTTAAAGTGATATAAGACTATACCACTTTAGCATTGTAACTCTAAAAAGAGGAGGAAAATAAGAAATATTCAGTCTGGTAAGTGGGACATCCACATGAGGGGAAGAATAATTCAGCCTGATAACTGGAACTATACTGAGGGAATGAATGCCAGTGAGAGACTACCAAGGCAAATGTCATGCCCTCATTTGAAATCTCATAAGTGGGACCTTCCAAGAATATAGTAAAAGGAATGAAGATAGTGGATACAGATCTGTAACATTGATCCTCTCCTGTATCAGAAATTCATGGGTAGGTTTTATTCCCACCCTGCAGTGGGAATAAATAGTTGCGTTTAGTACTGAAGATTTATGAGAAAACACCTGCAATAGGAAGAACTGAGAGTGGGTAGAAGGGTGAGGAGGTAAGTATTTCTATCATCTAACTTAGTTTTCTCACCTACTATGTTCCAAAAATAAAAGGCAAATTATGGCAGACTGAGAGTGCTATTATATATATATATATAGGTTTTCATGAGAGAAAATGCCATGGAATTGAGTGGTGTTTGCTTTTGAGCAGATATGCAGTGCTAGAAAAAGATACTGCCTCTGAAGATGATTGTTCTACACGCCCCAGTATATATTTTGTCACTATTAATTACTGTCTTGGTTTGTAATCCTTCTTTTCCCCATATACCCAAGACAACTAACAGCAGTGGGAAAATAGAAATAAAACATAGTTTTCTGTGGGTTTACCAGACTATGTGACCATGTTCTGGAAGAATTTATTCCTGACGTTTTGCCTGCATCTGTGGCTGGCATCTTCAGAGGGTGGTGGCATGGAAGTGTGTGGGTTATATATACATGTGTGACCCTTGGTTGGGAAGAAGTGATTTACATGTTAATCTGTATGTTGGTCTGTTGTTGAATGGCAAGGCCTCAGAGTGGGAAGATATGTGTGGTGATGTGTGTTTATTTAATTAGTGATCCATTGTCTGGGAAATGCCCTGACCCTGGGTAATGTTCATTTGCATTTATTTTGGTGTTTTTCAGGACTAGTATACAAACTCTTTTTTAACTTTCAGTGTTTCTTCTTTCTTGTTGAAGTTGTCCAAAGAACACAAGAGACACTGCAGACTGAGCCAGCTAGAAAAATCAGCACTAGCAGAACACACCATAAACTAACCTGGGCATAGAATCCTACTTGAAAACACTGAAATTCTGGACCATGCCAACAACTACCAGGTCAGAATGCATAGGGAGACCATTGAAATCCACAAATACCTGGACAGCTTCAACAGGAAAAAAGAAACACTGAAAATAAACAAAGTTTAGCTACTAGTCCTGAAAAACACAAAAATTAAGACTCAATACATGCAAATATATTTGAATGGGAAGGCCCAAGGCCTCGCCATCCAACAACAGACCAACACACAGATTAACATATAAATCACTTCCTTCAACCAAAGGTCACACAAGTATATATAACCCACACACTTCCATGCCACCATCCCCTGAAGATGCCAGAAACAGATGCAGATGAAACCACAGAAAACTGTGAAAGCCTTCAGCTTCACACAGAAATAAAACAATTAGCACCAATAATGAATTGTAAGAATAAGATAATCAGATATTATCTTGTGGCAAGATACAAAATACTGGCTTTTTTTTTACAGATGATAATATTTTGCAGATGTTCACAGTTGTCCTCCCTCCCTTCCTGTTTCTAACAGAGCAAAATTGTGAAGAAGGCAAAGTCTTCCAGTATAATGCAAAAGCCTGTAACACCTCTTGTCGTTCCTTTTCGGAGAAGGATTTGAGTTGTGATGTAGAAGGCAGCCCAGTAGATGGATGCATTTGCCCTGAGGGCCTATATAAAAATAGCAAAGGAATGTGTGTTAAGCAAAATATATGTGATTGTTATGTGGATGATAAAGTGCTGATGACAGGTCAACGTATTACACTGAAAAACTACACATGGTATGTATATATATATAAATTCATCCATCTAGATAATTATAGGTTCAAAGCATTTCTAACTGGATATACACCTAGCCAAAACTACACTTAGCCAAAACATGTTCCTTAGTTGCCCAGTCCCAGTGTGGAAATTCTCTTCCTGTAATCTGTTCATGTGCCACTTCAGAGATCCACCCACAGATGGGAATTTGACCTGCTCTCTTCTCTTTCCATTAGTCCCCAGAACCAAGTGAAAATAATCTGCTGAAGAATCCTATCAAATGTTGGCAGGCAGTGTTATGGGAAAGTTGCAGAGAATGGGATCAGGCTGTGTAAGAGCTGCCCACTCTCCACAGTTCAGTCCTCTGTATTAAACAGCAAAACTTTTATTTCATCAACTGGATAATTTAACAGTAAGGCATTTGCAAACAGAACCAACATAATTTTTGAACATAAACAAGCTGCATCCTGGAACTGTGGGCTTTTACTTATTTGTTCATAAACCAAAATACTGTTGCCCTCTTCTAATTTGCCCTCTACTCTCACATATTTTCACTTTAGGCATTTTCAAATTTCCCATTAGACATGCCTTGATAGGATTCATTCCAGGTTCCTCCCACAGACATCTGTGCATTCTTCAGCCAAGCAATTATTTCTCACCAGAACAAACACTACAACTCCCATCAGCTGAATACCAAGCTTCTGTTATATGCCAATCTCACATGTCATCATTTAAAACTTATCTATATATACTTTATAAACTTTATGCATTACCACTATGACACTTTCAATAAACAAAAAGAAAGAGAAAAAAATATGGATGACAGAAAAAACGCTACAACCAATAAAGAAAAGAAGAGAGAAAAACAAAAGGGAGATAGGAACAAACTAAGAATTATAAATGCAACAGCTTGTGCGGAAAGATAAAGAAAATTATTACAATGACCAATGGAGAGAAATAGAAGACAACAACAAAAAGGGAAGAACAAGAGATCTATTTCACAAGAGCCGGGAAATCAGAACATTCAAACCAAGGGACACTCTATGACAATAAAAATAACATAATTCAAGACCAGGAGGGAATGAAAAGATGTTGGATGCAATACACAGAAGAATTATACAAAAGAGACGACAAAATGAAGGACACATGTAACAAAGAGCCATATGAAGATGAACTACAACTCCTAAAAAGTGTGGTAGAAACGGCAATAAGAGAAATAACCGGGGAGGGGGGGGGGGAGAATAACCAGGAATAGATGATACTCCAATTGAACTGCTGCAATCTACATTGACAGAGGCAACTCTAGTGCTAACCAACATATGTCATTATGGAAAACAAAATGATGGCCAACAGATTGAAAGTGACCAATATACATCCCCATCCACAAAAAGGGAGACACAAGAGGCTGCAGCAACTATGGGATCATAGCACTGATCTCCCCTGCAAGCAAAATCATGCTCAAAATTCTGCAATATAAACTTCAACTGTACATGGAGGGAGAAATTCCATAGGTTCAAGCGGGATTCAGGAAAGGAAGAGGCACTAGGGACTACATTGCAAACATAAGATGACTAATGAAGCGCACCAAGGAATTCCAAAAGAAAATCAGCATGTGCTTTATTGACTATAGCAAACCCTTTGGCTGCATAGATCATGAAAGGCTATGGAATGCCCTTAAAGATGTGGGAGTGCCAACACATCTGATAATCCTGATGAGGAATTTGTACTCAAGACAAGAGGCTATTGTCAGAACAGAACACAGAGAAACAAAATGGTTCCCAATTGGCAAAGGGGTCAGACAAGACTGCATCCTTTCACCCTATCTGTTCAACTTGTATGCAGAACATATTATAAGAAAAGCAGGCTTAGACACAGAAGAAGGAGGAGTGAAAACAGGAGGAAGGAATATCAACAATCTAAGACATGCAGATGACACCATAATACTAGCAGAAAACCTCACAGACCTAGAACACTTACTAAGGAAGATCAAAGAAGAAAGTGCAAAGGTAGGCTTAATGTTGAACATAAAGGAAACAAAAATAATGACCACCGAGGATCTTCGCAAGTTCAACCTAGGCAATGAAGAAATAGAAATAGTAAAAGAATTCCTAAACCTGGGATCAAACATTGATAGAAATGGGGACTGCAGTCAGGAAATCAGAAGATTAAGAATGGGGAGGGTGGCTATGAAAGAACTAGAAAAAATTCTAAAATGCAAAGATATACAACTGAGCACAAACATTAGAATCATAGAAGCCACTGTATTCCCTATTACCATGTATGGATGTGAGAACTGGACAGTTAAGAAAGAAGATAGGAAGAAAATCCATTCATTTGAAAAGTGGTGATGGAGAAGAGTGCTAAGGAGTGCTGAAGCACACAACACACACATACATGTCTATATACATATTCCTGTTATAAACTGTGGTAATGAGCTCTAATCATTTTGCATAAAGATAATATTATGTTATCACCTTCCTCCTAATAGTAATACTCCATGTTTGAAACAAGATAACTGCTGACAAAAGCTTCTACTGAAAGTAGCTTCTGTTAATTTATAAAACCCCTCAGTTCAAACTGGGTATCCTCCAGTTCAGATTGTGCACCACATGCTATCCCTCCATTGAAGATAGTGCCCTAGTAAACAGGGTGCATGTATCCTGCTCATGTATGTTTTTGTTTTTTAATGATATGGAGTCCAATACAACTGTTTTTTCCACTACCGCAGCAATAAATATAGAGACCGCAACAGGGGCAGCTTTGAAGAGTTGCAAATATGAATGCAGGCAGATGCGTGAGACATAGGTAACTCACAAATTGCTCACCCTTGCCTTAATGCATAAGGAGATTCTTATGAAAGAAAGTGCTTCCAACCCATATTTTAGGGTAGCTTCCAAGGCAGGCAGCTTAAATATATTTCTTTTTTGTTTGTTTGTTTGTTTGTTTTGTTTAAATTTTACAGTGTTTGCCAAAGAGGACAGTTCTTTTGCCACAATCCTACAGACCTTAAACCTGGTAAGTATCGCATACCAGAGAATAGATTTAAATGCAACCTGCTCTTCAATATGTAGAGAGATTCTTGTAGCACCTTTGAGACTAACTGAAAGAAAGAAATTGGTAGCATGAGCTTTCGTAGACTTCTGAGGAAGTAGACTGATGTCTACAAAAGCTCATGCTGCCAATTTCTTTCTTTCAGTTAGTCTCAAAGTTGCTACAAGATCTCTCTACATACTAATTCCACAGACTAACATGGCTATACCTTTGAATTCTACCTGTTTTTCAAGTTGATCCCTAGTTTGGGAGCGACATAGGAGCCTCAGGTACTTTCTCCCCCTTCCAATCCAGACATTGAAAGAGTATCTCCACTTCAGCAGTTAAGTATGGTTGTTGACCTGAGAACAAGCTACAATCTTAAACTAACTTTCAACTATGATTTAAGAAACTAGCTAGCTCTGGAACTGATAGCTGTAACTTTCCATTCATCTAGGTGAAATGGGAAACGATGGGTGATCAGAGAATTCTTGGCTTATCAAGATGTATTTTGGAAGGGGAAAGATGGGGCTGCATAAATGGGCAAAATGCCATTCAACCTAGGCCACAGTGGTAAAGGAACAGCTTTTAAAAAATAAATGAAGAACATTTAGACTTATGTACAGTGGGTCCTGCTGGGGTTTTGCTCCAGGACCCCCTTGTGGATACCAAAATCTGTGGTTGCTCAAGACCCATTAAATACGATGGCATAGTAAAATGGTGTCCCTTATATAACATGGCAAAATCAAGGTTTGCTTTTGGAATTCATATATTTTTAAAAATATTTTCAAGCCATGGATGGTTGAATTAGTGGATGGGGGAAAATCTGTTGTTATGGAGAGGCAACTGTAATCCTCCTTTCCTTTTTTTTCCCCTTCAGTAACCTGTGGAGGTGGAGCTGAATTTGTTACTTGTTCTGACCCAAATGCAAGGAGAAGAGTTGAGAAAACATGCAATAATCTGAACATGCCTCACTTGTCTGTAAGTTAAAAGCCAGAAAATGCTCTTGAAAGCTCATGTTGCTCCTACTTTGGTAAGCTAAATAGGCCTCAGTATGGAAAATGAAAGGATGAGAAGCTGCTGGGACCATTGTGCTTTCCTTTTCTGAAAAGCCCAAGTGAAGAAATAGGAATTCAGTGTAATAAAATTAGATAATCCTGATTTCAGGAAAAATGTATTTTGCCCACAAGCAAAATACCTATAGTAAAGCAGTCCAATGTTGCTAGACAGTGAGCTGAATGACCAGTACAAACTACTGCTAGCCACAGTATTACCTAGACGTATGCATTGGTCCAAACTAGACAATATAATGAGTGGGACCCTAGCTGAGTGGTAGGGCACATGTTTTGCATGTAGAAGTTCCCAGGTTCGATCTCTGGCATCTCCAGTCAAAGGGATCATGTGCTTGATGATATGAAAGACTTTGGCCTGAGTGCTGGAGAACTGCTACCAAACAGAGTAAGACTGCTGAGCTTGAATCTAGGCTGAATCTCTGTCCTTTACATCATCTAGTTACTAATAAAAGGAGCTTATCACTTGGCTATTAAAACTAGCTTACCTCTATCCGGTTTAAAGCTTAATTCAGGCAGCATCCTGATCTCATCAGAAGGTTTTTGCCACCAAATTTGCTGCCTGAATACAGCCCAGGTCCATCCCCACTTCCAGGAGCGTTCCGCTGGCCATTTCCTTAAATCAGAAAACTCTCAGATCCAAAAAGAGCCACGCAGAGTGCTCCTGGAAGCAGGGATAGAGGCAGCAAATTCAGTGGCAAAATCCTTCTAATACGATGAGGATGATGCCCGAATTAAGCTTTAAACCGGATAGAGGTAAGCTGGTTTTAATAGCTAAACAATAAGCTCCAAAAATTGTAATTTTTATTTGTTCATTATACCCTATCCTTAAAAAAAAGAAAGAAGGAAAGAAGGAAGGAGAGGGAGGGAGCGAGAGAAAGAAAGAGGGTCCCTAGATAACAACAAAGGAGCATTAAAAACCTACCAATACAACATAATAATTATATATTCTGTCATATCTATTTTTCTCTCAAGATATCTGTCTATACATCTATATACATCATAAACCTCTGGTGAAACTTCAGACAATGAAGCAGTTGAACAAATTAGCTTGGTGCTTTAGCTTGGTTTTCAAATGATAGTAAGGTTGGCACCAGGTATACTACCTGCACAAGGGCATTCCCAGCACTACAAGGAATGCTCTGGTTTATGTCAGATCTAAGATCTATGGGCTGCTAGTACAAGGGAGATGCATTCCTTCAGGGACCTGGGTCCCAAGTTGCTTATGGCTTTATAGGACAGCATTAGCACATTGAAATCATTCTGAGAACTCTGAACAGGAAAGGAGAATTGCGGTGGGAAATTGCACAGCACTCAGGATGTACATCATCCTTCCATATGCATTTCATAATCTTCTATTTTTGCTCACGTTACAGTTTTTCTTTTTTCTTTTTTTTGTGGGGGTGGGGTTTGGAAATCATCTTGCTAGAAATTACTGATAGTGAAGACCAATCTTCATTGATGTTAGGATTCATTTTTGGTTCTGGTAGTCTTTTAAGCTTTCTGGTGTTCTCTGGAGGTATGATTTAATTTTGTTTGACTCAGTGACATATTTCTTAGAAACCAAATTACAATAAAATATAATTTCAAAATAATCAGAGAACTTTGATCATGAGGGGGAAAACAGTACTGAACTATACAGAGTTTTGATCTGATGAGAGTTTAGGTAGATTTGGGATTTGACAAACCACTTCCATGAAAGGAATCTGAATTGACTTATGTGCATGGGAGAAATGATCACATTCTACTTCAGACATTACACAGCAAAGACAATAAGAGGAAATAGGATGAGTCTGTTGCCAATTTACACTGGCAATATATTACAAAAATGTTAGGTACAAACCTGACAGTGTTAATCACATGGTAACATATTAAGTTCAGAACCTCTTTTTCATAATCACTGGCTACAAATGCTAAAGTAATGTTTGTAAAAAGGATGAAAGGAAAATATATCACACTCTGAAAATTTTTATTTTGTATGCAGACAGACATGCCCTGCACACCTGGTTGCTACTGTCCTTTAGGCATGGTTCGAGACAGTCAGGGGCAATGCATTCCACCATCACGTTGTCCATGTTCTTACAGTGGTCAGAAATATGAACAAGGCAGGAAGATAAACGTTGAATGCAACACCTGGTAAACTTGAAAAAAAATTATAATACTTCATATATGCTCAGCTTGAGAAGACACTTCCCACAACTATTGCAACAGCCTACATACAATGATGTCTTTGCCTATATATTAATATATGCCCTGCTTTCTGTTTCTCTGTTGTTTGATGGCTGGGAACCTGCTACATACAAGTCTATTTAATTTGAGCTTTCAGTGCTCCACATTTCCTCTGTTCCTCTCTTGCTTTCTCTGCTACTGATCTCTCAATTCTTTGCCTGAAAGCCCCTTTTTGGCTTAAATGACTTTGTTATGCTATCCATTAAAGCTCAAATGTTTTTATTTTTACATACTTGATGATAGTTTTATTTCATTGCTAGTTTTGTATTTAGTATTATTGCTGGTGTTTCTATTTTTCTATGGTAGAGAATCCAATTGAAGTCTCACATATAGATATTTGAGAATCAGTGTGATATAGGTCCAAAGCAGAAATAATCCAGTTTAAGTCTGCTTTAACTGCCCAAGCTTGATGCAAGGGAATTCTGGGAACTGTTTTGTGAGACATTTAGCCTTCTCTGTCGGTAAAAAAAAACCTACCACAAAAAACTACAGTTTCCTAGCATTGAACCAGGGCAGTTAAAACAGTCTCAGACTCGCTTATTTCGGCAGTGTATTTTGGACCATAGTGGTTTGAATGCTGTACTAGAACTTTGAGAGACCAGGGTTCAAATCCTCACTCAGCCAAAGAAACCCACTGGGTGGCCTTGGGTGAGTCACATTCTCTCAGTCTCAGTTGAAGGCAATGTCAAGATGAACAAATCTTGCCAAGAAAACTCTGTGGTAGCCAAGAAAATTCTATGATAGGCTTGTCATAAGTCAGAAACACACAGCAACAGTATAGTTACCTATATATCTGTCTGTCTGCTATCTATTTATATTTAGCATTAGATTTTGCTAACTGATAGCAGAAGAGAAGCAACTCTCTCACAAAACATGGACTAAATACATAGGGTACATCCACACTAAGCAATTATATTATTAATATATTTATACCTGATGCCTGAGATTGTTGTAAACAAACTATATTTCTTTATTTCAGCACATGTGTAGAAGGAGCTTGGAAGTGTACCGCAAAAAAATGCCAGGGTTATTGCCATATCTATGGGGATGGTCAGATTCAAACCTTTGATGGAAAGTGGTACAGTTATGATGGATTTTGTCAGTACGTACTTGCTGAGGTAATCACATTTATGGTTCTCCTTCAAGCTAAGTATTCATAAGTTGTTGCTTTCCCTACACAGAGTTGTATTTGAAGGGTGAGATATTGGATTCCAAAGATATATTTCTTTGTCCACTGCTTCCCTTGCAATTAGAAATCTGTGGCTGATTGGGCAGGTTCAGTTGTACAGAAAGGGCACTCCCTGGTCTGAATCCTGTGGCTTAGTCCTATCTAGAAAAGATCTATTGAATCAGTAGGTATATCCCATTGATTCACTGGGTCTAGCTAGGAATACCAGTAGGATGCAGGCCTCTGTGTACTGAAAATGTATGTGATGTGAGAAGAAGTTTCAAAGACTCTGTGGTCAAATATAGGCTGTGATCTTAAAACAGACGTGAAGCCTGCAGTCATTTTAAGATATATTTCTACTATGCTTCTATGTGCATAAAAGTACAGCAGCCAGTTCAAAACTATATGTTTGGAGACCTCCCTGTGTATTGTGCTCTGGGTAGATGGCACTGACATCCAGTCTCTTGCCACTACCATGGTGGTTGATAAAATTTGAGGCTGGCATCTGAATTTGCCACTGCCACTGTTGCCAAAGCAACTGAATCATCTCTGTGAAAATACTACAGAGGCTTCCTCACCCAGCAGAAAGTCTACTTCCCTTACTGAAATAACAGTGGAAAAGCATGCTGCCAGCATACCAGTGCTATCAGAGGGGGGGGGGGGAAGGCTAACTGGAGCCTATATCTGGGAATGCTTTTCTAAACAAGAAGGTTTTTACTCCCCTCTTGAACTGGGCCAGGGAGATGAACATTGATGGAAATGGGAAACTGCCTTTGCACTTTTCAAAAGCCATTTGAGGCAGGACATAAAAGAGAGCACCAGCATTAGCACTGTGTTTTATACCCTAGAAATGGTACATGGTCTAGCCAACTATTAAGTCTGTATGATTTGTAGACTTAATAAAGTGACCTATTTGATCAGCATGAATCAGTAGATTTCATGGTACATAATATGTGGGTTAAACCTCTTTGCTGTCAATGATGCATTAAGCTTGTCTGTTTCAATACAAAAATGTGCCCCAAATATATAATTTGCAGGACTATTGTGGTAAAGAAGATGGGTCATTCAGAGTCCTAACAGAAAGTATCCCATGCTGTGAAGATGGAGTCACATGCTCAAGGAAGATCACAATGATCCTAGAGGTAAGATTACTTCATGTTGTTGTTTTTGTGTCCCTTCAAGTCATTTCTGACTTATGGTAACCCTAAGGTGAACCTACCCTGAGGTTTTCTTGGCAAGATTTGTTCAGAAGAGGTTTTGCCTTTGCCTTCCCCTGAAACTGAGAGCATGTGACTGGTCCATGGTCACTCAGTGGGTTTCATGACTTGTGTCATTCCTCTATTTCCAGTGTCTTTTATGCACCAAGAACATTGCCATCAACACACAGGAGGGAGGCATTAGCAGGCTTAGGGAAACCCAAGGTTTGTAGAAGAACAGATAGATCTAAATGCAGAAGGTGCAGCTCATGGGGAAGATCATTGACTATTGGGGGAGGGTGGCGGAGAGAAACAGTGTGAGAATGAAGTATTCTGGAAGAAGGCGTGGCTGATAGACCAGATTAGTGACAGAGGCATGTCACACTGCAGATCTTTCTTGATGTTTGTATTACTTAATTGCATGCACATATCTGTATAAAAACATTTTTCCTTTAAAAATATTTTTTTAGGGTGGCACCCTTGTTCTAGAAGATGGAAAATTCATGTTCACTAAAGATGCTGGAAATACTAAATGTACAGGCGAGAAGCCCTTCACTGTCCACACTGTTGGGCTGTATTTGATCATCAGATACATCCATGGAATAACTTTGATTTGGGACAAAAACACGAGAGTTTCTATTATCATGGATTCACTTTGGAATGTAAGCATATTGTAGACAGATGTGTGTGTGCGCGCAAATACAATTTCACATGTTCTGCATGTTATGTGCAAGAATTGTGCATTTTCACCTAGTAATCAATTTTGCTCTTCATAGTCCATTCACATATTCCAACGAACATTGTCTTTAACAATGTCCAAAGGACATTGTTTGTTGTCTTTAACCATTTTTTTAAAAAATAGCATATTCGGAAAATAGTCCCAATCCATGTTGAAAAAACAGAGTTGTTGGTGTGAGTAATGATTATCCTCATACCAGTCTGAGATCATGTTAACAGAGAAAATCCTCACACTGGCACAGACCTAGTAAAACCTCTGGCCCCTGCCAAAGAAGCCTACAAGTATCCCTGTTCAGCAATGAACTTTTTAAATCAGTGATCAAACACAGGTTTTTTTAATTAAAATATTTCTATCCTGCCCTTTATCTGAAAATGTTAAGGTGGCTTACGATAAAGTCAATTTAAAATAATAAATAATTACAAAAGTTTAAAAAATTAAAAATACACGAAATAGGGTTTTTTTTTTTTTGTTTAAAACTGTTTAAAATTAGTTAAAATAATTTTGAATGATATAACTATAAAACATGTGATGAGGACGGATCTAAAAGTACCCCAGAGTCTGTTCCCTTACTGGGAATGCAACCAACTCCAGGCTACCCAATTCTTGGACTTGAGGACTGCAAATCCACAGAGCCTCTCTCTTACTGATCTCATCCAGCATATTACAACATCCAAACACTGTTCCAGCACCTCCACAACCCCAGGCAACTCTGACAACAATGAGATTTAGAGCTGAGTGTCATCAGCATACTGATGGTACCCAGCCTCAAAATTTAACATAACTTAGGGCCTGAACAGACAGGCCAAAATAAAGCAACTTCAGTCTCTTTGGAGGTATGCTTTTTAAATGATGCATATGTCCTAAGAGGCCAGATGCCACGCCAAATCCATGCTCCAATCCTAAGGACTGGAGCACAGCTTTGGCACAACTTCTGGCCTCTTAAGATGCATGTCTCATTTAAACAGCATACCTCCAAATTGACCCAAAGCAGCTTTATTTTGGCCTGTCTGTTCAGGCCCTTAGTATGGTTTGTAGTCATTATCTGCTTTTTTAATTTAATTGTAAACTAGCTAGGGCTAGTATTAGGAGAAACAAGTCCTAGGGGTTTTTTTGGTGGGGGGAGGCAGTGCACAATTGAAGATAATGAGGATGATATAAGGTAACAGATTCTACTTCATATCTCTAACAGTCACAATATAGAAAATGTTGAGTTGTACTACTTACAATGGCATTAATATATCACCACCACCACTGCCACCACCATCGTGATCACCATCCCATTAGAAATGACATAAGCTAATAGACTGAGCTTTCTATCTTTATTCAAACAGTGTGCCAGAAGGGAGAGATCCCTTTCTTGGTTTTAACCAAGGTTCTGTCTCTAGGAAACAGACCAGCACAGTTAAATGATCCCAACTAGATAGTGGGTTAGTTCAGACCACTGATAAACTATGCCAAACTGATTTTTTCCATCCTCTATATGTGATGCATACCTGTTGAGAGATGAACACTGAGGTCTAACAGGCACTGCAGAAATAATGCAGCTCAACACCACTTTAATTGCCATGGCTCAGTGCTATGGAATCCTGGGATTTGTAGTTGTGGCACCAGAGTTCTCTGACACAGAAGGATAAATGTCTCACAAAACTACAAATCCCAGATTTCCATAGCATTGAACCATGGCAGTTAAAGCCGTGTCAAACTGCATTATTTCTGCAGTGCAGATTAGACCTGGGTTGTGAATGGATACTTAATGACAAAAGTTGCTTTGGAAATAAAACAAACATGGATGACAATTCACAATATCTTTCTCTTTTCATTGTAGAAACAAATATGTGGCCTTTGTGGAAATCATAATGGGAACCTTCAGGATGAATTTACTACTAGACTAGGCACACTGGCAGCTGGACCAGTGGAGTTTGGCAACAGCTGGAAGACTATCCCCATGTGTTCTGACATACCAGCTGAGTCTTTTCCATGTGATGCAAATGCCTACTGCAAAAACTGGGCTGTGAGGAAATGTGAAATAATCAGAGACCACCGTTTCAGGGAGTGCCACAACAAGGTGATCTTTTAGGTTACATGTGGTGGGGAGCGGGAATTGCACACCAGCAACCAAGCAGATAATGTCACATGGCAGCAGTGATAGGAACCAATTAATTAAACCCAGTTATCTTATGAATTAAGTTAGGAATTTACTAATGAAAAGTGACAATTTAATTTACATTTTTTTCAGCTGAACTGATTGACTTCAGTTTGAATTTTAGCACAACATTTATCTAGAACTAATTACAACAGCATGAGCCGCAGTGCTGAAGAACCAACAAATTTTATATTATCCAGTAGGTCCTTTACCGAAAACATAGTTCTTTTGGATTTTTGCAAAAACTACTTGTTTTTATTAATCCCTCGGGGCTCGGCAATCACAAAAGAGTAGTTGAAAAGGGTTGAACTGGGTTAAAGGCCATTTACGCTTAGCAGTCTCAGTAACTGATCTTCTCCCATTGCTCTTGCAAAAATAATAAAGGATATAGATTACTGAAACTAGGTATATCTTCATGTCTTTGAAATCTGGAGGACTTTAGAAAGTTATAGAAAAAATGGAAAACTATGTGAAGTAAACAGCAAAAAAGAAAAGTACCTTAAGAACAACATTTTAGACATGTTTCTCCTCTATAAGTAGGGCCCCCTCAGATTTACAAGGGGGAATTTGCTGGCTGTGGCACTGGTATCTACTGCAGCAAGCCACCATTTTCTTGGTTGCCAGCTTTTTCCTCTTAAGCTTCCCCTTGGTTTTTGCAGGCTTGGATGAAAGCAGCCAAGTAGTGAGGTAAGGAGGAGGTGCCTCCCTGGTGCTGGACATTGAAGTCAAGAGCTTTGCTCTGGTCCACTGGAGCAGTTTAAATTCAGGGGGTCTCCATTTTCCAAGGCAGTTGAACTTTAACTGCCTCGTGGAACAGCAGCAGAGGAAGCAGTGAATGAGGCAAACAGTAAGGAGTAGCAAGCATTGGCTGGGGGGGGGGGGGCAAGTGGCGGTAAGGAGCCACAAGTGGCAGCATGTTGCAGCAGATGGTGGCAAGCAGCAGCAAGCACCAGCCGGGGGTGGTGGAATATCGGCAAGTGACAGCCAGCACTGTGGCACAAGCAAGGCAGCAGGGAAGGCACTGTGTAAGCAGTCCTTTTCAGGGCTACACAGATCCCAGAACTGATTGTACTCTCATCAGTCTTGACTGAAGCATGACCTTCTCCCTGATGACAGTACAAGCACCCCTTCTAGGGATCACAAGTGTGAGAAAGAAACCAAGCGTGTGGGGCCATTGCTGGCAACCAAGGAGCCAATAATTTACTCTCCCTCCTCCATCTGTCTTTATGGCTAAAGCCACCATTCCACCCATCCTTGTAGTTTGCAGAGGGTGGCAAACAGGGACCTGAACTCATCATTCAGTGGTTTCAGGGCAGTGAGGCATAGATGGTAATGCCCAGCTTGGGGGCAGGACCTTCCTCACCCTCAGATGGCAGATGGACCACATAGTGGTGGTGCACCTTAGTTGCTCCCCAACTGCCATTGCCCTGCTTTGACCTGCTTTGCAACAGGAATCTGGACTTCCAGATGCCTTGGGTCATTTATTGGGTAGTTTTAATTCCCAGATCTCTGCCTCATGCCAAGCCAGCCTAAACAACTGTAACCACATTAAAGTTGTGGCCAACCTTCTTACAACATCAAGAGTGGTTGTCTTCTGTGTTTGGCAGCTCTCCCTGGCTCACCACTAGGCCAGCAATAGCCACTAGGCCAGCAATAGAAAACACTTATTATCTCACAGACACAGATACACACCCAAACATCCTAAAATCACTGACGTTCAAATGTTTTCAAATACTGTTGCAACTATTTTCTTCGATCCAAAACTCAAAACTGGAAAACTCAAATCCTCCCTGGAGAGAGGAAGTAAAATCATGATTGGTAGGGGTTAGGGCTTCTACTGTTCTCTCTCTTTCTCTCTGTCCCCTCTTGTTGATTTATGGTGACCCTCCATAAATTTTGTATGATTTTCTTAGATAGGGAATACTGAGAGGTGGTTTTCCCTTGCCTTCTTCTAAAATATATCTTGTAGCACCAAGTGTTCTTTGGTAGTCCCCCATCCAGGTACTAAACAGGACTGACCCTGCCTAGCTTTCAAGATCAGATGGGAGCTAGTGCCTTCAGTGCATTTAGGCTCCTTTAATGTAAAGTCAAATGTGGATGTAAAATTAATTTAATTTTTTTCAAATGTCTCCCTTTTTAACATAAATGTAATTGAATGAGATTTTTAACATATTAATAGCATTAGTATGTACATTTCCAAAGAGCTTATCAGTGAACTAGCACTCCCTAAGCAGTTTATAATGTGTAAGCCAATTGCCCCCAACAAGCTGGGTATTTATTTTACTGACCTACCAAAGGATGGGAGGCAGAGGTGACCTTGGAGCCCTCCAGGATCGAACTTAAAACATTGTGGCTGCAAGACTGGCTTTTAACCACTGCACCACCAGGGCTCCTTATTAACTATTGGTGTGTTAATCCTTTCCCACCAAGATTTGCATCTCAGTATGAGAGAGTTGTAAAATTTACAATCTGCAACCATCTTTCCTTCATCTGTGATTCTTCAGCACTTTTTGCAAGAGTCATGAGACAGAAGAAAGGCAGGATTTAAATAAAAGTGAAAAATCATGCAAAGTTGTAAGGCTTGTAAGACTTGTAAGATTGCATGTGTGAATGTCTGGTTCATGTATGATCTTTATCAAAAGGTGGCAGGCAGGCCCGGTCCCAAGGCTCAGACCAACATGCTTCTCAGTAGTAACAGTTTATCTAATATATTTTCCTTAGATTGACCCGACTCCATATCACAAAGCTTGCATTGAGGAAGCTTGTGTATGCACAATGGAAGGGAAGTATCATGGATTCTGTACTGCTGTATCAATGTATGCAGAGGCATGTGCATCAGTTGGCATCTGTATATCTTGGCGAACTCCAGAACTTTGCCGTAAGTGAAATATTTATTGTTGTGTGCCTTGAATTTATTTCTGATATATGATGACTCAAGGTGAATTTATCATAGTTTTTTTTTTGTGGCACAATTTGTTCAGAGGGGATTACCATTGCCTTCCTATGAGGCTAACTAAAACATGCCCAAAGCATGCCCAGTGGGTTTCCATGGCTGAGCGGGGAGTCATATCCTAATCTCTCAGAGTCTATTCCAACACTGAAATTACTACACCATGCTGGTTCTCCTGGAATATATTGTGGTGTATTTAATTCATATCAATTCACACAAACTGATAAAGTGCAAAGCCTGAGATGGATGTTGCATGATGATTTTAGGCAAGATTTAGCCTAATCTATAAAATGGCTATAATTAGCAATGATCTATCCTATACAGTCATTTTTAAGAATAAGGAGACAATATTGTAAAGCACTTTAGTCCTGTTGGTACTATTTGGTTCATTTTCCAGAGGAGGAATGTATCTGGTTGAAGTGAGACCTTTATTTATTTTTTTAATTTCTATAAAAACATCACATTTTACCAAATTTCCACTTTAACCACAGGAACCTATGCATACGTAAATACATTTAGGCTGTGCATATGACATTGTGATTTAAAGATATAATTTTAATTTTGCTAGTTGTTTGTGTCACAACTATTACCATGAGTTTCAGAGATATATGGGAATTATGATTTATGAGTAAGATTTGTACAAAAAGTATTGCTAAGGATTGTGTGTGTTGTTGTATGGGACGAGTTCAATGAGTGGGGTGACACCATGAGTTGCGGCACTGGGTGCCACTAACCAAAGTGATGCCACTGCTGTCTCTAAAATGTTTCCCATTGGCTCGGTCACCCATTGTGGGGATGTATTGCAGCAACCAAAGCATGTGACCAGAGGACCTTCCAGTTATGCGTGCAAGCGCATAAAAGATTCCTCCCTCTCTTTCTCCTGTCTCCCTCCTCCCTTAAAATGGTAATTATAGGATCTACTGCTGTGGTGTCACTAGGGGTGTGTGGAGGGTAAGGACCATACTGGGTGACACCCCAAAATAGGGGTGACGTGCAGTGGGGCCCTCCTCTCACTATGGTCAAATGTACCCTTCCTGGTTTGCTCCACTACGGCAGCAACAGAGAGGCCAAGCTGCCCTCTCCCACCTTTGCCATGGTGAGGGAGGCCGTCTCATAAGGAGATGTCTACAAAGAAGAGAGCTGAGGCCACCCTCCAGCAGCTCCCACATTGGGTGACACCTGGGGTGGGGACACCACTGCTCTGAGGAGCTGCTCCTGTTCTTGAAACTTTCATGTAATTAGACAGGGCTTGAGGCACTGCATGTATTTATATCTGAATGTACCTTTAAATATCAGTATAAGTTTTTAGCTATGAAACTTTCATACTGGCTGTTGGCCTTACTTTGCTAAAACTTGTCTCAGAGAGACTCAAGAGATTCAGCACTTTCCACCTGTGAACTCTGCTCCAGAAGACTGCAACAGCCATTGCAGAATTAGCGCAGTTTGACACCGCTTTAACCATCAAGTTGTTTGCTTGTTTTGGCACCAGAGCCCTCTGACAGAGAAAGTTAAATATCTCACAAAACTACAGATCCCAGAATTCCATAGCTTTGAGCCATGACAGTTAAAGCCATCAAACTGCATTAATTTTACAGTGTAGATGCAGCCTTAATTGAATCAGTCTTCATCTTTCCTAGAAAAGGAGCTAACACTCTGGGAATCTATTAATCCAATAAATTTTATACTTCAGGATCAAGAAGAATAGAAGCATTACAATATTAACCTTTTGTTATAGGGTTCCACTTGTTTTTCCACCTAAGGAACTGTGCACTGTACACAATTGGATTGTGTCTGATAATCAGTACATCCATGGAAGAATTGCTGCTTTTTATGGTATTTTTAAACTGGAACTTGAACAAGATAGTCTTTCAAACACTTTCTGTGGAGCTCTGTAAATTAAGACACATCCCATGCTAATGTGAAGAATGAACATAAACTCTTAAAATAATAGGGTCATGCAACTGCAAAATTTTCTTTGAAAACATGGAAATGTTCTATTACTTGAATCATTATAGCAGCCAAATCTTAGCTCTGCGTTTGGAATTTATATGCAATAACTAACTGATTTGACCATTGGCAACAACTGATTTGACTGTTGATCTACAAGTATCAAGAAGTAATCTGTTGACCTATATAATGATCCAATTTGTTAATTATCTTGTGATAGAAAACATTGATTAAAGACATGAGCTGAGCAACAATTATAATGTCAAACTTTACATCCTGGCACTGACCCCTGACATAAATGTATATTTTAGCTGTCTTCTGTGATTACTACAATGCACCTGGGGAGTGTAGCTGGCATTATGAACCCTGTGGAAGTGTGACAACCAAAACCTGTAAGGATCAAACAAGTGGCAGGAGTCTTCCATCTGTCTTGGAAGGTAAGGCACAGCTGTTCTAAGTGCCATTAGAAATAAAAAGTTAGTTTCCAGGGGCCACTGAGGCACTTGCTACTGCTACAAGGTGAGCTCACGGGGACAGAATTTGGAACATTATTTTTAAAAGGAAATCCACTATTCAATTATTACAAACCCACCCACGTCAAGTAAGTTTGTTGTTGTGTCCCTCCAAGTTATTTCTGACTTATTGTAATCCTAAAATGAAACCTATCACAGAGTTTTCAGGGACTGACAGAGTGTAACTTGCCCAAAGTCAATGTTACCCAAAGAAAGTTGCTAGTTGTCACTTCCATGTCCCTGCCTGCATGGGCCACAGTACTCTATGAGCAGCCAGAGTACCCTTGCTCCCTCAGCTGCCTTTACTTCCCCCAATTACCTGACCTTCCATTTCCACACTGGAATAGCATTCTACATGGGTGTCCCACTGAGATGCCTGATGCATCTGCCACTGCTTGTGGGTTGCTCGTTTTTGAGGTCAGAACAAGGCACCAGTGACAATCGCATGGCTGGGTGCCTCATCTGACCTCAGATCAAGTGACCTGAAGTGGCAGTGGATGCACCAAGTAGCTCAGCAGGACACCTGTGCAGACACCGGCTCCTGATTGTAAGGTTGTTATACCCTGGTTCTGGTACAGAACATGCTTGACAGTATCTAGACTGCTCACACCGGAACCAGGGTTTGGTCCATGTGTCATCTGATCAAGACAATTCCAAAATGGAGGTGGGGAGGACCTTTTGGCTTGTGCAGGCAGGGCCCATGTCTACTTGTTC
The DNA here is from genome assembly GCA_023333645.1 of Sceloporus occidentalis. Lineage (NCBI taxonomy): Eukaryota > Metazoa > Chordata > Lepidosauria > Squamata > Phrynosomatidae > Sceloporus > Sceloporus occidentalis. The sequence goes on from JALMGF010000005.1 coordinate 81,336,358, forward strand.
CATTCTTTTTTACAGTCTGTTTACAGTGCTTTCTTGGATCTGCACTAGGATCTGCTCTTGGATTTGCTCTTCTGAAGCTGTCCTCTCTCTCTCTCTCTCTTTTAACTTAAAGCATCATTTGCTGAGATGTTCTCATGATTTGAAGGGCAAATTGTCTCCTCTTTGATTTTTAATTTTGCCCTACTCCTGAATTATAGTGCTGTCATGCAAGAATATTTTGCCAATTATTTCAAAACTGGGTTGGGGGGGTTGTTTGTTTGTTTCCTTCTGTTTGATGCTGCCCCCTTTCCCCATAGTATAAGAAGTGGGAGCAAGCAAGCCTTGAGGCAAGCTGAAGCTATAATAGTGCATTTCACTGATCCATTGGTGCACTATATCTCATCAGTCAATAAGAGAAGGGAGCAAAGGATATGTTGTTCCAGTATGCCAGAGAATTATAAAGAAACCCACTCAAGGGTAGGGATAAATGTTTCTGCTAGTGCTGTGATCTGCCAGAACAATTGTCCAAGACATCAGAAATATCATTTGATGTTTTTAAGGGGGGGGGGGTGATCTATTAAGGAATTCCATATTTTCTTCTCAAATCAATTTTTGGTCTTTCTGAAATGTAGGTTGTTACGCAAAGTGTCCTGAGCATGCACCTTATTTAGATGAAAATACCATGAAATGTGTCCGTTTGTCAGAGTGCACGTGCTATCACAATGAAGTAGTCTTTCCTGGAGAATTCATTTATGATGAGTGTGGAAGACAATGGTAAGTTGCGGTTGTCTAAGGAATCCTTATCACACTGCTTCTAATGCTTTCTTTTTATTTGAAATATCATTTCCAGATGGCCGGTCAGGTAATTTTTCATAATACAACAAGATTTATATATATATATGTGTGTGTGCTGATTTGGGCTCTTTTTTTGTGCACATGGCTATTGTACCATCAATAGTGCACTGCCTTGTGTTGGAAGACAGAATTGTCAACAGTTTAATAGATTGCTAACTTATGTTGGCTTTCTTGTAAACCTGAACACTGGATTGTGTCCAGTGCCAGCTTTGTAGTGGTAGTCTGCTTCTGCAAGCGCTGCTGCTATTGGAAAGTCAATATTAGACACAACATCCTGGGCCCCAAATCTAATGTTTAGTCCCAACTAGAGTGGACCAGTGAATCAAAAGAACCAGTGGTAACTTACCAAATTTAAAACAAGCACACTTTAGTTGGGACTAACAAGTACATTTAGCTACCTGTATTTACTCCTTGTGGGATGCAGTGGCTTAGTGATTAAGATACCAATTCTGATTACTGGAAGTTCAGAAAGTTGGCAGTTCAAGGCACAAGTGTTGCGTGATGGGGTGAGCTCCCATCACTAGTCCCATCTTCTGCCAACCTAGCAGTTCAAAGGCATGTAAAAGTGCAAGTAGATAAATAGGTACCACTTTGGTGGTAAGATAACAGTGTTCTGTGTAGTCATGCTGGCCACATAACCATGGAGTCATCTTTGGACAATGCTGGCTCTTCGGCTTAGTAACGGAGATAAGTACCGCCCCCTACAGTTGATTACGATTAGACATTCATGTCAATGGAAAAAATATATTTATTTATTACCAGCCTGTTACACCATAGGTAGCCCAGCTTGATTATAATAATAGCGACTACACTAATTCAATCATATTTCCATTCTTGATGAAATATGGTTGGAGAATTTTTTTTCACCATCTTAGAACTGGCAGAAAGTCTAACTAGATTCTTAACACATGTCAGCACCATTCTACAAAATAAGCCATACTCCTCAACTTATTGTTACTACTGCAGTGGCATGGGTATTTAGATTGGAATTCCTATGAGGTCAGAAAATAGCCCAGATATTATGTAGTGTTGGGTTTTTTTTTTTTCTGTTCATGTGGATGGGGATTAATGACAGAAAACAGTCATTGATCATATGTCTTCTTTTGCTTTTCTGGTTTATGCATATAAAACAAACAAAAAATGCAATAGGTTCTTACAGCACAAAATTGATAAGTGACTTTTACTTGGATGTCCACAAGGTATGTTTGTCCTTGGGGAGGAAGAAATATCTCCCCAGTGATACCCACTGGTGAATGTATGCCTGCTTCCTAAAATTTTGTAAATCTAGGCCAGAATCTTGTATGAACTTTCACTCAACGTAAATTTGTGTGCACTTAACTAAGTAACAAAAAAACTATGCAACTGGTTAACTGAATTGCAAAGATGTATAACAGGAAATGGGCAAGAGTGTCCAATGAACATTGGGGGGTGCCTAATGTGCATTGTGGGCCTGATGTGCATCAGAAACTGTAGTGCATTAGTCCCATTTCACTTCAGACCCTTTGTTGGCTCTACTACGTAGTTATGCAACAGCAGTCCTCTACTGTATATGGATGTTGCACATCTTTGCCATTCTATTTACCGCAGATGCAAGTTCACCTATGAGCACGCAACACCCCAACAGGGTTCTGGTCCTACAGTTTTGAGTTCCTTACTTTATTAACATGAAATCTTTTTTAAACATTTCTTTGTGTATAGTTTTTGCAGAAGTGGAGAGTTTGAATGCTCTGGTGAGTACTTTACCTGAGATCTCTAAAGTTATAAGTAGCTTTGCAAAACTTTGTACGCATTGTTGTTAAGAGATGCTCCACTTTACATTTAAATCTGTTACCAGGAAACCATGTACACTTCTGGGGGGATGTTTTAGAGGAAAGATAAGTTGGTTTGAACCTTGTAATCTGTTTGCAGACTGTTCTTGGGTTGATCTTGTTATTCGGGGGGAGAAGAGATGCTGCCTTGGCCGGGATCCTGTTGTTTATCCCTGGCTAGAGCAGAACCATTTAATCCATTGTTGAATGGTAAATCAGCATATTGGTAAATCCCATTTATTCCATGGCTCTACTCTAGTTGGCACTAAAAATAGAATTTAGGTCTATATTCTTGTATCCCACCAGAAGGCTCATTACTTCACAAGGTTATTTTACCATTAAAAAATACCTAGCTTTTTTGAATTCTTTCTCCTTATGTTTTGTTGCCTTCTGTTTGGTGCTGCCCTCCTTTTCTCATAATATAGAAAATGATGGCATGCAAGCCTAGAGACAGAGCTGAAGTGATAATGTGTTCCCACTGATTGTTTCAGTGACTTACAGCATGAACTATACTCATTGATTTTAGACCAACAACACAAAATGGATTATAGTAATTATATTTTGATGCATCTCTTTGCATATATGGGTTTTAGATTGATTTTATTTATATATTCTTTCATACAATCATGATGTTCATAATTATTTGACATTTGGTTTGATTCGAGTGCAGTGGGGGCAGAGGAAGTTCATATATGTTGAGAGATTATTTTATTCCTCTTTGGCTGTTCATTGGTCATTGTCTCCTGTTATTCTTCATGCTCTAATTTTTATGCCCTATTAATTCCTGTTATTATTGTTCATGCTCTAGTGATGCAAATGTTTATACTGCATCATTATATCTTGCCCATACTCCAATTCAGTATAGTTCACATGGTATTTTCTCATTTAATCCAGATCTTCCAATTATTCCAAGAATGGGGGAAGCATCAAAACTAAAGACTGATGTAGCTACTATTTCGACTACTGCCTCCACCTCTGCCATGGCCACTCACATGATAGGAACTGGTAGAAAAGAAGAAGAAACTTCTGGTTTCATTGGTAGTACAAGTGAGACCTTGCAAACAAAAGGTTTCACAGAAGGTGAAAGTGGAACTGTTGGTTGGGACACGGGTGTCCCTGGAAATGCTACTAAACATGTGGACAGTTTGGCTAAAACAACTACAGCCATGGCTGGACATGACAGGTCCTCTACTGGTGTTCCTCCTAGTACCAGCATGCATATTACTAGCAGTGCTATCAAATGGAATACAGGTGTCACCAGAAGACCTACAGAACATGTACTACTCAGAAGGTCAACTGAAGGCAAGGAGAGTGTCACTGCACAAACAGATGGACATGATAAACCCTACACTGTTGTCCCTTTTAGGACCAGGAGAAGTATTACTGGCAGTCTTGTCAAACAGAATACAGAATACAAAAAACCTACTGAACATGCAACAGTCGGAAGCTTAACTGAAATCAACAAGGCCACTACAGAATATGACAAGCCCTATACTGAAGTCTCTGCTGGGACCAGCACAGATACCATCAGCAGCAGTGTCACTTGGAATAAAGATGTCACTGAACATCTGAGAGTTCAAAGCTCATCTGGAAGCACAGAGAGAGACACCAGACAGACCAAGCAAAATACTGTGGGTCCTTGGGGAACAGTTGCAGGGCTGACCAAAAGAAATGGTGGCACTGAAAACACAGCAAATCTTGGCAAAACCCAGAAATTGATGGAAACATCGCACTATGATACTGGTCCTCCCAGGGGAAGAGGTAGTACAGTTTGGGAGACCACCAAAGATACTGGAATACCTATCACTGAGTACACTGAAGGTGGCCAAGAAGACTTCTCTACTGTTGCTGATACCACTATTAGAAGAAGAGCTTTAGGTATAGTAGGTAGAATATGAACAGTTGGGTTGGGTACTACTAATTGGTCTCCAGGCAGGCAGGGCATTCACAGCAAAAAAGAAGCCCTAGCTGTGGGAGGGAAACATGGAGGTATCACCAGAGATTCGAGAGGTTATTGGTAGGTAAAGGCCTAGAGGTAAAGGAGTGACTGTTCTCCATTTTTATTACATTCCCCCTATTTGGCTATAGTTAACCTACTTTTTGATCCACCATGACATTGTTTTAAAATGGGAGATAGAAGATAGTTATACGTGTTGACTGGCACCCTGTAGAGATTGGTTTAATTCTCAGTGGATCTCAGAGTTTTCTGAGCCTAAATGGGCTTCAATCTGGGACATGTCTGAAAGATGGCACAACTTTTTCCTCAATCTAAATACAATCCAAATGGAGGAGACAGGCAGTTGGTAGAACATGGGATAAGTTAGCCCAATGTTGTCTGTGAGTATATGGTTATTGTTTTCAGTGGGTTCTGTCATTGTGGAATTCCCGGAGCTCTCATTCATGTGGTCTACTCCCATTCATTGATATGGGAAAGGTTACATTGCTGAACTATGATTGTGCTCCATTTCTGAAATTAGATGGTCTAATAGATGATCAAGAATAGAACAATCTTTCTGTTCCTTGAAGGGCTGCTTGGGGATTATTTGAGGTGTAAACTATGCTCCATATAACTAGTTTCACCGACTAACTTTCTTCCTGTAGTTTAACTAGAGTTCCCAAAAGTTGCAAGAATATAATTGAGAGGTTATTATCTGTCTATAGATAACATTGGGAAGGCTGTCTCTATTCAGAGGGTACCATTATTTACCTACAACAAGGCTTCATTATTTATCACTATTTATACATTTTTAAATTGTGATGGTATGCTAATAACACAATTTATGTTGATTTTCTCTCTTCATACAGAATGTCCAGAAACACCAGGTATGTATCTTCAGTAGCATTTTTGCCTTTAATGAAATTGCATTGCTTGTTACTGTTTTGGGGCTACAACTCCCAGACTCTACAAGGCATTTGGGAGATAATAGGCCAAAAAAATTAATGTCTCCAAGCTCTGTTAAATTGTTGGATTATGGCAGAAAAGCTAGACAGTTTTTTAGTTGTGACTTTCTAGTTATGGATCCTCACCCTAGTCCTAACCCACTGGGCAAGTTAGATCTTTAAAGGGGTATAATGAACAAACAAAAATAGTGGAACATGCTGTTTCCATGATTCTGTTTTCTTGTTGGAGAAATTTATTTATCTTTGCTTCTGTTTACTATACACACACACACACACACACACACTGTCCTTTTCAAGTTGATTTACAGAATAAAATATATTCACCTCCAAACCTGCCACCTTTAAAAACAATTTTAAATGCATACTACCATCACAAAGAAGATAATTCATCTCCCTATATGACAAAGAAGAAATATTTTCATTGCTTTTCAAAAGAAGCAAGATAAAAAGCAGGCTTGGACATAAAAGAAAGAGGAGTGAAGATAGGAGAAAGGAATATAAATAATTTGAGATATGCAGATGATGCTATACTACTAGCAGAAAACATCGCAGACCTGGAACAACTACTAAGAAAAAAAAACAAAGAAGAAAGTGCAAAGACAGGTTTACTGCTCAACATAAAGAAAACAAAAATAATAACCATGGAAGGATCTATACAGATTCAACAGTGAGAAAATTGAAATAGTAAAAGAGTTCTTGTACCTTGGATCAAACTTTGATCAGAAGGGGGACTGCATTCAAGAGATCAGAAGAAGACTGGGAATGGGGAGCAGTGGTGTCACTAGGGTTGGTGTCACCCTGTGCAGTAACTCATGGTGTCGCCTCCCACATTGATCTCTTCCCATCTCACACCATACACCATCTTTAGTAATGCTTTTTTGTACTAATGTTACTCATAAATCATAACTCCCATATACCACTGAATGTAATGCTAATAGTTGTGACATAAACAACTAGCAAAATTAAACTTATACCTTCAAATTACATTATCATACACACAACCTAAATGTATTTACATATACAGTACATAGTGGAGATTTGGTTAAAATGTGATGTTTTTAAAGAAAATTTTAAAATAACAATTTCTTTTTTAAAATTCAATTTTTTAAAAAATTGTTTTTAAAATTTCAAATGTTTAAACTTTAATTTTTAAAAATGCTGGGCCTCTCCTTTTTCCTCCCACTGAGATTCACCCCACTCCCACCATCTCTTAAAGCATTTTAAAGGGAAGTAGATGAATGCCACAGCCCGTTTCTGCCCAAAGGTAGGTGTTTGAGGAGCAGTGGTGTCACACACACACCCTTAGGGTGTCACCTGGTGTGGTCTGCACTCCCCTGAACCCTCCTAGCGATGCCACTGTGAGGAGGGCAACTGTGAAAGAATTAGAAAAGATTCTAAAATGTAAGGATATACAACTGAGCATGAAAGTTAGAATTGTACAAGCCATTGCTTTTCCTATTACCATGTAGAGTTGCAAGAACTGGACAGTGAAGAAAACAGATGAAAGGAAAAACAATTCATTTGAGATGTGGTGCTGGAGAAGAGTGCTTAGGATACCGTGGATGGCCAAAAAGACAACCAAATGGGCCTGCTCTCAAAGTAGACCAGCTCAAGGAGCACTTTTTCTGCACTTCTTTTTCTGGTGGCTTTGGACAGTGCTAAATTTTGAGCAGTGGAAAATAGGGAGTCTTGGAGATGTTTCATCCACAGGGTTGCCATGCGTCAAGATCGACTCGAGGGAAGTTGACAACAACAAGATAAATCCCATCCATAGTTCTAAGACCATCACAAAAAAGAGTCTTGTAAACTGACAAGACAGAATGTGAACTCGAAATACAGAAAATGTGAGTTCATATTTCAAGTTCATATTCTGAGATCAAGTTCAGTAAACTTAAACATTTATTTTTTCAGCAATTTAAACTTTAATTCATTCAGTAAACCATACCATGTTTCTTTGTTTTTTGTGGGCTTGGGTTATTTTCTTGTGTTTTTTTAGTGTTTTTTATGGTTTTTGGTAATAATGAGGCTTCCCTCTGCCTCCATATGTACCATAGCTGTAATTTAATGATATATATATTTTTATTCTTTCAGAATCAACCTCATGTCGGTTTAAAAATAAATATTACATGGTGAGCTTTCATACACAGTTCGGGAGAGCTGTAACAGATGTGATGTATCACAATGAGATTTTTGAGTATATTACATTTCATTTTCAATACTATCCTTTGTAAACATAGAATGAGTTTAATATAAGAAAATGTTTTTATTAATATAATTTACTGCTGAAGAGTGGTGGGTAAACAGATTTCCTTTCAGTATCTGTGGCATATTTTCTGCTTGAGGTTTTCTTTCCACAGTACAGAACTGTAGTACTAAGGAGCCCTGGTGGCGCAGTGTTTAAATGCCTGTACTGCAGCCATTCACTCAAAACCACAAGGTTGCAAGTTCAAGACCAGCAAAAGGGCCCAAGCACGACTCAGGCTTGCATCCTTCCGAGGTCGCTAAAATGAGTACCCAGACTGTTGGGGGCAAATTAGCTTACTTGCTAATTAGCTTACTTGCTGTTCACCGCTATGATCTTTGGAATAGCGGTATATAAATAAAACAAATTATTATTATTATTATTATTATTATTCCACTTTAAATGCCATAGCTGCATCTTATGGAATTCTGGGGTTTGTAGTTTGAGTTCTCTGGCTGAGAATTTTAAGGGTCTCAGGATTTCATAGGATAATGCATTGGCATCAAGTGGAATCACACTTCTATAACAGTGCAGTGTGAAAAGGGGCCCTAATTGATGATGATGATGATGATGATGATGATGATGATGATGATGATGATGAGCCATGTAAAGGAGCCCTGGTGGCACAGTGGTTAAATGCCAGTACTGCATTCACAACGTGAGTTCAGTCCTGCCAGTTGACTCGGACTTCTGTCCTTTCATAGGTCGGACAATTGGCTTACACATTATAAACCACTTACAGAGTGCTTAGTTCACTATGAAAACCACTATAGAACTGTAAAGTGCTATTGCTATGTAAAGCATCCGACACAATGTCTGGAAATTCAGTTAATTGGAAATTCAGTTCATTGGACTTCACCTCTAGCAGCCCTAGCCAGCATAGCCAATGGTGAAGTAGGCTGGGAGTTGTAGTCCAAACAATATCTGGAGGGCTGCATTTCGCTGGGCCCTGCTGTATGTATTATTATCAAATATAAAGATCCCTTAGCAATAATCTCTGCCTGCCTGTGACAATCCCGATAATGATCAGCCGTACTCAGGGGATGCTATTTCAGTTATTGAAACATGCTGGGTGGCCATCTGTCGAGAATGCTTTGATTATGTATTTCTGCATGGCAGGGGGTTAGAGTGGATGGCCCTTGTGGTCTCTTCCAACTGTATGATTCTGTGCTCATTAAATGCAAAAATATGTTTAGCAACACAGTGAGTACAGCCAATTAGAGCTGGTTTATGGGGATGCCTTATTTTTGGAAAGCTGTAAAATAAATAGTATTGGAAATGTCTAAATCAGAAAATTATTATATTGACAGCTTTGAAACAAATGTTTACAGTTTTACTCTGTAGTGCATAAATAGTAATGTCTCTCATTATTTTCATTTTCTAGATTGGACAAACATTTAAGGATCCAGACAATCCATGTCTCAAGTATACCTGTACCCCAGAGGGCTTTACAACAAAAGTTGAAGAATGCGTTGGGCAGAGCTGGTGTAAAAACGTATGTTGCGAAAACAGGCTGACACATGTGTATGAGATATGAAGAGAGTGATACCAGGCAGAATTCACCAGGGTGTAAACTGTGAGGCAGTTCCATCAAAGGTGATGGAAGACCATCTTTTCTCTCCCTCTGACATGATACTGAGGCACCCCTCAGTTGGGGGGGAGGGCTTGGCAGGGAGTCATTTAGGCTCAGAGAGTGTATGACAGAGACTGGTGTCAGAATCCAGAGGTTATGGATCTGTCACTATAAGAAATATGAGGGGATATAATAATATATTGATATAGTGATGTAGTAATATTTTGACATGGTGTAATAGAAGTAATTGGATATAGGGAAACACCAGTATGGTTAACTAGAGGGAAGCGCAAAGGGAGGGAGGCAAGTAACAGAGGGGATTGCGCTTGGGACAAATTGGAAAGGGGGCCCGTAATCCAAATGAAATGCAAAATGGGGACAGATGGATTATTATTATTATTATTATTATTATTATTATTAATATCCAGCCTCTCTGTGCAGCACAACCAGGGCGGCTTACATGTTAAAATGCACAATCCCGTATCCCAGTGACCCACCCACCCCTAAAATACAATTAAACAGTTTACAGATTAAAACATACTTTAAAATAATAAACAAATCAACATTGGCTGTAGCAGAAATCAGGAAATAACAGGTCCAACTTATTTGGTGGCTGGTTATCTATTAAGGAAAGGCCTGCCAGAAGAGATCCATCTTAACAGCTTTTTTGAAGCTGTTTAAGGTGGTAATGTGACGGATCTCATCTGGCAGGCCATTCCATAATCTGGGAGTGGTTGCTGAAAAGGTCCTCTGGGCGGTTTCAGACAATCTAGTTTTTATGGGTTGCAACAGACTCCTCCCAGAGGACCTGAGTGCGTGGGGTGGATTTTATGGAAGGAGATGGTGCTGAAGAGGGGTTGGACCCAAGCCATTTAGGGCTTTAAAAATGGCAGGCGAGAGCAGAGTTATGTCCCTGTTCACTTCCTAGGACAAGACTTTGATGATCAACACCTTCCTCCCTGGGTTAGATAGGAGTTTATTAGACAAGGGAAATTGGAAGTATAATCCAATGGCAATCTGAACGTAATCATGGGGTTTAATGTTGTTGCGTGATAGACCGCCACACACAAATTTGGGCAATGGGAAGTCAGTCCAAGCGCAATCATGGGGTTTCACATTATTGCGTGATAGACTGCCACACACAAATTCGGGCAATGGCATGCTATTTTTGAGCAAAGGGGAGCCAGTTCAAATTTAATGAGCATTCACGTAATTTTGCTAAACTAGTGACTTTACATGAATGCGTTCTGGCCCCACTTTCTTTTCATTCGAAATTAAGAGAAATTCCTCATGTGCGATAAACTCCATAGATTGATTTGGGTGATGGCAAAAGCACAAAGTTTAAAGAACTCTTTGATGTGCTTCAAAGAACACTAACAGTGAACTAGGGAAGTAGGGTTGGAGGAAAACCCTTAAAAGGTGAATTGTTTGGGAAAGAATCATATTTGACACTATCACATCTGTGGCTGATCTCTGTCTTGGAATCCAAAATAAAGTCAGTTAATCTCACTGCTGTGATGTCTTGGTTCTTTAAGTTTTGATCCACTAATCCTGACAACTGGTGACATAACAGTACAGGCATCCTCCTACCTCTTCCTCCCAAATAAGAGTTTAAATATCCTATATGTCAAATGTGGCCAATCCTTGGCCATCCAAATATTTGGTCCACATTTATCACAGTTCCTTTCCACTTGCTATTAAGTGGAACTGACAGAGGTTGTAGGCAAAAATATTTGGAGAGCCAGAACTTGCCTGCCCATTTAAAACAATTGTGGAAGGGGCCCCAAGCAGTGACTATTTGCAGTTCGTCTAGGATTGAATGTAATCAATGTGTATAAATCTAATGTATATAATCTAACTTCACTTTTTTAAATGTTAAAAACAGGCATCCAGAATATATCGTCCGAACAAGTGCTGCTACGACTGTATGTATATGTTTCATATTTTATATAGAAAATAGTGATATATAATTACTTGAATGCAGGCCATAATTGAATGAAGCCTAAATCTTATTGGTATGCCCATTGAAAACCCATTGAATCACTTGCTGAATGGTGAGCTAACAGTTATGTAAATCCAATTGATTCAATAGGTATACTTTAGCAAAGACTACCAATAGGATTAAAGCCAGAATATGGTTGTATTTTTATGTATCTATTTATTGTTAGCTAGGCTGAAGTGATAATCTGCCCTCAGGTTTGAATCAGAAGACTTGACCTTGTTAGTTAGACAGAATTTATCCAAAGATAAAAAGACAGAGAAAGGGGACCAACTTAAAATTGCAAAGAGGGCAGGGGCTGTATGACTAGTCAAGGATCATGGAAATAACATAATCATCTCATATTATCATGCAGTGAATTTGCAATGGCTATGTAAGGTCACCATGAAGCCAAAATGGAGTGGTGGCAAGCAACTGCTTTCACTGTTGATATGCTTCTTGATTGTATACAATCCTGAAACCAGCCAGATTTGACTATATAATGATGCCACGAAAACCAATTAGTCCTTGCTTCTAGCACTTACTCTGAATGGATAAACATTTGCTTCATTTTATGGGGTCTTCATCCATTTACTGAAGTGAATGTTGCTTTGTAGCCTGTTACTTTGTAGAGCTCAAAGTATGTTTTTTTAATGAAACGAACACACCTTCCAGATTCAAACATCTTAAATGTGCAACATTACCTATTTTAATATATATATATAGTTAATATAACTATTCTACAGATTCAAATTGACAGCTTTACATTTCCCGCATCATATAAAATACAATATACACATCTGAAAGTTAACCGTGTGTGAAAAAATATACAAAGATTCTACTTTCATTTCTACTTAATTTACATCTAAGTTTCTATCGTATCTGGTTACATAGAATATTTGCTTAGCTCTATATTCACAACTTCTGATTCTTTAACTTTTTATAGTCTTGGCAGTTTTACATCGGTTTAATACAGCTCTCAATCATAGGTCTTTCCTTATATCTTCATTTAATTAAATTTCCCATTTCTTTTTGCAAAACTCTACAATGGGGTTCCATCCTTTTTCAGTGATATTGCAATCTTTGTTATTTAGCCTAGCTGTTAATTTATCCATCTCACACATTTCAAGTAATTTCAACAACCATTCAGTGGTACTTTTTCTGATTTTCAGTACTTTGCCCAGAGTATCCTAGCTGAGGTTACCTTATATAATACCAATCTCCAATGTTCTTTTTCAACCTTTCTTGGTAGATATTTGTCATGTTCAGTAAATAGAGTTCGGGAATCATATAAAAATTAATTTTGAATATTTTACTTATTAGGATGTGTAATTTCCCCTCAAATTTTTAATTTCTTAACATCACCACCACACATGGATCCACTTGCCTTTTGCTTGTTTATATTTCCAACATTTGTCCTGTTGGGTTTTGTATATTTTTGATGTGCAACATTACCTATGAGAGAGTTAATTTACTATTTATAAGTAAGCATATAGGGATCCAATCCAATTTCTTAATAGTTATAGACTGAGTAAGTACATATAAGAGAAAACAAAATTTGCCTTTCAAGTCATAGGAGCCCCTCAGCAAACTATGCCACAACCACAACAACCTTGGAAGGCTGTAGTGCAGAACCAAGAACTAGCTACAAACAACCCACCAGAACAGTCTAACGATGTGGTACTGAAGTCCCTATAACCAGAAAAATCCAAAGAACTACTGTATTATCATGAGAACTCACACTGTTTTGGACCAATCTTGAAGAACCCTGAGTTTTGTTTGGCTGTGATACGCAAGATGGCCTTTTCTGTGCTGGCACCTAGTTTGTGAAACATCCCACTTTGGGAGACCAGAATGGTTTCATCCTTATTACTGTTTTGCTATCACCTTTTTTAAAAATACAAAACAGAACTTTTATTCAGCTTTCATTTAGGCAGGCATGCCATTATAGTTGTCTGGCTAATTATTTTTTCTGTATTTATGGCTTTTTTGTTGTTGTTGTTGCCCCATTTTAGCCTCATGTTTTGTTTATTAAGTTTGTTTGATTGTGTTTTGAACTTGTTTTTGCTTGTTAGCCTTCTTGGACTATTTGTGAAAACAGAGAGGTGTATAAAAATCCCTTGTAAAACAAAACATACATGTAGGACGACAACAGAATAATAACATAGTTCTTTCTCAAGTGTCTTTTCACATTATTCACTGCTTCTTTTGTTGTTCCGGTTTAGGTGTAAATGAATGCAGACCAGTTCCTATGCCAGTGAAAATTAAAATCAATGGTTGTTCAGATACCGTCCTGATGGCAACCTGTTCTGGTGAATGCCCAAAAGCACTCATGTAAGTTGACTTAGAAGGCAGAAACGTCAGGAAGAAACTCTGCTAGAACATGGCCAAATAGCCCGAAAAAACCACAAAAAACTATGGATGCCGGCTATGAAAGCCTTCGACTTCACATTGACTTAGATGCTTTGGGAATGAATAGAGTTCTGCTCCAATGTATCTAACAGACACCAAGCTGGGATAGAGTTCAGAAGTAACCAATTATACGTAAATGGTGTCCACAACCTTGTTGGCGATATGTGTCAGCATAAGGCTTGGTTGTGCTGGTATACATACTTAGAATTATGTTGCACAACTAGGTAGTATCCTTGTTCCCGGCCCACTGTGCAACTTTAAATACCTCGAGGGCTGCCACAAAGTGGAGAGTGCAGGCTTGTTCTCTGCTGCCCCAGAGGGTAGGATCAGGTCTAATGGTTTTAAGTTGCAGGAGAGTAGATTTCAATTGAATATTAGAAGGAGCTTCTTATTGATAAGAGTGATTCAGCAATGGAACCAATTGCCTAGGGAGACAGTGGGGTCTGATTCTCCAGACATCTTCAGAAAGAGACTAGAGCTGCAGATCCTGCATTGACCGGGGGTTGAGCTAGATGGTCCATGAGGCTCCTTCCAACTCTGAGTCTATGGTTGCCATTCCCTAGTGCAGAAGAGCAGCTTGGGGGGGGGGGGCAGGCGGTTTCCAGGCACAGCTCTGTTCCGATTGGGTGTCACTCTCTTCTGGGATGTCACCTGGTACAGGCCATACCCTCACACATTGGTACTGAGGATAAGGCTGTTTCTTCTCCACTGGGCATGTAAGAGTATCTGGAACTCAACTGGATACACAATGATGCAACTGTCAAGGACTTTCATATGTCCCTGCAGATGCCTTTGCTAGGCATTCAGCTGTAGGTAAACAGATGAATGCTTGTCTGCTGCTTTCTATGACCTTCACTGACCAGGAAAGAGTGGGCATGGGGAGATGTAGGTATGAAAAGTGGAGGCTAATAATAATAATAATAATAATAATAATAGGATTTATTTATTGTTGTATGTCTCATAACTACATCTCCCAAGAGAGGCTCATGGTCCTCATGTAGGAGGGAAATTACACATGGGTACAAAACCAAAAGAAGTCTAGCTGCAATGACAAAAAATTACTTCTCAAACGTTATAAGAAGCAACTGGAATGACTAAGTTTTAAAATGTAATTTAAAATGTCATTCTGCGTTGAGAGAAAGTCTGATCTAAAATAAGGCCCACTGGAACACAACAGGTGCTGATAGACTACTGGAAATTCTCTGGCTTAATATCATGTAGGATAGTATGCAAGCAGGGAAGTTGCAGAGATTTCCCGGCCATTCATTTACACACAGTTCTCCAGTCCAGCATGAGAAAGGACCTAGGCCTATGGTGCTCATTTAGGATACACTGAACAAGACGGCTGCTTCTGTTAGTACCAAGGATGCATGTTCCCATTCAAAGCCATTGGCTGCAGGCAAGACATGTTGCTTTCTGAAGACAATATGCAGCCCTTCCCCACCCAGCTTGATTGACAGTCCAGTCTTACTTCATCACTGGTGACAATGATTTGGTTCCAGGATCCCCTGTGGATACCAAAATCCATGGTCAAATCTCATTAAATATAACAGAATAGTACAATGTTGTCCTTTACGTAAGATGGCAAAATCAAAGTTAGCTTTTTGGAATTTATTTTTTGTTGAATGTTTTCAAACCATGGATCCATGGATAAAAAAAAATCCATGGATATGGAGGGCCGACTGTAATGCTTCACAGTCTCTGAGGCAGGGAGAGAGCTTGGGATGCCCAGGACAGGTTTTGTAGCATATACTACTTGCTCTTTTAATGGGGAAGTGCTGGTGGCTCAGGTGGAATAACTGGGAGGGCATTGCTTCCACTGACTCCATCCACAGTCTTCACTTCCCAAGTTGGAAAGCATATGAACTCCGTCAACGGTCTAATATCCTTAGCGTTAGCATCTTCAACACTGGATTCTATTTAATCTAAAACATTTATTTTGTGTTTATCTGCCTTCCAGATATGGTGAAGTTGATCGCAGATTACTGAACAAATGTTCTTGCTGCCAGGCAACAGATCATGTGGTCAGAAATATCCCAGTTTTCTGCTCTAATGGAAGAATGGAAGTATATACATACAAGCACATAATCTCTTGCTCCTGCGAGAGTTGTAAAGTTCCCCTTTAAATGATTTTTCTTCTTCTTCTTCTTCATTTAAAATTTCTTTAAAGTGCA
Organism: Sceloporus occidentalis; assembly: GCA_023333645.1. Lineage (NCBI taxonomy): Eukaryota > Metazoa > Chordata > Lepidosauria > Squamata > Phrynosomatidae > Sceloporus > Sceloporus occidentalis. The sequence goes on from JALMGF010000005.1 coordinate 81,352,280, forward strand.
CTTTTGAGATCTTCATGGATGACCACTGCTGATTTAAATAATTATTGTTGACAGTACTAGGACTGTAACCAAAATCTGTAACATACGCTTTTCACATTTTTTTTTGCAAATACTCTTTTGTTCTCATTTATAGATCCAGTCACCACTGTATTACTCACACAATTAAACAAACATGTAGTGTACAATCTTTCCTTTGTTGTGTCCTGACTGAATGACATCAGTGCAGTTTGGAGAGTTTAATCCTCAAAAATACTTTTTTCTTAACTGCTCTCACAAACAGCCCTTTTAAAACCAATGGGTACATTTTTAGGAGGCGATAATGATGAGCTGCCATATGCTGGGTGGGTTTTGATATACCCACTGCTAATTTTCCTAGTGCCTTCCAAATGTTTTAGGCTGTATGTTCTGACCAGAAATGATGCCGGCTGGGGGTACTGTAAGTCACAGTCTAGAACACCTGGCACATCCTAGGGTGGGAAAGGCTAAGACCAAAACAGACGGAAATTGTATGACCCTCCACATGCTAAAGGCATCAGGCATCCTAAAGGCATCAGATCCCAACTGACCTTGGAAACTAAGCAGAGCCAGCCCTGGTTAGTACATGGATGAGAAATCACCAACAAATACCAGGTACTGTAGGCTACATTTCAGGGGAAAGAACTGGCAAAACCACCTCTGAATGTTCTTGCCCAAATGAAAACCCTATGAAAATTCATGGTGGTGCCATAAATCAACAAGCAACTTGAAGTCACATATATATATGCAACACATGCAGCCCTAGCCAGTATAACCAATGGTGAGGGATGCTGGACCAATTGCTTTCACACTGGTCTGTGATGTTCTTTCCCTAACACTTTCCCGGAATTCCATAGATTTAATTAAGATACACAAAAAGCAAGGATGAGCACATTTGCTCTCTTTCTATTAGCATTCTGATATTGTACAGGTCTACTGTCCACAACAGGAAGTCTTTCTTGGCAACCTGGAAGATCAGAGTCCTAAATGGTCTTGGGAATTTCTACAGTTAGAAAGAATTCTCCACAGCAGTCACCCTCAACACATGGACATTGAAGAGAGGGGGTGGGGGTGGGGGTGGGGGTCTGTAGTGTTATTGTGCCTTTCCTCCTTTCCCTAAAGCCACATACAGACCAACTGAATGGAGCACGTGTATGTTGCCAGAACTGGAATCTCCTGAATGTTGGTGTGTATGTGTGTTCTCCATATGGCCCCAAATGGACTCTGCAGTCTGGGCAGCCAGGATCTCAGAGGTGAGTGGTCACATCCACTCTCCCATAAACACATCAAACAGAATAGTTTGGGAGTTGCAAATGAGAAACTTTAATACCTCCAAAGTCAGGAAGATAGGTGATTTAGGCAGGACGTTCTGTCAGACAAACACAATAAGGCTGATTTACAACTTCATTCTCAACCTGGACATTGCCAGACTGAGCAATCCTTCCCAATGTAGATTTGATTTCCTTTGATGTAGAACAAACACCTTTGCCTTCAGGCTAGTTTTGGCCTATAAAAGATCTCCAAAATCCTTTGTTAGTGGGCTAGTTGGAAGGCACAGGGACATACTGTCACTGTGAGCTCTGTCCAGATACGCCCGCTCCCTCTCCGCTCACCAAAACAGCTGTGTGCCATGCCATCCCCATCACAACTGGACCAAGTCAAGCCTCGTCTTGTGTTTCACTGTTAGTTCAGCCTCCAACTATTCCAAAGCTAACTCCTGATTTCCATAGACCTTGTATGTATGTGTGAGTGAACGTGGATTGTGATGTGATTTCCCCCCTTAATAAAACACCTCATTGATAAAATTTTGCTTCTGCAAAATTCTTTTGATCTGTTTTCTCTCGGTGTACAGGTGGGAAACGGTTCCACAAAAGGTTGCTTGTAGCCCAACCTAGTAATTAACTGAGCTAATTAAAAGTCCCCCTAGAGAGATTCATTGCTGTATGTATATGCTAACAGAATATCAGCTAATAAGCAGCTCTTTGTGGTAGAGCTGCCATCACCCCTTTGGTTCGAGGGGTGGGAAAGATTTGGCCTGCCAGATTTTTAAAACTCATCTCCCAACATTGACCTTGTAGGATAGATCTTCTGGAAATTGGGAGCTTTTAAAGGTCTCCCACCCACCCCTTCAGAGGATGTTTTAAACATATTTTATGTCCATGCTCTAACATGAAATTAACTCTTAGCTACCTGGAACATTTGTTCCAAGAAAATGGTGAAGAAATTCAAGATATTACTAGGAAATAGCCTTCCATGCTTTTCTGATTTGCTTGTCTATCGTTCCTGTTCCCCTCAACAACCCTATAAATCCTTAAACCGGAAATCCACATTAGAGGTAATATATGCAGCCATTAGTTTGTCCAACTGTTTGGTAACAAATGGAACTGCCACTATCTTACAGTGTTTAGCCACGAATAAACTCTTGTGATTGATACCCCCATTTTGGGTCCCTGAGATACAAATTATGTACAATAACCCATTAATCTCTGCACCAAATATACATTGCCCAGCTGCACTATGTATCATTGCAATTAAAGAATTAAAGTGATAGTTGAAACATAACCTTTAGTTGCTGTACATCTTTGTACAGTATGCCAGTTTCTTTGCATCATTGCAGACATTAATGTAAAAACAAACTTTTCCACTGAATGCAGACCAAGGAAACTTCCAAAAAGTAAAGGAGAACAAGAGGGTAGGAAGGGCTGCTTTGTGAAATTACAGGACAGATCAAGTGAGTTGCATTCCAGAAAAATCAGTACACAACCAGTACTTTTGTTTTAATGGGCTTTCTTCTTTTTTTAATGTACAGGGAATGTGAATACTGAAAAACAAACTTGAAATTGCTTTTACTGTATTGGACAGAAAATTTTAATACAGTAGTTGGGACTTTCAGAGAAGTGACTGCTGCACATATCTATTGTGTTCCTGTTCCATAAATATTGTGATCATGGTTACAACGCCCTTTGAAAAGAAATCCTTGCAGGTGTGTGTGTGTGTGCACATATCCATATGTGCTTTTTAAAATGTGCCTTTCTAAAAGAGGAGAGGCTAAAATAGGATTTGCATGACACACAGTCTGACAAATGACATGGCAGCTGAGGTGGCCCTTGATTGTCAACAGTATGCACTGTAGAAATGGAAGTGTTTTTCCTGAGAAAGATGCTCTTCAGTGTTACCAAAAAACAGACAAGGCATCGGTCCTTTTCATAAGTGAAAACCTATGGGAATAGAAGCTTGAACCATGTTTCTGCTCAGCCATAAAGTAACTTATTTAGCCTCCCGCAAGCTATTCTCCTCATACAGAAATGGTAACACTACCAAAACTGCCCCCCAAATATTTTTAGCATTCTTGATGTGGATCTCCCCGTCACCTATGTTGCATATCTTTGCACCGGAGCTCTGCTTTCCTAGAAGCCACAAGGCAGGCACAAGATTCTGCAAATAGCCCTAATCCATGTTGGCAGCATCTCCAAGAATTGTGGCACAGAAAGGGTTCCATCAGTAAAGAGGTATCTATTTCTGGCAGCATCACTATGACAAAAGTAGCACATTCTTTAATAAATTACTTATCAGAATGAACTATTAAAATTTCTTTCATCTTGCACCAGTTACCGTAAAAACCCTTATATTCCTCCCCACAACCACCCTGTAAGGCAGGGGAGACTATATCATTCCCAGTTTCCAGCTGGGCAAGCTAAGAATGCAATGCCATGGTTCAACAGAATTCACGGATAATCAGAGATGTGAACCCAACTGATCCACCTCTCAGATGTTGGAAACGTCTACCAGCACAGTAAGCAACAGACACTATACTTGGTCTTTCGCATGGACCTCTATCATACATTGAAAAATGGATTCTGCAAGGTATGGTTCTGCTCACCAGCTGGAATAATTGAACGCCATTTGTCATATGGTTTGGCAATCAGATTTTACAAATTTCTGTGCCAGAACCGGACTCCTGATCACGACTTATCAACAGTATACTCTTCTATAGAAAGATTCTTTCAAAGACTACTATCACCCTTTCTACAATGCAGGGAATGTTTTGGGAAGTATGACTGAGACCTTGGGTCTCGTGTGCTTTTTAGTTCTGTTTGAGACTTCTCAACTATATTTTTGGAAAATAGATTTTGGCCACCTCTACTTAGTTGCATGTGCCCAAGTATCCTGAATGAAGAAATTTGATGGAAATCAAATTAGGCTTGTAATGTGTATTGAGTATCAGCTAGAGGCACTGATCTCAGGATATATGGCTACAAACCAATACATAGCCAAGCCCTCCAATCCCATACCCACCTGGGAATAAGCCCACAATTCAGTGGAAATTACTTCCGAGTAGACATATATGCAATTAAGTCCACTGATTTCCAGATGTTCAAATGGCACACCTATTTTCTTTCCAGTAGCCTCTACTCTGGCTGTTTGTAGTTATGGCTTTGGAACGTTTACAAAACACCCAAAAGATTCAAGAAAATGTCAATTTACAATCCTTGTACTTATCTATGTACATGCATGTGTACTAGGGGATCAGCATCATCACCCAGTGAGTTTGTTTTACACAGTCAAATGGCACACTGAAATTCCAGGCATGTAACTGCTACAATTTCAATATTTCCCAGACTGAATCACTGCTTGATCAGATTCCTCAGGAAACTGAACAGTCACCAGGGGAAAAGGGTGCTATTTCCTTAGGCCAGGCCAAGGCAATTTCCAAGGGTCCAGGGCCAATTTTGCTTCCAAGGAACCAGGGACGTAGCCAGGATTTTGGGAAGGGAGGGGCCAAGACTAACTGCCACCATTATAATGGGGCTTGGGCACGGCAGCGCAGTGGTGCACACCATTCACTGTATCTAATGGAAGGGGGGGCGGACCCCATGGATCTCCCCCTTGGCTATGTCCCTGAAAGGACCCACCAAATGTGGTATTCCCTCCCCAAATATACATATAAAAAACCCAGGAAGTGGCCAGATGATCTCTCACTCTGAAAAAAAGCAGTTTCAGATAACAGCAATGATCGTTCTTGACCAAAATAATGAAATGAGGGGACCACCAGCCAGGAGGGAACATGACTCCCATGACAAGATCAGCCTTGACAATTTATGAAATTATCAGCACACATGATCCCCATCCCATTCCACACTCTTTGTATGTGCTAAAAATGTTATTTCCCATGTTTGCTTTAAAAATAATCTCTCAGTGCACACATGGCATCCAGATTGGGCTCTCCGTAGCATATTAACACTTTTTTTCTTTCTCTTCCTTTCTTTCAAATTATTTTTCACTTCCCGAATTTCTATTTGCTTGTTAACAGCACTTACATATTTTCGATGTACTGGGCAGGTGGGGGAAAGGAAACACCTTATATGCCACTTTTAAAAACAACAACATAACAAGAAAATCTCTGGTCTTAAACCAGTCCTGCACACCCCTCCAACTTTGCTCCTTTGTATATTCACATTTGTGGCTTTCAGTAACACTTTGTATCCAGAATGCCAACTGCTGTTATTTCAGCAGGTCAACTGCAGTTTCTATAAAATGGTTGAATGAATTAGAGTCACATCCAAAGAACGAATCTGCTCACTCAAGAAGAGAGATCGATTTCATTAGGGTTTCTTGTCCTCTTTCTGAATTCTTTAAAGGACAGACAAGTCACACAGATGTGTTTTGTTTTTTTTAAAAGACTTGATTTTTTTTGCTGCCCATCAGCACTGTCTTAACATATTGCACAATGTTTTGTTATAAAAATGTCTTCTGCATTAAGCAGAAAGGATAACAGTTTCCAAAGAAGGTGCTAATGCATAGCGTCATCTGTCATTAGAGGTACATGGTTATTTAGTTGGCCATCTTGAAGTGTGACCTATAAAAGGAAACAAAACAAAAAAAATCATTTTTTCCATTTCTTCCTTTTTTAATTTTACTTACTTCCAGACTAATCTCTTTCTAGGGGCAAGTCCTCCATAGTTTCTTTTTGGGGGGTGGGGTGGGGTGTCTCTTAATAGATTAAGATACATCACATTCCTCTTTATAACCAGGACAGGCTGGAATATTATACACACACTTCAAGAATCTATCCAGATTCTAGAAGGGTTTTTTGTGCTGGCAATACAGTAATCATGAAAGGTTTATTTTTAAATTTATAGATTTCATGAAACAGCTGTCTAGGGTACATGAGAAAAGTTTAGACCTGAAAGCACTTCCTGGTGATTGTTATGGCAGAAGCTGCAAGGGAATAAAGCTGTCTGGATAATATTAACAGTCTGGACCATTAATGGTCTACATAGTTCTGTCTCCATCTGAAAGCTGTACTTCAGGCAGTTTTGTGAACTTGCTCTCCAGCTAGCCCTGCGTTCTCTGCCTTTCTTTCCATCTTGGTCCGGCAAAACATTCCCAGCTACTTTACAAATTGACATATTAGAAGCAATAGTACACCAAATCACCACTTACACATAATAGTGCAACTGGGTTTTCAGATAAGGGCAGGAACTACACTTGGTCTGAGCCATAAGGCTCAGGTTTCCTTGGTGGAAGCTGTAATCAGCCTAAATTCATAGTAGTTTATAAAGGTCTGTATTGTTACCTCGCTGAAAAGGGTTCCCACTGGGGTGGCACTGGTAGAAGGCCTATTATTCTGAACCTGAAGAATTACTACTAGAAACTTTTATTCTGTCACATGCAAAGCACACACGCTGTGTGTCTATACAAATTCCTCTGACAACACTTACGGTTGTAGATTTATATGACCCCAGTTTGAAACGACAGCAGACAATTTCTACTATGAATCTTCCAATGCCATGTAAAATTCCTGCAACATGAAAACAATTGAGATGTTAAGAAATGTGCTTTCTCTCTATTATAAAAGCAGGAGTACAGTTACACATTAATTATCTGGAACGTGTAACAACAAGATGAGAGTGATTTTATTTATTAAGTGATGAAAAACCTGAGTTTGCAACCAAGAGTACCATTGTGGTGTGAAAGCCAGGACAGTGTAATGATTTGCGTGTTGAACTAAGATGTGAAACCAGGGTTCAAATCCCTGCTCCAAAAAGGAAACTGACAGGGTGGCCTGGGGCAAGTCACACATGGCCTCAGAGGAAGGCAACAGCAAACCCACTCTGAGCAAATCTTGCCAAGAAAACCCTATGATAGAGTCACCATATGTTGGAGTCAATTTGAAGGCACAGTGACTACAAATAAGCTCAAACAGAATCCAATCCCAGATCCCTGACAAGTACAATCCACCCTCCGTATTGGCAGACTTGCCACCTGCGGATTTAACCATCTGCGGATGGCAAGCCCCCATTTTTCTTAATGACAGCCATGTTAGTGGCTGCATGCATGCCATGCCACCACTACGAAAAGCAGGATCTGAGCATACATGGATTTTGGTATCCACAGGGGCGTCTGGGACAGATCCTCCATGGACATGGAGGTTGACTGTACAGCTTTTATGATATCCCTATTTGCAAGCACAAGCACCAGTGCTATAAACTATAGTACCAGGCTTTATATTTACAGGTGTACATTTAAAGTAATTTTATTGTATACCTAAAGCTCTGCAATTGTTCCATGTTAGAGATTATGACTCTACACTCATGTGACAAACTGACAGTTCCGCCATTTCCGAACACTGATAGAATTTCAGTGATTTTTCTGGGTAAAACATCAAGAGTAAAACCACAGCAGTGCAAAAGAAGAAGAAGAAGACAACAGCAAGAAATACTTTTGGCAAAATTTTCTCTTGTTTAGGCCATAGGGAATAGTAGACAGAAGACAACAAGATCAGGTCCTTGATATGTGCTGAGAAGCATGGTTGCAGGCATTTTAAAATACACCATTTAAAGTTAGCACACTTTGAAACAGCAAGATTAGGACCCATGATATTCTAATTACGTGGCTATGTCCCTGAAAGGACCCACCAAATGTACATTAAAAAAAAAACCCAGGAAGTGGCCAGATGAACAACTATGGTTGCTGCATATACTCAACTATAAATTGAAAAATAGTGTCTAAAAATTGACCCTAAAATCCTGGGTTGACTTATATATGAGTCAATACAGTAATAGTGTTTAAAAAGGTCCTGAAAGAAACTGCCGGATGCCCCATTCTCTCCACCTCAGCAGTGATTTCCTGAAAAAGCTGCCGAGGCAGCTGTGTGTGTGAAAGAGCTGATTCCCTTCTCAATCCAATGTTAAACCCTTCACTCCCTATCCTCCTTGGGATCTCTCTTGCCCGCAAACACTCCATTTCCCTCCACTTCCCAATCTGATGGTAAAACCTACTCTTCCCATCCTCCTCCTCCCTTTCTGACCACTGAACCCCACTTTCCTCCAGTTCCTTCCCTTTTCAATCTGACGTTAAAACCTTTGCCTCCAGCAGCAGGGAAGTGATGTCAGGTGGACGGGAAAAGTCCAAAGAGGGAAAAGGATGGAGGGAAGTGGTGTTTCTCCTTTAGAGGTTTTGTTTCATGCCCCTAAGTTTTACTTTCTACTTATCCATAGGTTATATCAAAAACCCTGATTTGGCCCAAAAACTTGCCCTTAACTAATACATGAGGTCAATTTAAGGTCGAGTATATACGGTAAATACATCTATACAGTACTATATGTATTGATTGAGTTTTACCTGTACAAACTAAATGTTTTTCCAGGTATAACAGTACAGAGACTTCTTAGGAAATTCAATGTTTGCTGCCTAAGAAAGGGGCCTGAGACTTCACAAAAGATAGAGACACCCTGGATCCCAAGAGGAGTTACTTTACTGCTTCCTAATGGAGTTTAAATTTTACTTTCCTTTGTCTGGGTCCCCACAAGGCTAAGAGGGGAATGGTGTCTTCCTGCATTAAGATCCCTCAAGACCAAGTGAACTACAGCAGAGATAACATTTGATACAAAATGGAGGCCTGAAACTCCAACCATCACCCCCCCCCCCCCCCCCCGGATATGGTTTTTAAACATATTTTGCATGATGAGAAAGTCAGCGAAGCTTGCACTATGTGTTTTGTGCATTTGGGATGACCAATAGAGATATTGCTTTTCTGAGGATTCTGGATTTTGCTTATTTTAAATTGCAGTTAAAACTTTGTTCTCTTCAAACCACAGATGCTGAAGACACATTTGTAAAGGCATAACAGTGGTAGGATTGAACTTCTATTTTCATGCTTCTGAGCTCAGATTGACAAAGAAAGGAGGAACTAAGATGGCTGTAGGGTTTGGCCAGTTGACTCTAATTATAAGGAATGTATGGCAAAGTGAAGTTTTCATATATTAAATATTGATCACCTTTAGTACCATCATACAAGCAGACACACACAAACATATGCACTCTTCTACTTACTGTATATTCTTGTGTACAAGTCAACCTCATGTATAAGTTGACGGAAGGTTTTAAGGTGAAAATCATGGATTTTGATATGACCCATGGGTAGAACACAGAGTCAAGGGTAGAATCATAGAATCATAGAATCGTAGAGTTGGAAGAGACCACTAGGGCCATCCAGTCCAACCCCCTGCCATGCAGGAAATCCAAATCAAAGCATCCCTGACAGATGTCCATCCAGCCTCTGTTTAAAGACCTCCAAGGAAGGAGACTCTATCACCTTCCGAGGAAGTGCATTCCACTGCCGAACAGCCCTTACTGTCAGGAAGTTCCTCCTAATGTTCAGGTGGAATCTCTTTTCCTGTAGCTTGCATCCATTGTTCCGGGTCCTGTTCTCTGGAGCAGCAGAAAACAAGCTTGCTCCCTCCTCAATATGACATCCTTTCAAATATTTAAACAGGGCTATCATATCACCTCTTAACCTTCTTTTCTCCAGGCTAAACATCCCCAGCTCCCTAAGTCGTTCCTCATAGGGCATGGTTTCCAGACCCTTCACCATTTTTGTCGCCCTCCTTTGGACACGCTCCAGTTTCTCAATGTCCTTTCTGAATTGTGGCGCCCAGAACTGGACACAATATTCTAGGTGGGGCCTGACCAAAGCGGCATACAGTGGCACTATTACTTCTATTAGAAGTAATTAGAACATAGAGTCATGTAACCAAGGATGTAAATGGAAAAACACCACTTCCTTCCCTCCCTCCCTCTTTCCCTGGACTTCTCTCAACCACCTAAACACCACTTCCCTGGGGTTTTAACATCAGATTGTGAAGGGAAGGAAGTAGAGTTAAATGGGGTGTTTGGTGGTCAGGGGAGATCCAGAGAAGGAGGAGAGGGATGGGGAGAGAAGGGTTTAACACTGGATTGGGAAGGGAAGGAAGTGTAGTTAAATGGGGTGTTTGGTGGGGATAGAAGGTTTTAACATCAAATTGAGAAAACAAGGGAGTTAAATAGGGAGTTTATAGGGTAATATATATACATAATGTTTCGCATATATCTTCCTGATGCTGTAAGTGTATGGATTTGGCAACATAATCTAACCTATATATTACCTGTAGTAGAAAAGATTCCTCCAATGATACCACAAAGTCTCACTAAAAACTGCCAGAAAGGCATGTGTTCCTCTGTCACTGTCACCATAAGTGAACTGATGTCGTATTTCATGAAAATCCCAGATACACCATGACTCCCAGCTGCATGGTTGATCACTCTTTCCTAGAGAGCACAGCAAGAAAAATAAGTCAAACAGCATTATTATTAAATCAAGTAGAAGAGGAAATGGGATTTGCTTGTGTCAGAGAGAACAGAGCACCCAAATGTCTTATTAGCACAGCTAGAATCAGAACAAAAACAGCATCTGTTTAGCAATGGTAAAGCTAAGGTGTATAGGAAAACCACTTGAAATCTCTTTAGGAAAAGCTAGTATTTACTCAGACATTTTTGGTAACAGAAGATTTGCCAAAAATATTACTGGAAATATATGTATGTATGACTTTAAGTTTTTCATCATGATTTAAAAGAATGGAACATCCACTAGTTCAAAAAGCTTTTTTAAGGCATTAGCAAGTAGTACCAGCATTCTTTCAATTGTTCTTTAAGAAACACTTACCCTTTCTGTCACTGAAAACTGATGAGTTTCTGCTGAAATTTTATGTGTATGAAGCTTTGTTGGCACAACTGTGATGAAGTACTGGAACATCTGGTTATCTGACAGGAAGACAAATAAAAAGCAAAGTCATCATACAGAATTGCAGTGCAATACCTTGCATAAATACGTTAGTTATATAAAACATAAAGGTAGTCCCTTGGCATGACTATCCAGTTGTAACTGACTGTAGGGGACAGTGCCTATCTCCGTTACTAAGCTGTAGAGCCAGCATTGTCTGAAGGTGACTCCAGTGGCCATGTGGCCAGCATGACTGCACCGAACGCTGTTACCTTCCCACCGAAGTAGTATCTATTGCATGTTTTCAAACTGCTAGGTTGGCAGAAGCTCGGACTAGTGACCGGAGCTCACTCCATCATGCAGCACTCGGGCCTCCAATTCCCAACCTTTTGATCTTCCAATCATCAGAATTGGTGTCTTAACCACTAAGCCAATGCATCCCATATTGTATAATACTGTATACACCATACTATAAGAGAGAAAACCTGGACCAATTCATTTACTATTATTTACGTGTGTATTCCACCTTTCATCCACTGAGCTTGAGGAGATACATATGAATTTTCTCCTCCTCACATTATCCTCACAATAAGCCTGTGAGGTAAGGTAGGATGAGAAAGAGTGACAGACCCAAGGCCACCAGTACATTTCATGGCTAATGAAGACCTGAACCTGGATATCCCAAATCCCAGTCCAACACTCTAACAACAACAACAACAACTTTTATTTATATTTCCCACCTCTCCCTGCAGATCGAGGCATGATTACATTAATAAAATAGTAAAATACAAGTATAAAAATACAGATAATAAAACACTAACAATAAGGCAGAGGTGGACAACTCTGGAGGAACCAGAAACCAATTTTCCAGCCTAGGACCCACTGTAGGATGCACAACCCTAAGACATCCCAAAATTACATGTCAAAAATTGTTTTCTGAGGGAGCTGGGAATCCCTGCACCCTATTTTATCACAAAATCAGAAATGCCATTTCTGTGCATTGGGGGGGGGGGGGACTACTGGGGGTCACATATGGCTCAGTCTATTTGAAGGACTATATGTGCTCATATGAGCCTACACAAGCTTGAAGTTTGATGCCAGTTTAACTGCCATGGCTCTGTGCTATGAAATTCTGGGAATTGTAGTTTGTTGTGGCACCAGCATTCTGCTCTAGTTCTGCAACAAACTACAATTCCCAGAATTCCATAGCACTGAACCATGACAGTTAGTGGTGTCAAATCGGACTACTTCTGCAGTGCAGATTCAGCCAAAGGGGGTTTTCCCTGCTGTGGCATTCCATTTATGGAATACTCATTCCTCTGCCAAGTCAAAACATGGCTTCTTATTAAAACATTTGGGAGGGGGGACTAATTGGTTTAGCAATTTTGTAGATGTACTATAGCCGGCATTATTTAAACTGTTTTAATCGTCTTTAAATTGCCTTTTTTTTCACTGATAAATTATTTAATATATTTGTAGTCTTTTTTAAAATTATTGTTATCATTTTGAACTGATTTTATTGTGTGTGGCCTGAGATCTTTGGACAGAGGGTGGGATTTAACTATTTTAATAGATAGATAGATGACAGACAATCAAGATAAATGTAAACTCCCAGAATGACAAATTATACATATTATACAAATTATACTTGCATTCTACAGTAGTTCAATCTAATAACAATACATCATAATGCAAACTCTAATGAAAAACAATAACAAAATGAACAGTAGACACTTTTATGTCAGGAGTACAACACTTACGGTCTGATGCGATTTTTTCAGTACCATCCAAAGGATTAATAATCCCTGGAATGAGCTCGCCAAAAGACAAATGATCTATTCTGTGGGAGAAGTTGTATGCTGAAAAAGACAAAGTAACAAGAAATCCATCCACTTGTTGCTCTCTACTCAAGTGCAGTATTATGGATGACCATTATCAAAAGAGGTTAAAGGATTCAGGATCACATCTGGTTGCATTTTAATCAACTGGCGATGGACACACAAATCCACAAATTAAAGCATATGAAACAAGGGGAGACCAAAGAAGGAACAGTTACTATCCTGCCTGTCTTTTGCTCCACAAAATATGGTTTGAGCTGGAGATCTGGAGTGGTCCCATGTTCAAGGGCACGCAGTATTTTTAATTTGTTGCATCCCAAATGGTACATTTCCACAACCTGGTAAGCTCATTTTTATACATGCTTGTCTGAAATATCTATACGCTAAGGATAATATTCCATGCCAAGTAACAAGAGATGGCTTACATTCATGACTCACAAGGGCTGCCAAGTGCGCATGACCTCTCGGATGAGGAATTGCCCTAAAGAAGGACGAGGGGAAGGAAACAAAGTTTTAGCATCATAGAGTACAACATTGAAAAACCAGCTTAAATAAACATCTTACAAACTTTTAGAATACAGCTCAAGGTTCAAGAAAACACTTGTTTCTTAGTAAAGATATTTCTCATTTATTGAAGTAGATGTGTTCCTGGACATTACTTCTTTAACAGAAAATTTGGTAGGAGAGGCAGAAACAACCTGAAAAGAATAGGGACAGGGTCCTAACCGCAAAAAAAGAGAAGTGCCACACACTTCAGCCAAGTTTTTATTCAAAACTAACCATATGCACATGTGAAATCAAACAACCAGATCAGATAAGTCTTGAGCAAGTAAACAAAAACAATTCTTCTAGAAACTCCATGAAAGCTTCTTCCAAAAAGCATTCAGGGATTATTATTTTTCATTCACCAGTTTCCACTTATGATTTCTATTTTGGCATCCAAATGTACAGATCTATGCTTTTTGAAAATGGTGAGAGGACTGCTGAGGCAGGCTTATCTGTCTTCCTCCTTTCTCAGTTTCGCTGTTCATACATGTTCACTTAGGGATTTGGAGACAGCTGCTGTTCACCTTGCCTGTTGTAGGCAGAAACAGCAACAGTAGGCTCAGCTACAGTAGATTCTCACTCTTTCCCAGCTCTACCTTTTATTGTATTGTTTCCTGCAGACACTGCTGCAATCTGTCAACGAAAGTCTGTTTCCCCAGCTGTCTTTCACTTTCCTGCCAATAATGCTGCTAAAAACCTCCCAGCTTGACAATGGATGAGGAAGAAAGGGGGCTGGAAGTAAAAAGCCTTTATAAAATGGAGCTTCTTTGTCAGAGACTTTGCTCACTGAGGTATACCTGTATATGCAGAACAGCATGCAATCAAACTCCTCACATCCCTCTCTAGAAAGCATAGAATAATGTTCAGTTCAAAAACCCAAATGGGTCAAAATTAGAGGGTATTGAGGGGGGAACTGTTTATTAGCAAAGTTAGTGGGAACGTTTTTTAAAAATCTATCAGTAATTGGCGGTATTGACAGACTGTATATTGGATACTCTTATTCAACAGTAGCAAAACAAGACAGGAAGAACTAAAGGCATCAGACAAATATTAAAATGGCACAGAGCAAAGGTCTGGCACATATGGCTGCATCCTGTGTAAAGCAAGCATGTAAATGTGTATTGCTTGATCACAGGTTAACAGAAAATTAGAAAGCTAGGGAGTGGGGGGAAAGAGTTGACTGAAGAAGAAACAAAAATGTTTCTTAATCTTAAGGTAAGCACTAAAAATTAGGGTACGTTTATGAAGTGGAGAAGAAAAGGAACTGACAAAAAGAATTAATCAGAAAAAAATAATTTGGTTTGGGATAGTCTAATGAGATTGCACATGGATAGCTATGGTATTGCAAATAAGACAGCATGCTTGAGTTATTGTACCCCTACTCTGAGATATTCAGGGCAAATTAGAGGTATTTTACAAATGAAAAGAACAGAAGATGTTCAAAAAGATTGGGGAAAATAGATAGGATGAGTGGTGGCCTTCTTCCACTTTTGCCAAAGGTGTCTCCGCAAGAGTCAAAAGTGTTCAACTCTATACAATACTGATAGAACAAAACTGATCTCTCTACATCAACAAGAGAGTCTAGTGTAACACACAAAACAGCAGCAGCAGTAGTAAAGGTATGCAGCTGCAGTTTAAGGCATACACACACATAGGTGTGTGCACAAAGGCAGATCCATCTACACACACTTTCTTTTCAATATACTTTAACAATACACTAAAACGTATCTGACCCAGAATCCATGAAGAAATTTGGGATGCCTTCGCTGATGCATGAACACAGTGGAGCTCTCTTTCAAATAAACAGATATAAGATTGTTCTATTGCTCTGAACATCAAGAAGGGAAAACCCAAAACCCTGAGGTGGGAAGGAGAGCTGAGTGATTTATAGTGCTTTCAATATATGAAATGAACATACTTGCCCACAGTTATGTGAAAGTTCCCTGCTACTTTATTAACGTACAGGTGCCCATGGATTCTGCAAGCATCTGGCGGCTGCAGTGAGTTGTCCTCCCTGTTTGAAGAAGGTAAAGAAGAGACAGCAGTTGAAAAAGCCCTTCACACATCACCAGCTTATTGTGTCACCCAGTGTGCTGTTTGCATCACTAAGCAAACAACAGCAGAAGGCAAACATTTAGTTTTTCGGCAGCTGAGAGGAATTTTATTGCCATCATCTCCTTCAGCTTCAGCAGTTGTTGAGGAGAGGAATAAAATAAACTGTATGTTTAATCTCAGGAGATAAGAAAGCTATTATGATACCAAATCAAACCATTTGGGAAGAATGTCTATAAAAGGCCTTAATCACCTGAGAAGACATGTGGTGGCTTCCTTTTTCTAAGATATCCAGCTCAAAGCTCCATACATATATACAAAAAGACATCAGTGAATAAAACTCTCACCAACTCCAAGTCTGTCTATTGTTGATTCTAGTCTTTGAAACATGATGCCACCAGATTTCTGCTAGCCTTTAAGCTGCCTTAATCATAACTATTCTTTACTTCTTGACAGTCTTTAAAATTCTGCACAATGGGGGAAAGGGGGAGTCTGGCTTATTTTTCAGGAGCCCTAACAGAAACTCCACATACCACTTATCACTACCTCTAATAATATCAATTGCTGTTTTTTAAAATATATCCAGCAATTAAAATAAAATATGAGATGGCAGAATTAAATGCCGTAACCAAAGAATAGCTGGGCAACAGCCATGGCTTTTAAATTCAGGACAAAAAAGAGGCAAATATCCCAGTTCTACAAAAACATAATTAAGTCCAATCAATTCCAGTGGAGCCTTTCTAAATATTATTATTTGTAAGCAAGTGAAATGCAGAGACTAGCCTACATTGGTCTTGTGTCAGTCCTGTGTGATGCAAAAGTAAGAGTCCAGCATCTGGGTACAAGCAGGTAGAAACAAACCAAGACAAATTCTCACAGCCATCTGACTGTGTGTACACAGAGCATGAAAACAGGTTCAAATGTAACATCTTTGGGGGCGAGAGAAGTCTTCCTTTTCTGCTCACCAGCAGACAATTCTGACTTGTCTCAGGTGATCATAGCTGTGCATCTATTTCAGGCCTTAAGCAGACAGACTTTGTATTACAATACCACCGATCTCAAAAACAAATATGTTCAGGATCACATGATCAGCTCAGGCGATAAATATTTTTCTACATATGCTATCAATACCTGAAGCAAATAACAATTACCATCAATTACATATAGAAAGCACCCTCTCACCTTGGTGGCAGTGCTGTTGACGCACTTTTAAAAGCGCTTTTGAATATTATGTCTTGAAGAGAGTGTTCTTCTTGCAGCCTGCTCTGAATGATATGCAGCATCCTAAAAATTGGATGGGCAACAAAGGAATATTTCAGTGCTTCCTACAGCAGTGCAAGACATACACTAGTCATAAGTTGGCCAAGTCTCTAACTTTCCCTCACATCAAAGGAAAAATAAAGGTGCCACCCATGAGTTGTCCAAAATTGCAGAGCTGTTCATTCCAGGGAAAGAACTATGGAACAATGGATGAGGATGTTGGTATCTGGTTAATTTAATGTGGGGGAAGGCAAGGATATCCATGTCTGAAGCCACAACTGGTAGCTGTGTTCTGAAAATTATTCCAATAAGCTTTTTAACAATGGGTGGTATGTTTTACACTAGACTAGACCAAGTCAGCTACATAGCAAATAGACTCTGGACTAAATGGCCTTTCCAGATCTGCAAAGGTAAGCTATTGTAGTAGTACCCAAACCATGGAAAATGTGGGTTGGCTCCCTTTGTAGAGCTAGGGCTCTGTCAAGATGGCAGAGGAATGAGATGCTGAGAGTCTCCAAGAAAGTACAGGAAAAGGTCCAGAAAAGCAGTGAATTAAAGGCTACAGAAAAAGAACACATCAAAGAATGAAGAGAGTAAGAAGGGGCAGGACATGATGCAGGTAGAAAAGGACAGATGAGGATAAGTTGAGCTTGGTGAAGAGAAGATTGAGGGGTGACATGATCACACTCTTCATATACCTCAAGAGTTGCCACAAAGAGGAGGCTGCAGGCTTGTTCTCTGCTGCCTCAGAGGGTGGAACTAGATCTAATGGTTTGAAGTTACAGGAGGGAGATTTCAACTGAACATTAGAAAGAGTTTCTTGACAGTGAAAGCAGTTCAGCAATGGAACATATTGCCTTGAGAGGTGGTAAGTTCTCCTGCTCTGGACATCTTCAAAAAAAGTATGAATGCTCCAACTCAGTGGTCCCCAAACTGTGCCCTTTAAGAGATTTTGGACTTCAGTTCCTAGAATCCCAGACTATTGGCTGAGGTTCTGGGAGATGAAGTCCAAAATCTCTTAAAGGGCTCAGTTTGGGGACCACTACTCTAACCGTATATACTGCACTAAGCAGGGGGCTGGACTTGCTGGCTCAGAGGGCCCCTTCCAGTTCTTGAATTCCATGATTCCAGGACAAAATGGGAAAATCCAACAGGATGGTTTATAATCCTGCATATGTGAGAAGGGGGAAACAAAGGCAAAACTCTTTGTGGGCTTAGAGAAACAGAAACTTTTTTGGACAAAGCAACTTTAAACAGTAAATTCAGATGGCCTTCAACACACATCTCCCTGTGCCCCCATTTTCCAACAAAAAAGAATCTCTGCTTTACCTTGCACCAAGGATTTAAGACACTGAGGAAAGTCATATTAGAGTGGGCCCTTGGTATCTGCTGGGGTTTTATTCCAGGACCTCCTGTGAGTACTAAAATGCGTGGATGATCAAGTCCCATTAAATACAATAGCACAGTAAAATTGTGTTCCTTATATAAAATGGTAAAATCAAGGTTTCCCTTTGGAGTGTGTGTGGATACAGAATCTCTGGATGTGGATAGTTGACGGCACATAATTATAAGATGGCTTTATGCATGTGGCACAAATGTTAAAAATGTGGGGGAGGGGGGATAAAACTGTTTTCAAACTATCAAATTATGTCAAAAAGTCCTGAACATTAAAAAGTGCAACATGTAAGGTTATTGTCTTCGCCCATTACTTAGCAATGACAACACTGTCCAAAATACAGATGGAAGCAATGAAATGTAATGTCTTTGTGCATAATGAGCCTGCAGTTATTTATTCAAATTTCTTAGTTTTAAACTCAAGGTTTGAGAGCAGCCAAATGTAAACATGTGTCCACATGCATTCACAATTATCCTCCCTATTTGTACATATGACATTGCATTTGGATTATTACCTTTGCCATTCTCTCTGCAAAGGACTGAGTTCAAATATTACCTGCAACGAAGAATGTAATCATAAGACACAATACTCTCTCAGATTCTCCTAAGACAATTTCTACCAGTCAAGAAAACAGCTGCATGGGGGAAAGCCAGGCACATAACAGTGGTGGAGGTTGGCATGATTTGTTAGCAATTAATAAAATAATTTCATACTGATATCTAATTCCTCTTTGAAAAATTGATAAATTTGTCACAGCAACTCCCTTTTAGTGGGGGTTCACCTTTTAAATGAAGGAAAGGGTGATTATTAGTGCATTTTTAGCACAAGGTAAATGATCTATGGCTTGCTGGTTATGTATTTTCTGCACCACCTGTCAACAGTCTCACAATATCACTGAATTTGCCCCCACTGGTTATAATTTGTTGGCAGGATACACTAAAGGTGACTGCAGCAGAAATACTTTTGGTAGGAATCACAAGACTTTCAGAATCACTGGCTCTCCATGCTATAATAATGCACATAAGGTTTGTCAACAAAAGAAAAAAATGAACAGCAGATGTACAGGCTTGGACCCTAAGATACATTAACTCAAACAAGTTCATGGAAAGGAAAGTTCCCATCTCTTCTATGGAAAATACAGAAATTCTCCTCCCCACCACCCCCCATGGCCTATGAAGCAACTTGTCACTACAAGTGTTTGTGTGTACTCCTTGTCATCCCAACTTTCCTCTCTTTCCCATGACCTAAACTATGAAGTCCTTGGTGAGACAGATTCAGCTTCTGCTCATGTTTCTCACTATGGTGTCCTGTACACCGATGGCTGCCAATATTGTTCTGCACATCCACCAGTTTAAGACAACCCCACTGTGAACATCTACCACATCACCAGCTACTAAGGATATTCAACCAAATTCAAGAAAACAATAACATTTTTGGGGGGAGGGTTTATTCAAGAACCAAGCAAGCCAGTTAATAACTAAACCTTTTACAAAGGAAATGGGAGTAAACGTACTGGTTCATAAGTTAATCCATCGGCGGAGGCAACCATTGTTTCTGCCAAATCCAACACATCGGCGCCAATATCTGTTTCAAAAAGTGAAATAGACAGGTAAACACAAAAATAAGCCTGTAAAACAATATCTGCTCTTTTCAAGTCCAACATTTTCTTCTTCTTTTTTTAAGAGACAGATAATTTCATTCTGTTTTGTTTCTAATGGTATCTCAGTTTGTCACAGCATCCCTCACTGCCACAAACATGAAAACTATTGTGAAACAGGAGCTTTCAAAACCAGCCAACTGCAGCACATCAAAACAGAGGGCATACAAACAACACATTTCTTCCTAATGAGCACTTTGGAAATGTCAGTGCTCCTTCTAAAACATCAACGTGTTATGTTTCTTGTTGTCACAGACTGCTGTCAGCACTTATGATTAGCAAATAACGACAGTAAATTACAAAGTGTACTACTTCATAAAAAAAAAGGCAGCCAGAAGCCAAAGATCACCAGTATTTCAAATAATTTTGCTTTATATTAAATGCAATTTTCTGCATGCATCCCTATTTTTTCTTCTCTTTTGCTATGCAATCTGTTTTCTTCTTTAAAATATTGATTGTTTGGCTGTCACAAAACTCCACTTTTTATTTTTGCAAATAGTTCCAACTGAAAAACCACAAGCAGTAGAAAACAAAGTTGCTGAATTGAATGTCTTATGTGTGTTGTGTGTAACTGAAGGCCTGTGATTTGTCCAGGAAAGGGGAATTTAGCACGTAGCACAGTAATGTACTCTAGAAAAAAGGCAGAAAAATAATTCAACTATAATTTGTGAATAAAACAGTCACTCTGCACTTAGACATTTGGAAAGCCCCAATGTATTATTAATGTGTTCCAGGTAAAAAGAAACATTTTCTTCTCTAAGGTATCAAGAGAAAGGCAGTGTTGAATTATTCGTGCCCTCAAGTAATATTAAAATACTGCCAATGGCCTGTTACAGACAGCCAAAATAAAGCTGCTTCGAGTCACAGTGGAGGTATGGTGTTTCAATGATGCATATGTCCTAAGAGTCCAGAAGTCACACTAAAGCCACGCTCCAGACTGGAGCGTGGCTTTGGTGTGACTTCTGGACTCTTAGGACGAATGCATCATTGAAACACCATACCTCCACTGTGACTCGAAGCAGCTTTATTTTGGCTGTCTGTAACAGGCCAATAAATCATTTAGTTATTCTAAAAATCAAATAGATTTTTAGAATAATTGATCAAATTGGCAACGAAACAGTTTTTGAGTAAGATAAGATCTCAAGACACAGCAACATTTTACAATAACCATGTAGTGAATCTGAGGGTTCATCCTGGAAAAATTACCCTACATGCAGAAATCTCCCTATGTGTAAAAATAACATGTTATACTGTTCAATTTAAGACAACAATAATGTATTTTTTAAATGAACTATATTTCATGAAAATACTTACATTGACATTTCATTGCAACAGTAATATCTATATTGATTCTTAATTTACTAGAAAAAAGAAAACATACCATAAGTCAATTTCAAAACAGTTTATTATTACTGTCATATAATAGTTTACACTATACAGAATAGTATGTATGTGCCTTCAAGTCTCCTGTCAAGTAATGGCAAACTCATGAATTTCATAGGGTTTTCTTAGGCAAGGAATACTCTGGTTATTTTGCCAGTTTGTTCCTCTGAAATATAGCCTACACCACCTATAATTGTTGATGGTCACCCAACCATGTATTAACCAGGGCTGACCATCCTTAGCTTAGGAGTGGAGTTCTCCAGATGTCATTGGAGTGCTAATCCCAGCAGCCCTGGCCAGCATAGCCAATGGTGAAGGATACTGGGGATTCCCATCCCAACATAAATCTTGATCCTTGGTCCTTGTCCTATAAGCCATAGTCCAAAGTAGTAAAAATGGTGATACTGAACCATCCCAGATGTGATGGTTCCCCAGATGTGATTGCTGAAGGAAGAGTGAGAAAAAATAGTTTTTCTGACAATGTAAGTGCCTTATGCAAGTGGAGAGCACTTACATTTGCAGAAGCACCAGTTTTCTCTTCCACCTCCTTTATAGATCTGCAAAATCCATCTAGGGAAACTGCTGGCTCAGGATTCCATGTCCACTGATGTTCTGCTCAATGCTTCCTACACAAAGCCTGAAGAATATATAATGTCCCTAGACACTGCCTTTAAATACTAAGTACAGGGAGATCTCAAGCTTTTTCCTTGGTCAATTATTAATACAACTGCAACCAATCTTGGAAAAATAAATGCTGCTTGGAAAAACCCTTAATTAAGCTTAATTAAGCTGCCTGAACAGGAGCAGATTAATTTACTTCATTTTTAATGACATTCATATCCTTAAGAGGATGTAAAGCAAAGAACCAGGTTTGACTTTCTACTTGAAGAAACATATATGTTCATTCATATGTACCATTTTCAGCCCACTATGAATATGTTTGCAAACAAGTACTGTATTAGAGGAGTCAATGCCTGAAACCTGTTCTGGCAATAGCTCATAACTATGTGATTTATGAGCCTAGCTATTGTTATAGCAAATACTGAAGTACCACTTTAGCTGTTAAATTGTCTGAATGGATACTGAAAGGAATGTAGAAGATGCATTAGGGCTGTAACCAGTAAGACGTCCACACCTTTTGGAGTGTGTTTTCCTAAGGGGTACAGCCTTTGAAAAGCTGCCTGTGGCTTATTATTACTCCACAGAATACAGCTGTCAATGTCTACTAGCCATGATGACTTTATATTGCCTCCACTATCATAGGCAATCTGCCTTTCAGCAACCAGAGGATGTAAGTTGGAGGCTGCTGCTGCATTCATGGCCTGCTCATGAGCCTCCCAGAAGCATCTGGTTGCCCTCTGTGTGAACAAAATGCTGGACTAAAACGGCCTTTGGATTTGTTCCAGCATGGCTCATGTTCCTAGCCTGATGCACACTTTGCCCAATTGTCTCCATGACAACAAAACGAGGAGCCAACATACACAACACATCTATTTAATAACTTATTTTCCAAAATGGTAAGAGCACATCAGCTTCCAACTGAGAGGCGAGAAGTTCATGGTTCCCCAAAGCAACACACACAACAGGCAAGGACATGATAAAGAAGTGCACAAATGTCACTGCAATAATTAATAGCTTTTTTTTAAATCAACTTTGGAGAAGAAACAGAGCCTGATTCAGGGACTGGGAACAAGCCACAGATCCTAGTTCTCCCCTACTCTCACAGGAACTCCCTGGGATTGTCTGCAAGCATTACCCATGATTAAAAATATGTGGTTAAGAGTTACTAAGAATTAGCTATTGACACTACTAACCTGAATTTGGCCTTAAAATTCTAGGTAAGAACAAACTCAGACTGATAAACACATTAAAAGGCTTGGGAGGTAGAGAGGAAAAGCCTTTCATTGGTACTGTCTCCTGTAAAAAGACATTTTTCCTGGAAAGCACTCAACTGATAAGGTTGAAACAGGTTGAGTGTAGAGATATGGGGTGTCTTCAAGAGGCCTGCCAACTTACAAGAACCCCATGAATTTCATCAGGACTTTTAAGGCATGGAGTAATGCTTCAGATATTTTGTTTTAAAGAGAAAAGCCAGCATTATGAAAAAGGCAAAGAAGCACAGTTAGCTTTAGTGATGGTAAATATTAGCACACAATTTACTCTTAACCACGTTTTTAAGGTTGTATGGCTGGAAACATATACCGGCTCCTACAGTATTATTAGCAACCATGTGGCCTTCGTGGTTGACAGGAAC
Organism: Sceloporus occidentalis; assembly: GCA_023333645.1. Lineage (NCBI taxonomy): Eukaryota > Metazoa > Chordata > Lepidosauria > Squamata > Phrynosomatidae > Sceloporus > Sceloporus occidentalis. Next base: position 81,375,722 of record JALMGF010000005.1, read on the forward strand.
ATATAGGTAGGCACAGGGGTGTCGCTGCTGGTGTGGGCCACACCAGGTAACATCCTAAGGAGAGGTAACACCACTGGTCCCTAAACATCTTCCTTTTGACATAAATGGACTATGGTGTTTGCCTGCATGTCTTTCAAATGCTGAAGAGATGGTGTAAATGGGGCAAGGCTTGGGAGGAGGTCAATGGGGAGGTGACAGCATGACTACACTGGATGATACCAACCTTAGTAACAACACTGGATAGGAAGGGGAATGCGTAGGTAATGTCAGAAGTGACTGCCTGACCAATGAAATTCTGTCTCGCTGACATGACTACAGTGGAATAGAAATCACCCACAAAGAAATAACTCCCACACAGCTAGAGTAACATATTAATTCACCTGAGCAAATCTGTCATTCTTAAACCATCTTTGAACAGATTGGACCCTTAATTAATATGCTCGTTTTTTGCCACTCTCTCTTGCTTTCTATGGCACAGGCAAGTATGCTCCTTCTACCTGCTTGCCCCAGGAGATACATAATAGCTTTGTTTTCCAGTTTCTTAAGTACATGGATGTTGACATTACCCAAGCATTTGATCAGAGATTAAATGGAAATATGAGGTTTACTGCCTTAGGGGAGTCAAGATGTTTTAAGAGAAAATAAGAGTATACAATCAACACAAGTTTTGAAAAAAAGCAAATGAGAGCAAAAAATTACCTAATAAAGTCCTTATCTACTTCATACTCGTATTTCATCCAGGTATCTCGATATACTGTAAACTCCATGATGGTTAAGAGGGCCATCGTGGTAAATGCTATTAAGGAAACTAATCAAAAACAAGAAAAAAATAAAGATATAAACACACGTAAGGTATCAGCTGGGTTTATTTACGGGGGGGGGGGGAGTGGGTGTACATCAGTTAACACATTAATACATCTAGCCATTCAGCTTGAACAACAAAAAGAAAGCTGCAGCATCTTGAAGACTAACAGATAAATAAATCATGAACTTTTGTAGATTCTCATTCACCCATGAAAGCAACAAAAATGGTCTAAAGGCCAATCTCTAGTACAATATATTCTGTTCAGACACTCATAGACCAATCTTTTCATTAAAGCTCTGGAATTGCATCCTCATGCAAGCAAGATATAACTATATTACAGTCATGCAAACTACAATGTGAGACTCACCCTAGCTGGAGAACATACACTACTGAACATTTTCCCCAAAAATGTTTTTCTGCCCCCAGATGCCTCCAAGGGTGTGTGGATGATATTTTCACCCAGATTTTGGCCTCTGGACCCATTTAGGCCCATGATAGGCTCTTTACTGAAACAGGAAATGAATCATAAGTGACTTCCTCTCACTTTCTAATGTTTAAAAAAGCCTCTCCTAGATTTAATATGGACCAAAGAGGGGATAAAAATACAGTGAAAATGCCCCTATGGCCCCTACATGTGGGCATATCCTTTCTGCATATGTGCAATACTTTTCTGCTTCAACTGGCATCCTTGTACTTGCTCTGACTGCTTTACTTGAATGCAGAATGCTTGAGAGAATCTGCTGAATCAGTTGGCACTAATGGGGTGGTTTAGGCATTTAGGTTTAGGCACTTGGGGAGGGATTATATTACAAAAATGTGACAGCACAGGCTTCAAAGCCAACCAAGACTGGGCACCAGAACAATACTAGTATCACCACCTGCAGGAATCAGGGTTTTCTTTAAATCATCTTTAATAAAATTACCTTTATTAAGCTTAATCCAAGATTGCTGATCCAAAGCAAGATGGCCATTTACCACCAAAGAGCAATCACTCTGTCTGAGACTGAGAATTGGGAATGGAAAATTTTCTTGACTCAGGACGCCACAGACAGAGCAGGTGCAAGAAAAGTGGTTGAAGTTTTGAGCAGTAACAATTTTAATAAACCAAACTGAAACCATACTGGTGTGTTTCCTTAATGAAAAGTTTGAAAATCTGTGTGCTAGACTTTTTGTTATCTCTGACAAGTAAGGCAAACATTCAACAGTGGCCCAGCTTGCAAGACCTTTTTTTCCTGACAAATGCTCACTGGATGCAACTATTGCTCTCATCCATCAGACCCAGCGGTCATAGAGAGTGAACCATTGGCAAGCTTACCTGTTCCTCCACTTGCTGAAGTCTCTATGTAACTTTCAGGAACTTTTGGAAAGGCATCCAGCTCCTTCATTAAATTCAAGGTCTTCTTCCGATTCAGTCGCCTCATCTTCAGCACAGCCCTCAACGTCTTCCTTCATATATTCACTCTGCAAGAGAGCACCATCCAACTATATTGTGACTGACAAACCTCTTGAGTGCTGAAATTGAACTCACCATATACAACTGAAACTAAGTTTATCAAAAAGTACTTTGGAATATAAAAATTTTAGATGAATCAAGTTGCTAAACTAAAAATGCCTCTCACCCCAGGATATTGGGACATCTTCTTATTTTCTTCTGCTGCTAAAATGTAGCAGTGAAGCCAGTGGCCCTACTGATGTTCATCAGCTACAACTGCCATCATCTCTGATAACTGACTAGGTTATATAGGACTCCAATTTTTAATCTGCAAATTCCCCGATCTCAAATTAGTATTTTCTGAAACGTCCTTCCCTAATAAAATGGAGTCATCAAGTCCATTGCAAGCATTATAAAGACACACCAGCATGTTCAGCATTTCACTTGAAGTAATTTTGGGACAAATGCTTGCTGGAACAGAAAAGTTTTAACCAGTCAGCAAAAAAGGTGGACAAATATATCTCACAGCCAGAAAGAAACCAAATGCACCCAAATCACAAACAGGGCACAGACAGTGGATCTTAAGGAGAAGGCAGGATGGTAAAGGAGGAGGCAGAACCTCAAGCAACCTGGACCCAAGCCATTTAACCTTTTTGAGGTAACAGATAATATTTTGAGTTATGACAAGAAACAAACTAGAAACTGGAATAGCTACTACAACATTAGAGTATGATCCCATGTGTGAGTGTCTATCTTTGTTGCCACATGACAGATCAACTAAAGTTTCAAAAGGCTAACACGTAGGCAGTACACATTAATAATCCAACCAGGATGTAAACAACACATGTGCACCCTGACCAAATCTTAGAAACCAGCACAACTGCTGCAGCACTCTAAGCTAAATAAACATCCTTCTATCCACACCTGCTATCCGGGACTCCAAATGAAAAGGTAGGTCTGATAATGTCCTCAAATTGCAAGTTCAAGTTTTCAAGGGGAATGTGACCCATGCAAAACAGATTGAACCACTATTCCAGTGCCTCCCCTTCTGAAGCCTGGTGATTGTCATGCTTTAGAAAAGCAGAAACAAGATGTTTGTTAATAAGCCCATCCCAGAAGGACCAGAATTTTTCTTAATGAGTTTTAAAACACTCAGAAGGAGGAATGGAAGAATTGCAAAATAGTGATATTATCAACATACTGAAATGGTATAATCTAGATTTAGACATATGTGACAAGGCAGAAGGAAAAGGACCTCCTCTATCACATAGCAGTCTCTCCAGCTCTCTGAAAATGCTGCACAAAGATCTGTCCATCTCCAGAAGCATTATATTAACCCAAGTCCATATTACAAAGGTAGGCAACTGTGACTCTCATGATAACAGTATTTCTGTACTACAATTCAGATAAACTCAAAACAGCATATTCGATGGTAAGGATTATAGGAACTGAAGTCTAACATCACCTGGAACACCACAATCACTCACTTCCAGTGAATTACAAATCTTGGAGCTTTGTTGTTGTGTGCTTTCAAGTTATTTCTAACTTATGGCAACCTTAAGGTGAACTTAGCAAGGAGTTTTCTTGGCATGTTTATTCAGAGGTTGCCACCCTCTTGAAACTGAGAAAGTGTGACTTGCTCAAGGCGGTTTCCATGGCCGAATGGGGATTTGAACCCTGCTGGTCCATGGTCATAGACCAAAGCCCAAACATCATTGCCACACTGGCTCTCACTGAAGCCTACAGGGAGAAAAGACCCAGTGGGTGTGTGCATGTGTTGAAGAACAACACTGAGTGGGGGAAATGTAAATGCTCCCCTTCCTACCTGTTAATTTCCCCCTCTACCATTATTTTCACTCTGGTTCATCATTAATGGTACTTCGCAAATGTGGATTTTGGAACATTTGTTGGCTGATCTAATGTGGTTCTGACTTATTATATCCTGCCTAGACAACAAGATTTCAAACTTACATGCCTTCAGACCATAATGAAATAGTTTTTGAAAACTCCTACATAATTATGGTAGTCCATAATGCTATTTTAGGTTTTACAATCCAAATAGTAGCTCCCCACTCCCAATGTGTCATAAATGATACAGATTCCACCGTTTACTTTTCCCATTTACAGACATCAGGCAAGGGTTAGAAGCACTTAACTTGAAATTTCCCTGGACATTCAAAGATATTAATACTCAAAAAATAATTTTACTCAAGCATAGGGGGGGGAAAGGAAAGTGGTATCCTAATATATGAATGATCTTACCTTGATCTTCTGTTCTTCTGGCAGTTATTCAGTAGTGAGGAAGAAGCACAGCAGGGTCAGGGGCAAAATTTCTGAAGCAAGAGAAGATCAACATCAGTCAGTTGGGAAAGCTGAAAAGCACACACACATAAGCCTTTAGGGAAAAATGCTCTTTTTTCACAGTCTTCTTTCTTTTAGAAATGTAACTTTCTTGAATAATAACCCAAGAACTGGAAAAGTACTTATCAGACAATCAGAAATGTTGAAGACATAGAAAACTGAATTACACAAAGTGCAAAAAAGGGAACTGAAAGAGGTCAAGAGAGCAAAGGTAAGCAGAAAAGATGTAAAGAGTGGAGAAAGGTAGCACAAGAGAACGGGAAGTTGGTGAAGTGAGTTGGCCCTCTGCCACCAGACGATGGGTTTTGAAGTCCTTGTTAGCACCATAGCCAAATGTTAACAATTTTCAATGACCTAAGAGGGTTCATTTGCATCAGTGACCTTGCTGGATAACATTTTGCATTCACCTTGCTGTTTGAGGCTGGGAAGAATTATGAAGGCTGAAAATGGACTGGGGGAATGAATCTGTTGCTAACCTGCTTGCACAATTCTCATAGCTATTAGGGGGAGACTGGTCATACTTGCACACTTTCATTTTCTTTGTTTGCTTGTGCACTTGGTGTGTGTGGGTGTACTTCCCACATGTCCAGTGATGGGGATTTTAATCGATTGCTGGCCAAGGGATATGTATGGTTAGAATTTGCTTGGCGGCCCAATTATACCAATGGCTATGAAAGGATGCTGGACTCTATGAATGAAAGAGCTGGAATGCATCTCTGCTGTGTACCATTTGCTGCATCATTTACCACCAATAAAGCTTATGCTATAGCATTAACATGTATCAGTGCCTGACACCAAACACACCCTGAAAGAGGCCTACAGCTTAGTTCTGGAATGAGACAGATGTTAACTAAAATGCAGAAGTGTGAGCACTATTTAAACATATACACTCACTGTACTGATTTATGTATACTTATATTAAAAGACTGTCTGCAATAAAACAGACACTTCACTTTAATAACCTTTTGACCCATATGTGCTTGTCAGACGGGGGAGGAGAAAGGTTGTGGTAGGCAGGAATGAATCATATTGATCCACTGACAAGATATCCATATTTATGAATTTAAAAGTTCTCACTTTTATAAGCACTACTTTTATTACTAAACACACAGAAGGTAGACGAAAAACTAATCGTAGGCAGCTACAAATATACCTTTTCTACAAATTTCTCAACAAGCTACTTGCCTAACTGGCTGGTACAGAATGGTAGACACATATACACATTAAGAAAACAAATCAGTTATCTTCATCTGCTATGTACCACATTTAAATAGCATTTTTGAAGCCAATTAGTAGGAATGGTGGGGTGGAGAGGCTGCCAAGAAGAACGGTGCCTCAAATAGAATAAGGCATGATTAGTACCTGTCTGGTGGGAAAGCAAGAGAATATTATGGTTAGGATATTATTGAAAGATGCAGAAAGTGAGAGCATAGTGTGTCTCTGTGTGTACACATGCAAGTATATTAAGAAGAAGAAAACACACTGGATGGTTCACACAGTGAAATAAAAACACACAAGGCCCGAACTGTGCTCATATACACTGATTAAATGTTTGCTTTCTAACAGCAAAGTTTAGTTTGCCATCCCATCCAAACTGTCAGATTAAGCTTACAGAAGTTCCCCACTCTTGCTAATCACAGTCTAAAACTGTGTTAACCTCAACCAACCCTAATCTCAAAGGGTTTTTTGTTTTTTGTTTTTTTGCAATTTAGTATACAGGCTATTTTCTCTTACTTCTAACACAATGGACATTTTGCATTTAGGTTTTTGTTGTTCCACTAATGTATTATGCCTGAAGCTCTATTCATGTGCTCTTGAACCCCATGCTCTCAAAGCATTTCCATTTACAGTACAAGCCTGTGCTAATGATTCCTTAATGATTCATTTTACATCTATTGATACCCATGAAACTTTCCTGAACAAATTGGTTCTAGACTATAAAATTGAGCCCACAGCCTTCTACAAACTCTTTAAAGCTCCAATCTTATTCCCTAATTCCTACTTCCCTCAGAGTGAGGCCATCTTATCTCAGTGGGACTTCCTTCTGAATTGTTATATATAGGACTGCTTAGTAGAAGTCATCAACAGATCAAGTTTATTCTGTTGAGGAATGACCTGTGCTGTATTTAATTCTAACAAATCCTTTTTTAAAATCCATCAGTAATACCTTTATTGGCCAAACAAAATGCACAATATACTTGTTGTGCACAATATACTTTAAAATCCTTTAAAAGTACTGTAGATCAATTCTTGGATAAGTATATGCTTTAATGGACAATAAAATGTTATTCTTTATCACAAATAACCTTTTAAAATACTGCAGTATCACTCTTACTCTGTGATGCTTGAAAATGGATCAACAGACCATAAAGATAAGGCTAGTATAAGAAGTACCCTTCCCTCTTCTTAATGTCTCTCTATATGGGGAAAGGATGGGGAAAGATGCTATAGGAGAAGCTTTTTAAGATAGGAAATAGCATTAGCTTTCCAAAAATAAGAAACTGAGCCCACAATGGGAAGACATCCAAAACAGAAAGCTTTTTGCTGGGTTTACAGAACCCAAAGAAAACCTGAGCTGCAAAAACAAGATATTGGGAGGCTGGCAAGGAGAGGTCCGATTTGCAAAGAGGATAGAACTGTAGTAGCACTCTAAATTTGTCCTGCTCATCTGGAAGCTTTAACATTATGACACTGCTTTGACAAGCTTAACAGAAATATAAAAATGAGACATCAGCCGAGCTGTAGCTTCCAGTTACAGACAAAGGCTCTGATCCAGTTAAAGGTATGACTCTCACTAAAAGCAATTAGATTTAAACAAGTTGTGAATCACTGGCTCCATTGGGATTTAATCATGAGTAACATTAGCTGGAAGCCAAAGAGGTTCATGTTATCTCTTTATTTCCTTCTTATTATTTGCTATCAAATTAAGCCCACAGACCAGACAACTCTCAAAGTTGTCTTAAGCCTTAAGCTCTTTTGCAATGCCATTTATGACCTACTGCACACTGGGAACAAAGCATGAGACCAGGTGCTAGATGCCCTGGGACAATTGTCTCCTGGTAATGTCAGCCCATATCTCACTCTCAGTTTCACCACAACTGTACAGCCACAGGTGGTCCTGATCTGAAGAATAAGTATATTTAGAGGGAGAAGATATAGCACAAAAACTCAGAGCTTGGAGGAGTTAGTTTTTGGACTACAACTCCCACATGCTTTCTAATACATGCTTCCCCAATGCTGGCTATCAGTAGGTGATAGGAACAGTGTAGCTGTGCCACTACAATAAGATTTTACAGGCTATTCCTCTGTCCTGGTGTAGAAGATGCTTCTGCTTCTGTAACAAGATCATCCTGCAATAGTCAAAACTACTTTCTCCCCAAAGCTACCAAATCTAGAGGTTCTTTCTCCTCCCAAACAGTCTTATCTAAATCACTGTTAAACAAGTGAATGGCAGACAGCAATGAAATTTAACCACAGTAGCAGCATTATAATGGCTTGAGGAATGACAACAAGGGGAAAAAAAACTTACTGTGCTAATTTGTATGCCCACAATCACAATATCCTTAGTTGTGATAAAAGTGCTACATATTAGCACTTCATCTTTGCTACTGGTGAAGAACAGTAATCCCGTTCTGCAATAATCTTACCGGTGCATTTTTCCCCTAACACACACCTCTTTCACAGCAGCCTATCAAAAGATGCCAGATTACCTTTAGCAACCTGTTAGACAGCAAAGCAGGAACCATACCTGTCATACATTTCCAAGAATGGGTTATTTCTTTTTCTACCCTATTATGATTCTATTTCTGACAGCACACACAAAACTTTCTGAATATTATATGCAATATTTAATGACACTTGAGGGTTTTGGGTTTTTTTTAAAAAAATGCTCTCTCTCTGTTAGTATATCTGGTAACCCAAACAAAATAGATTTCATTAAATCAACATATGACTGAAAAACTTTACAGCCCACATAAAGCCGTTTACAGCATGTCTACTCAAATGTAAGAACCACTGTAGTCTACGGCACTTGTTCCCAAGTAAACATACACAGTATCGTGCTGTAAGTCAAGCATATACATACATGTCTAAATATATGTACACAAACATGATTGTTTTAATGTTACACTGCAGGGTACTTTACACATTTCAGTTCCTTAAGTCAGTTTCAATTCTTTGTGTCAAGTCTAACTGAAAGATAACACCACATTAAAATTAACCATCAATTTATAAATTAGCTTCTGCAGCCCTCCTGCCCCATATTCTTATTTCATCAAAGAAGAAAGGAGAAAAATGAAGGGCAGGAGATATCGATCAAGAGATGATTGGGATCAGGAAAATAATAATGAGAGGTTAGAAAAGCAAGGAATGGGAGAAAAGGTAACATACATTTACAAAAAGTCTTAGTAAGCTCTAATTTCAAAAAAGGTTGTTCATATTCACTTTTATTCACTATTACCTGCTTTGTCCAAGGCATTCAAGTTCCATTAAATGAATGAATGAAGCAAAAATATCTCCTCATCACCGTTTTAATTTGGAGGGCATCATTTAGATATTAGCATGGAAAGTCAGGTTGTTTGTCACACCGAGCTCTTTGGCAACTATGATCTACCCTCTTGAATGAATTACACACACACAAGATATACAGTCTCACTAATGCAGAGCCAGTGTAGTGGACTACGACTCTGTAGACCAGAGTTTGATTCTCAGCTTGGCCATGAAATCCACTGGGTGACCTTGGGCAAGCCACACTCTCTCAGCTTCAGAGGACAGCAATGGCAAACCCCTCTGAAGAAACTTGCCAAGAAAGTCCCACAATAGGGTCACTGTAAATTGGAAACAACTTGAAGGCACACAGCAGCAGCAGCAATGTGGAACTAGAAAGTCAATGTTGTGAAGTGCATTGAGCACTGGGCTTTGGAAAACCAGGGTTCAAATCCCTGCTTGGCCATGCAAACCCACTGGATGATCTTGGGCCAGCGACACCCTCTCAGCCTCAGAGAAAGGCCATGGCAAACCCTCTCTGAACAAACCATGCCAAGAAATACCCTAATACATTCGCCTTAGAGTCTGAAATGACTCAAAGGGACACAAAAACAATGTGAAGTTTCCACCTGAAACTATTAACCAATTTCATGGTCTATGAATCATGTTTGTGCACCGATATTGAGACTACAGTGGGTCTTACCTTGGAGTAGACGTGCATCAACAAGGACAGGCTGGCACAACATATGGCCTGAGGGCCACATGCGGCTTGCCAAAGGATTTTGGGTAACCTGCAAGTATGTGGAATAACTTTTAAGGCTGAGGAGAGAGCTATGCGAGGTAGAAGAGGAGGAAGGGCAAACACTCACCCCTCAAGGCTCCTCTGCTTCCTGGCTTTTTCCCAAGGTGGCAGAGGAGGAGGATAGGCAAACACCTGCCCTGCAAGGTTTCTCTGCTGCCCAGATTCCTCATGGTGAGACATAAAGGTGGAGAAGAAGGACGGGCAGCGGAGGAGATGGATGAAATTAATATTAAACGGTAAAGGTATTCCCCATTGACAAGGTTGTCAAGCCGCGTCGGACCATAGAGAGTGGTGCTCATCTCCGTTACTAAACTGAAAAGCCAGCATTGTCAGAGACTACTCTGTGATCATGTGGCCAGCATGAATGCACAAGATGCTGTTTACCTTCCCACCAGAGTTGTACCTATTTATCTACTTGCATTTGCATGCTTTCGAACTTCTAGGTTGGCAGAAGCTGGGACTAGTGATGGGCCTCGAACTGACAACCTCCCGATCTTGCAATCAAGAGAGTCAGCGTCTTAACCGCTTGAGCCACCGCATCCGCTGGAATATTGGTAATATCAATTATTATTAATTTAATTAATTAATAATTAAAACCTACCGGTGGGACAAAGAACATTATTAGCATGGTTGAAACAGTCTGTAATGTGTGAATGCAGACACCTGCACACTTTCAGGATTTCAAAGCCCTGCATTAACAACACTCCCACTTCTGAAGAACAAAGGTCCAAAACACACACTGCAGAAATAATCCGGTTTGAGACCGCTTTAACTGCCCTGGCTGAGTGCTAGGGATTAATTGTAGCTTATTCTGGCCCCAGAGCTTTCTCTCTGACAGAGAAGGCTCAATGTCTCACAAACACTACAGTTCCCAGGATTCCCTAGCAACTGAGCCAGGGCAGCTAAGGCGGTCTCAAGGTGGATTATTTCTGCAGTGTGCATTGGACCTTAGGCTCCAATGGAGAGAGAACCCGGTTTGGAACCGCTTTAAGTGTCTTGGCTCAAGGCTATGGAATTATGGGAGTTGGAGTTTGGGGTCTGGGCCCCACAACAAACTCCAAATCCCAGAATTCCATAGCCTTGAGCCTAACAAAGAGTTAAAGCGGTCTCAAACCGGGTTATCACTCCAGTGTGGATGTAGCCTTAATATTGTGGATTAGATAAGGAAGGGAAGGAGAGAGGAGGAGGCAGAGCCTGTCTGGAGATGGAGGAAGGGAAAGGGGTTGGGACCGTACCTCTCTCACCGGTCCAGCCGCATCCTACTACCTCCAGCCCTGCCGCCGGCGACAAAGAGCCCTCCGCCCGCCCTGGGGCTGCTGCTCTCCCGGCAATGCAAGGCGGTGGCAGCGCCACTCAAAAACCCAGCGGAACGGAATGGAGCGAGAACCAAATCCCACCCGGAACAATTAGGGAGCAACACACGGTCCTCTCGCGCTACTCCTCCCCCTCCTCCTTGCCAAGACCGGAAGTGAGTGGCTGTCTATCCCACAGCACTCTATGGCTGTGGAACGCGCTCTTTCTCTCCCCCCCCCCCCTTTTCCTCTGGCAAGAGGAGCTGATTCGACTCCTTCAGCAGCGCGGGGTTATTCCTTCCCTGACCTGCAGGGGGCGTCGGTAGCTTTCACAGTGGCTGCAGAAACAATCCATTTGACTTCACTTTTAATAATAATAATAATGATAGAGATATAAATAAATCATATTAATTATTATTGTTGTTGTTTGTTTTAACGAGGCAGGTGAAAGTGGGATTTATTTTATTGTATTTTATGGTTTTCGTTGTAATGCCACTTCAATCTTATAGGAGAGGTGGGCTAAAATAATAATAATAATAATAATAATAATAATAATAATTATTATTATTATTATTATTATTATTATTATTATTATTATTATTATTATTCCTTCAGGAAAATGCAGGATATAAATAAATTATATTATAAATAATAATAGAATATTTACCCCGCCTCTTCTATAAGGTCGAGGCGGCATCACAACAATAAAAACCATACAATACAATAAAATAAATCCCATTTTCCCCTCCCTTGTTAAAACAAATCAACACAATAATTTAATAAAATAGTAATTATAATAAAAATACAATTAAAATCAATCAAAACAATCAAAGCTAGGGAGTAGGGCATCTTGGGGAAGTCACTAGAATAATCCATATCCTATTTTTAGCTGAATTCTGTGGAATTCTGGGAGCTGTAGTTTGTTGTGGCCCCAGAGCTCTCTGGCAGAGAATTCCATGGCACTGAGCCACGGTGGAAAAGTGGCTTGTTTGTTTGTTTGTTTCTTTATATGCCTCCTTTCTCCCAAAAAGGGACCCAAGGAGGCTCACAATATAAAAACTCATTAATACAATTTTCAAAAATAATAGTAATTAAAACAGCCTAATTAAAACACTACAAGTTAAAATTTAAGACATACAAAAGTTAAAAACAAAATCTAAAAATCTAAAACAACCCCCAGTGTGGAAAGTCTCATAGTCCTATATCAGTGATGGCGAACCTATGGCATGCGTGCCAGAGGTGGCACTCAGAGCCCTCTATGTGGGCACACATGCTGTTGCCCTAGCACAGAGTTTGCCAGAGTTTCTTACTAGAAAGCCAGAGGGATGTGGCACTTTGCAATAAATAAATGGGGTCTGGGTTGCAGTTTGGGCACTCGGTCTGTAAAATGTTCACCATCACTGTCCTATATCATCCAAAATACACAAAACAGGGATGCCATTACTCAGGGTGGCCCAGCATCCTCCTTTTCCAGGACATGTCCTTCATTTCAACCTTCTGTCCAGGAAGAATTTCAAAATGTTCTTCGTTTTGAACATGGTGAAGAAGCCTGAGTACTAGGGAATCCTGGGAATTGTAGTTTATTGTGGCCCCAGAACTCTCTGACAGAGAAGGCTAAATGGCTCACAAAATTACAGTTGGCAGCATTCCCTAGCACTGAGCCAGGGCAGTTAAAGCGGTCTCAAACTGGATTATTTCTGCAGTGTGTTTTGGACCTAGAATTCCTAGTCAGAATGCTATGGAATTCTGAGATTTGTAGATCTGTGAGCTATTTAGCCTCCCCTATCAGAGAGCTCTGGTGCCACAACGAACTACAAATCCCAGGATTCCATGGGATGGAGCCATGCCAGTTAAAGCGGTGTCAAACTGCTTTATTTCTGCAGTGCAGCCTCAAAAGAGCTGGCTTCAGACTCCAAAAGCATTTGGAGTGTTTACTGTTTCTCTCTGGAGAACTGATGTGCAGCACTACTTTTGGCTGCATTTTGGAGTGTTTAATCTGTGTGCCTCTAGCTTTTTACCCCTCTGCTTTGAAAACTAATGTAAAAAATTCATAAGTCTCCTGGGGAAATGAAATCTGGGCAAGCACTGCCCCTCTGGAATTTCTCATTCTATGGAGAAGTGGGGTTTGTTTAACAGTATTCTCACAATATTATTTTCCTTTACTACAGCTGACTAGATAATAAACTGTACATTTTAGGTGCCAGTTACCCAGCAAGGCTAAAGCTAGATATCTATTTTAATAAGCATTTGAATATTGGGCCCACGAATGGTATCCCTCCTCAATTCCGCAAGTCGGTTTAGCAACCAAAGAAAACGATTTCCGTTCTACGGTCATGAAAAATGCTTTGTCCTTAAAGATCTCCACCTGTACAAATGCGCTGAGTAGGACTTGTTTCAGCAGATCATATTGAAGATCTTTGCCTGTACAAAAGCTCCCCAAGCAAGTTGACTCCTGCAAAACAGGTGTGAAATCCCTTTCAAAAACTTCAAAGAGGACATCATGCTCCATTTCACACCATGGAACAGTTCATTTGCTCACCTCTTATATTCAGAAGCTCTGGCTCAATAATCTAATTTTAAAGAAATATTTTCCAGCAGTGTTTAATAAAACTCTTGTGTAAATAAGACTCTTGAATAAATAAAATATTGGCTGGATGATGTCGATTTGTTTTTGTCTTGTTTTTATAGGAGGGGTACGTAGAATGCAGTAACTGTGTTGGACAGAATAATATGCTATCGGTGTGTCCCTGTGAGACATTATTTCTCTTCATCTTGTGACAGTGAATTCCACAGGTTAACTATGAGCAGTATGAAATATCTCCTGTTTTTGACATCCTCTACATTCACATATCTACCAATAGCATGAGATACAAACCAATATTTCCATATTAAGTGGCTCTCTGGGTTTTTTTAAGGCCCCAAATATTTCTCATTTCACTGGAAACATTTTGAAAGATAACCCTGACAAAATGTAAATATTACATATTGTACATAATTGTACATTTATATTTATAAAGAATCAGTGTGGTGTAGTGGTTTGAGCGTTGTTGGACCATGACTCTGGAGACCAGGACTTTAGTCCTGTCTTGGCTATGTAAACCCACTGTGTGATCTTGTGCAAGTCACACTTTCTCAGTCCCAGCATGGAATGGCTAACCCGCTCTAATGAAACTTGCCAAGAAAACCACATGACAGGTTTGCTTTAGTTGCAATAAGTCAGAAACAACTTGAAGGCACACAACAAGAACAAGCATTTATATTTACTCTGCACATCATATTTTTCTCCAGCATTAATTCACAAAGATCTAGAAAGCAGAACAGAGCTTTACAGTTCTGATTCTGGACAATTAGTTGCTTCTGTTTTATTATCTTAAGACTTTGGCATTCCTTAAAGCCTTTTATGTTTCAGTCATTAACAGGTGGAGGCCTGAATTTTTAAATCAATGTAGAGTTGTATTGTGTTTAGTTAGTGTTAAGCTAATCTTCAGTTCATACAAAGGTAAATGAACATGTTGTTCCTCACAACAAACTACATTCAGATTCAATTTGTTATTATGATTTATTAAGGAAGGCACATGTGATAAGATGGCAAGGACAACTCCTTCCTTCCTTCTATACATCTTTGAATACCACATAGGGATTGTTTAATAGAAAGCTGCACCCACCTCAGTGAAAATGTCATCCTGCATTAAAGTGAAAGGAAATGTGTAACCTATAATGGCACAGCTTGGGGGGGAAGCAGCAGCCATGATTTGAACCCTGACATGATACAGGCATGTTTAAGGCTGAGTTTGGTCTACAGTTTGCTACATGAGAGGAGGCTTTGTGGTTATTCTGATGTGCAGCAGAAGTGAAAAACAGAACTGCTCTGCACTGGCCACAAAAGGACTGACATGTTTCAAGAAGACTGGATGATCTTTATTGACCATGTTAATCATCATTCCCACTGGATCCAACCTCCTGTTTCATGGATAGACAGACACTCTACACATTGACAAACCAGAGTCTCTGGCTCTTGCTGAGAACAATTTTTTTTAATTCTGCTGCAAAATAACTAGATACATCAGATACATACCCTTGGTCCGTGTAGTTAGCTGTTATTGTTGTTGTTGTTGTCATTGTTTTACAGACTTTATGTATTTTATTGTAAAAACTCAATTAAAAAAAACCAGAACTGCCCTCATCCACATCTTTGAGTGCTTTCCAGCTTCAATTAACTACTTTAGTCCTACGTTGTGTAATACTTACTGCTGCCTTCTGTAAAAATAACAACATAAGCTCCCCTCATGGAATAAACTAGCACATGAGAGGGAAAGGTGTATCAAGTGTAAAAGAAAGACCACAACTACACTGAAGAAAAAGACAAACTGCCTCTTCCAGAACGATGGCCCCGCCACCTTTCACTGAACTCTGCTTTTTCTTCCTGTTCTCCCTTTATCCCACAAAAACCTATAACAATACCACTTGCTTTACCTCCACATTTAATAATTAATAATAATAATTTGTTTTATTTATATACCGCTATTCCAAAGATCATAGCGGTGAACAGCAAGTAAGCTAATTTGCCCCCAACAGTCTGGGTACTCATTTTAGCGACCTCGGAAGGATGCAAGCCTGAGTCGAGCTTGGGCCCTTTTGCTGGTCTTGAACTCGCAACCTTGTGGTTTCGAGTGAATGGCTGCAGCACAGGCATTTAACCACTGCGCCACAATTTAAACCCCCTTAAGCTGACATCATGAGGCCTTCTTTCAGAATTATTGATAAAATTATTTTTAAAGCTCATTTTTTGGATGGTCTTCCCTATAATCACTTTGCTACAAAGGTATTGTCTGGGATTTTCCTTTCTGTATTCAAGATGCTGTTGTGCTGAGGTCACTCTGCTGCCTGATTTTTGTTTCATAAGGCAAGAAACACCAACAACCATCTCAGTTTCTTTGAAGTAAGGGCCTGAACAGACAGGCCAAAATAAAGCTGCTTTGGATTACTTTGGAGGTATGCTGTTTAAATGACACACGCATCTTAAGAGGCCAGAAGTTGTGCTCCAGTCCTTAGGACTGGAGCATGGCTTTGGCATGGCTTCCGGCCTCTTAGGACGCATGCAGCATTTAAACAGAATACCTCCAAAGTGAGCTGGAGCAGCTTTATTTTAGCCTGTCTATTTGGGCCCTTAGTTTCCAGAATTAATCTTCGGAAAGGTTTATCATAGCACTCTCTCGGTTGTGCTGCCTTTACTAACTACAGGGGACTTTGATGTAACAAAACATTTGATCTATAAATCTTTTGATATTTAGTCCAAGTAGTTATATATTTGAGCACATCTCCCATCATAGGCTGCTGGTATTCTGACTTTGGTTTTTGTCATTCTGTTGTATATCCCACCCATTTGCTTTCAGCTATATTTATGTAGTGATGGCTGGGGTTTCCTGAGTAAGTACAGCTATGGCGCTGTTCCAGGTTTTATTCTGAACTATGGAAGAGCTGACCAAGCTGTTGAAATTATTTGGGGGGGGGGGGGTTAACGTTCAGCACCTTGGATAGCTCCTTTATAGTTCAGTCTAAAGCTTTGAAAACATTTTCAATTAATTCCAAGGCAAGATTAAACAATTGGAATTGCATTCTTACCAGAGGTTTACCTATTGGGAATGATAAATGAGAATATAGAGAAAAAGCATGGAAGACTCATATTCTATATGTGACAACATGTGCAAGTATGGTATGTGCTCGATTGTGGCAAAAAGAGAGAATACTGACAGTGGCACAATGGTTGATAAGACTGTATGAAACAGCAGAGATGGATAGGATGACCAGATGAATAAGGGGGAAACTGAAGAATCCATTAAAAAGGCATGACAAATATTATATAAATACTTGGGAAAGAGTTGGGGAAACATTATAATACCAAACCAGTGAAAACAAGAATAAAAAGGAATATAAGTAATGACAAAAAACATTTAAGTTCATTTGACAAAAAGATAGTAAAGGTAAAGTGATGCTTTCTTTTGACTAAAATAGAATCGTATGACTAGGTTCAACTTAAGATGTAACAATAAATATTAGAAAAAGCAAAGCTTATATGGAGGGAAATTATGTTTAGTGTTTTTTATGAAGAAAATCTGGTGGTAGGGACATATAGTTTGGATAATGTATGGAGATTGTATTATTTTGTAATTATTGTTTGTTGAATTAAGATGTTTTGTTCATTGAGTTAAGATGTTGAATATATGATATATGAATATATGATGTATGTTATTTATTTTTGGTGAATAATAATAATAATAACAACAACAAAGTCAGGATCATTCATGCCATACTATTTCTGGTTTCTCTGTATGGTTGTGAAAGCTGGACAGTGAAGAATCTGACAGGAAGAGGATCAACTCATTTGGTTCTGGAGGAGAGCTCTATGGATACTATAGACTGCCCAAATGGCCAACAAATGGGCTCTAGAACAAATCAGGCCAAACGACCAAATTGAGGCTACCCAACTTTGGACATGTCATGAGATGATATGGTTCATTAGGAAAGACCATAATCCTTGGCAGAGTGGGAGCAGTAGGAAAAGAGGAAGACTGCATTACAGGTGGATAGACTCAAACAAGGAAGCCTCAACCCTGCATTTATAGGACTTGAACAGGGTTATTGATGATAAGGTGGTGATGTTGTGTGATGATCTTGGAGGTCTCTCACCTATAAAGGTAAAAGATAAAGGTTTTCCCCTTGACATGAATGTCTAGTTGTGTCCAACTGTAGGGGGCAGTGCTCATCTCTGTCACTAAACCAAAGAGTGGGTGTTGTCCAAAGATTATTCTGGTGGTCATGTGGCTTGCATGAATGCAGAGAACACTGTTACATTCCCACCAAGGTGACATCTATTTATCTACTTGCATTTGCATGCTTTTGAACTGCTAGGCTGGCAGAAGCTGGGACTAGTGACAGGAGCTCATCCCATCATGCAGCACTTGGGCCTCAAAATGTCAACCTCCCGACCTTACGATCATCAGAAAATAAAACAATCTTTCATCTAAGGTTGTCATATGCTGAAGCTACCTTATTTGGCAATTCACAAGACTGATTAGATTCATTTATTGAAAGTAAAGAGTGATTGTTTAGGAGCTGGTCTACATGAATTAAATACTTCTCATTGCATTTGAATATAATGCAGTCCCTCCACAGGCAACATGGAGGAATTCAGGCTTTTTGCTGGAGGCACAGCACAAAAAACTCCTCAAACTGCAGAAAAAGGAATCACAGTTTTTACCAGAGTTTATGGGAGTATCTATGCAGGATGTGCATTATCAAACATGCAGCTGTCATTCCACTTCACATGGATTCATATAGCAGAGAAATGGCCAGTAGATTTGCACAGGAAAGTGATGAAAATTGTCAATGCAAATGTGTAAAAATCCACAGCGATTCACATAATAAACTTAGCCCTAGGTTTTCAATATTTGGGATGTAATTTGCAACAAGGAAAACGTATAGAATAACAATAGAAAGTATCCAGGGTGCATTTTTTTCTCATTCATAAGGGACCGAAGTCACTACCACATATACTGAGTCCAAGGGACATAATATCCAAACAGAACAAGCCCTTGTATCCCTCATTTCAGAAATACACTGAACAGAAATACAATTTATGATTTCAAGTGCATAACAGATTCCAACCGATGCTGATTTTGACACACAGAATATGTTTCACTATGTGTTATGGAGATGGAGGACTTGAGACAGGGTTGTGATATTAAGGGTCAGGCCCATTTTTATTGTAATGTGTTTCTTTTCCTAAGTGAAATTAATGCCACGTTCAACTGTGATGACAAATGAACACAATGCAGTTTCTAGTGTATGTGTTTGCTTTTGGGGGGAAAAAAACTTCAGTCAACTATCCAGGCAGGATAGCTTAACAAATCACCTCTTTGGCAGGTTTTAGACTACTTCTCATTTTCATCTACACCCAGATGCCTGAGGGGAAACATGCTTACTTCATAGCTCCAGTTAAGCAGTGCATCTTTACTTCACTACATTCAGTTTGCTGCCCCTGGTTCTACAACCACTTGTAATTCGAAGGTCAGGTAAGACATTTTAAAACCTTCAATGTTCTTCCTACATAGTGAGAATGTCTCTGTTATGGTGATAGATAGGGAACATTTTATATGCTTAGCTTGGTGCTGTGCTCTACAAACTGTTAGGTGATATACAAACCTTAACATCAGTAAAAGATAACTGAGATAACATTAACTGATCGTTGTTACAGCTGACAGATGAGAGATTTTTAACATTGCCTCGTTTATGGTGGTCTTGAGCATGGTGTCGTATCATGTAGATTTATTTTGTACTTTGCAGCAATTTCTCAACAAGGAATGTCAATGTAATAGGTGTGATTTTCCTATCTTTTAATATTACCAGCTACAAGAGCTGCCATAAAGCTTTCTTCAGAAATTATGTGGTAAGAACGCACCTAGCAAAATGTTTTGAAATGTCTCATCTAGTACAGAACTTTAAAGTTTTGTCATCTCTCTCTTTGTCATATCCATCTATCTATCCATCCATTTATTCAATTTATATCCCATCTTTCAACTTTCTGCTCTCTACTTTCTAGTCAAGTGACTTCAGGTGGCACTAGTCAACCACTGGACTAAGTTCTGAGATTATGAGGCATCAGCAACTCTCCAGATGCTGAATGGCAGTTTCTGGTGTTTCCACAATTGTCCATACTATCCGGGGGCACTGGAAATCACAGTTCAACAACATCTAGAGGGCCACACAATTTCCATAGATAGTTCATGTTGTCTGTTACTAATTTCACCACTATCCTGCCACTCATATCAAGGCAGAGTTGGAAGGAAATTCTACATGCAGAACAGGAATCCTGCAAAGACTTATTCGAGTGAAGAGGCTCTCTGATAAGCAAAGGTCCTTTGGAATTAATCACTCACCTTAACAAACTAATTACTTAGTAATGATGAGCATTATTTGTTGTCATATACATATCAAACATGTTTTACAGTACTTTCATTTCTTCATGAGCTAGTCTAACATGTTTATTAATCCACTGAATACATTCGTCTGTCCTGATTCATGGTTTTGTCATTCACATCCCTCAGTCTTGCATGGACAGCAAGCCAGGAAGGATATAATGGTGCACGTGGGAGCGCCCTCCATTGTAATCAATGGGGCTCCAATATTTGCAATTTCCCAATTCACTCTGTGTGTGTGCGTGTGTGTGTGTGTGTCCCCAGAATGGATCCCCCATGAATCAGAAGGGATTACTGTATTTCCAAATCTATATACATACTAAGTGTGTGTGTGCAGAATTCATTTATCACACATGACTTTGCTAGCATTCACTTTGTACTTTTCCTTTTATGTTCCCCCAAAATTATAATAAGTAATAATAAAATTGTAACATAATTGCATATTTTCCAACTGGTCTCCAACTCCAATTGCATATTGAGGGGGGAGAGTATAGAAGGGAGAGAATCTTGTCTTTCCCAGTATGCTCAGGCAAAAGGAAACTGCTGCAGCCTCTCCTAGCTTGTGTGTTCTTTTCTGCACACTGATATTGCTTGGCCACACATGGTCCCATTTTCACCTATGAAAGGTTGAGGGTATGTAATTGTTATTTTTATATCAATTTTATATCAATAATATTACTTTATTACATTGATAATATATCATTAGTAATACTGTCTTCTCAGCACATAGCTGCAATATGTTTACTGTCCATCTGTCAGTCCCAGGCATAAATTTTGCACAGTTTAACCACCAAAAAAGCTGTGTTGTGGTGGTCAAAGAAATGGACTGGGGCTTCAGAAATCCAGGCTGTAGTCCTCATTCAGCCATGAAACTCACTGGGTAGTCTTGGACTAACCATTTTCTCTTAACCCAATCAACTTCATGGGATTGCTGTAAGGACAGAATATGAATGAGGAAAGCCATGTGCACCACTTTTATTTCCTCACTAGAGGAAAGGAGGGATTATTTGTTGCTGCTGTGTGCTTTCAAGTCATTTCTGGCTTATGGTGACCCTAAGGCAAACCTAATGTAGGGTTTTCTAGGGCTGAGAGAATGTGACTCGCCCAAGGTCACTAGCAGATTTCCATGGCTGAACAAGAAATTGATTTTCATGGCCAAACAGGGAAATCTCCTGAGGCCTAGCCCTGTGCTTAAGTAATAAATAGATAAAACAGAGTGAATCTACACTTATTAATTATTATGTACAGATTTATCTCCCTTGTTTGAAATGTAATGGCATCACCACTGCTTGCAAGAAATTTTTCATGTTCATGATGATATCAGGATGATTATGAACTGAACTTAATCCAACTTTGATTTTATTACTGAATAAAATAAACTCTGGAATCCAAATCTGGAACCTGTTGTGATTCAAATAATTAACCCCTTCCTAGTAATTGGAATGCACATTTTTAAAAAATGTATATGTTAAGTGGAAAGATGTGGTTAATATAGGAATGGCACTAACATGAGGTAGTGAGACAATTTCCTCAGTTGGCAGAAGTCAGTGGGGCAGCAATAGTTTACCTCTTTCCACTGTTCATCCCGAATCCTATAAATATGTAAGAGAACCAGGTTACCTTGAACCATATCCTCCCTTCCTGTGATCCTGAGAAGAACCAGTCCTCTGCTGAAGGTGCCATATTGCAAAGGAGGAAATCTCCTACTGACATCCATTTGGCATGGATCTGAGATCAGACACATTAGCTGCACTTCTCTGAATTTATTTAAGAGACTATCAAATAAGAAGATTGTTACATTTTACTTGTGATATGCTAGTTTCATTATGACTGTATATTTTCTATGCATATCTATTGCCCAAACTGCAGGTCTGTTATGAAATTTCCTTAGATATTTTTTCAAATATGAAATACTGTATATACAGTACTTGTGTAAAAGTCTAGAAAGTTTAGTTTAAAAAAATTACCCAAAAAATCCAAGCTGACTTGTCCATGGGTCGATGTAAATACTGTATTTTAACTCTTATTAAAAACGGGAACTATCTCCTGGTGAAAGATAAGAGTGTAATCTGTCCTAGAAGCACTGACCCTTTTATACACTCCCAGCCAGCCAGCCTTTTAGTTTGAGCACAAGAAGTTATGCCTGCTGGAATTTTGTAAGTTGTTTGGAATTGTTTTCCTTTGCTTCATTTACTCTCAGTTTATCCACAGGTCATATCAAAATCCATAATTTGGTCCAAAACCTGCACTCAACTTATACATGAGGTCGACTTATAGTTAAGTATATAAGGTAGTATTAATATTCAGGACATCAAAGTATTGTGTTGGTTCCACCTTTTTCTCTTTTTTCTATAGTCATATTATTTCATGCAACCTAAATCTGAGTACAGCATATGCATAAAAACCATATCTGATGTCTGGAAGCTTTGGATATTCCAAAATGTTTTCCTTTTCTACCTCACAGGTACCACTCTGACTGAAGCGGAGAGGAAGCAAGGAGATTTGTGAATATGTGGGCTCTGTTGGTTATTCTTTTTAACCTTGGTAAGTTAAGAACATGTTCAGGTATTTTTTTAAAAAAAAACCAAGCTGCTTACTTTTGAACATAGCTGGTTTGTATGCAGCATGGGTTCCTTTCCCAACAGAATAGAAGGGCTCTTTGGCATACTTTGAGATGCAAAAAGGGCTACTTCTATAAATATGTAAGAGAACTGAGTTACCTTGAAGGGTGATGATGGACTCTGTGATGATGGACTCTTTAAAAAAAGTTAGGCAGAGGACGGAAACTTTAGTTGTGGATTTTCTTTATGGGCAGAGATCAAACTAGCTGTCCCTTGAGATGATTCTTCCATCTCTAAAATTTTGTAATCTTGTGACTATGAGTGGAGAACCATCTTGCACCTCAAATCCGTGCAACTTATATGAGCCAGGTACCTGGCTTCTAAATAGATGCCTATTTGGAGTGAATGCTAAATAGCAAATAGAAATTTTGTTGTTTCAACAGTTATATTTTCATAAGTACGAATGGCTGTTTCTACAGCTGTACAATAAAACATTCCCTCATAACCAGTGCAGATTTCTTTTTTTAAAACAAAATCCCCTCATGTATTCTGTCATAACATGTTGAGCCAAGTAATGCTAAGCAGACAAAGCCTCCAAGGGCCCTGTGCCTGTTCAGTGTTTTAGGCACAAACATGTTTCAACAAGCCAAATAAATGTGAAGAGAAAGTTAGCTTAGTGGCAGAAAGATGCTTAAAGTCATTTCAGGCAAAGGCTTTGCTGTGAATGGGTTGTAGACAAAGGAACAGTGGATCAGCAGTCTGGTCAAGCCCAGCAATAGTTACTTATGTTTCATCTCCAACACATTTAAAAATCTTGATAGAATCAGTGACAAGTTTACCACTAATATCATAATACAGGATACCAAAAAATGTGGATGCTCATGTCAGTATGTAACATTTAAAATTACCAGGGAGATAAAGTCCAGGCTTCTGTATTTTTTCTGAGTGCATTTGCAGTTTTGGGGTTTTTTTTTAGTTTTATACACCGTGTGTGTGTGTGTGTGTGTGCGTGTGTGTAACCTTAATCTATCATCACCTCAATAGTAAATAAGGTTTAGAATTAATTATTTGAAATACAGGACAAAGCTGTGGCATATTTGTTTTCTGTGAGTTTCTAAGCCAGGGAGACTAGTTTGCGCTTCTTACCCAAACCCTTAAAGAGCCCTTAAAAAAAAATCCCAGAACAACTTTAAAGCGGATTCTCATCAATTGCATCCAAGTCTCTTGATCACTAGAAATTGCCTTCAAAAACCAGTTTTGTAAATGGTATATCTGATATAAGTCTAAGTGCAGGCTTATTTAACTTAAGTTTCCATTGACTGTTAGCCTATAAATGTAACAAGTTGCATTTCATTTTTGTTTTGTTGACAGTACTACTGATAGACTTTCTATATGGCCGGAACAGCTGCGAAAATGAATCCTGTTACCCATCTATTGGGGACTTGCTTGTGGGTCGTAGTGAACAGCTAACAGCTTCATCAACCTGTGGACTCACTGGCCCACAGAAATACTGTATTATTGGCTACCTTGAGGTGACATTATTTGAATTTATAATTCCAATTAACTGGGAGGTTGTTTTACATTTAAATTGGAAATCATACCGCAACGTCTGTTTAAAACATCCATCACAGTTTATATCTTCTCTCTTTAAATGCCCTCCTTTTTACATGTAGGGAGGAAGGCCAGCCCTTTCATTAGGCAGAGGAAGGTAATTGTCTTGCAGCAAGCGCTGGAGGATAGCAGTGGCATCTTCCTAGCTGTGCTCACAGATTTTCTGCATTCACATTCAACTGAAGGGAAATAAATAAATATAAACTTAAACTAACCTCTATACCACTGCTATTGTTGAAATAAGATTCCAAACACCTGCATTTTGACTTGGGTAAAAGTACCATTTTATCCATTGCCTTAGGCAGCAAAATGTCTTGGAACAGCCCTGGAAGAGAGCATTGTGAGCTTAGTAGAACACATTCATACTGTTCTCACACTACTGGTATGCAATGCAACATGCCTCGTTGTCTTGCACAATTTATTTCCATTTATTATTGAAAAGTCCTTCTTGCTCATCAGTTTATCATCTGGTAATGCTGCACAGATTATCTGTAAGTAAAGCCAAGTGCCATTCACATCAGTGTTTGGGAGCAATCTATGCATTGCACTGAAGGTGCCTCCCAATCAATGTAATGGAAACTGAAATTACAGTAAAACTCTATATATTTTTTTAGCATTTATTAGTTTAAAATCTAACAAAAAAACCCAAAGGATAAGAAAACTTAGTGGAAGGATTTTGTGAATTTCAAGGGTAAATGTAAACTGGTGACCTGTGCCTCCACATGCCTCCACATGCTTCTCAGAAAATGCCATTGAAAATATAAATTTCAGCTCAGAAGGCAATAGCACCAGGTTACACATGCCTCTGCGCACCGGTAAATGAAGGAACTCCACCCTTCACGGATGCACATTTGCTTCTGTTAGTCATATAATCATCACTGAAAATACCTGGCGGTAGTTAGGATTAGGCATCATGCATGGGTTAGGCACACACTAGTCACAGCTGTACTGATTTTTTCCTCCAGTGCACCAAGCGTTTTGCTCACAAAACCTAATAGCTAACAAAATGATATAGTTGCACACACATACCTAAATTAGCTATTGGTGACAAACTGTGAAGTGGGAGCACAAAAGAGAAGACACCAACTTTTCAAAGGCACAGCAATGGTCTTTAGTTTGTTCTGAATGATCAATTCATTAGATAACCCCAAGTTCTAATACATTTTGGTCTGTCTCAGAATACTCAGAATTGCAGTTGCATGATAGCCATGTTTAAATATTTGAAAAGATGTTCTATTGAAGATAGAGCAAGCTTATTTTCTGCTGTTCCAGAGACATGGAGCAAGGAATTCAAACTACGGGAAGACAAATTCCACATAAACATTAGGAAGAACTTCCTGATGTTAAGAATTGTTTGACAGTGGAATATGCTGCCTCAGAGTGTGGCAGAGTCCCCTTCTTCAGAGGTTTTTAAACAGAGACTGGATGGCCATCTGTCAAGAGTGCTTTGATTGTGTATTCCTGGTTGGCAGGGGATTAGACTGGATAGCCCCTGTGGTATCTTCCACCTCTACGATTCTATTATTCTAATCCTCACTTCACTCATTTCTTTCATTTTCCTAACTAATTACCTTATCAAATATATCAATGGTCTTTCACCAACCTTAGCCAAATCCCCTCAGACATTCCATCAATCTCTACCAGTGGCATCACCGCAGGGGGTGCAGACTGCACTGAGTAACACCATCAGATGGAGTGACACCAGCCAACAGCGAGGCATCCTAAGGCCCCTCTCTGAGAAAGAAAGGAGGGACTTTTCGTGGCATGTCACTGCCCTTTGGGAGAATTAATATGAAGGTTAAGGTGTGCGCCTTTCTCTTTGCTTCTCCTCCCACAGCCTCTCCATCCTGATCTATCTGGCTCCTTTCTTCTGTTATCCTCTGCAGGATGTGGGAGTGAGCTATTTGCTGTGAATTCCTCTTTTCTTGAGGGTGGAGATCTTTTGAAATTAAAAAACTATTATTGCTCAGGGTGGCATGCTGTCTTGGCTGGGGGGTTATGGGGAACTCAGGATGCTGAGTTCCATGTGGTGAGACCCTCCTTCCCATCTACAACCCAATCCCAGGAGATAGTGGCGGGTGACACCATGAATTACTGCACTGGGTGACACCAATCCTAGTGACACTGCTGATCACTACTTTCTTCCTATATTCCATTATCTCTCCTCCTACCCAACAACACTTTACTTTATTACCCCTGATACACAGCACTTAACGTAACCAAATGACCTTAATATACAGTCAGCTGTCCTTATCCATAGATTTTTTTTATCCACAGATTCAAGCATCCACAGCTTGAAAATATTTTTAAAAAATATATAAATTCCAAATAGCAAGCCTTGATTTTCCATTTTATATAAGGGACACCATTTTGCTCTGCCATTATATTTAATGGGACTTGAGTATCCACAGATTTTGTTATCCATGGGGGATCCTAGAATTAAACCCCAGCGGATAACAAGGTCCCATTGTATGTAGTAAATTAAGCAACATTTTACACCAGAAGTCTCTCACATCACATGCAGTCTTTGTCAGGGGGGAAAGAGATATAGTGGCCTGGAAAAAAACATGTTAGGGGGGCCACCAGTGGCCCTCAAGTGACAGTTGCCCACTCCTGATTTAAAGCATCAGAGCACCTAATTGATCAACAATAACAAGACAACCCCTGTCCTTAGGGTTATAATTTAATGTTGGTGAACAGTATAAAATTAATTTGCTAGTATCCAAAACTCTGAAAGGCCCCACTGATCACATGAAACCCTGTATGATGTGAGGGATCCTATTGGCTTCAGTGCTAAGAAATATTCAGGTAGTGTGAGCATGATAACTGCTAAATCAGAACCACATTGTAAAACTGTTGTGAATTTCTATAGCATGAGCACATGATTGAAACAATTGTCTAAAAGGAATTTAATAAAAAAAAATCTGAACTTGGTAAATAGACTTTCCACCCTTCAGCGCTAAAGAATCCATATGCTTAAACTGCAATGCATTCCTAAGCAATCCATATATACTGTGCTACATTTTGCATTCATCATTTACAAATGCTTTTAATTTGTCATAAAGGAATTTCATCTCTAAACCCTTCCTGGCATTAAGGCAGGCTGCTTCGTTGCTCAGTCCTGCACTCAATCATTTGTCACCACTTTAAACTTTTCACTCTTGCTGGAAAAAAGGAGATACAAGAACATGTTGTTCTTATAAGATCTCATTAGCTCTTCAGTTTGAACTAGGAATAGTGAAAAGTTTAATTTTTCAAAATGATATGATCAGGAGTCAAAAGGACTTCCAGTTCTCCAGTGTGACTAGATGTTAGTTAAATGCACTAACTGCAGTGACCTGGTACACGTACTGTCTCCTCTTTTCCTCTTCCTTTTCTCACAATGACTTTGCTCTTCTCCTGTGCTTACTCTTCCTGTTTATCTGGCCTCCTTTTCAAACATTCACTCAGTACACTTTTTCACTTGGCTGTTCACTTCTTCCTCAGGTGTAAGTCTTGGCTTTGAAAAAATACATCAGGTTGGGAGAGAAAGTAGGAAAGACCTCTTTTATATCTGTGTATCATTCAAGGCTATGGCTAGGCTATGGCTAGTGTGTGGAAGGAGCCATGAGCACCATGGGAGGTTCATGAGCACCATGAAAGGTTACTAGCTCATGCTTTTTACCACTACCTAATATCAGCTAATTTAATACGTTATTGAAGTGTAGTAAGTCCAGTATTTCCAACAAGAAGGTATACCGGTAAATAGAAATGCACAGTTATAAGAGATAAGCTTCCTGTATGGACATTAATGACATATATGCTTATCGTTTATCTTGCATAAACGGCTTTTCTAGGATGAACAGAAATGTTTCACCTGCGATTCCAGATATCCCTATCACCCCTTTTTCCAAGCCAACAGTCACTCGGTTGAAAATGTGATCACAGATTTTGAGACCGACCAAAAGAAGTGGTGGCAATCTGAAAATGGTGAGTGGCTTCTGCTAACTTTAGGTCCTTAGCCAAAATTGATTTCATTGTGGTCTCTGTTCAAATTCTTCTTTTTTAAATCATTGGGTAGAAAAGTACTTTCTTTGCTCTCTTTTTTTCTTGTGTGTTTGTGGTATTGCCAGTGAAAAATTACATTGGTTTATAATAAGGTCAGAAATGAAGATTCATAAAGCCTAACCTCAAATATATCTGTGGAGCCCAACAGCATGATTTCACATAATTTGTTGCATACAAAGAACAAGACCAGATTTCATTTATTTTCATTAGGAATTAATGCTTTATATTCAAATATCTAAAGTGACACTTACCTATATGTGCATACCAGGGACAGTGTATATGAACCATGTTTTGTTTTTGTTGAATACAAGCCTATTGACTGGGACCAAGGAGGATTGGAGAAGCCAAGATCACATAAGCCTTTATTTTGTCTTTTCTTCTAGCTTGAAACACACCTGCTCTCCCTGTGGCAAAATAGAGGGAAAAAATGAAAATGACCAAGAATAATCTCAAGTGGTAGTACAGAAAATTTGTGGTTGTGTGCCTTCAAGTCTTTTATGACTTATGGCGACCCTAAGGCGACCCTATCACAGAATTTTCTTGGCAAGATTTGTTCATACACATACATAGTATTCCATGATAAGATGCAGTTAATAGTCACCTGCTTTCCAATATGTTAACTGTTCATTCCTTCTGAAGAACAGAGCACCTGCAGTCCTTCTGGAAGGGCGATATCAAAGAAAATGAGCCGAGCTTTAAAACCTCATTAAAATTCTGTTACCGTTCTGCTTGAGGCTTCCCTTATGCAATGCCTTGAACTTTTTGATTCAGCTGTACTCTTCTGAAGCCCTAGGGGTGTTTAGATCAGCTATGTGAGGATACCTATGGTTCTTCATGGTTGAAACAGCTTTGGAATAAGATATATGCATTGGATTTGATTGTGATGAAGACTAACCAGGCTTTAAAAAATAACTGTTTCAAAGAAGTGAGGGCTAAACTTCCAAATATGTGACCTCTAGAAACCTGTTATCTGTTGTTTGTGGGTGTAAGCCCCAATGCTGAGATCAAAATCAAAAATGTTTGTAAGTGTTAAATCATGCTAAATTTAGATGCGCTTTAGCATCAGCTGGTTTTTGTGTTTTTTCTTTCTAAACTTTAAGGTTGCAGTTTCACTGCAGAAATAATCCAATTTGACACCACTTTAACTGCCATGGTTCAGTGCTGTGGAATTCTGGGATTTATTGTTTGGTGGGGCACCAGAGCTTTGTGACAGAGAAAGTGAAATATCTCACAAAACTACAAATCCCCGAATTCCACAGCATTGAGTTAAAGCTGTGTCAAACTGGATTATTTCTGCAGTGCAGATGCAGCCCTAGTGTTCATTTACTGCCACAGACACATGTTTTGTTGTACAGTCGGCCCTCCATATCCATGGATTCTTTATCCATGGATTCAACCATCCACGGTTTGAAAATATTTTTTAAAAATTCCAAAAAGGAAACCTTGATTCTCCCATTTTATCTAAAAGACACCATTTTACTATGCCATTGTATTCAATAGGACTTGAACATCCACGGATTTTAGTATCCATGGGGGATCCTGGAACCAAACTCCAGTGGATACCAAGGGCCCACTGTATTGTTCAGTTTAAACCTCACTAAAATTAATCTGCCTACCAGTAGGGGAAACATAAGTGAGCTTGACTCTTATATTAAATTTATTCATTAATGAGGAGGAGGTAATTCATATCGCTGAAACTTATTTGTTCATTTTCAGGTATTGACCATGTTAGCATTAGGCTGGATTTGGAAAACGTATTTCAGTTTAGCCATCTTATCCTGACTTTCAAGGTACATGGAAATGTAATATTTAAGTAGGTTTATTGAGTTGTGATTTCAGTTTGATCTTGGCTTTTATGCTGTTTACATTTCTTGTTTGGTATTTAAATATTATTCTGTAGTAATCAGCTTAGACATCATATAGGAAGCAGATAGGTTTTGCAGAAAGAATGTCCAATTCACATATAAATGTTAATGCTAATCCATTCTGTTTAAGTATACTTTCAGCCTTCTGAAATTTAAGCTTTCTGAAGTTTAATGGTAAAATAGGAGAATAAGCATAGCTTCATGGTTCCACAATCTGTTGTGTCAGATGTCCTTAAGCACTGATGTTCTACCTTCCACGCTTCAAATACATTTGTAACAAAAGTTCAGTGAAGTGAATCAAAACATGAAATTTATCCAGATGGCAGAGAAACTACTTTGATTCAGAATTAATGCAAATATACCTAAATTCACACTTTAGAATCAATTCAGAATCCAAAGCTCAATAATCCTTTGCTTTCACTCTTCTCTGAATTTTGCAGAGAGTTATCCTATAAAAACAATGCATATAAAATGTGTCTTTGAAATAAAACATTCTCAGTGTTCAAGATGAACTGAACTTTAAACTGGTAAAAAAAAATAGTTTAGGACAAACCCAATTTAAGACTGGAAAAATATAAAACAGGGGTGATCCCCAAATTTTGTTCATTCCTACTTTGTAACACATGCTTTGGTGGAAATATGGTCCTATTTAATACTCCACTGAGGTTCTAGAGAGCCTTCAAATGTGCACATAATTTGGTCTACCAATACTGATGTATTAGCACAGAGTGCCAGACCGTTTCTGTGAGCTGATTCTGTCCTGCGATGTTTTGGCCACAATATGTAGAAAGGAAACTATATAAGGTAAAGTGTAGATTATGGGAGAATTCTTTAAATGGCTACTTTTAATATTATCTTTGGATGCTATTGCAAATGCTAGAAAACAACAATGGATCCTGTCCGTGATTGACTCACCATAAATGTAAACACCTGGGAATTGTCACAGGGGTGTGTGTCTTCCTGAGGCCTACAAGCACTGAAATTGTCCTCATGATGACCATGATAGACTCTCAATTTGAAATAATCTTGACATTGTGTATTTTACAGTCCTTTCGCCCTGCTGCTATGCTGGTGGAACGTTCTGCAGATTATG
Organism: Sceloporus occidentalis; assembly: GCA_023333645.1. Lineage (NCBI taxonomy): Eukaryota > Metazoa > Chordata > Lepidosauria > Squamata > Phrynosomatidae > Sceloporus > Sceloporus occidentalis. The sequence goes on from JALMGF010000005.1 coordinate 81,407,051, forward strand.
GTCAAACTTGGAAGGTATACAGATATTTTGCCCAAAACTGTGCTGCTTCTTTCCCTGGTATTCCTTCAAGGCCAGCCAGAGAAGTTGGAGATGTTGTTTGTGATTCAAGGTATTCAGATATTGAGCCTTCAACTGAAGGGGAGGTATGCATATTATTTAAATATATACTGACATGATGGTTTGGATTCATTTGCAGTTTGTCAGTGTATGTATGTATGTACATTACCTAGACTAGAATTTCACAGGACAGACCATGGCAGCTGGCTGAGGAAGCTGAATGATGCAACACCTGGAAAGGTTGCACCCTGGTGACAGACATGGAGTGTCATTGTCAAACCACTTGAAAGATGCGGCCAGGATGAGTCAATTGGCATCATGCAAGAGGCCGATGCAATAGACAATTGCAGACACCTGCGTGAGGAAATAATGCCATAGACAATATGTATAAATACTGGCATGACCTATGGACAGTGTGGGTTATTGTTGTTAGTGGATGGTTGACTGAAGAGTCATTGTTGTGCATATAGTGCTGCATATACTCTGTAGTAAAGCTCTGTAAATAGAACTTGGAGACTTTGAGTATTATTTTAACACCTTGTACAGTTATAGGTACTGGCAGCACTGCAGAGCCCAACAGAGAAGGATGACAAGTAGTGTGCAGATCTGACCCAGTCCAATACATTTACAGTGCAATTCATTTACATTTATATCAGTTCAGTGGGATTTTCTCCCAAGTAGCACTGAACTGATATAATTGTTAACAAATTGCACTGTAAATGTATTGAACTGTCTCAGAGCCTGTGTATTAGATTGTGTATCTGTGTCAGAACTGTGTATTAGATTGTAGCCTTCTTCTTAATGGTGTAGCCTTTGTTCATCTGTTATATGAAATCTTATTTCAGTTAATGCTTTTGCCCTTTAAATTGTGCTTTAAATTGTTAACATTTTACATTTTACAGGTTGTATTCAAAGCCTTGGATCCTAGCTTTGAAATAGCAAATCCTTATGATCCATACATCCAAGGTATGAATGTTGTTGTTGTTGTTGTGTGTGCCTTCAAGTCATTTCTGACTTATGGCAAACCTATCATGGGGTTTTCTTGGCAAAATTTGGTCGGAGGGGTGCCTTTGCTTTCCTCTGAGCCTGAGAGAGCGTGACTTGCCCAAGGTCACCCAGTGTTTCCATGACCGAGTAGGGATTCAAACCCTGGTCTCCAGTGCTCCAGTCATAATGCCTGTTATCATGGGACTTTATCACACATGAGGAATTTCTCTTAATTTCGAATGAGAAGAAAGTGGGGCCAGAATGCATTCACGTGAATTCGCTAGTTCAGTGAATTTATGTGAATGCGAATTGCATTCAAACTGGCTTCCCATTGCCTGAAAATAGCATGCCATTGCCCGAATTTGCGTGTGGTAGTCTATCACACAATAACGTGAAACCCCATGATTGCGCTCGGACTGACTTCCCATTGCCTGAATTTGCATGTAGTGGGTTATCATGCAATAATGTTAAACCCCATGATTGCGTTCAGATTGCCAATGGATTATACTTCCAATTTCCCTTGTCTGATAAACTCCATTCTTTGTCTTCCTTATAAAATGCTGTGGTAATGCATAATCATGTGGCAACATCGTCGGACCAAGATTTGGGAGATCCATGTTCAAGTCTCTGAACTACAAAACATTCTGGGTGACCTTGGGCCAGTCACTTTCCTTAGCATGACCAAACTCATGAGGTTACAGTGAACACGAGGAGGGTCATGTATGCTGTTTTAAGCTCATTGGGGAAAAAATGGGATAGAAATGTGGTAGGAATCATTGTGATGATCATAATTATTTGACATATTTGTCTATGCAGTAGAATTTGGCAAGCTTATTGAAAAGATCCTAGCTCAATGGTACAACAACTTTGCACACATTAGTCCCACATTTGATCCTTAACATCTCAGGTTTACGATATACAGTACATTTTAGACAAAAAGAACTGCATTGGGCTGGAGATCCATTACCAGTTGCAATAAAGAATCCTAGGCAAAATATGAATGGTCTGGCTTTGTTTAAAAAGCAGCTTTGCATATCCATGCAATGTTAACTTTGAAATAAATTAACCAGTTATTTCCTCATTCTTAATCCCAGAACTCATCACTTTTACAAACCTGAGAATCAACTTTACCAAGCTCCACACACTTGGAGATACTTTACTTGGACGAAAACTTCACAATCCTCTAGATAAGTACTACTACGCACTTTACGAAATGGTTGTTCGTGGGAGTTGCTTTTGCAATGGTCATGCCAGCTACTGTGGTCCTGTGCAGAATCTGAGAGGCGATGTGTTCCATCAACCTGGAATGGTAAGTTGCAAATCTTCTCATTTCTTTAAGAAGTCTTTATTTAAGGTGAAAGCCCAGCTGCCTTGAGTCATTGCAAAGATAGCCCTAAAAATAAGTAGTACATAATTATTTGGATACTGGCAGGGAAATACCACCGCTGTATTGATGCAGGTATAATTCAGTAAATGGCACATGCTGTGTGTAGACTTGCATTACTTATCTTGCCAAGAACAGTGTGCATAAGAGAAGAAGGGAGGAAACTGCCTATGAATGTAGAAGTATAAAACGGATTGCTCCACAAGTAAAATGTGTGTGTCGGGGGGGGGGGGGGGATTGTTGCAATGTGAAAATCTCTTGTTTAGGGTTCTCCTGTTTAGACTAGTCCTGCCCACTCAAAGGATGCTTCATTCCATTCTCCCTTCCTCCCTCAATCTTCATTTTACCCCCTTCCAACCATTGATCAATATTCCATGGTCAAGGACCATGTTTAGTTCACACTGGAGTGTTCAGAGTTCCCCCTTTAAGGAGAAGCCACTTGTGTCTTTTGATATGCTGCAAACACTGTTTGGTCTAGTAATTACTATGGTAAGGACCAGTGGTTAGAGATTTGCTTTCATTCTTTATTGTTAATATATGGTTATGACATGATTGGAAGCCCTTTGGAAATGTGGTCCCTCTATTCATACTCCAGCATTTCTAAGATCACTGGTACGGTACATAAAATTAATATGTAGGTCCATATATTCAGTTTTACCCTTAGGATTAAATTCACTCTGGAATTCTACTTGAATTCCAGGAATACTATCCTGGAATAGTGAACTTTGTTCAGTTGTGGTCCTCAAAACAAGGTCCTTGGCTGACAATTATTTCATTTTAACTGTGTGTATTGCATCTCTTTCTGGCTGGTGTATCTTAAACTGCTAGTAAAAAATCCACACAACTAAAATAGATCTTTCAGTCTTGAAGTCTGCCTGCCTGAGCCCTAGGTGACACAATTGGTACTAGAAATTACAGGCCCTGTTTCTCAGGAGAGGGATAGCAAGGGTTATTTCTGTTAAGTAGAGAAGCCTCTTCTCTGTTCCCTTCAAGAAGCTCAGTCCTAAAAGCAGTCAGCATAGCTAATTTAGTAAGAGATTTTAAATGCCAACATTTCATCTGTATCTAAATGTGCCCAAGGCTGGTATACCATCTTCATTACAATATATATCTTACACTCAATATAATTTTTAAAAATGTAATGGCCTGCTGAGTGGGTGGGTTTTTACATGCCCAGTATTAATGGATACTTTCCCATTAGTAATCAATTATTTGAAAAATTAATGGATACTTTTCCATATGTGTAGCCTGAAGATGTGGACATGATCCTTGGAGAGAACTACCACATGTGTGTTAAACCCTTGACCTTCCTGGCTTATCATATAAGCCAAAGAGGGACTGACTGAATGGGTGAAGGGGGTAGTCAGTGCCTCTCTACAACACAGCACCATTCCAACTTGCCTAAAAGAGGCAGTTGTGAGACCTTTATTGGAAAAAACATCCTGAATTCCTCTATAATGGATAATTATTGACTAGTGTCCAATCTACTATTTTTGGGCAAGGTTCATGTAGGGATCTGTTTCAATATGGTTTCAGGCCTGGCAGTGGAACAGAGACAGCCTTGGTCGTCTTGGTGGATGACCTGCACAGGGGTGTGAGTTCAGTTGGAACTCTCAGCAACTTTCAGTACCATTGACCATGGTATCTTTCTGGGTCACCTTCTGGGATGAGACTTGCAAATACTGTTTTACAGTGGCTTCTTTCATTCCTGGGGTGGAGTGGGGGGTAGACCCAGAACCTGGTGCTGGAGGACTCCTGTTCAACCTCTTGTCCATTGACTTGTGGGGTCCCTCAGGCTTCTATTTTGTCCCCAATGTTATTTATCATATACATGAGACCACTGGAAGAGGTCATCCAGCATTCTAGAGTGTGGTACCATCAATATGCTGATGATACACAACTCTACTACTCCTTTCCACCCCAATCCAAAGTGGCTGTCTTGGTCCTCAACTGTCATCAGTAATGAACTTGATGAGGGCAACAAATTGAACCTTAATCCAGACAATACAGAGATGCTCCTAGACAGTTGGAAGGCAGCTCAGGGAATAGAGATCCAGCCTATGTTAGATGGGGTTACATTCCCGCAGAAGATGCAAGTTCACAGTTTGGATATATTCCTGAACTCAAGTTTGGCTGGAGGCCCAAGTTTCTGCAGTGGTCAGGAGTGCTTTTGCATATTTAAAGCTTGTGCATCAACCTCACCCATTCCTTGAGATGCCAGATCTGGCCACGGTGGTAGATGCTTTAGTTATATCCCATTTGGACTACTGTAACAATCTCTACTGGGGGCTGCCTTTGAACACTGTTTGGAAACTTCAGTTGATCCCAAGAGCTGCAGCCGGAATATTAACTAGGGAAGATGACAGGGACCATACTATTACCCTGTTACCACACTATTCTCCTGTTACAACAGCTCCACTCGCTGACAGTTTGTTCCCGGACACAAATCAAAGTGCTGGTTATAATCTATAAAGCCTTGTATGGCTCAAGTCAAGGCTATCTGGCTATCAGGTCTCCCTATATGAGCCTGACTGGGATCCTGAGATCATCAGAGAGGCCCTTCTGTCAGTCCTACCACCATCACAAGCACAGTTGGTGAGGGCATAAGAGAGGGCCTTTTTGATGGCTGTCCCTAGATTTTAGAACTCCCTTCCCAGGGAAGCCAAAATGCCCTCCTCCTTGTTGTCTTTCCATCAGCATGCCAAAACCTTTTTATTCAGACAGGTTTTTAAAATAGAAAGTTTTAAAAGAATTGGCTAGCGTGCTGTACTGTTTTAATTTACTGTTTTTAGATCATTTATATTTTCAGATTGCATTTTATTTTTATTTTTTAATGTGTGATCAGTTCTAACACTGTAATAGTTTAATTCTATTTTGGTGCTCATTTTTGTAAGTTTTTAATTGTAGTTTTTATTTTAAATTGTGGGTCACTTTGAGTCCTAATTTGGGGAGGGGGAAGCAAGGTGGTGGCGGTAGTAGTGGTGGTGGTGGTGAACATGTATAGGTATTTACTCTATTGCATATCCAGTTCATTTCTGTGGTGCTTGAGAGGAGACATTTCTGATGACAAGACAAGCAAAAATCTGTTTACAATTTTGTATTTTAAATGTGTTGTTGACCTCTTGCAGGTCCATGGGAGCTGCCTCTGCGAGCACAACACAGATGGTTTGTCCTGTGAAAGATGTAAAGATTTCTACAATGATGCTCCCTGGAGGCCAGCAGAAGGATCACAGGAAAATGCATGCCAAAGTACCTAAAAGTGATTTACTTGGTTTTTATTAAACTTGTGAATAGCAATCTGCTGGAATAAACAGACTAAAAGTTCAGTGCACAGTAGACTGAACCTGGAGATGTAACTTCCTTTCTACATAAAGCCTGTCTGTGTCTCCTGCAAAGTAATTGGTTTTATTGAATCCAGAATCTGTTTTCAGTACTTGGGTTTATATGAATATATATACTCTTTTTGTATTCTGTTTCAGAGTGTGAATGCAATGGTCATTCTGAAAGGTGCCACTTTGATATGGCAGTGTACCTTTCCAATAATCGTATCAGTGGTGGTGTATGTGAAGACTGTCAGCATAATACAGTGGGACAACACTGTGATCAGTGCAAGCTTTTCTTTTATCGGGACCCACAGAAAGCAATTTCAGACCCTCACGCTTGTATCTGTAAGTGAAAAGCCCTTGCTGGATGACCTACAGGGGTTAGATTCAGACTGTCAGAGGGACTTACTGCCCTGATCTATTGACTTCAAAGAGATCTAAGTTCGACTAACATAGATCTGGATCTTATCAGTAGTATTAATGTATTAATCAGTAATTTAGTATCCACAATCAAAGATGTTTAAAAAAAAGTGGTAGATCAGCAAGTGATACATAATGTCAAAAACTGATTTAGGAGATTATCACACCAGCAAATCCTTGTGAATAAAATGCAGCGCTAAAATTCATCTTTATTCATGGGATAATCACGATGTAGCTCGACGTTGTGTGATAACCATTGTACAGTATTGACGGAAGCATACCGCTATGCTCCCATCATTTTTGCTGGTGTGGTAATCTTCTTATATCTCACAGGGCAGATGTGAAATGGGTTAGGAGTAAACATGTGCAGATGAATCTCTCCGCTCTTTTAAACAAAGTTTTAGATGTAGCTGTTGTTATTTGCTGTCAAATGATGACCCTGTGAGTGACCTCCAAGAGCTCATGAACCCTTGTTCATGTTTTGCAAACTCTGATCTGTGGCTTCAGTACCCACAAAAAACAATTTTGGCAGGATGTAACTAGGGCCCCATTCCCACTGGCTTATAACGCAGATCAAGAATCGAATTATAGGTGCATCGTTCCCATTTGAGCGCGTATTCGATCCTCATTGCGCCAATTTCGTTCCCATTGAAATTCGGATCTGATCACCATGTATTTGATTTTTCCTTACAAAACCCAAATCAGTGGTGGATAAACCGGTTTTAAAAAGGGGCACATTTTTAGAGGTTTTTCCTGTGTCTCCTGAGTCCGATTCAGGGCAAATGAACGGGAACAACAAGGGTGATTCTCTCTCTGCATAAGGTTATATAGGTGTGGGGTAAAATTCATCCCTCTCAAAACTTTAATTGGGTCTCATCCAGACAGACTGGGAAAACCAGAAAGTCCCTTGTTTTGTTGCTCCCCTTTCCATTTGGAAGTAGGGAGATCTATATGACACTTTCCCCCATTCTGAAGTATTCCCAGGGAACTTCCAGCACTTACAAGGACTTTTTATTCCCTCTCTCCAAGTCAGTTTAAATTAAATTAGTATTTCCTGCAATGAAATGTATCTCTCCATGGCAGTGTGTTTCTGTATCCTGGAGCTAGCTACACTGTGAAATTAATGCAGATTGATACCACTTTAACGGGCATGGCTCAATGCCATGAAATTCTGGGAGTTGTAGTTTTGTGAGATATTCAGCCTTCTCTGTCAGAGAGCTCTGATGCTACAACAAACTGCAGTCCCAAGATTCCATAGGATGCAACCATGGCAGTTAAAGTGTTGTCAAACTGCATTAATTTTGCATTGTGACAGCAGCCTAAAATGGCTGCCACCAAGAAACACAGCAAATGTTCCCAGGACAGCAAATTTGACAGAGATCAAGCAAGGGAAAGAGGAATGCTAGCAATAAAATAAAATTAAATTATCCCAATGCTTAACTAGTGCAATATTGCTAAATCCCTTTTAACACTTTGACTATAATTCCTGAATAATAGTTAAAAAGGTCTCAGTGGAAATTGGTGAACAGCGATTTCTGCAATGTTATTTGAGTCTAGTGGGAGAAGAAAACACAAAGGAGGCTGGGAGTGAGGGAAACACGGGATATTTCAAACAAGGATTTGGATTCTATGTAAGTAGAATGAAAACAAAAACTATCAAAAGTGGAACACTCTGCTTCAAAGACTGGTGGAGTCTCCTTTGAAATTTTTTAAACAGAGGCTGGATGGCCATCTGTCAAGAGTGCTTTGATTGTGTGTTCCTGCATGGCAGAATGGGGTTGGACTGGATGGCCCTTGAGGTCCCTTCCAAATCTAGGGTTCTATGATACTTTGAACGAGTCTTGATACTTCCCTGGACTTTCTTCCTGTCTGGGCAATCCCTTAGTAACTTTGTGTGTTTTTTTGCTATAAATCCAATAATGTATTGGTCAGTGTAGCCTCTGACCATGTTAGCTGGAGGATTATGTGAGCTATAATCCATAAAGTAATAAAAAAAAAAGAGGGAAGGCCTAGTCTAGTTTTTCTCAGGCTGGTGTCTTTCTCATGTTTTACAAATGGTCAGAAAAAACTTGGAGTTAGGGACCCAAACATCTGGAAAGCACCAAGGTGGAAAAAGTAACCTAGCCTATATGTGGCTCTGGTATTACTTTCAACCTCAGATATAGATACAGATATATAATTGTGAGATGGTCATTAAAAGAATGCTGTGTTCAATTAAGTGATGCTTAGCAAAGGCAGAGGAATATAGTGATTCAAATATACTCACCAATAATTTCAGTATACTGTATTAAGCTCTACGTTAGATCACTTATATCCATTTCTCTCCATGTGCTCATAGCTTGTGACTGTGATCCAGAAGGTACAATGTACAACGGGCTGTGTGAAAGTCACACAGACCCTGCTCTTGGAACTATTGCTGGCCACTGCCGTTGCAAGGAAAACGTTGAAGGTGTTCATTGTGACAAGTGTAAGCCAAACTACTATGGAATGAGTGGCAGTGATCCTCTTGGCTGTCAACGTAAGTGCTTTTTCTTCTCCACTCCCTATCTGAACAGTAAAGAATGACAGAGATGAGGAAAGATGATAACGCTCTGATTTTCAAAACATCTTAAGTTGTATGCCTGTGTGTCAGATGTATGACATTGCATTGACTCAATGCTGTCACAAAAGGAATATACTTTTACTTTAATTTTTACTTTAAAGAAAAATATTGCACTAGGTAAAATGGAGGAGAGCAAATTTCCTCCATATCTACTGTTCCAATCACAGGCCCTTCCCTCATATTTCCTCAATATCATCTTAAATCCCTCTGCTAAGCCCCACACCCTAGAGCAGGCGTGCACAACATTCAGCCCACCAAAGGATTCTGGGTGTCCTGCAAGGATGGGGAACAACATCAGGGCTCTTCTGCTGCTCAGCCTCCTACTGAGGAGAGGACCATGTGGAAGAGGATGGGCAAGGCTCCTCCACTTCTTGGCTTTCTCCTGAGAAGACCAGGCAGCAGCAGAAGAAGAGGGGCAAAGGCTTGCCCCTCAAGGTTTCTCCGCCGTTTGGCATTCTCCTGAGAAAGCCAAGCGGCAGAGAAAGAAGAGAAGCAAATGCTCACCCCTCAAGGCTTCTCTGCAGCTTGGATTCCTTCTGAGGAGAGGGCCAGGCAGAGGAGGGGGAGGACAGATGGAATTAATATTAATAATATTAATTAATTAGTAATCTTTAATTAAAACTTATTTGCAGCCCAAAGAAGGAAACTTCAAACTGCAAAGTAAGCTGGGATATTCTCAGGGATGTGGCTGTGGGGAGGAAGAAAACTATGGCATTTCCCCCCTTACCACCCCCACCCCATGCTGCACCACCAAATGATATTTTCCTGTAATCCGTATATTTCTAGCACTGAAGTAACGTAAGATGACTGTTGAGCATTTAGAAATACAGTTTAGGCATCTAAAGAAAAGAGGCAGGCAAAGCAACCAAGCAAACAAACGCAAACACAGCAAGTATTTGAACTCTTATCCAAGGCTGCATCTTCACTGCAGAATAATGCAGTTTGACAACACTTTGACTGCCATGGCTCGATACTATGGAATCCTGGGATTTGTAGTTTGATGGGGCACCAGAGCTGAGAGAAGGGGCTAAATATCTCACAAAACTACAAATCCTAGAATCCCAGAGCATTGAGCCATGGGAGTCAAAATGGTGTCAAATGGCATCATTTCTGCAGTGGAGATGCAGTGCTAGATTCATAGTATTGTAGAGTTGGAAGGGACCTCATAGGCCATCATTCATGTCCAAGTCCCCACTCAGTGCAGGAAGTCCAGCTAAAGCATCCCCAACAGATAGCCGTCAAGCCTCTTTTAGAACACATCTGAAGAAAGAGATCCCACCACTACTATAGGTAACTGGTTTCATTCCCAAACTGCAGTTCTAAATGGAAGTTCCTTCTAATATTCATTTGAAATCCTAGGTGCAAAAGATTTTCAGTGCCTCATTCATTGCAATACTAGACATCTGGGGACTGAAGGAAAATTTCATGGTGGTGGCAGAAATTAATTCATATTTGGGAGGGACAATGTCCACATTCTACCCCCTTGTAGCTTAAACATGGTTAACGTTCCCGTTTTGCCTCCTCTATTCTTGACTTTTCAGATATGAAATAGTTTGTATGTAAGTAGTCAGGGAAAGAATGGGCATTCATAATGGTTTGGTTGGCAAACTCCCATGCAACAAGCCCTACCTACATGTTTGCAGCTTTTGCATATAAGTGCATATTTGGGACAGGTGAAAGGACACACACACACACTTTTGTAACTGTGGATTAAGAGGTGGTGATTGTGCCTCCTGTTCTTTCAGCTTGTAACTGCAACCCTTCTGGAAGTTTATCTTTCTCTGTTTGCAATCCGGAGACTGGAGAGTGTTTGTGCCAGCAGTTTGCCACTGGGCAGCATTGTGAAGAATGTCTTGTATGTATCCAAGAAGCTGTCCAGTATATTTCCTGCACTTCCTGTTGTATTTCATTTGACTTCTTTCCCCCACCTTTTCCTGCCTTTCAATCATCTTTTCTCTTGGATTACAAAGAAAGGTTATTATAGAACAAATACAAAGCAGCTCCAAAACAAACAGCCACAGCACCACAATGCTTCATTGGACAATACCTTTGTAAAGACAAACAAGCAGGGCTGGCCCAAGACATCCTGCTGTTTGTAGCAAAGATGCAAATAGGGCCTCCCTGCACTCATGTCACAGGGCCTACTACCGAACTTCAGGTGGCACTTGAGGCAAAAAATAAAAACCCACAAGCTCCTGCTTTGTATTACATTACACATTAAATAATTACAATTTCCTGCTCTTTCGTGACATCACAAACGTGAGGGAGGCATCTCTCTGCAAATAAGGAGAAGCTAAAGCAGGAGAAGTGAATGAAAAAATATTTGTTTTGTATTCATTACTAAGGAGTAAAGCATGGGCGAACCTATTTGTTTTCATGTCAGTCTAGCACCATAACTCCTTTACCTGCCTCCATGCTTTTTTCCTGTGGGAATCTGTTCACACACTTGTTTGGAATGGAATCCAACGATCCAGATGAAGTAAAATTAAATTGAAAAAGTAATCAATTGTCTGATTCCTTTAATTAATTTATTTTATTTTTACTGCAGCAAGGATACTGGGGCCTTGGAAGTAATTTATATGGATGTTCCCCATGTGACTGTGACATTGGTGGTGCCCACAATAACTTGTAAGTCTTTGAGATCCTTTTTCAAATCTTTCATTGCATCAGAACCTCCCCTTGAAAGTAATGAATGTAACAAAGATTTGTCCATAATTGGAAGAGAGCACTTTCTTTCTTTCTTTCTTTCTTTCTTTCTTTCTTTCTTTCTTTCTCTTCCTCCTCCTCCTCCTCCTCCTCCTCCTCCTCCTCCTCTTTTTTGCCATTGGAGTCAAAGGAAACCACAAACATTGACTGAAGTGTTAGGCCTAAGAATCAATAAACATGGTTGCTAGCCATTTTAGGAGCTGCTTTGGCTACTACAGTACAGCATTTACGTTGCAATAATATCTCCTTAATAAATCTCCAAAGTAAATCATATATCTATGAATTTAAGTTGCGTTGAACTGCTTCTCTTCCTATCCTTTCTGCTAGGTGTGCTTCTACCAATGGTCAGTGTGAGTGCCTGCCCAACATAGTGGGCCGTCAGTGTACTGAACCAGCTGCAAGCCACTTTTTCTTACCTTTGGATTATTATATATATGAAGCAGAAGACTCAGTGCCACTTCCTGGATCTTCACTACTGGTATTTGGTTTTTTTTGTTACTGTCCAGATTTAGAGAATAGTTACAGTAATACAAATCATAATATGTAGGGGGAATCAAATTAAAACTAGGCAGCAGGAAACTTTTAGAAACAGATAGCTTTCCTGTCTGCCTTTCCATTCCATCCCGTTCCTTCTAGGTTACTAAAATATCTTTGTTCCTTCTCTCTCGCTATATCTAGAGCGAACTAGAATAAATTATGCAAAGGAGTAAAGATTGTTGAATAGTACCATCCCAGCTTTTCTTCCTACAGAATATTCAATGCCAGAATACAAAATTTAAATGTCCTTAGCCTAGAATAAGCACAGCCCTCCTTGTAATAATCCATCCCTATCTCCGGAGAAACCCTATTTTAAATTGCAATATTTTCATTCAGTACCTTCTCTGTTCTGGGATATTAAAAAAAACTAAATCCATAACTCATAAATAATGTTCCTTCAATGCTCTTATTCCTACCTCACTTTGATTTTAGTTTATTACTTTAGTTTGATTTTCTTGGACCAAAGGAACAGTGTTCAGCTTGTAGTTCAATGAAGACAAATAAAGAGTTCCCTTTACTTGTGTAGCTGCAGTGCTTGCCAAATTGTACATAGTTTGATTGAATATCTATATCCCTGATAATGAAAAACAAAACAAAATATCAACAATCTGACAGCGCTACTACTTCAGACATCTGTTTATAAGATTCAACCCACAGCTATGCCACGGTGTGATGTCTATTTTCGACAAAAAGGTTATGATTTCACAATGGAAAATGGAAAAATCATCTTGAACAGGAATAAGAACCGAGGCGTACGGAAAGCAACAGCTGGACAGGTAAATTAAATATTTTATTAATTCTCCTAGAAGGACTGGGAAGAAGAGTATCTGTCAAAATGTCAGGGTGGCTGGAGACCATTGTACAAGAGGGTCTACCATCTGTGTAGTTTATAGCACTTTCAAAAGATAACCTCCCCAAATCATTAGTGTCACAATGCCTTGTTCTGCATGTAGGAGGTTCCTAAGATCTCTGGTGACACTACTGAAAGGATAGCATAACTGATGCCCGTCAAGGTGCATACAGATGAAGTTAGATGGACCATTGGTTTGCAAATTAGTACTCCATGTTTTGCAATATGAATAAATGGGGTACCCTTGTAAGGCAACCCAGCCCTATGGATTTATTTATTTTAAGGCTTCAAAGTTTTCAGTTAGAATTTCCAAAATTCTATAAATTGCCTCAAAGAAATGAAATGGAGAATTAGCCCACTTAGAACATTGGCCTAAAATGCCAATATAGTAAAGATACATGAAAACTTACTGATGTGCAGCCCAGCTCAAGCATATTCCTTGTTTAGCCAGCTCAGCTAAGTTATAAAGAAGAATGTTGATAAAAACTAGAATAAAGTGACTAAAAAACTGAAGTGCTGAAGTTACTTCTTCCTTAGCACTTGAAGTACAGGCATGGATGTATACCTGGTAGAGAACCAGTAAGGAGATGGAGGCCATATACCTCATCCATTTTGACTTGAATAGGGATAGTCTCCAACCTTGGTTATTTAAACCACCAATAATGCTGATACTAATGTTATTACTAATACTGAAGTTAATACTAATCTACTTTCAAATTTTAATTTTCAAAAAGTGTAACTCAATGGCAGGGATTCTCCACTCAGGATCCAGCCTTGATAGTAAAGAAGGAGCAAAAGAGAATATGACAGCTCCACTCAACTGGATCTCACAAAGATATCTTAGGCTGCAATTGTTGTCATTGCTATTACTGATGGGAGTTGTAGTTTAAATATCTGAAGGGTTACTAGGCTTGGGAAGGCTCATCCGTGGCTGTTCCAGACAAGATAAAGTGATTGTGCTACCAACAAACTGGAATTCATTTTGCTTTCTAAATAAAGCTAACATTTTAAAATGCAACATCTCCTTTCAGGGTGCAATGCTGTTTGACAAGAACTCTGCTCTTGATATTGTTATTAGAGAGTCTATTCCTGGAAAACCAATAACATGGTCGGGTCCAGGTTTTGTACGTGTTCAGAGTGGAACAGGCTTAAGATTTACAATCAACAATGTCCCTTTCCTGATGGATTTCAATATCATCCTTCGCTATGAGCCCGAGGTAATTAATGTATTTTATACTTTCTCCAGGACAAGTTCAACTTGGATTTTGATACACGCAAGGAAGGGGGGAAAGCAAAGCCTTTGAAATAAACCAAAATGTGAGGCATACTAAAATTGAGTAAATGGAACATTTTGAAATAAATCTGACCTAAATCCAGTTGTTAGTCTCAACTAGAGTAAAACTATTGAATCAATGGAACTGATACCTAACTAATTTCCCATTGATTCAGCTAGTTGACTTGAGGCTAACCAACACATTCAGGGAAGGCAAAATAGAAAACATTGGGGCACATGCAGCCCTTTGGGGATATAAACAGGCTTATTTCTTACATGCATTCCAGAACAACAGTGAAATATTGCTTTCTCCTGGATAGGATTAGCCCTATTTATTGTTTATTTGTCAGTTACAACTGTCACTTAGGGAGGTAGGGATTCTAGAAAAAAATGGAGAGGGAGGTTCATGCAAAAATGTGCAAATTTCGTTCAGAAAACAGTGTATTTGCAACAAAACACACTGTTTTCGGTGAAAATAATTGGTTTTTCTAGAAAAGATTATATATTTTTGTACAGAGAAAGTTTTCACAAAAGGGTCATAACTTGCAAACCTCCTCTACAAGTTTTCCAGTTATTTAATGGAATGTCTCAGTGTACTAAGCATATTTTATCATCAAGGTTGAGAAAATTTGTGAGCACACATTCCTAGGCCACCAGTTCATTTTTATGCCCTCAGGTGTCCTCTATTGCTGGAAATGTTACTTTTCAATTCGCAGAATGCCCCAGCCAGTATGGCTATTGGCCAAGCTGCCTGGGGGATTATGAGAAATATAGTATGAAGAAAGAAATATTCCCAAACTCGGCACTGGCTTATTTTTTCTGATGAAGCCCAGCCATTCATCCAGCCCATGTTGAGTTGCCTTTTTACTTGGTCAAAGAATACAAGATGTTCCTGTTTACATGAATGTAAGAAAACAATAATGTTTCAGCTTTGTATGAAAACCCATTTATTTCTTCTTCCCAAACATACAGTCTCTAGAAGACTGGATGGCAAGCATTGTCGTAAAGCCTTCCGGTCCTGTAGGAAGTGAACATTGCAAGAGTGAGACAGCCTTACAAGAGCCACACTCATTGGCTCTGCCATCTACAGCAAGGTCTGGATATATATGTATATATATTTTCTAACACTTAATAGAACATAAATACTCTTTCAAGTATAATATACTGGGTGGGGAATAACAATACTGAGGGAGAAGCTATCCCCGCCATTCATTCCCATACTTGTCCAGAGATGTAGATATTTGTAGGTGTAACAGGGGGATGAGATAATTGCTCCCCAAATAAGAATTCTGCTCCCACATGATTTTTTGGAGTCCCCAAATTTCTAACATTGTGGAGAGTGAGAGACTGAAAATTGTCCACACCTAGAACTCTTCTATTTGCTATATTTGCATTCCCTTGGTAACTTTCCTGCCCCTTTTCTTTGGATACCTAAACTGAATTTCTAATTGCTCAATGAAGAGTCCATCTAGACTGCCAAATATATCATAAGATCATGGTTTTTAATTCTACTTGTTCATGTACTTTTGTCTCCAGATGACCTACCAGTAATTCCGGGACCATTTCAGGCTCCCCCCCACCATAAATCATTTTTCCCTACCTGCAGAGTGGGTTTTTAATAACCTAACAGAGAAATCTGCCAATATTCTCCTTTTCATTCCTTTTACCCCTCTCCTGCATGTTTTAAGTTGGACCTTGGGATTTGTAGTTTTGTGAGTCTCTGGGAAAGCAGCCAAGTAGCTGATAGCCACAGTCTAAACAATAAGCAAAGTAACTCCTCACAAAGCTTGTGAAGATAAAACCAAAGCAAAGACAAAGTCCTGTACCAAAGGGTCATAGTCTCAAGTCCAGGGGTCAATCCAAGAGAGAAGTCAGGTAGTCCAAGGTCAAGGGTTCCAGAGAAGCATAGTCAAACAATCCAAGGTCAAGGGTTCCAGAGAGGCAACATGATCAGACAGTCCGAAAATCAAGGTCTAGGCCAAGAAGATGAAGAGGTCAGGAACAAGCGTGCTTTCACCAGCAAACTCAGATAGTCTCTGGCAACCAGACTGGTGTCCTTCCCTTGTTTATATAATCAGCTCTCATGAGCTCAGCTGAGATTAGCTGGCGTTTTTCATAAAGCATCCTTGAGAGCCAGAGGTATGTTGCCATCCTCTTCCTCCTCCATGTCTCCTGTGCCTGAAGGTTTTTCTGCCTGCAGGTTTCGTTACTGAATCTCCTTTAAGGACACAGACCCTGCTGGAGCTCTCAAGCCCAAACTAGGGCCAAGCTCAGGTTCAAGCTGAGGCTCCAGTTCAGCCTCAGAGTCCTCCCCTGACCCCTCAGCCAAGCTGGGCATGACAATAAGGCACCATCATGTTTTGGCAGAGATGGGTAAAGACCATATAAAACTAAAAATCCCAGGATTCCATAGGAGGGAGCTACAGCACTATTTCTACAGTGTAGAATTGCAGAAGCATTGGGTGCATTATTTCTACAGTTTAGAATAGATGGACCCAGTGCTAGAAATTTGGGGACTAAAAGAAAATGTCACGGGGGAGCAGAATTCTTACCTGGGAGGGCAATGCCCTAATTTTTCCTCCCGTAGCTACACCCCTGCTGGCCCCCATCCACCAACCTACTTGCTCATGCACACAAATATTTGCAATATGTTTACAATGTACATACACGCACACAAATAATAGATCCTAGGGCAAAGGGGAAGTGAACTATTTAATCCACAATGTTGTATGTCTTCTCTTAAACAGAATTGGACTGCTGGCTTCTTCTGTATGCTTAGAACCAGGAAGAGAATATTTTGTAGATGTGTATTTTTCAATGTCTTTTGCTTCAGACTCAAAGACTCAGTCATCCATACTGATTGATTCAGTAAGTAGCCCCAAATACAGAAACCTGTTTGTTGTGTTTCGTTTCAGTTTCTCAAGTGATGGATTGATTTATACGATAAACGTAACAGTGAAAAGAACAGACAAATGAGTCAATCCGTTTTAAATTCACTTCTCAGGTGGTTAACAACTACATCTTAAGCAATATACGAGAGTGTGTTTTTATGTTCTTGCCTGCTTTTAATTTAGAATCTATACTTGGCCTCAAACCATTTTTGTGGATTACCTAGCACAGTCACTCCTCCATTTTCACAGGGGATCCGTTCCAGACTACCTTCCCCGTGAAAACGGAAACTCACATATATTCAAGCCCCATTGGCTTGAATGGTTGTGCATCCCTGTGTGTGCGCCATTTTAGCCCATGGGGTCACCTCTCCATGAATAATCAAGACCATCGACTTCAAGTCCATGAAAACGGACGGGTGACTGTAGTAATCTTTGTCTGGCTTGTTGTCTCTCTACTAGCATTTATGCACTTTGCTTTATTCACAATGTAACTTTTTTAAAAATACTTAGAATGTTATTCTATTTTTATTTATTTTTTAAAAAATTACCCTATGGCCAACAATTTCAGGGATCTTCTCCTGCCTGTTTTGTCTTCAGTACAACTCTATGGACCTTTTCACATGGGAGGCAAGAGTCATTAAATCGTGATTAAATCATGCTAATAACGGGTTACTGCGTCCATTACTGTTTATGCACAGGACACAAATGGGAGAAGCATGCGGGGGTGTGATACTAAAGGTCTTTGCATATCAGGAGTGTTTAGAAAGTTGTATTGAATGGACTATAATATTCATAATAAATCTCTACACATATATAAATAATGAAGCAAAATGAATTCTAGTGTAAACATTATTAATCCAATTCTGCTATTCAGTAAGTTTTAGCTAAAATAGACTTTTCTGTCCAATTATTTAAAATGTCTCTGTGCTTTTGTCATTCTATAGCTTGGACTTATTCCCAAAATCAGTTCTGTGGAAAACTTTTGTGACAAAAATGATTTAGACGAGTATCAGCAGTACCACTGTATTGAAATAGCTTCAGAAATTGGACCACATATCCTACCAGAAGCATGTGCCAAGCTAATAGCAAGTCTGTCTGCCCATATTCACAATGGTGCAGTTTGTAAGTATTAATCCCACTGGCTTTCATACTACTGCATGTATTTTCCAAAGAATCACAGAAATGTAAATAATTTCTATACTTCTGTCTTCTTTAAAGACAGCATTAAAAACTTTGTTGGAACATGATCTCACTAAAATTCCTTTCTATATGATATAGTATCTGGTACAGCACAACCACTCTAACAAAAATTTACAACCACATGAACTTAGCCAGATATCTCTTCCCTATTAATCATAATCAGCTGAGGGTGACATAGACCGAACATACAAAGTACAGCAGACCCTTGATATCCCCTGTGGTTTTACTACACAACGGATAGTTAAATGGTGTCCTTTATATAAAATGGTTGAATTTATAGTATCTTAATCTCTTTTGCTTGTTCTTCCCCTGAAGGAGGACAGAGTATAAGAATAATCTGAATAAATATATATAGAATTTGATGGTGGCATCTGTTTTTCCAGTTCTATGAAATTACAGAATCTGTGTTTCTTTACAAAGCCTGCAGGTGTCATCCACAAGGTTCAATGAACTCTAATTGTGAGAAACTTGGAGGCCAATGTCAATGCAAACCAAATGTCATAGGCCGCTGTTGTGATAAATGCTCTGCTGGAAGCCATAGCTTTGGGTCCCAAGGTTGTCTCTGTAAGTAGTAATCTGCTCTCATTTTAAGCTGGGGCTGTTGTTCTTTATAGTTTAGCAGATGATGATGATGATGATGATGATGATGATGATGATGATGATGATGATTACACTTTTCCTGCTACTATGACCTATCTTTCTTTGAACTGAAATCTCACAATGGACCTCCTTCCACTCCAACTGCTATCATCCTGGCCTCAGAGGGAGAAAATAAGAGGCAGTTTCTGCTGGACTTGATTTCCTCCTCCACTGCCATCCCCCTTCCTTGTGGGTCCTGTCTTTAAATTGTCATCCTGAGGGCAGGGGATTGTCTAATTACCAATTTGTAAACTGCTCTGAGAGCATTTTAAATAGCAGGGTATAAATACAATAAATAAATAAAAAATAAAAATAAAAAAACATGCAAGAGTATCTTGTAGCAGCTTTGAGACTGAGTGAAAGATGTTGCAGCATAAGCTTTCATAGATGCATCTGATGAAGTAGACCATGCCTACAAAAGCTTATGCTACAATGTCTTTGGTTCATTTAGTTTCAAAGGTGCTACAATATTCCTTTGCATACTTGTATTCCAGACTCACATACCTATGTCTTTGAATCAGACATGAATGTAAAGAATGAATAATTATTTCACACCCTCATTGCTTTATCTGTAAAATGGAATTAGGCCTGACAGTGCATTTACGGGAAAGGATATGACATGGGTTTTAAGGCAAGTAGAACTGTATGTAGGCTTGAATAGTCAAACAAAAGAGCAAGAGAGAGTGACAAAGATAACTGAGTTTGGGTAGCTGAATAATATGTAATCTGAACTATCATCTCTATTTTCCCCCCACCAAGCATGTGATTGTCATCCTCAAGGATCAGTAAGTGCTCTATGTGACCAGGTAACAGGGCAGTGTTTGTGCCGCTCAGAGGTAGATGGTCGACAGTGCAATCGCTGCTTAGCTGGATACTTTGGATTTCCCCATTGTCGGCCTTGTCCTTGCAATGGCTTTGCAGAACTTTGTGATCCCCAGACTGGAGCGTGCTTAGACTGCAGAGAATTTACAACTGGAGACAACTGTGAAAGGTATTGGTAGAGGTAGAGAGCTGCTTAGTATATGTTCATTCATTACAATATACATGTTTAAATTATTGGGATGAAAAATTGCAAAAATATTGGGTTTTACTAAGGATAAAATTATGTGAAGGCCTCAATGGACCTTCCATCCCCAACAATGGACTTTGTGCTGCATTTGTGCTTGCACATTTGGTCATATGCAGCCACAGAAAGAGGGGACAGGGAAAATGGGGAGTGAAAGAGGGAGTCAAACAGAGTGGCTCAAAACAGCAATACTTTCCAATTCTTTTTATATTAATTGTACCTGTGCATTCCCTTGTTTGGTCTCTGTTGAATCTATGTCCTGGAAATAAAAGCTGTGTAACTGATACATTTACTTTTGAAATTACTGGGTTAATTTAATCTGACTTGGGGAGTGGGAAAAGTCTTCAGTAATGTCAGGAGCTCCCTGGTATGTTGTCTTGAAGAAAATGTCAAATGGATCTCCAAAATAAACTTTGTTTGTGCAGGAATAAAAGTTGGCATTTCCTGAGACTTTTTTCCCATCTGGAGGTGCCCATTATTTTAAAATATTTTCATTATGCTTTTGGCAGATGTATTGATGGCTACTACGGAAATCCCCTCAAAAGGGAGCCGTGTCGTCCATGCATGTGCCCAGATTCTCCTACAAGCAATAGGTACTTTGCACATTCCTGTTACCAAGATCCTTGGACCATGCAACTAATCTGCAACTGTTTGCCTGGCTACTCAGGTAAGAGACTTTCTATCTTTTAAGAATTCCATCATTTTAGTGTTCTGCTGTCAAAGGCTGGGGAAGATCTCAATCCATGCTTACGCTGTCTGTTCAGCTACATTTCTTTCTTCTTCTTTTTAAAAGTTGTGTTCACTTATTTTGCCTACTTATATTTTGCCTACTAGTTTTATAAAATGAAACAATCTTCATGTCTTAAGCAGGCCTATAAGCAGTAAAGTTTTTCTCAAGTTATGAGTAATGATTGAAAAATGGGAAATGGCACCCCATGCCCTTGATTTACAAGCTGACATAGGGAGAACATGCAACAGAGCTGAGAAATAACATGGGTAGTAGTAAAAAGGAAATGGCGGGACATTGTATGACATTCCCATTGTGGGCTGAAACAGTCAAAAACTGATGGAAGAGATTACTTCATGCGGCTTTTTAACCACAATTAGACCCCCCCCAAAAAAAAATGGCTTTGGCAATACATATCACATGACAACGTGTAGCTGCTGTGTCTCTAACCTGTAGCTGCTGTGTCACTGACTTATTATTATTATTATTATTATTATTATTATTATTATCAAGCTTTATTTATAAAGCTCCAGTCCAAATGACTGGAACGCAGCTTTGGCACAGCTTCTGACCTCTTAAGATGTGTGTGTCATTTAAACAGCAGACCTCCAAAATGACCCGAAGCAGCTTTATTTTGGCCTGTCTGTATGGACCCTAAGTTTCCAAGTAGGATGCAGGATCCAATTCTATCAAGTTGGGGAAAACTGACCAACTCATTCATGCTGTCAGCATAGCAAATATACGTTACGAATACACTCATCCCTCCATATTTGCGGATTTGATATTTGTGGATTGGATTATTCATGGATTTGATTAATATGTTCTCTCTAGGAATATCTAGGTCCTCCAATGAAACTTTATGGTGAACTTTAACTAAAAGTTGCACTGAAAGAACTAGAGATTCCTAGAGAGAAGACTCTACTAGGCATTTGTAGCTCCTCCAGTGCAGTTCTATGGTTAGTGTGTGTTGGACATTGACCAAAGAGTTGCACTGTAGGACCTAGAGATTCCTAGAGAGGTGTCCTCTCATGTAAAAATATGATGTTTTTGTTATTTGCATTTTCCCCCATATTCACAGGGGTCTTGTGCCCCTAACCCTAGCAAATATGGAGGGACAAGTGTATATACATAGCAAGTATAACACTCCAAAATATGTTTGCTTTTGCGTTTGAGTTCTTTGCCCTTGGCTTTATGTTTTATTTCTCAGTAAGCATGTAAAAATGTATGTCAACGTGTAGTTAAACAAAAGTGTTTGCATTGCTATTGTCTATAAAATAGAGAGTAGTTCTGATCAAGAAGGCAGGAATGGATGGGGAGACTTTAACCTTATGAGGATCTGCTTTCTCTCTGCAAACAGCACCCAAGAAGCAGTGCTGCTCTCGACCACAGAGGTACCCATGGGTGTACTAGATGGCTGAAATGACAGATTTATGACTGTGTGTGACCTTTGTTTTGTTAGGTAATCAGTGTGATGACTGTCCCAGTGGGTTCTATGGCAATCCAAAAGCAGCAGGCCAATGTCTTCCATGCTCATGCAATAACAATATTGATGAAGAAGATCCAGACTCATGTGACAAGGATACTGGAGTGTGCTTAAAATGTTTACATGACACTCATGGACCAAACTGCCAGTTCTGTAAACCTGGCTATTTTGGATCTGCACTTCTGAGGAACTGTAGAAGTAAGTGGCCAGTGTCTATTGCTTACAGGTGTAAAATTGAACACTGGGGAGAAAAAACTGAACAAGCAGAATAAATTCTGCACATGAATAGAATTAGCATGGACTCTCATCTTTAGTTTAATTTATTGTGGTCACAGGAATTTATTTATTTATTTATTTATTTATTTATTTATTTATTTATTTGTATAACCTGAATGTTTTGTTTGGATTTAAAGAATAGATTTAAAGAAAGGAGGGGGAGCGTCACATTACACAATTATAGTAGTATAGCGCCCTTTAACTATCATGGCAACATTCTGTGTAATCCTGGGATTGGTATTCTGGTAAGGCACTAGAGTCTCTGCCTGATCATTTTAAATACCCCTCTTTTCTTCTAAATACTTCTCCTTTCATCTTTGATCGAGAAGGAAACATGTAGAGAGAAATACCCAACTCTGGGGATAAGTGAAATAATCATTGTTAAACACCCTACCCATAACAAAATATTCAAGGCATAATAATTATAAAGCTTAAAATAAAACATGTATATTAAATATGATATGATTTGCACACAGGCAGCTGTAAAGTTCTTCTAAAGTGCCATTCCATACCCTGTTATTTACAGACTTTAAGGAGACAGCAGAGAATATATTCTTCCAAACTAGTTCTAATATATTTGTCCAGAATGGCAAACATATTATGGAGAAAGTATTATATATTATATGGCTTGTTGTTGTTATTTGCCATCAAATCACCTTTGACGTACAGTGATCCTATGACTCAGGCCTCTGCCACACTGCTGAATTAATGCAGTTTGACACCTCTTTAACTGGCATGCCTTGATTATACTTGAGATTTCAACAAGATATCTGAGTATACCATGTAAACCATGTAGAGATACAGCGTTGGGCAAAGAGAGAAAGAAAGAGAGAAAGGTTTAGTGAAGTGAAGCTGGGGGACAACCAGCTGAAAAATATGGGACCTAAAGTATGTAAAGAAAACAGCAGGAGCTACAATCCTGAAAACCCATCCAGAAAGGGGTACTGTCTGTCTTTATTGCAGGTGTGGAGAACATGTATGACCTCCCCTAATATGTTGTTGGATGTTCATCTATCCAGTGTAGACAGTACTAAGCAGTCATGGGAATTGTAGTAACATCCTGCAGAATCCTGGGATTCATAGCTTGGTGAGGCACTAGATCATTTTGGCTGATAATTCCAAAAGGTCTTCCCTAAACTACAGATCCCAGAGTCCCATAAGATGGTTGCCATTGCAGTTAAAGTGGAATGATGTTACTATAGCCACATGTTCTCTAGCCCTATTCCACTGGAATCACAGAGCAGTTAGACACAGACAGAGATCCAGCTGAGAAAAAAGCCACACCTAAATTTACCTCCATATCTATGTTAATTTAAAATGCTGGTACAGGGGAGGAATCATTGAGCCTGATAAGCATAGATGGATTCTAGCTTCCAAAATTGCTTGCTGCTGGTTGTGCTAAGGCTGCTGAGAGTTGCAGTACAACAGCATTCAGAGGGCCACACGATTCCCACCCTTGTGTTAGCAGAATGTCAATTGTTTTTATAACTACATCTCCTATCTTTTTCAGAATGTAACTGTAACCTTTTGGGTGTGGACCCAACAGAATGTGTATCCAGCGATGGCCTTTGTTTGTGTGACCAGTCAACAGGAGTATGCCCTTGCTTGCCTAATGTGATAGGCTCCAAGTGTGACCAGTGTGCTCCTGGCTATTGGAACATGATTCAGGGAATCGGATGCCATGCCTGTGATTGCAATCCAAAGCATTCCCAAAATAACTTGTGTGATCAGGCAAGATTATTTAATTAATTACCAGTATATTAAGTTATAGTTTTTAAAAGAATTTCATCCAACCCAGTCCTACAACAAGAAGAGACAGCAGGTATGTGTCAGAAAGATCCATTAATATTTGTATTGGAATAATAAGGAGCAAAGCAAAATGAAAAACGACAAGTGGTCTGGACACAATAAAACGAAAGGGTGAATGCCATCTAAAGAGCTTAATCTCAGAAAAAAGTGTTTTTCATGGACCAATAATAATCAGTTACATCACTGCCTTATCCACATTCACTGTTGGAGTACCCACAACTGTATGGTGCATTCTCGTAACTATGGAGTCTGTGTGTGTGTGTGTGTGTGTGTGTGTGTGTACAGTCTGTGCATGTGAATCAAGCACCCCTATATTTGAGGCACCTATTATATGCTTAACCTGATTCATACATATATATACTTGTAAGGGACATGTGATTCCACAAGGAAGCGGCTCTTGTACGAGAGAGAACTTTTTGAGTATTATCTGTGCATAAAAAGCCATTAAAAAGGTATGTTATGAGACTTGAGACCCCTTCATATTACATAAGTAATAAGTGAGCCCTGGGTATCCACTGGGCTTTGGTTCCATGATGCCCAGTGAATATCAAAATCTGTGGATGCTCACATCCCATTAAATATAATGGCATAGCAAAATGGTGTCCCTTATATAAAATGGCAAAGTCAACATTTGCTTTTTGGAATTTATATATTTGTAAATATTTTCAAGCCATGGATGCTTGAATATGTGGGTAAAAATCTGTGGATACGGAGGGCTGACTATACAGTCTATGCTTCCTCTTCAAAAGCCATAGTTCAGTCCTCCAGAACCCTGACAGGTATATTTGGAACTGTCTGCCATAGAGCTCTAGTCTCTCACCAAACTACAAACCACAGGATCCCATACCATTTTCCCCTTCCAGTTAAAGCGGAAGCACAGCACTATGATTATATGGTGTGAAAGGACACCTATATAATCTAATTGCTTTAAACTGTGGACTCCTCTAGATTTGCTAGGCCATTCCAGGCTCCTCCCTGAATTCCACACAAATCCACCTCTTACCGTTTGCAGCAAAACACAGCGATGGTGGGTGGCTGCCTTCCCAGCGATAGTCTTTGCAAGCTGGCCAGCACCATCACTGTGGGTGCAAGTCACTCCAAGAGAGTGACTTGCCTCTGCACAGTTATTCGACAGGGATGCTCACAGGGACTGTGTGGGAAGACAGCTGCTATCATTGCCACATTTTGCTGAAACAGATCTGTGTGTGTGTGTGTGTGTATAACTATATGAGTGGCGCGTACCTAAATTCTAAGTCAAAAAAGAAATAATTAATTGCACTAACTTGTGGGTGAAAACACAAAGCTAAAGCAAGAGCCGAAACAAACAGCCCTAGAGGGGCGGCTTGACACTGCCTCTCTGATTGCCAGGTTGGGGCCACAGCAACCACATGCCATTCTCCCAACCCAGCTGTTTGCCAGCGCAAAAAGAAGCAGCAGAAAGCTGCTCCCTTTTGAGCTGGCAAAACTCTAGCTTTTCCACCGCTGCCATGACTTTGCAGTGCTCCTGCAGCATGCAGCATATAATTGCCACACCGCCGGAGAGCCGCAAAGCTGCCCACCATGTGGTCATGCAGGTAGTTTCATGGCAGCTTTCTGCCGGCTTGGCAATGTGCATCATCTAAATGAAACGTCCCCAAGCTGCCGGGAAGCCGCCGCAAAGTGGCCATCTGTTTTGTCCCCAAGTCTTCCAGGTTATTAGATGACAGAACAAGAAGAGAAAATAACTGTCTGCATACAAATAAATCAACAGTTTAACTAGGCAAAACATATTTTGAGAAATAAGTGAACAGTTTAATTAAACGAAATGTATTTGCAGAAAAGACAGAAAAACAATTCAT
The DNA here is from genome assembly GCA_023333645.1 of Sceloporus occidentalis. Lineage (NCBI taxonomy): Eukaryota > Metazoa > Chordata > Lepidosauria > Squamata > Phrynosomatidae > Sceloporus > Sceloporus occidentalis. Next base: position 81,433,119 of record JALMGF010000005.1, read on the forward strand.
CCAACTTCTTAACTGTAGACTCTTTACAGGTTACAGGTCAGTGTTCATGTAAATTGGGCTACACTGGAAGACATTGTGATATATGTGATGAAAACTATTTTGGTGATCCTCAGAACCACTGTCTTTGTGAGTAGACATTTGTAAGACGCAACATAATAACAATTACAAAAATAGTAATAGCAAATAAAAATCCTGAAATTACTGTTTTAAATATAATATAACATGTTTTAATAGAGATTGAAATTATTGCTTTAACTGGGGAAAACCTTTCCCTTGTTTCTTGTAGCATAATAACAAACATTACACCCTCTTGTTTTTGTCCCCACAGATTGCAAATGTCACAAGGATGGAACCCTGAAGCCCGAGTGTGATAAAGACACTGGAGCATGCAACTGCCGTGTTGGGGTCACTGGAAGATTCTGTGACCAATGTGCAAGGGGTTATGACCAGGATTTTCCATCCTGTTCCCGCTGCCACATCTGTTTTGATCAGTGGGATAATGTAGTGACTTCCCTATCTCAGAAAATTCAAACATTAATGAGATTTGCTGCAACACTAGGAGACAAGACGAACATAGTGCCAGGCTGTGATGTAGACATCAGAGGCCATGAAAATACAATTTCTGAAATAGAAAGAATTTTAAGGAGCCCTTTTCTGTCATCAGAGTTGCTCTCAGACATTAAAAAGGATCATGACCACATTCGGTAAGATTTACATTTAGTATAATTGATTCCACGTAACAGGATGTAGCTTGGAGCTTTATTGAATGAGAAAAGAAAGCCGAAATGGAGCTTCCCAATGGGGACAATAGTAAAAGTATCCATTTAATAGAAGGCATGCTTTTTTTACCATCTAACTTGGGAAGAGAACAGAAGTTGTGTTACAGCATGCAGAGAGGCACAGATAAAGCCGCTAGTCTCCTGCTCTGTTTCAGATTTCTTTTCTCATGCAAAAAGGCTCTCGGTTGTCATGTAAGACAATTGTAGTTCAAAATATTTACTCTAGGCCTGGTCAGGATATAGGCTTAGGCAACCAGAAGCCTGCCTGGAGTCTATATTCCACCCACAAATGCTTCACAGCTGAGCCCCACAGAGTTCCTGATGCCATGGGCCTTGCCCTCACACCATAAAAATACTTGAAGTTGGAAGGTAATTTAAAAAAAATCATCCTTATTACATGTTACCATGTTTGAGAAACAGTTTATTGCAATTACTCATTACAGTGTCTAAAAGTGAGTAAAGTGAATGCACTACCAGTTTTTCACTTTTATTTTTAAAACTACGTTAGGATTGATAAGATGTTACAAATTGAAACAGTCATGTAAAATGTCTCTAAAATGGCTAAAATCTTCTTGAAAAACAACTTTTACAAGCAGCGAGAAACCATAATTGGTTACACCAATAGAGTAACATCTTTCCCTGTTATGTTACTTTTGAAATTTTACTTCATAATGAGCTCATTGCCAAGGGAGAGTAAGGGCCCGAACAGACAGGCCAAAATAAAGCTGCTTTGGGTCACTTTGGAGATCTGCTGTTTAAATGACACGCACATCTTAAGAGGCCAGAAGCTGTGCCAAAGCTGTGCTCCAGTCCTTAGGACTGGAGCATGGCTTTGATGCAGCTTCTGGCCTCATAAGAGGCATGCATCATTTAAACAGCATATCTCCAAAGTGACCCGAAGCAGTTTTATTTTGGCCTGTCTGTTCGGGCCCTAACTTGTTAGAGGTTAACTGTGTTATTCGAAACATGTTTATTTCCAAGCTCTAATAACTTCAGTTATTACTGTACTTCAGCCACTTTCACTCAGTCTGAAACACAAAGGGGTGACTTGATCAGTAGTGTGAACAGAAAAAGTCACTTTCACAGAGTCTTTTGCTTATTCTGTATCTTTGTTGCTCATTCGTTACACAAAACAAAATATGGAGAAATTAGCATAAGCAAGTGAAGTAGCTGAAGGAAACGCTTTGCCAAAGACTCAGGCCCAGCATAAACACCCAACATCATATGGGAAATGCTGCAGCCCGTGGTTAGAAATATTAGCTCTAGGCAGAAAAGGTCTTAAAAAACAACCTTTATATTTTAGGCCCAGTATTCTGGTAAAAAGTTGCAGGTGAATTTTAAGTAGATAAAGTAGATAAATGAAAACTAATGCACACAATGCACTGGTTAAAATTGATTGCACATCAATCAAATGCATAGGTTTGATGTAAATCTAGGTAAAAATGCCTTTATTCTGAATCTGAATATTACCTCTTAGACAACTACTGCTGATGTTCTTTTTAGACAGAAGGTTTCACAAATGTATCTGCAACCTGACTTTTTGGATCAGTTTCCTGACCTCAGTAAGATAATAGAAGACATAAGGACAGATGCTGATCATCTGTCTGAAACTCTACAAAAGAAAACTGAGCTGCATCACAGAATTAATTACATGCACCTCCAAGGTAAGGCCAAGAATTAAGTATTATAACATTAAAATAGAAAGGGAAATCTTACAGTGCAGAGGTTTTAGACCTTTAAAATTTAACTTTGAATGTGTTGATGTTAGAAACGTGATTTCTAGCCATGTTGAATAACTTGCATTACTTATGGAGAAAGGTTCAGTCCTTCACTTTACAAAGCAGTGGTGTTTTTTTCTCAAGTTTCTTCTTAAAGGTAGCAATGAGAAATTTCAGCAGTTTACTTCCCACTGTCAGAAATTATTCCAAATCCATTCAGTTTTTGAATGCAATTTGCACTTTGGGATTCATTCTGTGCAAAATTTGCATGTGGTTCTTTTACACAGAAAACAGCATTTTTAATGCGAAAAATAATATTTCAATACAGAAATATTAATTCCTGTGCAGAAAAATTCTGTTTTTTATACAAATCAACCATGTGTGAATTTTATGCAGAATAAATACCCAATTACAGCATTTTCTATGCAGAAAGAAGGATGTTCTGTGTAGGAATTAATATTTCAATGCAGAAATATTAAATTCCTGCACAGATAATGCTGCTTTCTATGCAAAGAATAAGTCCCAAACAGCAAAGATTCTTGTCATTCAAAGGTTTTTCTTGTCAGGTTTAACATTTGAAAAATGTGTTTGGAGCCATGTCTCATTATATACAATGGGATAGTAAAATGAGGTCCCATATAAAGTGGCAAAATCATGGTTTTCTTTTTAGAATTAAAAAAATATATATTTTCAAGCCATGGATGATTGAGTCCATGTATTCATAATCCAACTGTATTGATGAGCAACGGCCAAATCTGGGCCCATTTTTTAATTCATGAATATACTGGTGGTGGAATGCAGCTCTCCTTTCATATTTGAGGCATGGTATCATTTTGTGTTTAGGTATTAATGTATACCTGCATGTAAGAAAAATCTCATAAAAACTTAGACATATTCCCAATATTGTTTCCAAAAGATTGCAGGATTGTTCAAGTATGTATCAAACAATATTCAGAGTCATTAAGTTTGACAATCCTTTCAAGATATGGAATTCTCTAGTCACAAGGCATACTCTTAGGATACTGTATATGATGCAGCCATCGCAGCCTGAGTCTGTTCCAGCCACCTTGAGTTCCAAGACAAGAGGAAGATTGACTATAAATAGGCTGAAATAAGTACAGTGGTGCCTTGGGTTACGAAATTGATTCGTTCCGCTGTCAATTTCGTAACCCGAAAGGCTTTCGCAAGCCGAATCCCCATAGGCGCTAATGGGGAAAAGCCGCGATTTGGTGTAAAATAGCACCGAAAAGCACCAAAGGTTTTTTCGTAACCCGAAAAAACTTTCTTAACCCGAAACAGTTTTTTTAAATTAATTTTTTTCGTATCCTGAAAATTTCGTAAGCTGGGTAATTCGTATCCCGAGGTACCACTGTAAATGGTATAATTGTGCATATTAAAATTAATGCTAGTATGTAACATTTATTCTGTACTAAAGGTTTGGGTGGAAATTGCTGGAAAAATGAACTTTAATTCTGAGGCTAGTACTGGGAAGGATGACACCACAGTTTTAATCAGAAGTGTAGCAGCGAGAAGAGGGCTAACAAATCCACACACACTATTTCCCAGCAGAATTTTTTTGTACAGCAGCCATCAACAGTAAAAGCAAAATAAACACACCAAGTATTGTGTAGCATCACATTTGCTTCACATCTTCCATCATTTCATATATGAAAACCAAAATGCTTATGGCTAATCAGAATGTGGTCAAGAGGGTGAAAAGAAGCTAGGAGAGGCTGCAGCCATTTGCTTTTGCCTGAGCCTACTGGGAAGGGCAAGATTCCACTTCTCCTTTCCCCTTGTTGAGTTAATTAAATGCAATCCTTCTTAGAGAACAACCCACAGTGAGTCTCATCCTAAATATGTGAGGTGGATATGTGTTAGCTGCTGCTTCCTTTAAATAACTATGTTATTTAATTCAGATTTGCTCAACAAAATAAGGAATTATTACCGAATAATGTTGTCTGCTGGAGAGAGAATCAGCGGAACAAAGTCTATCTTAACACATGGAGAGAAAACCAGGAATACTATAGTTGCCATGCTAGAAGATTTTGCCACACAGAAAAGCATTGCATTGGATCGGCTGAAGATGTTCAGTACTTCAGATATTCAAAATTTAAATGAGAAGGTAAGATTATTAGTTAGTGAATCAATTGCAGCTTTATGGCCCAGAGTAAAGACACTCTGCCATCAACTAATTCATTAATAATAAGATATAGTATACTAGTAGCAATTCGGGTGTGACATCATATGTGCGATTTTATTTTATTTTTTTTAATGGTGGAGGTTGCCCTGAGAAATAGGTTGTTAGTGAAGAAAAGATTGAGAAGGAATGGGAGATAGTGACTAAATACAGTACTGTAAAAATAGGTGAATAGAAGAATTTTCATAATAAGAATAATGGGATTCGAGAAATTAAGAGAGCAATAGAAATACTGAAGTTAACTGATTATAATTTTAAGCGGAAGTCATATTAACTTTCAAGAAACAATCACACAAGAGAAATGTTATCAATGGAAGTACAAATAGTAAAACTTTAAAAAATATGATAAACAAAACAATAGTAATGGTTGGGATACAAGTTTATTGCTTATTAGTTTTCTCTCTTTGCTTAAGACAAATATAATTGTATGTCAATGTATGTATGTTAGCATATAAATTTGATTATTGTTTTGTAACATGTAATATAATAAAGCAAAACTTTAAAAAAAGAAATGGGAATTTAGTGCCTTTGGAAACCTGGTAAAGTGGAACAGAAATTTTAAAAGTTAGAAAAGCAAACCAAAAACCAATTTTCCCTTGGTGCCCTTCAGAGATGCTTCACTGTAACTTCCATCATCCTCATCCAGCATGACCATTTCATGGGCAGCATAGCCACAAACAAGAGCTGCAGTATGCTACATACTGTCTTGAAAGTGAGCCTTGTGAACATTGATTATATAGGAGCAGTCAGCTGATTTTACTATCTCCCACATTAAAATGTTGCATGTTTTGGTAATTTAAAAAAAAAATCAACTGAAACAAAATTATTTTTCATCCCTTAAAACCAGGAGTAGGGACTGTGTTGTCCTCCAACAACCTTAATCAATGTGGAGGAACACTGGCAGTGGTAGTCAAACACCATCTGCACAGTTCATAACCCTATTAACAACCAGGTGTTGGAGTTAGGCAGGCAGATCCTCCAGACAGAGTACCATATATACTCAACTATAGATCAACCTCATGTATAAATCGAGGGCAAGTTTTGGGGCCAAAATTATGGATTTTGCTATGACCTGTGGATAAGTCAAGGGTAAAACCTAGGGGCATATAGCAAAGGATCTAAAGGATGAAGCAAAGTAAAACACTGTCAAAGAACTTTAAAAATTCCAACAGACATAACTATGTGCTTAATCTTAAGGCTGGACAGATGAGGGAATACAGAGGGTAAGTGCTTCCAGGACAGATTATGCTCTTGATTTTCACCAGGGGATGGTTCCTTCTTTTAAATATGAGTTAAGATACAGTATTTACAATGACCTGTGGATAAGTCGACTCAGGGTTTTTTGGGTCAGTTTTTTGACCTAAATTTTTACTTATACATGAGTAAATGTTGCTGTTGGTTGCTGCTTTAATTGCAGGAGTTTACAGAGGGCTTTTTTAAAAAAATAACTAGATAGCATTTCTGTTGTTCCAAACTATTCAGCACAATTCCAAGCACCAGCAGCAATATTTTATTCCCAATCAGGGGATGGTTTGAAAAAACATCCAGGATATACCTTAGCAAAAAGAAAAAGACTGAAGGACTTGTTCTATACTGCTGATTCATACCAGCTTTCTTAGGGCAGAAGGAACACAGACTATGTCTTATACTAATATATATGTTTTGATGCAGATTTGTGGAGCACCAGGAAACTTGGCTTGTGTTGTGTCAGACTGTGGAGGAGCTTTATGTCGAGATAAGCAGAAGGGGAAACATTGTGGTGGTCCAGGCTGTAATGGAGCACTCCCTCTTTCTACAAATGCCATTGGAAAAGCCAGTCAAACAGCGATATTAGTAAATAACCTGACCAAGCAAATACAAGGATCTGAGAATAAGGTATTGTAACTGTGTGGTTCAGGTTAGTTTTGTTGCATATATAGCATTCTTGATGAGTAAAGAGATTACAGTATTTATCTTGTTTGCAGGATGGATCAGTATTGCCCTATTTTACACAAAACAAACTAAGGCTGAAAGAGAGAGAGACTTAGGAGTAGTGAGCACCCAGAAGCAAGATGAAGGATTACTGCATCCAAATCCTTCCTTAGGTCTGGACTTAACTTCCACCACTTAGGAAATATAAGTGAAAGTCAGGGTTTGGCTGAGATGTTCCGATCCAAATCTAAGTTCTTCTTTAGGTATTTACCCAGCAGTCTTAGGAGCTGAAAGCACAGGCCAACAGCCCTGTGTTTTCCCCAGCCTGGCATAATCTTCTTTGTAGGAAATAATTCAATACTCCAGGCTAGGGTCAGCCAGTCTGGATGCTGATCTTGCAGTTCTGGACCATCTCAGTCTCAGAGACCTTTAACATGGTCTAACAAGATGAGCCATTTGCAACGGAGTCTCCTGGAAACTCCACTACGACATCCAATAGAAGGCATGGGTGCCTGCCCCCTCACCTGCTACTGCATTTGCCCCAATTGCAACTATGACTTGGGGGGGGGGGGACTGCCTGGCCATGTGGTTGAAACCAGTGCCCCTTCAGAATGAATGTGACATGGTAGGTAAGGGGGCGCACAGTGTTGGGTCCACAGCACAGCAATGGGCAGGTGTTGCTGCATCGGCCTGGGGGGTGGGAATGGGTCAGAACCATAGACAAGATACCCCAGGGTTGGCCCATGGTATGCAGCTCGTCTGTATAGGCCCCTAGTGTGGCACATTCTTGAGCAGGCAGGTTGTTTAACACAATCCCTTTTTTATTTTCTGTGCTGCTTAGTCTCACTCCTACAGTAATTCTTTTCACATAATCCAACCTCTGCTCATGTTGTTCCTTCCTTATTACATAATAAATGGAGGCCACTGTAGGTGGAATGCAGCAGCCATAATTCCGGGAAGACTACTTATGGAAGCTGTTGGGTTTATAATTATTTTAAATGTTAAACCAGATGCTAGAGTGATTAAAGTTCAGGTTCTAGTTAGGACTAGCCCTAGGGTAAGGAAACTTGTTTGCTTTGGGAAAAACCCAAGTGCTAAAAATCATTTCCTAAGATTTAAATTTGTTCATCTTGTTTTTCCATTTATGGTTTCTGGTTAAAATTTAGGTTCCACATGGGCCTGGAAATCAGAGGGTGCTTTGGGGATGTTGATGGGATTATTATTAGCAACAGTAAATACATTTTAGTATAAGCAATCTGCCAAACCAGTACAAGTTAATTCTAAAAGAATCAGGTCATTATTTAAACCCATAGATTGGAAATATCAGGAGAATGACTGAAGATACCAAGAAGAAAGCCACACAGATACATGGAGATCTGGAGAAAAGTAGAAATCAAATAGAAATGGAAGGAGAAAACACCAAATCCCTCATCAAGAAACTGAAGAATTTTCTTTTAGGTAAATACTCTGGAAATATCTTCTTTTAGGTAAATACTCTGAAAAAATCTTCTTTGATTCTTCCATCCTTAACATAGCTAGATGTTCATAGAATAACGACATTATCATAGTAGGGCTAATGCAGGAGCAATAGCAGTAATGTAAAGAAACAATAGCACTATAATGGTCTGTATTTTCACACTTTTGCATGAAAATGCAAGTAAAAGAGCCCTAGAATTGCTCAATTGCTTTTTGGACATGTCAGCAATTGAATCGATATAACATAGGAATCCAGGCATTTTTAAAGGGCAGGGCTAACCATTAAACTTTAAACTGTTACAAGACCAGCCGGGATTTACAATATGATGTGGGCAGCAGCCAGGGCTATTTAAAATTTAAATGGCTTCACACAGGCCAGATTTAATTGTTCTGTGAAGTTACAAACCTTCTATAGTTAGAGTTTATTATCCAACTGTGGCTCTGGGGACCAGAGGTGACCCAAGACATTTTGCTGCCTGAGGCAGAACTGCAAATAAACCAGCACCAAGGTTCCAGATACCAAAAGCCAGCCAAATTATTTTTGACACATGAAGTGGTAAATCCCACTCTCTTCCCATCACTGGGAGTAAAAATGCAATAATAACAAAGTAAATAGCTGACCATTTGCTGCCTTTTCATGACATCCAAAATCTGCTTTGTGAAGCAGCTGCCTTACTGTACCTCAGAGGTAGGCAAATGCTTTCCCTGGCCATAAACAGCCCCCTAAACTTTTTACCAACTTTCAACCCCTAAATATTCCCTTTTTCTGGTTAATCTCTAGGCTTGGGGAGCATTTTTGGTAGCTAGTGTGCTCCCGTGAGGGTCCTAGAAGCAAAGAGCTCATAGACCTGCCACAGTTGACCACCCCTACTCACTAGTGCTGGGGCTGGTTCTGTTGTGAGTTGTTGAAACTCTCACTGGACAATGCCATACAATATTTCCAGTCTCTTAAACCAACTTCCTTTGTCCCTCTACCTAATCTACCTCTCTTGGCCCACACAAGATGTGCTGCTCAAGAGTGCTGAACAGAATTGCTTTTTGGTTTTTAAAATGTTAATAGCGGTTATTGAAAAGGAGAAAATTTGGATTAGGACTGTGAAGCTACTGAAAGAGTGATATACCCCCAACAGTCTCTCATAAAATTCTTCTCTAAAATTGCAATTTTTTGCATAGGATAAATTTCATACAAGTGTCACACAGATACCTTTTGTTGTTTACTTACATACAATTTTATTACCAGCAGTGACAAAAACATACAAACCCAGAAACATAAATCAGTGCACCGCAAAATGCTAATGAGCATTCTGTGTCTTTGTTGGCTGGCATATCAGCCTCGTGGTAGTTATGCTATGGGCATGAAAGCAGGCAACTCACACAAATTTTCCTTCATTTTTCCAAGAGGAGAGTGCCCCACCAGAAGACATAGAGAAAGTAGCCAATTATGTCCTGGGCATCACCTTGCCAGTGACTCCCTATGAGCTAACAAATGTGCTTCTTAAACTCAAGAACCTTATGACTCACTGTGATGATTCTTCAACCTATGTGAATGACTTAAATAAGCACATGGAAGAGGCGCAGAACCTTCTGGTAAAAGCACAAAAAGCCGAGTAAGTACAATAATCTCTATGTTCTGCTGTAATATCAAAATCGGTGCCCAAGTCATAGAAAATTATGTTTACACTGTAATGTACAATCACATTGTTTTATTTATATATTTATTTACTTACTTACTTATAGGATTTATATCCTGCCTTTGTCCCACAATGGGATTCAAGGAGGGTTACAATAACTGTTGTGTGCTTTCAAGTCATTTCTGACTAAGGTGACCCTATCATAGGGTTTTCTTGGAAGATTTATTTCAGAGGGGCTTACCATTGCCTTTCTCTGAGGCTGAGAGAATGTAACTTGCCCACAGTCACTCAGTGAGTTTACATAGTTAAGCAAGGATTTGAACCCTTGTCTCCAGAGTCTTAGTCCAACATTGAAATAACTATCCCATGCTGGGTCACATATCTACATATTTTCTCCTATCTTTTCCACAAGGGTGAATTTTTTACGTGAGTCGTCTCAATGTTCTAAAGGTGTTCTCTGATAATGACATTCTTGCCTGTCATCTTTTTCCCCTCTATCTAAGTTTTTACTATATGCTTCATGGAAAAAAGACCCAAATTTAGGATCTTGTCTAGTTCTTTCATAGCTGCCCTTCCTAATCCTAGTTCTATTCTTCTCCTGATTTCTTGACTGCAGTGTCTGTTCTGGCCAAGGATTGATCCAAGATATGGAAGCCTATTCCAATTTCTTCATCATCTATATTGAATTTGTGAATTTCCTCCATTGTCATTATTTTAGTTTTCTTAATGTTCAACATTAAACCTGGCTTTACACTTTCTTCTTTGATTTTCCTTAGTAGTTGTTCCAAAACTTTATTTTCTGCTTGTATTCTGGTGTCATCTGCTTAAACTATTAATATTCCTTCCTCCAATCTTTACTCCTCCTTCCTCTGAATCTAAGCCTGCTTTTTGTGTGATATTTTCTGTGTATGTTGAACAAATAGGGTGATAAGATGCATCCTTGTCTAATTGCCTTTCCAGTTGGGAACCATTCTGTTTCTTTATATTCTATTCTAACTGTAGCCCCTTGACCTGTATACAGATTGTGCATCAGGATAATCAAATGCATTGGCATACCCAGCTCTCTAAGACCAATCCATAGTTTTTATGATCTGTTCAGTCAAAGGCTTTGCTAGCTCTGGAGACCAGGGTTCGATTCCCAGCTTGGCCATGAAACCCACTGACTGCGGGCAAGTCACATACTTTAAACTTCAGGAGAAGAAAATGGCAAATCTCCTCTGAGCAAATCTTGCCAAGAAAACCCATGATAGCTTCACCTTAGGGTTGCCATAAGTTGGAAATGTTTTGAAGGCACACAACAACAACATAAAGCATATGCTGATCTTCTGGAATTCCCTGGTGTGCTCCATTATCAATCGTATCTTTGAGATTTGATCCCTAGTGTTTCTTCCCTTCCTGAATCCAGCCTGCACCTCTGGAATTTCTCTCCATATATGGCAGAATTTTGAGCATGGCCTTGCTTGTGTGCAAAATCAATGCCATAGTCCTATAGTTCCTGGACTCTTATGTGTCCCCCTTATTGAGAATAGGAATGTATATTGACCAATGTGAAGTCAAAGGCTTTCATGGCCGGCATCCATAGTTTTTTTGTGGGTTTTTTGGACTATGTGGCCATGTTCTATGTGGCAAAACGTCAGGAATAAACTCTTCTAGAACATGGCCACATAGCTCGAAAAACCCACAAAAAACTATATATACTGACCATTTCTAATCTGTCATAAGCAGAAACAAACCTGGGAGGTTAATTTTTCCATAAAATCTGTAGGTGGCTCCATCGTCCTTTCTTCTGTAGAGCTATGAACTGTTTAGAAACTGCACACACCAATAGAAAATCTTTCTGCCTGTTTTTGGAGGAAGGATGAAGGGAAGGAGAAGAAGGGAAGGGGAGAAAGCCAAAAAAAGAAAGAAATGAGATGGACAATAGTGTGATTTGGAGAATGCATTTCTAAATCAAATGGCATTTAAGATGATCATAATTATGGATATATTTTTTGTACACTTAGGAATGTAACAAAAGCTCTTCTAACACCTGATGAATTGATAAGGAACTTAGAAGAAATTGAAAATATTCAAGGGCAAACTAAAGATGACTTAACAAAATTAAATGGAAAAATAGCAGAAACTAAGACAAAAATCTCAGAGGTACCCTCACATTTTTGCAATTAATCTGAGGCATTTTGGAAATCTACATTTGCGCAAAAAAAAATATTTGATACATATTTATTATCTCCTATTCCTGTTCTTAGTTCAGTTGGCTTAAACTAAACATCAAATTTAGTTAAACTAAATATGAAATAATCCAGCTTTTAAAAAATGTTCTTATATCAACATTAGAAAACAGCAGATCACTTCTGGTTCACTGTACTATAACTTTTCAGACATTATACTACGAAAAAGTGATACAAATATGAGGTTCTCAAAAAATGTTTAAGATATCAGCCCTTATCACAATAATTGATCCACAGTTTTGAGTTTCAGTGGAGCAGTAAGTAAACCAGATACCTACTTTTATACAAAAACATGCCCATTTTTTATTTTGTATTATTAATCTTCAGTACAATAGAATCTGCAGAAACTCCTTCTTTGATGCTACTATTGAAGATACTGTATAGGAGTTCCATCCTATATTTCATCTGGCAGCATTGTCTGGAATGCATTCATATAAGGAATCTTTTAACTTTAGCAGTAATGCTTATTTGTCCCAGTAACTCTTGGAAATTTTGTTGAGTACACATGGATCAAAAACATACAGAATGAACACTTTGGGGGAATAACCTGTTTGCAAGAGGCCTAAATTATAAATTATATAAATTATATATTGATACATAATTTTAAATTAGCTGTAAAAATAGGATAATAAATGATTAATCAGAACTGTTCTTGCCAAACTGGGACACTAAATACTGGAGTTGCATTTAGGCCTGAGATTCTACCCTGCACTTGGTCTTGTTTCATCAAGATTTCAGTAATAATTTACAAACAAGATGATGATGATGATGATGATGATGATGATGATGATGATGATGATGATGATTTTGCTTTGCAGACTGGGAACCAAACAAAAAGAACTGATGCTGAATTACAAAACTTTTCAGAAAAACAATCCGAGCTGGAAGATGAAATTATCTCCCTACAGACCAAAATGCAGATGAATAGGAAACAAGTAGCAAATGCAGGATCAGAAGCAGAAAAAGCACTAGATCAAGCTATGGCAACTGATAAGGTAATGCATCTCTGCCACATGAGTGAGCAGAAGGTATGATTAAATCTAAATAAAAGTATGATGATTAATATGCATTTAATTACTCTTGTTAGACTCCAGTTCATAAAAAAGTTAATTGCAGGTAAGTCTTTAATCATATGCACATTTACCTAAAAGTAACTCAGTGGGATCTCTAGCACTGTAAGTCTTCCTAGTGAAATTAAGATAGTTAGTTGGTAGATTTAAAGTACTATAGGCTGCCTTAAAAGCTCTCAAGGCAGCTCAGCATGATAATAGAATGTAAGAAACCAACTAAAAACCACAGAACATACAACTCACTTGTTGGTCAAAGCTCCACTGGCTGCTGCCCCCTTTATGGGATCAATTCAAAGTGCTTGTTCTGCCCTGCAAAGCCCTATACAGTTTGGGCCCAGGCTGTCTGAAAGACCATATCTCTACAGACTTCATCTTATTGATGGAGCCCAATGTTCTGGAAGGCCTTTATAAATTTACTGGCATGATTTTTAATGACATGCTGTTTTCCCAATTTTTATCCTTTGTATTGTAATGGATTCATTTTAAATAGTTTGAATTTTTTCAGGTGTGTCACAGGTGGTGGCTGGGGTTGCGGACCACAAGTTGCACCGGGTGACACCTCAGAAGGGGTGAAGACCCATCTGGGGCAGTCATTCACTGTCTATCCCAAGAACACCCTCAACCACCACACCCTGCCAGCCAGGGTGCCTTTTCCATCTGCCCACTTTGGCCCCTGGTGGGGGTGAGGTGCTACTTCCACTCAACATCCCTTTCCAGGTCTTGCAGGGCTGGAGGTGCTGGAGGCAGCAGAAGGAAAAGAGTTTGTGGCCACTCCTGTCCTGCATTTTGCAGCAACTGAAGTAACTGGGGACAAGGGAGGAATGTGGGGAGAGGAGAGAGAAACTGGGACATTTTAAAGTGGGAGTCTTCCTGCTGGACTGAGAGCTTTGAACAACACCCAACATTTTTTACTTTGCAGCAATCCTTACCATGCAGCCATAAGAAGAATGCATTGATTATTATACAACCAAACTGGGAATTTTATCTGCTGGGAGGATGGAGTGGACTTCATGTGATTCCAGCAACTTTTTTGTGTAGATATACTTAAAACAAGCCGCACCCCTACCAGAAGAAAGTTAATTAATTTATTTCAATTTATTTCAATTTCTGGGAGCCTTAATCTGTATATTCTTTTAGTTAGGAATACGATGAACAAACCAAATAATTAAATAAAATTATGAGAATCTCATCCCTTTGGAAAATATTGTCACATACATTATTTGTTGTTGCAGGATTTTGCTAATCTTAAAAAAGAATATGTCAGCTTGCAAGAAAAATTCAAGACTAAAGGCCTTCCTTTGGCAACTTTAGAGAAAATTAATCAGTTGAAAAGAGAGGCAGAGGAATTGGCTAAAGAAACTGAAGAGAAGATGAAAAGAATAGCAGGTAAGCATCTTACCCAGAATAATAAGAAAATATCTTGTATCATATTAATATTGTTCAATCATAATATTACCCTGGTTTAGGGCTCTAGGCAGAGATTTTTAAAATATATTTCAACTTGCGGGTGTGGTGGGAGTGTTGGAATGGGACTGTAGAAGAAGAAGGAATCCGCTGCTGCCAACAAAGTTTTGTTTGTCTCTCATCCCACCCTCTGTCCACTGCTTTCCCTTAAAACAACAGCCCTCCACCTTCAGTCTTTGAAGGGTTTAAGATTTCAACTCCCAGAATTCCAGACACCTTGCCCAATGATAAGGGATTCTAGGACCTGAACTTTAAAACATCTAAAGGATCAAAATTTGAGAATCATTGTCTCAAAAAATGTTTGAATGGGAAAATAGAAAGAAGCCACAATAAACTACCAGAAGGAGTGTGACATGGTGTGGGACAGATTAGCACAAATGTCTGCTTTAGGTGGGCTCAGAGACCAGATTATGAAATGCTCAGCTGGGAGAAGAAAGGATGGTATTCCCCTCCCCACCCGCAATTTTAGGTTTTTGTTTTTTTTACTGGCTGTACCAGCCAGCACAGTGTACAGTAGTTGTTTGCGCACCGGACCACAGCTCTGGAGATCAGGGTTCAAGTCCTGGCTCAGCCATGGAAACACACTGGGTGACCCTGGGCAAGTCACACACACTCAGCCCCAGCAAATCCCATGATACAGTTGCCTTAGAGTCGCTGTAAGTCGGAAACTATTTAAAGGCACACAACCAGGGACGTAGCCAGGATTTTGGGAAGGGGGGGGTCCAGACTAAGTACCACCATTATAATGGGGCTTGGGTGCAGTGGCATGGCAGCACACACCATTCATTTTATCTAACGGAAGGGGGGGTCCGGACCCCAAGAACCCCCCCTTGGCTACGTCCCTGCAACAACTGTTGCTGTAGGCTATATTTCACAGAAAGAAACTGGTAAGACCATCTCTGAGTATTTCTTGTCAAAGAAAACCCTATGAAATTTAGGGGCTGAGCATAAATCCATGGGCAACTTAAAGGCAGAAAGCAAGCAATTAGGCAACTGCTTTGTCCCAAATAAATATACTATTTCCTTTATTTTTTTCTGTAAACTGCTATTTTCTGCTAGTAGTATGGTGTCATCTGCAAATCTTAAACTGTTGGTGTTCCTTCCTTCCAATTTTCATGGCTCCTTCCTCCAAATCTAAACCTGCTTAGGAAAGAAGTAAGTGTGCTTAGGCAGGTTTACAGTTGAACATTAGGAAAATAAAAACCATGACCACAAATGATTTACATAATTTTAAAGTAGATGATGAAGACATTGAAATAGTTAAAGATTTTCCATACCTTTTCTAAGTCATTAATTTGAATGGAGACTGCAGGCGGGAAATCAGAAGAAGGCTAAAACTTGGAAGGGCAGCTATGAAGGAACTAGACAAGATCCTGAAGGGTAAAGATATATAACTGAATACTAACGTTAGTATTCAAAAGTAACTGTCCAAGCTCTAGGTGAGATTTTCCCCAGTGCCAAAGGCTGATTTTGCATATAACTGAGTCAGTCAGTAGGATTTTATTTCACTTATGGGATTTACCACATTATCTTTTTATTTCAGGTTTAGAAAAGAAGGTACAAGATCTGAACCTGATTAAACAAACTAAGGCTGATCAACTGAAACAACTGGAAGATCAAGTGATAGCCATTAAAAATGAGATTACCGAGCAGTCAAACAAATATGCTACTTGCAAAAGTTAAGAACCTGAAATGACCGGAGATGAAGAATGAACTTTCTGTAGCTGTTTTGTAACTATGAGCATTTAATAGATTGTATTGTTATCATAACACTGAAGTGGAGTTGTATGCTTATTGCAAACAAAGGAAGGAATGCCTTTCTTACAAGGAAACATGCCTAGGTTTTGCCACACAAGTAAACAAGAGCATCAATCAGGCAACATAAGAGTTAGCTTGATCAAACCAAGGAGTCCATCTGTCTTAGTATTCTGACACTCAGTAAGCTGTCCTTTATGAACTTTGTTGTCAGGGCTAGTCCGACTCTTAAGCAGAGTCTTGTGTATGTTGGAAGGCAAAGCTGTGGGTGGAAAACACCCTGCCCTGTGCTCCCCAAAATAATTTGCTTGCTAGCATTGAACTACCAGGACAGGCTTCATTACAGATTGGGTCAAAAATTAGTGGCCTCTCTCAACTCACGTTGACTTTTACCATGTAAACTGAAGGGGAAAACTTGTACTTTGATTGGGGAGCTCAAAATCTCTCAGTTCTGTGGCATATAGTTCCAAATGGGTTCTTTTAAACACCCTTCTGAAACTTTGGAGCAGAGAGCCACCTGAAACCTTGGAGCAGTGGCAAATAAAGTTATCAGTGCCCTTTTCCTGCAATTTTTCTGCTCAAAATGGTGTTTGACAAGGTTGCATTTTGCTTAGCCAAGGGTTTGATTGTGCTTATTTTCATTAAAACGTTTAGATTGCTTTTAATAAAGCTGGAGGTGGGTTTAGGAGTGAAGGGAAATGGGATCGTGCGAGCTGACCCTTCCTTGCTCAATTTCCATTTCAACTAAGAAAAGCTTCCAAAATATAATCTTTTTTAAAGGGGCCACAAATTACCTGTTCTCAGAAAAGGGGAAAATATTTCCTGCAGTATACATACTTACACCTTACCAATACCAATACAATCCTTTTGTTGGTGTCACAAGGACTGAGATGAACTGTGGTTCTTGGTACTCATTCAGTATCCATGGTAAAGGTGAATCATGTCTGGGTCAGAGAAGGTGGTACTCCTGCATCCTGGGAATTTATTATTTTACATGTTTACATAGGGCTTCTTTTCACTACTGCTTTCTGGAGTATTGAATGCATGGTGGTAGATGAAACAATAATAAGAAACTTATTTTTGTTGATGTTTATTCATGCTTTGTAGGCACTAGAATAATATGATGTTGTGCTGCTGCTCATCATTACTTGCAAATTAAACAAAAACTCATTAGTGATACCTTTATTGGCCAACCAAAATGCACAATATACTTGTTGCAAGCTTTTGAAGCTCCATGAGCTTTGAAAGCTTGCAACAAGTATATTGTGCATTTCGTTTGGCCAATAAAGGTATCACTGATGGATTTTTGTTTGTATTTGTTAAATGACCAACACAGCTACCCCAACATGTTGTGGTTTTTTTTTGCAAACTAAAGATCAGGATAACTTCATACACACTAGATGGCAGCATGTTGCTACTTCAAAATTCATTCCACTTCTGTAGTACCCACAAACAGATTGTTGCGGTAGTGTTCGTTCAAGTCATTTCTGACTTAGGGCAAACCTGTCACAGGGATTTCTTGGCAAGATTTGTTTAGAGGGGATTTGCCTTTCCCTTCCTCTGAAGATGAGAGTATGTGACTTGTCCAAAGTCACTCAGTGGGTTTTCATGGCTGATTGGGGATTCAAACCAGAGTCAGACCAACACTCAAACCACTACACCACACTGAAACTCATGCCAGCATGCACAAACTAAAAATATAAGACCTTCATCCAGTTCTTCTGTGAAGGAAGTCACAAATAAGCCTCTGTCTAGTGACTTATACTAGTGGCAGTGTCAGATTCACAGAAGTCCCTTTTTTGGCAAAGGTATTATTATGGCAGCACAGGGAGACACTCCAGAAAGAGAGAAACTTTCCAGCTCTTCTTTCACCAGTAGAGTTATACTGTCCAATAGAATCTTCTCCCTAACAGTATTTCTGCAAAAGGAAGCTAATTTTGTTTCCTATAGCTAAACCAGAACCAGAATAAAATAACATAAAATATAAAATACAAAATAAAATAAATAAACAAAATAAAATATAAATATAAAATAAAAGCTAAAATAAAATAATAAATAAATAGAAGATAAAATATAATATACAATGGAAAATAAATTACCAGTAATAAATGATGCACTATAACATATAAAAATAAAAATAATTTTAAAATGAAATCAAATGCAAAATATAAAATATAAAAAAAATAAAAAGAAAAACACAAAACTGAAGCAAATATATAATATATAATATATAAGAAAAGAAAAGAAAATATTTAAAAATGGGAGTGAGATCTTATTAGTGTCCCGTTTTTGCAATAGGTCTCATTAGATCAGAGAGAAAGCGGCATCCCTTGCAGTGGTGCTTAAGAATATTTGAAATGCTAATTTCAGGAATGCTATTGAAACTACAGGTGTGCTACTTCTAAAATGATATTAACATCAGGCCAGAAAGTGTAGGTTTTCTGTTTCATCTCAACTCAAAATAATTTATGCCACTGAATAGTTGGAATTTCCTGTAAGTAAGATGGGAAAGCCGCACGCTGTCCTGGCTCTTGTTCTGACTTGGCTTTTAATTTGAAATCATTACCATGGCTCTAGACTTGTTGAGAAATGATGAGTTGCCCCACTGATGGTGATCCCTTCCAGCAAACAGATTTTGTTCTTAGATTATTGGGCTGCCAGATGTAGAACTGAGTGAGTTATAAATGTTTCCTTCCTCCTACAAGCTATAATGTTGGGAATGTTGCCTGAAACATTCCTAAGCAGCCAGTAAGCTTAAGAGTTTGCTCTAGGAAAGATAAAACATTCACAGGGCAGCCCTGGTTGTTTTATGAGCTAAGATAGTAGCAGTCTCCTCTATAGTCAGTGACAAGGGAATTTATAGCAGGCATGGGCATACATTAAAAGTAGTTGAAAAGCATTCTAATTGTATTCCCCCCCCCCCCCCCGGAATAGACAATGTGCATTTGTTGCAAAAGCTATGGAACACAACTTTGGTTGGATCTATTAAGGCATCATTTACAAAAGAATGCAAGATATGTGTGGTTTAAACGGATGGACAAAATAAGCAGATGGGGCGTTTAGATGACGCAAGCCTCGAAGCTGGCTGGAAACTGCTCTCAAGCCTTCCTACAGGGACAAAAGGCTGACTAAAAAGGAGCTGAATTGTGCATATAAAGGAGTGCATTTAAAAGGGACTTAGCTGCTGTACCCAAGCAGTGAGGGTGGCAATGCCCAAAAGAGAAAGTGTGACATCTCTCATGGAGATGAGTACAACATACACAAAACAGACAATCCAAGAGGGGGCATGGGGTGAAGGGGGTGATGAAGATGGGGCATGATTATACCTTGCCAGCATCTGCATGGGCATACCTCTGCTCCAATGCCCTGTCCCAGTGAGGCACTGCACATGCGAACGTGTGCAGATTCACAAGGACGGCTATCCAAGGGGATGGAAGTTGCTGACTGTTAACTCTTGCGAAGATGCGCAGGGATGGTGAGGGGAACAGTAAAACAAACAGCACCCGGTGGTGCAGCTTGAAGCTTTGCTGTGTGGTCATGACATGGGCACTCCAGCTGCCTTGGGAACGGATGGTGTGGTTGGTGGGGTTTCAATGTGGCTTCAGAAAAGGCAGCTTCAAGCTACTTTTTCCTGCCTGTCTCTTTCACCCCTTTATTCCATTTTTAAAAAATCAGTATGTACAGCTCCCTTCTAAATTACTATTTGGAAACACTTGCAACTTGAGGTATGCATGTTTCTGGAACATATACAGTCGGCCCTTGACATTCGCGGCTTTGACACTCGCAGTTTTGATTATTCGCAAGTTCATCACCATTGCCCCCCACACACACACCACCACCACCACCTCCTCCTCCTCCTCCCTCCCTCCCTCCCTCCCTGGCTTTTCCCCTTGGGGGGAAAAAGCCTACGATGAAGGGAGCAGCCAGGAGTGTGTGCACCAACATCACTTTCCCCAGTGTGATAGCCGGCTCACCACAGTTAACTATTATACCAGAGAAGGCAGTAGCTTGTTATCACACCGGGGAAGGTGTGGGAGTGTGTAATGGCTCCCTCCCTTCTCCCACTTATTTGTGTTTCTTCCATTTTCGCAGGGTCTTGCACCCCTAACCCCCGCGAAGGTGGAGGGTTGATTGTATAGAATTGGAGCTTTAATCAGTAAATTAGTCCTTTAAAAGTATACTTGATTAATCAGCAGTGACAAATTTTGAGGGTATAAATTATGGCATAGCTAGTTATTTTTCAAGTTATTCTGGAGTGTTAGTGTAACAAACAAAACACTTTTAAGGACATTCTCACAAAGAAATGGTTATTTTTGGTTTTTTTCCAGGCTAAATCAGTCCCACATACTTTTACCTATAGAACTCAATGGTTCTTTTACAAGTAAAAGCTGGCACAGGATTGTACTATGATTCAACCAACTGCTTTGCGTTATCTAAAGAAAGACAAAGAGCAGAAGGCTCCTTTTGACAGCCATCCCCCCACTTTTGGTAGTAGAGACTGGGTCTGGTTTAGATTATACGTTCTTTTCAGTTTAAAAAAAAAATTCTGTAGTGGATTTTTTTGTAAAAGGAAAAAGATGGAAGAAATTATGGGAGAACCTAGGAGGCTACAATACAAGTGAAGCACAACAATGTTGGGACCTTCCCCCCACTAGCACCCTCAGTAAAATTATGTGCATAGGGCAGGGCCATTGCATAACAAAAACTGCATCTGGAAGCACTCTTCATTATATTAAAGTATTAAGAGAGAAACACAGCAATGTTGTCTGTATTCTAGATAATTTGGTATAATATGTGCTGGTAGAATCAGGGTCAAGAACCATTATTTTATTTTATCTGATCAAAAAGGCTCTTAACATAGAGTTGGAGAATGTCAGACTATGACCTAAATCTGACTGTAAGTCCCAGCTATAACAGATTGGTTCAATCAACCGCTGAAATCAACTTTTATCATAAATCCCATTGATTTAATTGGTCTGCTTTAGCTGGGAGTAGCAACTGAATTTGGCCATTAATTCTAAGAGTAATATTGTATTGCTGGATAAAATTGATATTTTGTCCTTAGAAAGTGGGCCACTGCTATTACAGTTTTACCTGTTTACACAAGGACTGGGCCAATAGTTTTTTCAGTATCACTGATGGCGAGTTGAATCTCTTTCTCACTTGCTATATTTTAGGTGTGCTGAACCTTTGGCCTGCTAGATTATTTTGGACAGCTCCTATCTGCCACTCCCAACATGGCCAATGGTAAGGGATTGTGGGAGTGGCAGTCAAAAACATCTGGAAAGCCAAAAATTTCCTCTCTGTACTATATTTGTTCCATACCGTGTCCCTAACACACATTTTTAACATGCAAAGAGGGAAGAGGAACAGATTGGCTTCATTCTCCAAGTCAATTTCACTAGTGACATTGTTGTTGTGTGCCTTCAAGTCATTTTTGACTTATGGTGACCCAAAGGCAACCCTTTCATAGGGTTTTCTTGGCATATTTCTTCAGAGGGGGTTTGCTGAAGAAATCTCTCAAGCAGGGAGAATCTGGTCACCCAGTGTTTTTTGGGTTGTGTATGTGTGCAAGGAGGAATTGAACCCCAGTCTCCGAAGTTGTAGTCCAACACTCACACCACTACCCCACACTGACTGACATTAACATAAATTTTACCATCTCTTTACATAAATGGCACATAACAATTTATATTCATATTATTAATAATGTTAAAATTGTCAGTGTGGCATAGATCATAGAAAGTAAATGGAAGAGCTAGTGAACCTCACCAAAGTAGAAACTCACTTTGTTAATTTTATTTCAGATTAGCAGGAAGGGTTTTTATACATATCCCAATGAGTTTTCGTTCCCATCAATACTTGATCTCATTTGGAAAAAGAGGAAAGAAGGGCACAACTGCCTCTTCTTTTCTAGATAGCAAGGCTACCACTTCTAAACTAGATCTTAGTGCTAAACCAGATACCGGATTATCGTACAAAAACTAAAATACCTGTACTGTTAAACTCATACTGTACTAAAAATTGATTTTCTGGAGGTGCCTCATTCTAATTCAGGGACAAGAACTATGTGTCTCCTCAGATGTTCTTGAAGTGCATTTCCCAGCATTTAGCTAGGCTGGCTATGGCTGCTGGGAGTTGCAGTTCAATAACTGGAAGGCTGCACAATTCCAACCCCTTAAAGAGATAAAAATCCAAGGTGCATAAAAGAAAGATTGAGAGGCAATGTAGTATAAAATATTCTCATGACCTTACAGATGACCTAGTGTTTGCGAGACCTCCTGGGTCAGGATTTTTGAACACCTGGTGTTAGCTATCTCAAAGTTCTTTCACACACAATAATTCTCAGGAGTCACACATTTCTCCCCCTCACCCCCATTATAAATCTTGCCTTTCGTTGTTAATTCCCAGGAAGCATCAACAGTCACAACAGGAGGGAAATGCTTTCATCTTACACAACACTTTACTTACCAACATTTATTTACCCATGTTCCTTTCTCCCTGCTGCAATGTTCAAACCTCTTGGCCTAATGATTAAACCCATATGCCTCTTTCTGCAGCCTGGGGAGTTTAATAATTAGGTCAAATGAGTAGGAGGAGAGGCTGGGAAGTGGCTACTAGACCCACACTGCTATGCTCTCACCCTGCGTTTCCATTCCCACATTGATGGATGAAGAAGCAAAAAAGATTATTTTAAAAAACAGTGCCATAATGAAAAATGCCTTCTCCTTCTCACTAAGATCTCCTCCTATTCCCACACAAAATCATGGAGAAAGAAGAGGAAAATACGTTAAAAATAGACCCTATTTAATTTATGATTTGTTGTTGTTCCCCACCTCAACCCATGAGGAGAGGTAGGTAAGAAAAAAATATCATCATCACTATTTATGGGACTTAAGTTTATACACAGATTCTAGAATTCACATTTGGGTTCTTGGTATCTCAGCAAAGCAAAACCACTGGTCCCCTGTATTATATAATTTCTGCGGGCAAGCAAACAGCTTGAAGCAGCATCATAGTCCTATACGAAACAGCCCTCAGAAGTAATTCCCATTGTATTGAATGATGCTTGTTCCTACAGAAAAGGTATCTACACAGAACTGCAGCTTGGTACAGTATTATCATTATTATCTATGTAAGTAAGGTTATACACTTCTCGCTCTCAACAGTATGCTAGTGTTTTGCAGACTGCAGAAGCACTCACTTGAAAGCATGCTGAAGAAGCATGTAAATGGAAGTCAACATGGTAGGAATGGGTGGGAGCCTGGTCAGAAATCATAGGTCAATAAACAAATAATGGAGTTCCTCTTATATTGCTGACTTCTACAACAGAGGCACTTTTATCAGAAAAACTGCAGAAGAACAACTGTTATACATTTTACAATAAAATCCACTGAGTTCAAAGGTTAATGTAGGATGAGATTTCATTGGCAAAATCCTACCTCAGAAAGCAGGTTCTTCTTGCTAGAAAACCCATAACAACAGCCCTACATACGTTTTCTCAGGAGTAAGCCCTTCTTGAGAGCTAGCATGGTATAGTGATTTGAATGCTGGACTATGACTTTAGAGATCAGGATTTGATTCCCCGCTCGGCCATGAAAACCCACTGTGTAACCTTGGATGAATCACACACTCTCAGCCCCAGAAAACCCCATGATAGGATTAACTTAGGGTCACCATAAGATGAAAGCAACGTGAAGGCACATAACAACAACAACAACAGCAATGTGCTTTTTCCTTTGGCTACAATACTACATATATTTAGGGTGGTCCCACTGTACCAGTGCGCTAACCATCTGCGGATTAAAGCACCCATGGATCACCCACCCTATAATTGTCAATGTCAGCGAAAGCATGCAGCTGCATGTATCCTGTCGCCAATTGACTATAATGGCGCCTGAACAGGCATATTTTTTCTCATCCTTGGAGCTGGGGGAGGAGGAGAACCAAATCCCAGTGGATGGGAAGTGTACATTGTACTTTGTACTAAAGACTGTGTGTCTAAGATAGACACTTTTAACCAGCACCTTAAAGACTAACTATAAGTATCTTAAAGGCACCAGATCCCATCTGATCTTGAAAGCTAAGCAGGGTTGGCCCTGGTTATTACTTGGATAGGAGACTTCCAATGAATACCAGGTACTCCAGGCTCTATTTCAGAGGTCGAAACTAGCAAAACCATCTCTGAGTATTCTTTGTCTAAGAAAATCTTATGTTCTTCATGGGATTACCATAATATCTAAAGACCTAACACAGCCTAGAGCTCACTTCATTTGTATACATAGCATAAATGCAAGGAAGAGGAATGTTACCCTCAATTCAGTACTTTGCCTGCCTGCTTAAAGGGTTAACTAGTCTTGGCTATCTATGACTTTTAAGAGCCTTCTTTGCTCTCTCTCATGACTCACCTCAAAAACATGTGGCCAAATCAATGGGTGACTGGCCTTCCCCCAGGCTATAAATATATACTGTACACACAAACAGTATCTAGTAAGCAGACCTTTCTCCCAGTGCTGCATTATCTTCCCATAGTTGTGTATGGGCATGCTAAATTGTTTAATGAGTGCGAAACTGTATATATATATATATATATATATATATATATATATATCAAGATTTTTTAAAATTTTATTTCATATTTTAAACATATAGAATCCATAACATTTTCCATACACACACACACACACACACACACACACACACTATATATATATATATATATATATATATATTCTTACATCCTAATACATTATATCTAAATATATTTTATATACCACCCCAGTGCTCCCCTTCCCAGAACCATTACTATCCTTGTATTCTATCCAAAATTTCATTTCATCTCGTGGAGATAATTTTCCATCTTCTTTTCTTAATGCTTTTTCAATAAATTTTCTCCATATCTCAACAAAATCATTTATTTTCCATAGCCCTTTCCTTACTTTCAGTTTGCATGTTAATTTGTCATTAATTGCTAATTTCCATACTTCTTTATACCAGTCCTCCAGTTCTACCTTTAGTTTTGTTTTCCAAAGTCTTGCAATGATTACTCTCTCTGCTGTAAGTAAATTTGTTATCAATTCCTTTTCCTCTTCTTTCCATTCTTCAACATTATATAATGATAACCAAACTATATTTGGTTTTCTATCTATTTTTATATTCATAATATTTTCTATTTCCACAATCACATTTTCCCAAAATTTTTGTACATATTTACATTGCCACCACATATGCATATATGACCCTATTTTTTGACAACCTCTCCAACAGTTTTTTGAGTTATTCTTATCAATAGTATATCTTACTGGTGTCAAGTACCATTTCCAAATCAATTTATAGTAATTTCCTTTAATCTGTATTGATAGATTTTTCAAATGTCTTTGTTCCCAAATTTTATTCCATTCCTTATCACTTATTTTACACCCTAATTCATCTTCCCATATTCCTTTCAAAGTATTTTCTTTTATTTCCTTTCCTTTATTCTCCATGAATATTTTATAAATGTTACTGATTATTCCTTTCATATTCTCATTTGCCTCCATTTCTCTTCCTTTCTGAATTATTTGTTCAAATTGTGTGTACTGTATTTTTTCTTTTCTACATTTCTTTTCTTCCAATTTTTAAACCATTGTAATATTTGCATATAGTAAAACCAAGACATTTTTATTCCCTAAAGTTTTCTTTTATATTTTCTTTATCTACCTTTATATCTATCCAATTTTCTATTCTATCTATTTTTCTTTCCTTGAATTCCTCATCTAGCAAACCTCTCAAATTCTTTGGAATTTTCTTTCCATTATTATTGGTGTTAATAATTAATAATAATTTTTATTTTTCTATTTCCCACCTCTCCCTGCGGTATTATCTTTGAATCTTCATTCATTAATACTTTTTTATATTTACTCCATATTTCTAATATTTCTAATATACAAGATTTTTACATTTGCCAATACTGGTTTACTTATAACCCAGATGGGAACGTGAAATGTGTAAAATAGTTACACAAACTCCAGGTTGTTAATTAATCCAGCCATCAGTTACAATTGAGGTGCACCATAGGGTAACCATTAGTCAGAAAGAATTAAAAGCACACAACACACAGTTGTCAATACCACTAGATTTCTCAAAGTGCTGAAGCAGCTTTGACACTAACTTCTCTTGTGGCATGAATTCTCATGAACAATAGCTTAGATGGGTTGTCCTGTTAGATTGTTGAATTTAAAAAGCCAACAACAACCCAGGCAGGAGCCCTATTAGGCACATAAAATTAAACATTTAAGAGTCATTCCTCCATATCCACCAACTTTTTATCCATGGATTCACAGACTGAAAATAGTCCCACAAAAAAAGAAAAGAAAATCAGTTCCAAAAAGCAAACCTTGATTTTGCCATTTTCTATAAGGGACACCATTTTACTATGCCACTGTATATAGTGGGACTCAAGTATCCATGGGGTTTGGTATCCTCAGGGGAATACTGGAACAAAATCCAAGCAGATACCAGGGAACCACTGTATATCTGTGCATTCCTTGCCCAAAGGAGGGCAACTGAAATGGTGAAGGGCCTGGAAACCATGCCCTATTGATGAAGGATTTAGGGAGCTGGGGATGTTTAGCCTGGAGAAGAGAAGGTTAAGAGGTGACATGATGTCATATTGAGGAGGGAGTTAGCTTGTTTTCTGCTGCTCCAGAGACTAGGTCCCAGAGCAAGGGATGCAAGCTCCAGGAAAAGAGATTCCACTTCAGCATTAGGAGGGACTTCCTGACAGTTAGTGCTGTTCGACAGTGAAACACATTCCCTTGGAGAGTGATGGAGTCTCCTTCTTTTGGAGTTCTTTAAACAGAGGCTGGATGGCCATCTGTCAGGGATGCTTTGATTGAGATTTCCTGCATGGCAGGGGGTTGGACTGGATGGCCTTTGTGGTCTCTTCCAACTCTATTATTCTATGATTCTATGAAAACCTTAGCAAATTCATGGAGTCATCATATGTTGACCGACGACTTGAAGACACACATCATGGCACAAACATTTGCAGAATACAGCCTTCTTCATCAGATGTACTACAAAAGATTTCACCCAAACCATAGGAAGAACATCCTAATGGTAACAGCTCTTCAGCAGTGGAAGAGACTTTCTCAGAGCATGGTGGACTATCCTTATTCAGAGATCTTAAAACAAGGGTAGCTATCTTTCAGGTCTGCTTTAGTTACATATTCCTTCATAGCATGGCTGAAACAATTAACTCCTGTCCCATGACTCATCCAGGATGTATTCGCGATAAGAGCGGCAAGAACTGATCACATTCTTGAGATTCCAATTTTTTTAACAAAAAGCTGTGAGTGCATAATTGTGTGACTTCAATGTCACTAGAAGGGAGGGAGAAGTGAAGTCTCACGCTGACAAACGCATGGGATCGTGCAGTGACAATGTGTCCAGTGATCGCATTGGTCACTGGACACTGTATTTTCGCGTAATTGCAACTATTCACGGGTTCTACCCATGAATGAAAAGTGATTGTTAACAACAGTTTGCACACTGCATCATGCAGTCAGGACTGTTGCCAAATCACAACCATGCCAACTGGTTTGTGCTCTAACTAGTGTTGATACACTCGTATGATTCGATTCTCAGCTCAGCCATAAAATCCATTGGGTGACCTTGGGCAAGTCACATGCCCTTAGCCTCAGGGGAAGGCAATGACAAACCTCCTCTGAACAAATCTTGCCACAAAAACCCCATGATAGTGTCGCTTTAGGGTCACCATAAGTCAGAAATGGCATGAATGCACACCACCACAATAACAACAAACAAAATCTAATTGTTTTGTTGAAAATTGACCACAGGATTTTTCTACTCCAATTCCATCAAATCAGATGAACATAGCAAACAACAAGCGAAGGGCAAGGCAGGAACATTAAAGCAAACATATAAAACCAATGAAACTATCATCTTAATTCTGCTGAGCAGCCTACAATTAAAAAATAAAACTTCAGAAACCAAGTCAGACAAGTGGTGTTCATTGTCTAAACAGCATTGTCATAATTTCCTCCTCAATTTGATTGTGAATAAAGTTCACCAACAAAACTTTTAAAGGAGCGGGTAAAAATAGCTTTCACTGAAATTAACTAAAAAGACTTACTTCTGAGTAGACAAACAGATATATTTTGTCAGTCTTAAGTATACTTCCCAGATACTACAAAACAATAAAGCAGTTTTACACCGCCGTGGTTCAATGCTATGGAATTACAGGATTTGCAGCTTGCGGGATTTTCAGCCTTCTCTGTCAGATTGCTCTGCTGCCACAACAAACTACAAATCCTGGGATTCAATAGGATGGAGCCATGACAGTGAAAGCAGTGTCAAACTGCATTAATTCTGCAGTGCTGCCGTAACCCAAGTCTCACTAATGGGGAGTACTTCTAAGTGAACTATAGGTTTGGCCTGTTAATTAAATTAAACACTAACAGCAACAAAACTGACCTTTTAGGCATTTAGGATTTCTGCATTATATCAATCAATAAAGGCAATTCTCTCATTCAAAATCAGTAAAGCCTCCCAAGAAGCCAAAAACAATCTGCCACTTTGATCTGATTCTGGGAGTATTTCTTGTGCTTCGACTCAAAAGGCACCATCCAGGTATTCCACTTTCCCTTCCTTAGTGGTTTTTCTGTGGTATGGAAATAGCAAAGAAATGGTGGAAAAACACAGAACTGCCTCAAATGTAAGATAACATCTTTACTCTCCCCCACCCCCAGTCAAATTATCTGAATGAAGCAGGGAGATTGCACAATGAAATCTTCCTCTGAAAGCACTCCAGCACTAAACAGGGGCCAAAAGGAGAGGTGAAGGAAAGCCCTTGAAAATGTACAAGGGAAATAAAATCACTTGACTCAAGACACTGAAATTGAATCACCTCTGCTTACACCACACTGAAGTTATTCTTTCTGGTAGCAACGGTGTTTATTCATACAAGCCACAAAACAAAAAGGGCATATGTTTATTCCCTGATGTACAAACACAAGACTTGTGTGTCTGTGTGCGCGTATGTATCTGCGCTTTCAATTTACCTGTCAATTTATGACAATCAATTTATGAAATCCCAATTTCATAGGGTTTTTTTAAGGCAAAGAATGTTCAGAGGTGGGTTTGCTAGTTCCTTCCTCTGAAATATAGGTCCAAAAGACACTGCGGAAATAATCCAGTTTGAGACCACTTTAACTGCTCTGGCTCAGTGCTAGGAAATTCTGGGAACTGTAGTTTTGTGTGAGACATTTAGCCTTCTCCATCAGAGTGCTCTGATGCCAGAATAAAGTACAGTTCCCAGAATCTCCTAGCACTGAGCCAGGGCAGTTAAAGCAGTCTCAAACTGGATTATTTCTGCAGTGTGTATAGGCTATAGCCTATAGCCTATAGTGTATATATATTTGGTGGTCTCCCATCCAAGTACAAACCAGGGCTGTCCCTTGCCATTCAAACTGCAGTGCTCCAAAATGTTAATGAAACTACTGAAGTTTTAAAATGCTGTTGAAGGTGAGCCTAAATCTTGACAGCATAGCTGTGGCCCCATACAGACTGCCAAAATAAAGCTGTTTCGGGTCTCTTTGGTGGTATGCTGTTTAAATTATGCATGCACCCTAAGAGTCCGGAAGCTACACCAAAGCTGCACTCCAGTGCTTAGGAATGGCATGTTGCTTTGGTGCGACCTCCGGACTCTTAGGACCCATGCATCATTTAAATAGCATACCTCCAAAGAGACCCGAAGCAGCTTTATTTTGGCAGTCTGTAACAGTTAGTAAAAGAATTTCTTCTTCTTCTTCAAGCACTTGGCACCTTAAGAGTTTCACAATCTCTCTTTAGTGCAAGTGGATGGCAGCCCACTCCATCAGGTGCTAATCCAGAAAAGCTTACACCACACGATGACGACTGTTAGGGTATCCACATTGCAGAATTATACCAGTTTGACACAAGTTTAACTGCCATAGGTCCTTCCTGTAGAATCTTGGAGTTTGGGGTTTTTGTGAGCCATTTAGCCTCCGCAAGTTGGAGAGTTCTGGTGCCTTCCCAAACTACAAATCCCAGGCTTCTGTGAGATGGAGCCAGAGCAATTTAAAACGGTGCCAAACTGCTATAATTCAGCTGTGTCTTTAAGGCACCACAGGTGCCTTCTCTAGGTGTGCATCTACTACACCGTAGCAATAATGCAGTTTGACACCACTTTAAATGCTGTAGCAACAAAGATACTCACTGCCCAGGGTGCCATTTATTTTTAAGAACGAGTATTGAATACAGATGTGACTTCAAGAATCCTTGACAATATCTGAAGCACTGGGTCATCTGCATAAGCATCAGAAGTTGGACAGACCTTGTAGTGAGTAAGAATGCATTTTAGCTATCAAGGCTCCATCCTATGGAACCGTGGGATTTGTAGTTTTTCTTTTGCCTTCTCTGCCTCCCCAAACTGCAAATCCCAGGAGTCTGTTGGATGGGAGTCACAGCAAGGGCAGATGTTTGGGGAGCAGTGGCGTCACCCCTCTTAGGGTGTCACCTGGTGCAGTCCGCACGCCCTTTAGGGATGCCACTGCACTCCAGAGAGATGGCCCTCCAGTCTCTGCTTCCAAGACTCCAAAGAAGGAGACCCCACCACTCTTAAAGGCTGCCTATTCCCCTGTCAGGACATACTAAAACAAATGACAGTACCTGGCCATAAGGAAACCATACTTGACCATAGGGAATCATCATAGGGAATTACTTGCCCATAAGGAATCATAGGGGAATACTTGCCCATAAGGAAACATAGGGGAATACTTGCCCTTAGGGGATCATAGGAAAATACTTGCCCTTAAGGAAACATAGGGGATCATAGGAAAATACTTGCCCTTAAGGAAAGATAGGGGAATACTTGCCCTTAGGGGATCATAGGGAAATACTTGCCCTTAAGGAAACATAGGGGATCATAGGAAAATACTTGCCCTTAAGGAAAGATAGGGGAATACTTGCCCTTAGGGGATCATAGGGAAAAAACATGCCCAAAGAGAATCCTTGGGGAATACAAATCCTTGGGGAAGTATCCTGCAATTCTCACTATATTCCCCAGTGATTCTCTAGGGGCAAATATCCTGGAATGCTTCCCTGTGGGCAAGTATGGTTTCCATAGGGGCTGGTCCTTCCCCTTGTCCCCCATTCCTGTCAGGAGGGTCCTTGCTCAGGCTGAGGTGGTCTCTCTCTCTCTCTCTTTCCTCTGCCCCATGATGCCTGCCTGGGTCTTGGAGGTCAGTCCAGAGGAGACCCCAGGCAGGGCTTGAGGGCTGAGGAGGGGTCTCTCTCTCTGGAGCCCACCCTGAAGGCTCCCTCTCTGCCTTCCCGCCCTCTCCTTCCCTGCGCTTGCGTCCAGGAGCCTCTCCCCTTCCTCCCCTTCACTTTGGGCTTCAGCCTCCAAGGAAAGCAGAGGGAAGGAGGCAAAGAGAGAAGGAGAGAAAGAATAGCCCTGGGACTGGCTTCTCCTCCTCCTCCCTGGAGAGAAACAAAAGGACGGGGACTGAGTGCTGCTTGCCTTCCTTTCTTTCTTCCCTTCAGCCTCAAGGCAAGAGGAATGAGATGAAGTCCCTCCAGGTGCTTCTGGGATGCTTCCTAGGTAATTCCAAATCAATACCTATCAATCAATCAATTAATCAATACTGTTTTGGGCAGGGCTTGGGTTTGTTTCTCTTTCATTCCAACTCTTTTGGATGTTTCAGGGGTCTGAAGAGGGAACTGTAAGCTGCGTCCGCACCGGACAACTAAACCACTTTGGCACCGCTTTAACTTGTTGTCTGGCTCTTTGTCTGAGGCTAACAGCTGGAAGGATTCATTTCTTTTTAACCTGAGTCAAATGGCATGCATGGTTTCCTTTGCTCCCCACTTATTAGTCCTTACAACAACCCTGTGAGGTAGGTCAGGCAGACTGTTATATATATATATATATATATATATATATCTTGATCAGTGCAACAGGCAATCCTTACTCCTCATAACTAACTTGTACTGCTCCTGTGTTTACATTTTGGGGGAAATATACTATGTTGCAACCTTTCCAGCCTGGTTCTCTTCAGATGTTTTGGACTACAACTCCCATGGTGGGTCACCATTAGCCACAGTGGGCAAACACTCTGAGGTGGACCGGGGGTATAACCACACTGCGAGGACAAAGCAGTTTGATACCACTTTAACTGCCATGACTCTATCCGACAGAATCCTGGGATTTATAGTTTGGTGAGGCACCGGAGCACTCTGACACACCAGGCGGCACCAAACTACAAATCCCAGGATTCCACAGGATGGAGCCATTGCAGTTAAAGTGGTGTCAAACCACTTCATTTCTGTAGTGTAGAAGAGCTCCAAGAGAGTGGTTCTCAACCTTTGGCTCTGTAGATGGTGGGACTTCAACCCCCAGCAGCCACCATGATAATTGGTCAGGGATTCTGGGAGTTGAAGTCCCAACATCTGGAGGGTTAAAAGTTAAGAAAGATGTAATAAATTACTGCAAGAGCAACTAGATTCTGAAGAAATAATGCTTTAACCGTCAAATACCCCAAATAGATAACCTGAATATCTCAACTGAATTTAAGAAAGCAGGAATCGCTGAAGAAATAGAGAAACAATGTTATATTGAAAGAAGTAGTTAAGTATAAGAAATCGTGTCTCACTTAACAGAGAAACTCAAGGAAGTCACAAAAGTGGAAGAAAGGAAAAGAAAAATTCATTCATTAAAAAAAAAAGACATTTAGTATCAAAGTGAGTTGAGACAACAACCATGATCTTTAGTGAATTTAAGTTTGTATTAAGTAGACATGAATGAAAACTTAATCACTTTTATTTATTGTAAAATATAATAAAAATAAAAGTTAAAAAAGTTGGTTTAGGTGCTTGTCTGCACTGTTTCAAGAGATCCTTCCACAAGTGATGCTAAGAATGCGGACATTAAAGCCGGCTAGGACCATTGATAATCATAAATATAGTGTGGTGCAGTGTGGGCAATTGAGGTTCTAGTACACACTGAGCTATGAAGTTACTGAGTGAACACAGACAGTCTGCCTGACCTACCTCACAGGGTTGTTGTAAGGACTAAGTGGGGAGTAAAGAACCATGTATGCCATTTTGATTAAAAGTCAGATTTGATTAAAAGTCAGGAATGTAGTTAATAAGCAGGCCAATTTAGTTTCACGTTGGATGTACAAAACTGGATATATCCACCCAAAACGGGGCTATACTCCTTATGCACTGGGAAGGAGTATGTCTCAGTGGTTCAACAGGATCCTATGTCTGGGCAAATAAGCAAAGGATTGGTTACTCATGAAAATAGGATCAGATCTGATTTATGAGAAATGCAAAACTTGGATTCAAACCCATTTGAGAAACATCTCCCAGTCTGCTCTGTTATACATTCCAAGACATCACTGGTGGCCTGCTATGAACAGAATTGGAGCCGTTCCTTGAAATAATCCTTCCAATCAGGTATTGAAATTCATACTGTATTTGTAAAACTACTGGCAGCCTTGCTAATGCACATACGCAACCCAGGGGTGTAGCTATGGGACAGGGAACAAGCACGTTTCTCCCCAAACAGGAATTCTGCCCCCAATGGCATTTTCCTGCAAATTCTTGCATGGCAGTAACTTAAAGCTTCAGCTGAGTGCTAGAAACAATTTTGACATCTAAGGAAAAGGGGGCAGGCAAGCAGAGTTACCTGGGAAATGTATACACAGCAAATGTAAGAGTTCTAGGTGTGAATGATTTTTCACTTTCTCACTCTTTGCAATGCTAGAAATTTAGGAACTGAAGGAAAAAATTCATTGGGGTTGGGATATTTCTTATCCTACCTACCCCCCAGTGCTGCCCTTCTTCAGTTTAGTATGGTAGCAACACACTCCTAGGCATGCCTGCTCAGAAGTAGATCTCACCAAGGCTGCATTTGTACTGCACAATCAATGCAGTTTGATACTGCTTTAACTGCAATGGAATGCTGGATTTGTAGGTTGTTGCAGCACCAGGGCTCTCTGACAGAGACGGCTAAAAGTCTCACAAAACTACACATCCCAGGCAGTCAAAACAGTGTCAAACTGCATTATTGCTGCAATGCAGATGCAGTCCAAGTCAGAGGAGGGGTTATCTCTAAAGGTAAGTGTGCACAGGATGGCATCCTCCTTTCATACTGGAACTTTGTGCCAGATTCCTGCTCTTCCTCCAAGTCCTGTGACTGTAGCACTCCTCCTCCTTGCTGTGTGTGTGTGTGCTTCTCCCCAGAGGAAGATTGGTGTGGATTTTGAAAGAGGCCTCATCTGGCGCCATGTGGCTTTAATTGCCTGCTTGTTCTTTGCTGCTGGAGGGTCCCCTTGCAGCTGGATTGTGTTCCCTCACTGGACATGAGAAAGGCGGGATGGAAAGCAGGAGGGAGGGAGGGAGCGTAAGGGGACCCAGATGGAGTCACCCATGAGGAGAGACAGAAATTGGTGGTGGTGGTGGGATATATAGAACTCTGTTAGGGGAAGATTCTCCCCCAATACATCATGTTTTGAGTTATTGCCTCCTTTTGAATAGGAAAAACATGCAAAGGTTTCAGTGCCATGTAACCATTTCCCTGCTCATTGATTTCAACAATTCAAAGACATAGCCGTGTTAATCTGGAAAAATCAGTCTTCAAAGGGATCTTGCAACACCTTTGAAACTAACTGGAAGAGAGCAGTTGGGAGCATGAGCTTTCGTAGACTTGAACATACTTCGTCAGATGCATTTGGTAGAGTACAAAGCCCAGGGACGGACCTATATAGCAGTCTCTGTGTGAGAATGTCCATAGCAATGTAAAACTGTGTGGAGTTTGTGTGGAGATGAAGCGACAAGTTCAGTTTTAATGGGATGGTCATTGGGGGACAAGGCAAGGATGTTGCCTAAAGCCAAGGTTAGTAGATAACCATACAAATGAGTATTGAGATGTCGTATGGGAGCCAAAAAGAAGATGTGATGAACTGTTCAAGAGAGCTGCCATGAAGCTGGGGGTTTAGCTAGTGTTATAATATGTGTAATGTGCCAGGAAACCATTGTCTCTTTTCAACCCACTGCTGATGGACTGCCAGTTCATCACATCATCTTCTTGGCTCCCAGATCCCAAAACTCATTCTTATGGTTATCTACTAACCTTGACTTTAGGCAACATCCCAATGACCATTCTGTTGTCACCTTTAAAAAAATATTTTCAAAAATGGCAAAACCTTGATTTTGCCATTTTATATAAGAGACATTATTTTACTGTGCCATTGTATTTAATGGACTTGAACATCCACAGATTTTGCTCTCTCTCTCTCTCTCTCTCTCTGTGTGTGTGTGTGTGTGTCCTGGAACCAAACCCCATTGGATACCAAGGGCCCACTATATATGGACTAAATCTAATGTTTAGTTATCAGCCTTTCATTCGTACTCAAGAGTTTTTCTTCTTCTCCTGTCTCCTATATCTCCATCCATACATCCCAAAACTACTCCTGAGCATCCTGCTATCCACCACTGGAAACACATCCGATCTTGTCTGAATTTAGACATTAAGCAGAGTTGGGCCTAGTTAGTCCTAGGATAAGAGGATGTGACCAGTGAATGCCAAGGATGTCCAGGTAGGGCTAAAAAATAAGTCTACCTGATATCTTGGTACATCATTGCTGCCAGTCAGTTGACCAAACTGTGCTAGTCAAGATTGGTCAAGATTTCATTCAATACAAGGCAGGTTTCTCCATAACCCTACACAGAAGATTTGGGGCTGGCTGCAGGAGGAAGGGGTGATTTGGATACAGATCAATGCCTTTTCCTATCAGAAGTGTCCTGGTGCTTTAACAATTCAATTAAAAAAACACAGAGATTCAGGGGTCAAAGTGTTTATGTGTTACTTAATCTTCATATCAGGATTGGTTATGCTTGTTGAATTGTTTGCTGAATATTATCCATGATAATAAAGATGATGAAAGACTCTGTCCCTCAAGCTCAGAATTATTTGTACAGTAAAGATGATAAAGAAAAAAAGAGAGCATCCCTTTGCTTCTCTTGAGTCTTCCATCCTTGCCCTTACTAAGGAATTTGGCCAAGAGGGTGAATGATAAAAGAGAGATTGCAGATAATTGGAGAGTGACAATGTGTGGGTTGAAACATATGTGTCCACTCTCTTTTCTTCAGTTTAATTGGATATATTTAAAAGGAGAAAAAACAGGAGGATGGTGATGGCGGTGGTGATAGATATCACTTTTCAATGAGGTTTTTCCATTAACTACAACAGGAGTTCTAAGCTCAAAGGGCTAGTTAAGCAGTTAATGTATCTCTTGGTTACATTTTTTCTCCACATGTGCCTAGGCTTGTTTCCTATCTCAGATGACTTATTGTATTTATCATGGATGGAAAATTGAAGTCTGCAGTGGCCCATTTCTCAGTTTGAATGCATCCTGCTTAAATCACTTTCTAAAGTTTTCATAATAGTATGCTAAATTGGGGTCTAGCTGTGTGGTGAAATGCTCTGATTACTGTTTTGTAACCCTGGTGCTCAGTTTGTGCTAACTAGTTTTAAAAGCAAACATCACACCTAAGACAGGAATGGTTTAGTGAATTGTCTTGGGATAAAGGGGATTTTATGACCACTGTATTTTCAGTTAGCTTGATTTTAGCTTTTTACACAGCCCCAGGGGAAGGCAATGGCAAACCTCTTCTGAACAAATCTTGCCAAGAAAACTCCATGATATATGCACCTTAGGGTTGCAATAAGTCAGAAATAACTTGAAGGCACACAACAACAATAACAAGTAGTGTAAGATGGACATAGACTGGAATGCTTTGATTCCATTTTTAGACAGGAATTGCTGACTTAGGAGAAAATGTGCATGTGAACTGGGAAGTGAATACTGACAGGTATCCATTCTTTTATTTTAGGTAATGGTCACATATTACAAAATATCAAAAGTACCAGAACACATAATGTCTCACTTAAACCAGAACTATACTGATATGCTGTTCCTGCTTATTTTTTTTAAACCAAGATTTAGAATTCATTGTGTGTAAAGTATGGTGTTCACCTCCCAGTGAAACATTTACCTTTCTCAACCTGATCTTCTCTTGAACTTTAAATTCTCTCCTTCCTTTTTTTAGGCATCTGGGCTTTTGTAGCAGCTCAGGAGCCAGAATACAGCTATGGATGTGCTGAAGGGAGCTGCTACCCAGCCACCGGGGACTTACTTATAGGCCGACATGATAAGCTACATGTCACCTCCACATGTGGCCTCCAAAAGCCTGAACCATACTGCATCGTCAGCCACCTTCAGGTAAGCTCTGGCAGAAAGGGATCACAAAGAGAAGCATTCAGTTGATTATGGGAGATGGGGGACTCTTGTTTGCAACAGTCCTGCCTCCACATCCTCCTTTCTTCTCCCCCTCAGTTGACCAAGTAACCCTCACTCCCTCTCTAGATAAGTAGAAACATCTGGTGCTGTCTAGAGGTTGAGAGGAAGCAGACTCCATCCCTCGGGCTCAGAATTGTTTGTACAGTTGCATGTGTCCTGCTGTTTCCTGCCCATATTTGCTTTTGCTCCCTGAATGACCAAACTCCTTGAGGATTATTGGTAGCATGAGCCCTCTTTTCTAGCAGACTCTGCTTTGATGCCAACAAAGAAAGGTCTTATCTCAAATTCTTGGAGTGTTCTGTCTTAAATTTCAAACCATCTCAAACTATATCAAAGAAAATAGCAGAGCTTTTTGCTGTCATAAAATGTGAGGCATGTCTTTGGGAACTTCTTCCATTCCTCTTTCCTGATCCAGCTTTCCCTTCCCTTCCCTTCCCTTCCCTTCTCTTCTCTTCTCTTCTCTTCTCTTTTCTTCTTTCCTTTTTTTTTTTTTTTTTGAGCTGGAAAGTGAAGTCAAATCAAAAGGTAGGCACTGCTTTCCTGTATTTTCTTCCCCACCCCCACCCCACCCCCATATTTCTATTTCCCCCCCAACTTTTCTGCTTTTCTCTGTCTCTGTTTTCCCCCTATTTTTCTTTTTTCTTTTTTGACCGTAATAGATGTTCTTTGTATTTTACTGCATATAAAAAACTTCAATCAAATATCTCTTTTTTAAAAAAAAAGTGGGCACAACAACATGAGAAGATTACCTTGCACAACGACTCTGGATAGAACTTTGCTATCAGTCATGATGTCTAGTTCTTATAACTAGCAATTCCCTGTTTGCGTGTGGGAGAGCGAAAGAAAGAAATGCTGGAGAAAAAAAGCTTGTTTTCTTCAACAGGGGTCAAAGACTTTTGCTCTTTCCATAATTGGATATGTGTTTGATCCCCAATCCCCACTAAATTATAAACATGTTCAGAATGTCGGCTAGAGTTATTTATCCTCTTAAGCTGTAGTTGGTTATTGTCTAGGAGTTTTACAGTTAAAGCATTTACAATGCAATGTATTGAAGTGTACAGGATAAATAAGAAACATTCAGTTGACTTTTTCTTCCCAAGCAGGAGGGCTGAGGGCTGTCTAGACTACTTCCTCATCTGTGTCTCTAACAAGATATATTGTTAAGTTTTTAGCTGTTTCAGAGTCATAATATGTAGATATAAGTGATTCCATGTGACCAGCCATTCTTTTTCCAAAATACATTTTAAATGATAAAAGTGCTTTTAACCAAGAAGAAAATAAAATATTTTTAACCAAAGCGACTATATCTCAGATTTAGAAAAGAGAACTACAGCTTTGTCAAAAATGAAATGGGGTTTTTGAAATTGACATCTGGGAGAAAGCTGACAGATGTTGGGGAACATCCAATTTGAGAAGACCCATCTCTTAGTGATGATTGTGAAAATATATTACACATGTTATCCAAGTAGGAACAGGGTAAAACATGTCAATGAGCATAATGGGGAAAAATGACATTTATTTTAAAAGACCCCAGAGCTAAAGGAGTTAATTGTTCATGAGCTCCAGCTCAAGAAAGTGACCTGGAGGTCCTGGAACCTCCTGTCAAGAAGTAAGTTTTAAAAAATCAACAACTAGGAACAACATCAAAGAAATTAAATAATCTAAATTTATTCTACAGATTTACTAATATAAAGGACAGCATATTCCTCTTTACTTTTAACCTCTCAAAAGACCTGCAAGATTTGATTTGGTCTAGAGACTAAACTGAGATTTTATTTCATTTTTAAATGTGGGAACAGCCATTGTTTTCTTTGTCCATTATTGTTCCTTTGCCTAGTAGCCTCTGGGTTCATCTTTCAATTCATTTTGCATTCACAGCATCATCCAAAATCCGCAATAAAAGTGATGCATTTATTGGGCCAACCAAAATGCACATTATATATGTTGCAAGCTTCCTGCGCTCCACTGGCTTATTCATAAGGCAAAGGTCTTAAAAATGGTACAAGAGACAAAAAGAAAAAAATAGTTTAGTGATCTTACTCATGGCCCTGCATTTGGTCTAGATGTTGTAGTTGTAGTTCTCTGTTCAGATGGTATACAAGGGTATTGATGCAAGTGGGCCCCTCCTCCTTCTGGCCATGTGGGTACTGGGAGATTCAATCAAGGAAATAAACTTTAAATTCAACTTGCAAGATAAAAGGCTAATGCCTTTGAGATCCAGTTTGTCTCAAATCCTTTGTGAGGCCACAAACCCCTTTGTTAGGAAGAGAACATTGACTTTCTAAGGAAGTTGGGGTGTTATTACTTTTAGGTGTTGCTAAGATAAAACAAGCCAATGCAGTCCAAATTTACCTTTGTTCAAGCTAGAAACCTAAAATAGTAAAGTCTCAGTCCATTGGCTCTCTATTTAGGTTTCCTTGTGGCAGCTAAAATGTGGTATTTTCACATCCAGAAAATATATCCAGGGGTAACTGTGTTGGTCATATAGCAAAGTACAGCATTATCCCAAATCCATGAAACAGTGATACCTTTGTTGGGCCAACCAGTTGGACCATCTTGCATTCTATGGGTGAGGCTAAACCCAGTTGGATTTGAGTAACATCTCTGGCTCTCCACCTTAAGGAAGTAAAAGTATAGATTTATAAAGTAAAGATTTTAGAGAAGCAACAGTATGTTTTTTCTGAGCCTCCCTTTAGCTTTAAAATCTAATGTGATTAATAGTTCCAGAAAACTGAAAAGCTTGCTTGCAAATTTGCAACAATAAGATTGGTCCTAATAAAGCCACTATTGCAGTGACTTCAAACTCCTCAGTGCAGTCAACTGCTATAGCCAAATCAGAGATCCACAAATCATTTGTCAAAACAGAGGTTTACAGAATCTTCTGCAAATCAAATTAAAGGCATAGATGTAAACTGCATACAATAATGCAGTCGGAGCAATCTTTATGCCAGAGCATTAAAAACTGTTCCTTTAAAAGAAAGAAGATATGCACATCCGAGTGTCTTCAGATACATGCATGGTTTGGCCTCGTGGCCAGGCAGCAGCCAGACTCAGATAAGAGAACAATAGTCGACAAATATGTAGAGTCACTTGAAAACATGTTTACAAGAATGCCATAGGCATGCATACAAATTGCCTGTAAGCTGGCTGAGAAAGATGCTATAAATCTTTTTAAACCAGTGCTGAGCTCCCAGATAATCACATGAACAAGGTGAAATGAATGAGAAGCATCCCATGGAAGTGATCCTGGACTTAATCCTGAATGATTCAGGATGTGATGTAAACCATATCTATTGGATGATGCCAGTGCTTATATATGTAAGTGAAAGGTTATCCAGAAAGTCTGGCGTGGTGTCATTTGATCTGAAAAGTTGGGTGTTTTTTTTCAGAGAGAGATTTAGTCAGCCTAATTTGTAAGGGAAAATCAGACAGTCAGTCATATCTGGAACTTCTTAGATATTTAACACGGATTCAGATAAATTATATATGTGTAAGTCTAGAAATTTTACAGTTGCCCCTCTGTGTTCACGGACTTGGAGTCTGCGTCCCTTGCCCATTTGTGGGCAGCAAACGGAGGGGGACAAAATGGAGGCCGCACTGCCATTCAAGCCAATAGGGCTTGAATATTGGTGGTTTTTTTTTTTCATTTTCATGGGGGGGGGGGGTCTGGAATGGATCTCCTGCAAAAACAGAGGGGTGACTTTAGTCAAAAAATTGATCTAAAAAACCTGAATCAACTTATCCATGGGTCAATGTAAGTTCTGCACTTTAACTCTTATTAAAAAAGGAGCCATCCCCTGATGAAAGGCAAGAATGAAATGTGTTCTGGAAGCAGTGACCCACCTCTACCATCCAGCATTTAGTGTGAGCATAGTTATGCCTGCTGGAATTTTGTAAGTTCTTTGGCATTATTTTCCTTTGCTTCATACTTTAGATCCTTTGCCTCTAAGTTCTACCCTTGACTTATCCATGGGTCATACCAAAATCCATAATTTTGACCCCGCACCCAAGCCTGCTCTCGACTTATATCTGAGGCCAATTTATAGTTGAATATATATAGTACATGCTTTCAGTGTTTAAAAAACCTCCAGTTTAGGACCAGAGTTAAGACTATCTCATGTTGGGTATGTGGAGAATAAGTTGTAAGCAAATACATAGTTTGTATGCACAATTGCACAATTTAGAGCTGAAACAGACAGCCCTAAAGGGGCGGCTTAATACTGCCCAATTGAACACCAGGTTGGGGCCACAACAACTGCACCCCACACCCCCAACCCGGATGTTGGCCAGCTCCTTTTGAGCCAGCAAAATGCTGGCTTTTCTGCCATTGCCATGGCGTTGCGGTGTGCAGTATCTAAATGCTGCGCTGCTGGAGCACCTCAAAGATGCCCCCTATGTGGGTGGCTTCCTGCCAGCTTGGGGTGTGTGTCGTCTAAACATCATGCCTCCAAGCCACCCAGAAGCTGCCACAAAGGGGCCGTCTGTTTCGCCCCATAGTTACTAATCATGAGACACTTGTTAAAGCATCATTTTTCAGTTTCATGGCTTTGTAGAGCTTCAGGCAACATGAGACAACTCTGGTCCCAAAGCATTAGGGTTTTCTTTATTGAATTCCCCTGGCTTTTGAAAGGGAAATATATCATTACAGATTTGGTTATCTCATTAAAGCAGAAAGAAGCATTTTCTTACAAGGCAACCTATGTGATACATAAGAATAACTAACACTAATGATTACTGATTGTGTGACCAACCAGATATGAATTTTGATCTCCGTGATGCAGGGGTGTCACTAGAGAGGTGTGTGAAGTGTGAACTGCACTGGTTGACACCTTAAGGAGGGTGACACCACTGATCCCCAGATGTCTGCCTTTTGGCAGAAATGAGCTGTGGCATTCACTTGCATTCCTTTAAAACCCTGGAACTCAGCGGAAGTGAAGCCACGAGTGGCACAAGACTCAGTGAATGGAGAATGGAGGGTTTTTTCCCCCCAATTTCTCTTTGAAATTTTTCTTTAAAAACATCATATCTTGTCAGATTTTTACTTGAACCCCATGAAACTATGTGAGCTCTGTGCAGTCACCTCCCTTGACAGTTTTAAGAGAGATCTAAAGACTTTTTTTATTCCGCCAGGCATTTCCCCCATGAGCCTGCTGACCATACTTTCCCCCCTCGCTATGCAATTGGTGTATGTCATCTATTCTGCCACTTGTATGGGGATGTTTTTATATGGATTTTATCTGTTTTTAGTATATGATGTTGTATGGGGGGTTGTATTTTGTGATTTACAATATTTTTACTGTTGTATTGTTATTATTGCTGTTCACTGCTATGATCCTTGGAATAGCGGTATATAAATAAACTATATTATTATTATTATTATTATTATTAAATACATTTAGGCTGTGCATATGATATTGTAATTTAAAGGTAGAGTTTTAATTTTGCTAGTAACATTGGTACAAAATACATTACTAAGTGTGGGAGGAGGTCAATGGCGTGTGTGACATGATGAGTTACTGCACCAGGTGGCATCAGCCCTACTGATGTCACTGCCCTGATCCAAGT
Organism: Sceloporus occidentalis; assembly: GCA_023333645.1. Taxonomy (NCBI): domain Eukaryota; kingdom Metazoa; phylum Chordata; class Lepidosauria; order Squamata; family Phrynosomatidae; genus Sceloporus; species Sceloporus occidentalis. Next base: position 81,476,311 of record JALMGF010000005.1, read on the forward strand.
CCAGTACTCTCACAGTTACACAATGGTGATTGCCTCAGATTAGATTGTGCTATAACAGTACCAAATAAGAAATGTAGTGGCGGGGGGGGGGGGGGATAGTGTGTGTAATGTGCAAATTAGGTAACAAGATTTGAAGAATTGGAATCTGACAAACTTAATCCTGCAGTAGTTCTTCAAGGCTAAACAAGAATTGTGCCCAAGCATCATGCAAAGGATTATAATTCCACAATTCCACATTTTGTGGCAGAGCAAGGAGCCTGACTAGTGGTCCTGGAGACAGTATAAACACGGAGAGGGCATCTTGAATTCTTTTGGCTGTGACCCATTCCATCTTAGCTACTATTCTGGGAAATAGTGGCAGGGAAAGGACTCTTGTCTGCCAAACTGTATAATATGAATCTTATTGCACAAACAGTGCGGTATGTACACTCGTCCCTCCACATTTACAGCTTTGTCTTTTGCAGATTTGATTATTCACAGATTTTATTAATATATTCTAGGTCCTTCAGCGCAACTCTATGGCCAACTTAACCAAAAGTCACACTGAAGGACCTAGAGATTCCTAGGGAGAACACTCCACTGGGCATTTGTAGCTCCTCCAGTGCAACGTATAGCAGATGTTGACTACAGAGTTGCACTAGAGGACCTAGAGATTCCTAGAGAGGTATTTCTCTCAGGTAAGAAACCATAGTGTTTTTGTTATTTGCGGGTTATACACATTCACGGGTGTCCTGTGCCCCTAACCCTAGCGAATGTGGAGGGACAAGTGTACTAGTGAATAACCCGACAGAGTTCTGCATTTGTCCCTTCCCCTAGAAATATAGCTAATGGGGGGATTTATACAATATATCTGTGGAATAATTGAACTTTTATTTATTTTTAAAAGAGACATTACATGTTCACAAGATTTTTTTTTCTCCTTCAGGATGTGATCTTGCTTTTCACTTTGCCAGTGTATCAATTAGTTCGCTCAACCAAGTGAAATATATAAAATTTATATTTGAATAAATTAATGTATTAAATTGATCCATTCATATTTTGTAAGGAGAGGTATCAGTATTCAGGACCTTCTCTCAATAGCTCCACACTGATAGCAATACAACCTGAGACTGTTTCTTGGGAAGTAAGTAAACATGAAACCAGCTTGGGGAAGTGATTTGAGCAGTGGAATACGATTCTGGAGAGAAGAGTTTGATTCCCTGCTCAGCCATCGAAACCCACACATTCTCAGCCCCAAAAAACCCATGATAGGTTGACCTTAGGGTTACCATAAATCAGAAATGGCTTAAATAATAATAATTAATAATTTGTTTTATTTATATACCGCTATTCCAAAGATCATAGCGGTGAACAGCAAGTAAGCTAATTAGCAAGTAAGCTAATTTGCCCCCAACAGTCTGGGTACTCATTTTAGCGACCTCGGAAGGATGCAAGCCTGAGTCAAGCTTGGGCCCTTTTGCTGGTCTTGAACTCGCAACCTTGTGGTTTCGAGTGAATGGCTGCAGTACAGGCATTTAACCACTGCGCCACAAGACACACAACAACAGCAGCAACAACAAGTAAACATGATGCACATTTTCTATTTGAAGTCCAATATGCCTGGTATTTGTCAAAACTATAAGGTTGTCAAGCGTGGTGATCACACTCAGAAATAGTGGCCTCTGCAAGACTAATTTCTTTGTTTCATTTTAGGAGGACAAAAAATGTTTCACATGTGATTCAAGAGACCCATTCCATGAGACTCTCAACCCTGATAGCCATCGCATTGAAAATGTGGTCACAACATTTGCTCCAAACCGCCTCAAGTTGTGGTGGCAGTCAGAAACTGGTAGGCTATTTATTTATATGGGAAGGAATCTTCTAAAACAAAACTTGTGTCCCTCAACTGATCGTATATGTCTCTCGGTGCTCAAAATTATCTATACAGCTGCTTGCCTTGTAATTATTACTGCGTCTGCTTCATAGAATTGCAATCCTTTCACCAAAGTATTTTCCTTTTGTAAAAGTAGATCCTTTAATTTAAGTTTAGGATTTTTTATCCCAGAAAAGGTTTTCAAAATTTCAAAATACGAAGAGTGGAAGGAAATAATGATACAGTATGTAGTTGTCCCCCCCCCCCCCCCGAAAGGATGAATTTCACTTATGAGTTCAGATCTCACAAGCTAGAGGGATGCAAATGAAGACATGTTTCACAATGAATAATCTCACTCTTGCAGTGTCTCAAGTCAAGATCTTCTTGGTAGTGGATTTAGGCTTAGGAACTCTTATCTCCCATGAAGCTGCTTTCTTTCCAGTTTTCAGAAAGATTGTCAAAACAGTTTGGTACAAATATACTTTGTTGTTGCCTGATGTTCAAAGACAAGGTAATGATGATATTTTTTAAGTAATTGTTTCTTCAAGCCTTATTAAATTATTAGGTGTTTAGTGTTGTTTTTTAGTTTACAGTTGTAAACCGCTTAGACACTGCTTAGGTGGTATGAAGCAGTATATAAATGAAGCTTGTTTGTTTTGTTTTGTTTGTTTTGTTGTTTTGCATTTGGAGCTACTTTGGGTGCCCTGCGAACCTGAGAAGTGTTATTCTGCCTTTAAGTCATTTCCAACTTATAGCAACCCTAAGGTGAATCCATTACAGTTTTCTGCCAAGATTTGCTATTGCCTCCCTCTGAGGCTGAATGGTAAGACAAGCATTATGTAAATCCCACTGATTCAGTGGGTGTGCTCAGTGGCATCACTAGGGTTGGTGTTACCCCAAGGCTACCTGGCACCCCCTCCACAAGCCAAGCTGCCTCTGCTATGGTCGGGGTGGGTTACTGCTGTGGCTGGTAGCCGTTTCTGGGTCTGGCACAGTTGCTGGGTGATCAGGAAAGGGGAGGTGACTTACTTTCCCACATGGCCAGAACACCTGGAAGGCAGCCCCTTCCCACCAGTGACTGCTGTTGGCAGTGGGCTTCTGGCCGTTACCCAGCAGTCGTTTCCGGGTCTGGCAGGGCCACTGGGTGAGTGGGAAAGGGAGGCAGCTCACCTTCATGCACGGCCAACAGACCCACCAGTGGAGAAAATACTATAACTAGAGTCTGTTCTGTGCACAGCTGTTTGGAATTATTTTCTGTTAATGTACATCTACGTAAGTGTTCTTGGGATCCATCCTTAGTCCACCTTTCACCCCAAATGAATTAAGCTGAGCTCTCAGTCTTCAGGGTTTTCCATTCAGTATTGTAAATATCTGTCAAGTAGTTTTATTGCACTAAACTTGGCATCAGAAATGCAGAAAAGTTTCGGCACACAAGCTTCCTTCAGAAATAAACAACACATGATTCTTTCTGTGTAGCTTGTGTTTTCTGCATTAGACTAGGCTCCAATAAGGACATGTATTACAATTCATATTTAATTCTGAATTATTGCTGTTTAACATTTCAAGAGCATATTTTTATCCTTTTTTCTGCTGCTTCCACTTAAAGGATTCCCTGGCATGATATTTCATGGCAGAGAGAGATTAGACTTCTGCCACAGGATGGGCTATGAAGAGAATAATCCGATTTTGGTTAAAAAAAATTAAATAAAAAATTAATTTTCCTGTTCAAAGAAATTTTAGGTGAAATTCAAAGACCATGATTTAGTTTTATGTTTTTTGACAGTGATACAACCTGGGGCAGATGATGGCTCTCTATCTTTCATTCTCACACCTTTCTCCGAAAGTGGGACCCAAAACAATGTGACTTTCATCTTCTTTGGCTTTTAGCCCAAACTTAGAAAGAATTGTCCAAGAGGCCTATCACCAAAATAAGTTAATTGCCTTCAATTGCACCCTTAAAGTTCAGGCTTAAAAGAGAACCAGATTCATATAGCAGCCTCCACTGGGTATATCAGAGGGGAAGAGGAGGAATCACAGGTGGGAAAGTTAGAGCCGGAAAGATGCACCAAAGTGGACCCTGCTTACTCTGACAAGTGAATGAGCGAACTTGAAACAGATTAAGAGAGAATCACAGAATCACAGACTTGGAAGGAGGAACGACAAGTTAGTATTCAAGGAAGCAGCAACATCGTTAAAAACATCTGGCAAACATGTATAGGTTAGCAGTTACATCTTGTGAATATACATGTGAGATCTCATGAGTAGTTGGTTTGTTTTTGAATGTTTGCATTTTTGGTGGCTTTAACCAGAAAGTTAGCAATTTTGATTCTGAATTTTAAAAAGTAGAATCAATACCTTGGGTGTGGTTATTGATTCTCCTTGGGTTCCTAAGGCTTTGGGGATTGACACACTGAGATTCCTGCACTTCAAAATTTCAGCTGTACTTTCCACTGTTTGCAGGGTCCTTGGCTATCTAGGTATGCTTGTACTGGTGGCGGTCAAATTGCTCTGCCTCATTCACAGAATTTTAGAGAGGATCTAGATAAAAGTTGTATTTCACTTGTAAGCTTTCTGCGCTTTACCTTCTTCCACCTTCTTACTTTCCCCAAAAATTAGTTATGGAAGAAAAGACGGTATAGTTATGCAGTGCCTTTTTCTTAGCAACTCCCTGGAAGCACTCCAACAGTACATTGTATCTGTAGATAGAAGGCTACAACAGTTAAATGGAACCTCCATCTTCAAAAGTAATACATGCAAAAAGCAAACAAAAGGATTTATCCACACCCTTCTTATTAATATCTAGAGGCAGCTGGTAGAGTGAAACAGGCTTGGGTTCTCCACCCCTTCCTCTCAGATTGAGAGATTGAAGGGTCTGTGCCACTTGTCAGTTAGTTCAGGTCCCTGTCTGAGGTTACTTTTATCAACTTCTGGTTATGAAAATTCCCAGCTTATGATAGCGGTTAAACCAGAGAGGCCAGGTTAACATTAACATTCCACTTAAATATCTTAAAGTCTATCTACACCATCTATAGGTTTCTACCAGGTTAAATGTCCTTATTTAATTATATATAAACATTGTAATGGGATATGCACAGGCTGAGGAATTGCCAGCTAAAATTCATCCAGCCTATAACAAGAGCATTGTTGAATGCAGAATGGCAGACTTGATGGACCTGGATCAGATCCAATAAAGCAATTCATCAGGTAGGACCATCTATTTGAGAACAAGATGAATTCAGCCAAGAAGATGAAGTATGAACGATCAATGGTGTATGTTCCCACCAGATTCCACTGTGTCTGCCAGAACTGGTGCCCTGCCCTCATGCCTTCTGGTACTCTCTCACATACCAAAAACCTTCTCTTGAGGTCTGGGAAACCTTGAGCAGAGTTTTGATGACACACGAGGCTGCATTTGTATGGACAAGGAAAAAAAGGCCACATGATACTAGTGTTAGGTACCAAAGGACAGCATTAGGATCTTGACTCCACATTTTACTGCAAAACAGTTACTTGTATGAATAATACAGATTAGGTTCTGCCAAAGCCCTTCCCCTGATCATTCAGGAAGCTAGGTTCACTCAGATGTGGGAACATGGGAAACTTCTACTGAGTCAGTATTTTGAACTCTGACTGTTGGACGTTCTCCAGGGTTTCAGGCAGGACTCTTTGCTATCCTTACTTTGAGATCCCTAGTATTCCTTGGTGGTCTTCCATCCAAGTACTGGGCAGACCCAGCCCTAGCTGCCTTCCAAACTCAAATGCAGTGAGGTGTATGCTGGTAGCATGGTGATAGATCTTTCCAGCTTGAGCACTTTATGTCAAACCACACTTAAATGCTACATGAAAAAACGTCCATGGTTGATGGTGAACTACAGTGGAACTTCACCATCTGTGGACTTGCCACCTGCGGATCTGAGCATCCATGGACAGCAAGCTTATGTGGCCGCACACATGTCACGCCAACATTACAGACAATGGGACTTGAGGTCCTGCATTTTTCATAGCCACGGGGGAAGGTGGCCAGAACAGATCCCCTATGGATACAAAGGTTCGACTGTATATCTGATTGGCAGTAACAAGAATTCCTCCTCTTCTCATTTGCGCAACATTGGGATTCAAAGAAGCCTTACAAGAGGGATGGTATTGTGTTAAGGTTTAGTATTCTTGCCCTGTTGATAAGATCAATGTCAACTGATCACCTTCAGAGATTGCAGTGCAGTTTGATACGTCATAGTGGATACTATTACTGTTTAACAACACAATGTTTTGTATAAATGCTGAGAATATTATGGTATACCAAAAGTATTTTAGCCCATCCTATATGGGGAAGATCGGTCTGCAGTGGTGTCAGAATGGCAGTGTATGTTCCATAGATGCTATTTTAATTTTAAAGTGTAATATTGTTCACAAATAATCCAGAATTCATAGGTCTACACACACACACAAGTGTTCTAAGAGGAAGAAGCATGTGACAGTTTGCATGTACTTAGCTTTCAGCTCTGTTAATGTTTCCCACAATGACTATCTTGTAATATAAGCTCTAGAGGAAGACTTGGAAAACAGGGAGCCCTCCAGATGTTGTTGGACTTCCATGATCCTTCACCACTGGCTTTGCTGGCCAGGGCTGATAGGACATCCAGCATAACAACAGCTGGAGGGCCATATGTTCCCTTCCCTTCCTCTAGAGAGATAGCAAAAACGGGTGCTTTTTAGTTTCTATAACAACTAGTGTATAGCAACGTGTAGCTAGTTTGTGGTAATTTTAATCTATATGATACTTTTTCATTCTGCTGAAGCCAAAGAACATCAGCAGGCTTTTGGTCTGACGGGACTGATTCCGTCAAGGAAACAAAGAGAGACACACAGATGAAATTCAATGCTTAACAAATGTTCTTGTTTACAATATTATTTCCTTTCTCCCTCCCTCCACAGGAGTAGAAAATGTGACCATCCAATTGGATCTGGAAGCTGAATTCCATTTCACTCATCTCATTATGACTTTCAAGGTAAAGAATCCATAACATTCTCTCAAATCACAAATGTGCACTGTGTAATCTTCTAGTACTGGTCATGGATGGCAGTTACAGAATTAATGAGCTATTTAAGAATAAGACAAGCAATGACCTTGGTTTTGAGACAAACCCCTTTAAAAGTTGTTAAAACTGGAATGCAAAACTTCATTAAAGCTGATTGCCTTCTTCTGTACACTTAGATAAATCTGTTTTGAGTAAATCCCAAACATTTTTTAAAGAAGAAAAAAGATTAAGGTTGCAGTCCTATACGCATCTACCTGAGATTAAGGAAGTCCAGTTCAATTCTATGGGTCTTTTTTCTGAGGAGGCATGTACAGGATTGCATTAAAAATGTTTTATATTTGCATTTGTAGCAGTAATCTCTAGCTGGCCTACTATTGAAAGTACTAATCATTCAATCTCTGTTGATGCAAAACCAATAGTTACGTATGCTGTTAGTAGTTCCACCTAAATTTTCACTGTACAACTCCTTATATCCATGTCAGATTCCAGCAATACAATTACGTTAAACAGCAAAAATAATGGTTTTAGATTTCTTTTGCATTTGGCATCTGAAATCAATGGGGGTGGGGGGGAGAGAACATCTGTATACAAAGTGCCTTTGTTTCCTTCTGAACAGATGTCCTGGCAGAACAGATGTACCATATGCTTTAAAATATAATTTACTGGGGAGGTACACAATAGCTTGACTCTCCTGAGACTTTCATATCTGCTGGGATTGCATTTGTAGAAGGTTAATTCATGTGAAAATAATTTGGACACTCAATGTTTGTTCCTGGTGAGCAAATGTGCTGGAGATTTTTGTTGGGGATTATAGTTTTGATAATTATGAAGCACTGTTCCTGCCTATAGAATAAAGTATTTATGATAATTGATGATCTGCTGTTTATCTAATTAATTAGCTAATTGGAAATTTCACTGTATTTGATTTTTATCAGACGTTTAATACAGGTTCAATTTTAGCCACCAAAAAAAGCAGGACAAACGTTTTCTCATATCTAGACTAACCATCTAGTGTAAGATAATACAGTGACATAAATTCAAATGTAGTATTTGTCCTTAATTTAAATGCATCTGCACAAATGGAACTCTTGTCTCCTGGCTCCATTGCCTATGGTTTCCTTCTGCCTCCTCAGCAAATGGAAAGGGAGAGGGAGGTAGAGGCTTTTTCCTCCTCCGTCTGCCTGGCTTGTCCTCTTCGCTGTCCCTTAGCAGAGAGGAGCCAAGCAGGTTCTGTCAGTGGAGCCACCTGGTGGGCTCTGGCCAGGGCTTGTGGGTGGTGTGTCTTCAGGGTGGTCAGGGTCCCTTGGGGGGTGTAGGCAGGGGCTCCATCCTACCTTCTTCCAGAGCCAGGTAAGGCATTGCCCTCCTCCCACCCCATGCCTCCACACATGAAACCTGGCCACACTGCCCATAGTCTGCCCCCCCTCCCCAGTTAACTCTTCCCATCAATAGTCAAGTGTTTTTTTCCAAGCTCTGCAGCCATGTTCAGAAACTGCCCATAGGTCCCTGAGGCAGCTTCCTCCCTAGGCTTCCTTCCCAGGAAGAAAGCTCAGGAATGGAGGAGCAGGTTGGGTGCGCACATGCTGGCACACGTCCTTCCCATACCAGGTGACAGCATAGTTAGGGACTCCACTGAATTGTGGCCTTGTAATACTAAGGCCTGTTACAGACTGCCAAGATAAAGCTGCTTCGGGTCTCTTTGGAGGTATGCTGTTTAAATGATGCATGCACCCTAAGAATTCAGAAGCTGCACCAAAGCTGCAGTCCAGTGCTTAGGAATGGAGTGTGGCTTTGGCGCGACCTCCGGACTCTTAGGACCCGTGCATCATTTAAATAGCATACCTCCAAAGAGACCCGAAGCAGCTTTATTTTGGCAGTCTATGTCAGGTTACTGCTAAATTAAGTCTGAGTGGTTACGGAATGTACAGAGTAGACAGCGTTCTCAGCTCTGCTGCCTGTCTTTTTGGGAACACTAGAGATTAACTAGTTCATAAAGCATCGAAGTCACAACAATGATTATACTAGGCTGTCTGATGTTCTCTTTTTCAGTGAAAAGGTGATTAGGATTTTAAAAAATGTATCAAAAAACATTCCCAGGAAATATATCCTTATTTTCACTGACACATTGCCTTCCTGGTACTAAAGGAGTATTCTATTTACCAAGCAACAGAAGTATTTGCAGGTGAACCTTGTGCTTGTACAGCCTGAATGATTGATGACTATTATTACCTTGTTTTCAGGCCCTTGGGCATATTGTCCTGTTTAAGCACCTGCAATTACAAGAGACTTACTGTTGCTTTAAACATATTCTGTAATTGACATATGCACTCCACAATGAGATCTGATTTATTCTTTATAGAAGCTACCAGGAAAAAAATCCAGAAAAATACATTAGGAAAATAAATACTTTTTAGGAAAAATAGAACTGATACTGGGAACTTATTTCAACATATGTCTGTGTAATTTAAAATGTATCTTATATTTTAGCATGCTAAAATTTGTACTATTGTGAGATATATTCATGTCTGTTACCATTCTTTACTCTTAGACATTTCGCCCAGCTGCAATGTTGATCGAAAGATCCTCAGATTTTGGAAAGACTTGGCAAGTATACAGATATTTTGCCTACGACTGTGAAAATTCATTTCCAGGTGTCTCCATTGGACCCATGAAGAAAGTAGATGACATTATTTGTGATTCCCGGTATTCTGATATTGAACCTTCCTCTGAAGGAGAGGTTGGTGGTCCTTTTGAACTGCCTAATTTTTTTTGATATAATAATCTTCATAATACTGATAACACATCATGTTTGTTTCAGGTAATTTACCGTGCTCTGGATCCAGCATTTAGAATAGAGGACCCATATAGCCCAAGGATCCAGAGTATGTACCCATTATTTTATCTTTCTATAAAATTATTTATGCTTGTGTTTGGACCTCACTAAATGATCCATAATCATTATTTTTTACATATATTGAATGCCATTTTAATTCACCAACATTAAAAAGAAAACAGCAGTTAGAAAATGCAGCACATTATGTGAGGCCCATTCACCCTGTGCAAATCGTCTTCCAAAACCTGCCCAAACAGAAAAGTGTTCACAGACCTGAAAAAAGATAGCAAGGAAGGTATCAGTTTATTTTCTCTGGGATGGGAGCTGCAGAGCCTGGGGACAAGTGAGAAGGCCCTTTCCTTTGTTACCACTCGATGTAACAATGAGGGTAGTGGGACAGAGAGAAGGATTTCCTTAAAAGATCTCAAAACACAAGCAGATTTTATTAGAGAATGCAGTCCTTCAGATGGACCTAAACTGTGTAACGCTTTATAGATCATAACAAGCACTTTGAATTGAGCCTGGAACCAAACCGGCAGCGAGAGGAACTGTTGTGACAAGGGAGTTGTGTGCTTCCTGTAGCCAGACCCAGTTAGCAATTTGGTTGAAGTTCTTTGGATAGATTGTAGTCTCTGAATACTTCAGAGGCTCATGTGATTGGGTTGGCTCTTACACATTGGTCTCTCTGGTTCAGATTATAACACTCTCTGTTGGGATACATACTCTTTCACTTGTTAAGTTGAAAAGAAGTAGAAGTTGCTGTAACAAAACTATTTCAAAGTGGGCATTTATCTAGTGACCCCATACACTGTCTCTGCAGGGAGGATAGTTTTTTCCCCCAAGGTTCACAATACAGGTGGCTTCAAATGGACCAGCAATAAAGTGTATCTGATTGCAGGGCCCAGGGCTGAAGAATTTTCATTAACACCCGCCTGTGTTCCCCACTGGGATCAAAGGAGCTGTTAAACATGCATGCTTGTAAGCTGATTAAAGGGTGCTGAAATGTCTTCAGGTGCCCATCATGAGGAAGGTTTATGTGAAGGTTTCAGTGGCCTGATAAGCCAAAAATTGCTTCAGTGCAAGTATTTCAGCCACATCTGAAGCTTTCATTCCCATTCATGATGTTAATGAGTAATATTGACAAAGTGATTCATTTCAGTTTATTTATTTATGCTTATTGCTTTCCCTGTCCAGGAGCATAAGGGTGGTTAAAATAGGACCAGAGTTTACTCTGGACTGGATGGCACATGATGCAGCAACTTTGCTGAAGCTGAGCTGGCTTGAATCTAATCAATGGCTGGTTGGGAAATCTTCCTTGGGTTGATTTGAGATCCATGATGGAAGCAGGGCAGGGTGTTAATTAAAATAAATACATTTAACATATTTAGTTTCACTTTCAACTAGAGTAGACCCACTGAAATCAATGGGACTTAAGTAAGTGGAGAAGCTGACAAGTGCCATTCATCTGGTTGGATTGAATGCCAATTTAGTGTCTGTTAATTTTCTGAACTTTAGGAGAAAAGAGAGCATCTATCTTTCTATTGGCACTTGATTTCTGAATATAGCATATACATGGTGTTACTGCTACTAACAAATGTTTATCTGAATTATGCAGTATCAAATGATGATTGTTGGTGTATATTTTAAAATGGTATTTAGGTCAATATGCATAGCAAAATGGTAAAATACATAAAATAATATGACTTCAGTAAAACTGGAAATCTTCAAGTTAGATTTCAAAATAAAAAGAATACAAAAAGAAAAGAACACAGAATCTTCTATTTTTCTCTGCTTTGACAAACCAAACAAGTTTGTTAAAGGAGCATGTCAAAGAATTTAAGGGGTCTCTTTAAAACATAGCCATTTTAATTTCATTTTGCTGGATGAATCTGCAGAATCCCAGACTCCTGGTCATATATTTTTTTCTGTTATAAGATATCTCTGGGTAATAACTACCATTTTGCTTGTAGTACATCTTTCTTACTCTGTTACTTTTTAAAATTTGTTTTTAAAAACCGGTGCTCCCTTTTCTTCTTTTCAGATATGTTAAAGATCACAAATATAAGAGTAAAATTTATCAAGCTACATACGTTGGGAGACAATCTTCTTGATTCGAGAATGGAAATCAGAGAAAAATATTATTATGCCATTTATGACATGGTGGTCCGTGGAAACTGCTTTTGTTATGGGCATGCCAGTGAATGTGCACCAGTGCATGGAAATGATGAAGAAGTGGAAGGAATGGTAAATGTTTCTATACTGCATTCCTAACTAATTGTTGAAGTGATTTTGATATGATTCTGCCTCTTGCACTCTTAAGAATTTCCCATTAATGACCAATCCCTTTGGGGAGCTTCCAGTATAAACAAAGACACTAAAACTAAGAGTTATCAAATATAGAGGGTCAAAATAGGTAAACAGACCCAGATCAGGACTAGACCCTGTCTCCAAAACAGGTTCAGCATTTTGAATAGCTCCTTTAGAGTTTAGGTGAAAACTTGGAGTAGATTCACAACCCTGCTGACATGGGTGTCCCCTGTCACTTCCAGATATATGTCTGTTCTTCTTGGCATATAGGTTATGCTTCTTTTCCATATTACAAAGGAAACAGGCTGTGTATCACCTCAGTGAAAGATGATATAATTTTTACTTCCTCTTGTTCCATTGTTTCAAGTTTTCTGGTTGGAGAAAAGTCTTAGATTGTTGTTGTTTTTAAATAACTTTCTCTTAATTATCAAAGACAAATGTTTCTATATATGAATCATTACTCCACAGGAGGAAATTACTTTGCTTGCATTTTTAAGATATTGTGTCTCTCTGTAGCTGTATTTCAACTTCTTTTTTCACATTTAAGGTTCATGGTCACTGCATGTGCAAACATAACACCAAAGGTTTAAACTGTGAACAATGCTTGGACTTCTACCATGATTTGCCATGGAGACCTGCAGAAGGCCGCAACAGCAATGCATGCAAAAGTAAGTTTTAGCAGGAGAAAAAAAAATGAAGATGTTAGTCATAGGCCTGCATTTTCTGTTTCTGGTCTTAGTTCAGATGGTAGGGAGGGCTATCTGCAAGCTGGCACCTCCCACTTTGGCCAGTCAGTTACTGGGAGATTTTCAAAGTCAAGGAAATTTAATGTCCATTTGCAACTCAAAGAAGATGCTTCCTTGGAATCCAGCATGTCTCCTTCCTTTGTGAAGCCACATGCTTCTCTACCATCTGAACTAAGACCAGAGACAGAAAATGCAGGCTTGTGACTAACATCTTCAGGTTTTTTTTCTTCTGTTTGCCTGATGAAGAATCCAGTGTGACTTTGAAAGCTTGCAACATGTAATTGTGCATTTTGGTTGTCCCAATAAAGGTGTCATTGTTTGGATGTTGCTCTTTTGATGTTTGCAAATTAAGAATAAGTTCCATTAACCTGATGAGGAGTCTGCTCTTTTCTCAGTTCTTGCCAAAGAGGTTTGCTTGGGATTGACCGCACATAGTGCTGCTTCCAAAGCAATTAAGGGGGGGATCAAGCCAACTGAGAGATTTTGCAAGCAGCATGGACATGCATGGTAATCCAAGGCAAGACACTGTAATTCCCACATATTATTTACATGGGTTCTGCTTTTTAACCAGTTCCAATTTCTGATAGTGCTACAGTCCCTAACCCGTTGGATAAGTGGATGAGCTTCCTGTATTGTAAGATCATCACCACAGCAAGAAATCCTACATGTAGATTAGTATGAGAACAGATTTAAAATGTATTAAGGGGTGACCATGTATTTGCAAGCATCACAACATATTAGATAGGCAAACAACAACATTAACTGCAATTTTGTACTTTCTTTTAGAAAAGCAACATGCAACACAATAAACAGGACCTAATAGTGTCATTCACTTGGCAGAAGTAGTTCCATTAGTGTACAGAGAGGAGCAATTCCACCAATAACAACCAAAATCTGATCTTGAGAGCTGAGAAACAATTCAGATCAGGTTTTTAGGTACAGAGAGCTGTGAAAGAAGACAAAAGTTGTGGTTTGCACCAGTGGAACTAGGCAAGCAGAGTGTTGTATCCTAGTTCCAAATTTCTTTACATGATACTCTCTTCAGAAAAGCACAGGTTACCTTATAATTTACAGTTAGGATAGATGATCAAAGGAGAGATCCTAAAATATCAAGTGGGAGTTTTTAGTAGCAATTGTCTATTTCCAAGTATATGATATACAGTAAATGAATAAGCTGAATAAATAACTTAGTAGTACTATGCCAGAAGTAATACTACCATGAAATTCATGTATTCGAAATATAGAATTGGAAAGTGTACGGCTGCTTTCTAAGTATCTTCTCCATCTAATTTTGAGTCTCTAAACAGCTAAAGGTTAATGTATAATGAGCAACTAACAAATGAATGCTTTTAGTTATTCTGATACATTCCATCTCCCTTTATCACCAATGAAAAGTCATTTGAAACCATCATTGATTTCACTATCAACACACTTGTCAAGGGTTGAATGCAAAGATTACCTTAAGCATTAGGCATTTACGTGGCCTTGGAAGAGTAGTTATTTAATGGAAATGGGTGTGTGTCTTTGTTTTAGAGTGCAACTGCAATGAACATTCTACACAGTGCCATTTTGATGTGGCTGTTTATATGGCAACTGGAAATACCAGTGGTGGAGTGTGTGAAGACTGTCAACATAACACAATAGGGCGTAACTGTGAGCAGTGTAAACCCTTCTACTTCCAGCATCCAGAGAGAGATATCCGGGATCCCCACATTTGTGAACGTAAGTCCATTACTCAGGAGAAACGATTTCTGATAGTTTGGTGTGATCAGTGAGAAATGCAGTGAACATTTCAGCCATATCAACCCTCTTTGTCCCACATTTCATATATGAATGTGATTCTGAAAGAATGAATATGAATTAACATTGGAATTTGTTGTCCTAAAATTTGCAAATGGGAAAGTTCTTTTTTCTAAAGAGCCATTCTGTATTTCAGAAACATAGAGAACTTTTTTAAAATGTTATGCAGTAACTATGCAGTAGAATGACAGATATATGAGCAGGCTGATTTCTATTTGGTAGAGGCATAGTGGCTTTAAATTCTGTGAGATATAGATGGTAGAATTTTAGATAATGGAGATGGTAATGTATATGCATGCTTCTGTACAGTACTCAAGATTATTTATTAAAGACTTGGTTTGTTTGGTTTTTAGCCTGTAACTGTGATCCAGCTGGCTCCCAGAATGATGGAGTATGTGATCGCTACACTGACTTCTCAGCTGGCCTTATTGCTGGGCAATGCCGCTGTAAATTATTTGTGGAAGGGGAACGCTGTGATTTCTGTAAAGAAGGATTCTACGGATTAAGTTCAGATAATCCTCTTGGTTGTCAATGTAAGTAAAACAAAAGAAAACCATTTTGTAAATTCCAGAAGGCAGTTGAATGGTATTGCTAATTCTTCACTGTATGAATTTTGCTAATTGAAATTCATTACTATTGAATGTATAAATCCATGCTTTTCCTTCAAGCATTTACCATGCCACTGTACATCAGAATCATCTCACTGAGGATTGGGATACAGTAAATTCATATTATCTTGAATTGTTTAGCTTTGATGGGATTATGGGTATTTTCCAGAATGTTCTATAGTCATCTGGAAAGAAAGAGCAGTTTTTGTTTCAGTTTGTTTTGGAAGCCAGAAATGTTGTTCCTTATCAAATATTCAGAGAGAGATGCTAGCACCTGGTTTCCAGCATCTTGACTGATGAATGCAAGTGCAGATCTCCACAGATTTTGTAAAATTCCTTAATTTTAGAGTTAAATACATACGCGGGCGCGCTTTACGCGGCTTGAGCATACGTGCTCAAGCCGCGGGGCGCACGCAGGGCGGAAGGGGCAGCACATCCCATTCAATTGAATGGGCGTGCGCACCCGTTGCGCCCCGCGCGCCGCCGCGCCACCATGCATGAACCCCATTGTTTACAATGGGGCTTGAGCATAGGCGGAATTCACCTTACGCGGAGGGATCCGGAACGGATCCCCGCATAAGGCGAGGACCCACTGTACTTCTGATTTTTGTTTACTTCATTAGTCATTTAATAGTCATTAGGCAATGCTATTGCCAAATTTCTGACTGTAATGATATACTTTTCCAATATACTTCTGTGTTTCAATACATTTCTTTTGTTGTTGTTTTTACTATTCCCCCCCCCCCCCCCCAACTGCAGATTAGTGCTAGTTGTAAGGCTGTTGTGAGCCATTAGCTTTGATCTACCACAAAATACATTCAAGTAAACAAGGAGTTAGGGTGATGAAAGCAGGCAGCATTGAGGGGGAGCAATTTATCATCAAGTCTACAAAATGAGGGATAGTGTTAAGATAAATATTTGTATTGAAATCTGTGAAAATTATGACCCAAACAACTAGATCCTGATTTATTTACTGTGCTTCCTAATATAGCTTGTGGATGTAATCCTTTGGGAACACTTCCTGGAGGGAATCCTTGTGACTCTGAGACAGGAAATTGCTATTGTAAACGTCTTGTTATCGGAAGGCACTGTGATCAGTGTCTGGTAAGTTATCTTGCTTAAAAAGAATAGTTGATTGTTCCATTTATTTATTTTATATGTGTGTGTGTGTGCGTGCATGAGTGCATGAGTACATGTGTGCACCTTTCCAGATTAAGAAGCAATACCACGTGTCTATTTAGATTCATTAGACATTTCCAAAAAAATTGAATTGTTTTGTAGTAACAAATCACTTTTTCATTTTAAAGCCTATAATGTATTAGCAATACTTGTAGTACCATATTTAATTTCACAGTTCTGTTGCTTGTCCTGTGTCATGTCTCCCCTGTAAGGTTTTAACTGTCTTTCTCCAAGCTGCCCATGCCATGTTCTAACATCACATGGAGACCTGAATGGCTAAGCTTCCTGTTTCTGCATAGGCTCTTTGATACAACTAAGAAAACAAAGTGTTCAGAGCTTACATCCCTCTGCCTGTGTCTGTCCTCTTCAGACATCTGAGCCGATCACCTGCTTCCTGCCCACTACTACTACAACACCTTTATCCTACTAGGACTTTATCCTACCAATTGCTAGTTCTAACTCATGGTCCTGCTCCTAGCCCCTTCCCCAACAACTATATGTACAGGAGAGATAGTCACTGTCCCAATGAAACCTCCCAGCAGGGTTGTCAAGTCAGGGGTTTACCAGGACATGAGATTTAATGGAAAAAACCTGAGCCCTAGGAGTTGGGCCCAGAGCCAGCATGTAGTGGTTTGCACATTGGACTATGACTCTGGCGATCAGAGTTCAAATCTTCACTTGGCCATGAAAATCCACTGGGTGACTGTGGGCAAGTCACAGTCTCTCAGCCTCAGAGGATGGCAATAGCAAACCTCCTCTGAAGAAATTTTCCAAGAAAACCCTGTGATATGCCTTCGGGTTGCCATAAGTCAGAAACGACTTGAAGGCAAACAACATACAGGAGGTGAGCCCAGATGATTTTAGAAAAGTGATGCAACAAGGGACAGCTTCCTCATGATTTTATTAAGCATGATGCATAAATCACTGACCACAGTTACACAAAATATGCCATTCAAATTAAAAAAAATACTATGGCTGCAATCTGGTGTGGCTCAGTGTAGCATAGTAATTCTGCCTGTGGACCTACAATACGCTGAGGTATAAATTCTTATCCTTGACTTAACATATGGCTTCTAAAGCCCCCTCCCTCCCAGTATGGCCATTTCATGTCACATGGGGAGCAGGGACAATTGGAGAAACATCTGACTATGCCTCATAGTCAGATGCAGAATGATTACATCAACGCTGAGTTCTGCCAAAATCTTTTGGTGGTCTTAAGCACTGCTGTAATCATTTTGTATCTGGCTAGAAAACATAGCCAGATGCTTCTCAAGTTCTGCCCTCTCCCCAAGTGTCACAGAATAGCTGAAGGAAATATTAGTCTTCTGCAGCACCCAAAAAAAGTATATAAAACAAGTATAAGAAAAATGTTTGTGTGTGCGCGTGTTTGTGTGCGTTTATTCATGCCACTAACAAGATGCCAGGCCAAGTCTAATAAGTGAAAATATATGCCCACACACCTTTCAAGGCAGTATTCTATCCATTAGATTCCTTCCCTTGATCTGAGTACCAGAGGGGAGCAGCCAAATGATGAGGCCAGATATCCTTGCTTAGTAAATTCAGTGCCACTCCTCTGGTGTTGCAAAAGAAGGGCCAATTCTTCTTTCTTTTAGATTGTGCTGACATTTGTCCTACAGATTGCAAGGACATCCCTTTCCCACCTCTTTGTAATTCATGTGAACTCTTAATTAGTACATTAACACTGAAAGATCAGTGGAGGATAGGACAATAATAGTGAAAAGGGAAG
Source organism: Sceloporus occidentalis (assembly GCA_023333645.1). Taxonomy (NCBI): domain Eukaryota; kingdom Metazoa; phylum Chordata; class Lepidosauria; order Squamata; family Phrynosomatidae; genus Sceloporus; species Sceloporus occidentalis. Next base: position 81,494,419 of record JALMGF010000005.1, read on the forward strand.
GAAAAGCAGAGGAAGATGGTTCACCTATCACTGCTCATTGTCCTCCGTGGGCTTATTCAATAGTTGGCACTGCCTTTACTGGTTAACTTACTTTATCTATCCCTCCAGATATGTCTGGTTACATATCTTACAGGCCATATCTTCTCTTGCAGTCTCAACACTGGGGACTGAGCAATGATATGGATGGATGTCGACCATGTGATTGTGATCAAGGAGGAGCACTGAACAATAAGTAAGTCTCATGTCCACAACGAGACTGGGCTTTGTTTAAATTTCAGAAAGATCTGCTTTATTGAACTTTTAAAAATAATAATGATAATAACAATAATAATACTTACAATTGAAAGTTATTTACACATGATATGTTCAGTGAAACTTACAAGAACCCTGTATAAAGTAGATCAATATCATGAAAATAAGTATCATTATCACCTATTTTATAGAGCTCGTCATTCATTCATTCATTCTTTTGGACAACTGCTAGAATCCCTCATGGATGCTTGAAGCTATTGTCCCAAAAGTGATGTTTCCAAGCTCTTTTATTTTGTAGATTTTGGATTATGTGAAGTAGAATGTGGAGCGCCTAATTACATACTTGTGGCCAGACAACATGGTGAGAGGACTTCCCTCCTCTCTAATGATCTATATGGCTGGACTAAGATGGGAAATTGAGTACGGGTACCCAGTCAGTGTTACCAAGCCTTAGGTATCTGCAGCCCCGCTCTTTGCTGGAGTATTACTCTCTTGAAAGTATCACACAGTATAATTTGTTTTTGTATGTGTTCATGTGTGTAGTTCCAACAGTAGAATGGGGCCCCTAGTTACTGAGGGCCCTGGAACATTTGCTTTAATTGCACCATTGATAATCCAGTCTTTTCTGTCCATGTCCAAATAATCCAGCTAAATTATTGATTTCTATTTGTAGTGAGAGATCAGAGGATAAGAGCACACAAGCAACAAACTCAGTCTTGATCTCACTAAAACAAAAATACTGGCCACAAGTGACTTATTCTCCCATCTGTCTGAGAATTAAATGCATTCAGTCAGGCTCATGTTCCCATGATGAAGATTTTCCTTTGGTTTATGCTTCCTTCATCCATGCATCAGATATACTCAAAAAACCTGTTAAAATGGTGTGGTGGAGCCATGAAGCTGCCTAACACTTGGATGTGTTGACAACAATGATCTCAAAACCATCTGAAAGTGGGTGTCACTCACCAAAAGAAGCTTGGCCAACATGTGTTTCCCTTTCGGCTCTGCGAAGAAAATAGGCTCATTCATCTTGAAAGTTCTGCTTAACACTGCTGTAGTTGAGATGCCTATTTTTACAAGCTTGATTTCTAATTATAAAACAGCCTGTTTGGAAGAAGGATGCAAATTCCTCGCTGTAATTTCCTCCAGCATAGATCATTTGAGAAATTACCTGAAATGCACAGCTGGGCTGAATGCTAACTTGAGCTTTTGAATGCTGGAAAACAATCAGGGATGCATAACAAAGGATGGAGGCATTGTTCCAAGCACAGGAAACTTCCCATACTTATTCAAACTATCTGGGATAGACATAATAATCTCACAGGAAGACAGAATTTTTAATGATGACTATTTCCATGGGACTTTTTTCCACGATAAATTTGTCTGTCCCCAAAGTTTTCAGATGGCCTTTGCATGAGAAAATGAGTGGCTTTCAGTCTAAATGTCTTTGCTACAAACAAACCTTCAGAAGTTAGCAACAAAATATGTGATGGTTGCACCATTACAGTGGTCAGTGGGTCATGTTCTAAACACTTTTTTAGTTGTGCAGAAATTCTTAGAATTTAAATGTCACAGAATCTTGTCTACATATATCTACTTTTGTGAGTCCTTTTTTAGGCGGCATCTGCACTGCAGAAATAATCCAGTTTGGCACCGCTTTAAGTGCCATGGCTCCATGTGATGGAACTCTGGGAATTCTAGTTTGGTATAGCACTAGAATTCTCTACAGAGAAGGTTCAATGTCTCACAAAATTACAATTCCCTGAATTCCACAGCATTGAGCCAGGGCAGTTAAAGTGGTGTCAAACTGGATTCTTTCTGCATTGCAGATGCAATTATCAAAGATATGCAATGTAAATTCATTCTCTCTTCCAGCTGCTCAAGAGAATCTGGTCAGTGCCAGTGCAGGCCTCATATGATTGGACGCCAGTGCAATGAAGTGGAGCCCGGTTATTTTTTCATTTCTTTGGATCATTATGTTTATGAGGCAGAGGAAGCCATCTTTGGCCCTGTGAGTACCAACTTCAGCAAATGATCCGTCACAGCAATCCCTTTCATATCCACATATTCTGTTGTGTAACCAACCTGTTGGTTTTATAGTACCATTGCATGGGCCCTCCTGGGTACAGTTGTGGCCTTTATGAAGAAGGTATACAGAGTCATGGTCTACTCAGAAGCTTCTAGGCCCCCAGTATGGTGTATAAATCTTGATTACAGGATTTCTTAATGGTCTGTTTCCAAGTTCAGGAAGCCATTTCTAGGGAGGCAGCTAAAGGCCCAGGAGGGTGGTGGAAAGAGGAGGAACAGGCGCACACCTATTCCTATTCTTCTCCCCAGCCTCCTGTGCCTTTACCTGTCTCTGGTGAGGCAGCCAAAAGCCTGGGAGGGCAAGGTGAAGAGGAGGAACAGGCACACATCTGTAACACCTGGTGCAGAAATGCCTTTGCATTTGGCCTTCCTTATTATGCACAGTATGTGTATTATACTGTTTATGTCTGGACAACATGTTAATTTGATAGAGAAACATCTGACGTAGGTTGATTGAAATTGACACTTCCATTTGGTATCTAGATAGAACACAAACTTGTTAATAGAGACTTCATGATTATCAATCCAGCCTCCAAAACCTCCAAAAGAAGGAGACTCCATCACTCTCCAAGGGAGTGTGTTCCACTGTAGAACAGCCTTACTGTCAGGAAGTTCCTCCTAATGTTTAAGTGGAATCTCTTTTCCTGGAGCTTGCATCCATTGTTCTGGGTCCTAGTCTCTGGAGCAGCAGAAAACAAGCTTGCTCCCTCCTCAATATGACATCTCTTCAAATATTTAAATAGGGCTATCATATCACTTTTTAACCTTCTCTTCTCCAGGCTAAACATCCCCAGCTCCCTGAGTCTTTCCTCATAGGGCATGGTTTCACCATTTTAGTCACCCTCCTTTGGACATGCTCTAGTTTTTCAATGTCCTTTTAAAACTGTGGTGCCCAGAACTGGACACAATATTCCAGGTGGGGCCTGACCAAAGCAGAATAGAGTGGCACTATTACTTCCCTTGATCTAGACACTATACTTTGATTGCTGCAGCCTAAAACTGCATTGGCCTTTTTAGCTGCTGCATCACACTGTTATTATTATTATTAACCTTTATTTATAAAGCGCTGTAAATTTACACAGCGCTGTACATACACTGTTGACTCATGTTCAACTTGTGGTCTACTTGGACTCCCAGATCCCTTTCACATGTAGTTTCATTCAGTCAGGTGTCTCCCATCCTATATCTGTGCATTTCATTTTCCCACCCTCAGTGCAGTACCTTACATTTCTCCCTCTTGAAGTTCATTTTGTTAGCCTCGGCCCAGCTTTCTAGTCTATTCTGGTCATTTTGAATTTTGATCCTGTACTCTGGAGTATTAGCTATTCCTCCTAATTTGGTGTCGTCTGCAAATTTGATAAGTATGCTCCCAATTCTGTCATCCAGGTCATTGATAAAGATGTTGAATAGCACTGGGCCCAGGACAGAGCCTTATGGGACCCCACTGGTCACTTCTTTCCAGGATGAAAAGGAGCCATTGTTGAGCACCCTTTGGCTTCGGCCAGTCAACCAATTACAGATCCATATAACAGTTACTTTGTCTAGCCCACATTTTACAAGCTTGTTTGCAAGAATGTCATGGGAAACCTTGTCAAAGGCCTTACTGAAATGGCTTGATGTCTTCTTTAGTTTTACAAGAGTTTTTGCTATTTTAGCTCTTGTTACAAAATAAATAAATAATATATAATATAATTTCAAGTCATATAGAACAAGATGTATGCTGATATAAAAATCTTTATCACGCAACAGAAATAATCAAGAAATTGGAATTTATATCTCTGCCTACATTTTTCTGAAAAGATATATGCCTGATCAAAATAATTTTAATTTACTTTGTTCCTCAGGGAGTGAGTATTGTTGAACGTCAGTCTTCTCAGGATCGTGTACCTTCATGGACTGGAATAGGATTTGTTAGAGTTCCTGAAGGAGCTTATTTAGAATTCTATATTGATAACATTCCCTATTCAATGGAATATGATGTTCTGATTCGCTATGAACCACAGGTAAATGGCAAACCTGTAGATCCATGTTGCTTGTGAATATGTTGTTCAGGGAGTTTTAAAATTAACGTATGGGGATTGATTTGGCTTATCTGTGTCTTAACATTACATATATGTTTTAATCAATACTTAATAGGACAAGTTCTAGGGGATGAAGGGAATAACAGGGATTATTGTTGTACTGAATGGATTTTTATTGTAAGCCGCCTCAATCCTCATGGAGAGGTGGGGTAAAAATAAAGTTTTACTATCATTATTATTATTATTATTGAAAAAATTATTTATTTTTGTGCATTAGCAATTATATATAGTCTGTATAACAATTTCTAAAATGTTTGTAATTAGCCATAGATATTAGAAAGCATGCTGAAAATAGATATGCAGAAAAACCTAATACAGTATGCCTTTGCCTTACATGGGGGATCCATTCTGGACCCACCCACCCCCACATAAGGCAAATTCCACAGTGTGCACACCATAGGACAAACATTTCCTGTTTGTCACGCAGCTTTCAGCGTAAGCTGAAAGCCGCATATAGCACTCCTGCATATGACGCGGGTGCATTGTATGTATTATTCCAAATTTACATATTATTTTTAGAATGCACATGTATTTATATAGTGATGGAAGGAGAGAATAAATAACACGCAATAGGAATGTATAGTTACAGTAAAGATACAAAATTTCAGAAAGAGAATGTACCAGCTCAGAACAACCCCATGAATGCTAGAATATTTTTTAGATCTAAGAAATCAAAATTAGATCTACTCCACCAAAAATGCACTAAATTATTTGCAGTAGTCAGGGATGCAATCCTATATGGGTATATTCAGAATTATGTCCCACTCTGTTCAGTAAGATTTTATCCAAGACTAGTTGGATTGTTACCAGCTTTGTTGTATATACAGTCCTAATCACTGCATCAGACAAAACCGATCGACATCAACACAAAACACTTCAAGTAATAAAGGTATGTTAATGTGAACTATTTGTTCATGCCTTTTTTTATTCAGTTACCAGATCTCTGGGAAAAAGCTGTTATTACTGTATTTCGTCCAGGCCAGATTTCTGCTAGCAGCAGATGTGGCAATACAGTTCCTGATGATGATGATCAAGAGGTATCATTATCTCCAGGTTCAAGGTAAGTATCACCATTTGTAAAGAAACAATAAATACTTGGGCAGCAAAGGGAAAAGACAGGGTTTGATTCCATAAAACTATCACTCAAATTAACTATTTGTTGTTTATTGATATCCCAGTGATTCCTGTGTATTTTATTGGCCCATTTTGGGCAAATACAAATCAAATTTATAGTTTTATTTTTCTTCTTGCCTCAATGTTGTGTCTTCTTGATAATACAGATATGTGGTTCTTCCACGACCAATATGCTTCGAAAAAGGACTTAATTACACTGTTCGCTTGGAGCTGCCACAGTATTCCTTAAATACAGAGGTGGAGAATCCATACACACTCATTGATTCAGTAAGTGTACAAGAACTTCAATTAGACTCTTAAATAGAAATATGGCAGAATAGGAATGCTGGGCATGATCCATCCTCTTCAGTTAGCACAAACTGAATTGAGAGATGCTGGGTGAATGAGGCATAGGAAGTCTAACATAAGTTATTGTCTGGATGCTCTGCAGTATGCTTCACACAGTGTGTACACTGCCGAATGTCAATCAGTTGGAGGTAAGTGGAATCCTCTGCACTCTTCTCATAAAAGCAATATGCACAGGACAAGATGGCTTGTCCTTCTTTTCAAGAATATCAGCAGCTGCTGCTAAAATCTAGAGAAAATTAAACAGGGGGGGGATTGTTGGGAACTGCCTTTGATGTATTGTGTTCAGCTGAGACTGAAAAAATAAGTGAAGGGCTCTGTTGCAACTGGGGCCCTTTTACACTACAACAATGGTACACCATTGTTTCACTTTAACAGCCATGGTTCCATTTTATGGAATCCTGGGATTTGTAGTTTAGCTAGGGGGATTTAGACTTTTCATCAAGAGAACTCTAGTGTCACACTAGACTATGAAGCCCAGAATTCCATAGGATGCAATCATGGCAACTGAACTGAAATCATAGTGCTATAAAGGACCCTAGACAGTCAACTGAATACTCTTTGGGTTACATTGTTAGAATATACCAGTAAACAAAAATCTGGTCGTTTTAACCCTCATACAGTATTGATGATTTTTTTAAAGATTGAATAAAAAGAGATTGAATGAAATAAATTTGCGGTAGGTTTCAACTGATAGTTGAATGATAACAATGGCTTCTTAATCATTCCACAGCTTGTTCTCATGCCATATTGCAAATCATTGGACTTATTCACAGTTGGAGGCCGGGGTGATGATGTGACAACGAACAGTGCCTGGGAAACATTTCAAAGATACCGGTGTCTGGAGAACAGCAGAAGTGTTGTTAAAACACCTATGACTGATGTTTGCAAGAATATAATCTTTAGCATTTCTGCTCTATTACACGAGACAGCATTGGGTAAGGAGGCCTAACATCTAGAACACTGTCTCTGATTAGGAAATCGTGATATCTTCTCCAAAACAAACCATGGCTTAGTGTAATGTCCAAACAGACATATGGATGGGACATCTGAATGAATGAATACTGGCTACATAAGTAAAGGTATCAAAGTTGGAAGACATTTAAACCTAAGCACATTTATATCTGAATCAGTCAACCTGGAGATCTAACAGAGTTGGAATGCAACTTCATGCTGCAATAAGTCAGGCTTGCAGTGGGTCAATGCTGGTGGGCCAGGAGGAGGCCTCCAGAGGCAGAGACTAGTCTCTCTGGAGCCTGAAGGAGGGAGTGGTTCAGGGCACCCCAACACATATGTTCCAACAGGTATGACTGAGGTGAAGTCTCAGAGGAAGGATGTATTTGCTATCTGCTGCTTCTTATGCTCTACATCTGAGGCATGGGGCTGATGACAGTGAAGAGGAGAGATGTGCAGGACTTCCTGGCCCCAGGAGCACTTCTGTCTTGATAACAGCACATTATGAGTAGTATATTGGTGCAAGTGTGCAGCACCACCAATAGCATGGGGCTTTTAGCATTCACTCCAACAGCACCATTGATAATCTGGCCTTGATTTATATCTCTGCATAGTCCTAAAAACAGATTTTGAAATTACCATGTAATGTAATGTAATGATCTCAGGGCAATATATAGACAAGAAAACAATATTAGACATTTCAAAATAATTTAAACAGTAGTGGTCAAACAATATTTGACTCCTCCAAATCCAGGCATACTTGTCATTTTAATTCACCTCTGTCAAAGCTAAAGCCATCTGATGATGATGCTTATGCCTATCGTGTTCACAAGTAATTCTTTTATTAGTACAGTGGCAGCTCTCACAATACTATTGCTGTCTACTTTTCTGCATTTGGAACACATCCTCGACCTATGTCTTTCCCCTTTTTTAGCTTGCCAGTGTGATCCACAAGGCTCAGTAAGTTCTGTGTGTGATCCGAATGGAGGCCACTGCCAGTGTCGGCCAAATATTGTTGGAAGAAGATGTGACAGATGTGCTCCGGGCACTTTTGGATTTGGACCAAGTGGATGCAAACGTAGGTTTCTAAATCAGACTGGCAAATATTGCTGGTTCTTAATCTTACTGAGTAACTTATTTAAGGGAGAGTAAAGATATTTTGAGTTCTTGATTTCAGTATATTTTTAAGAATCCTTATGAGCTTAGTTGGAGGAAACAACTCAGTCCCTAAATGTTTATTTTTAAATAACTTCAAGCTGCTAGTGTAATAAATACATTAATATAAGCAATGTCTCCAGTTTTAGTTTTATTCAGGATGTGTCTCTGTGTGTTTTGTCTTATAAGTTTGTGAGTGTCATGTCCAAGCTTCTGTTAATCCCTTCTGCCATCCGGAGACTGGGCAGTGCCACTGTTTCCATGGGATATATGGCCGTCAGTGTGACAGATGCTTGCCTGGTTACTGGGGATTTCCAAGCTGCCAGCCCTGCCAGTGCAATGGCCACGCAGATGATTGTGACCCATACAGTGGACAATGTTTGAATTGCCGTGATTATACAACTGGCCACAACTGTGAGAGGTACTGCTTCTTTGGAAGTTAACTGGAATATTTGTTGAATCAAATATTACTGTTCAAGCAATACTTAACATTATTGTAGTCTAAAATGTAATGTGTCTCTTATATAAAATGGCAACATCAAGGTTTGCTTGTTGGAATTTGTATATTTTTTAATCTTTTCAAGCTGTGTATGCTTGAATCCGTAGATAAAGAATCTGTGAATACTAAGGGCTGACTGTAGTAAGGCGGGAAAGTGAACTGTGTGTAGAATTTGTACATGCACCATTTTGCTAACGTTTCTTTTTCCCTCTCATATTCCTCATTTGTATTAAATTGCACAATATAAGCACTTTTGAATGAATGTATTTATGTAATTGAATTGCAGTATTATTATAATAGAGCAATTTGGAAGAAAGAAGTGTGTAAGAGAAGGACAACAGGGGCTATGGTACATGGCAAAATATAAGATCCTGAATAATGCTGTCTGATTCTCCAGGATGCATTTACACAGAATTTGTCCATTGTGAACTATTGGGGGTAGAGTAGGGAGACTGGCTTTTGTTCCAGGATAATAATGCAATGAACTAAAGAAGGGAAGGAAAAGATTAAACACAAAGGGGTTAAAACTTGCAAAAGAGAGCCATTTTTTTGGTACATGGTTTATTGGCCTTTGTGTTAACATATACAGACTGTTCAAGGACTAGCATTTATTAGCACTAGATGTTACCAGCCCATATTAGGACTCCAGATTTCTCTGTTGGCTTGGTTGAGGGTCACATGCAGAACTGTGAAGGAATGTAGAGTTCTGGGCTTGTGCTAGCTGTATGTATACGGAGTTATTCTGCAATTGCTTAAAGATATGGTTAAGAAACAAGCCTAGTTTTGTGCTATCAAGTATTGTAATTAAATTTCCTTACATATATCTGATTCTTTTAAACTTTCCAGAAATCCATATTAGTTAGTGAGTTAAAGTGTGTTTATATGACAAGTGAAAAAGAAATTGGTTTGACTTGGCTCTGCTTCCATTAACATCAATGAAGAGCCAATGAAAATATCCCTAGAATAATGTTATTCAGCCTGTGCTGTGGAGAAAAGTGAAAAATCTCATCCCTCTGTACACTGCTTGCTGTTCCCATTTTGCCTGTGCAAATATGTGTTTTCCTCTTTTGGTATACTTAAAAGATGTTTGTGTATTGTAAAACTAGATGCCTTGGGGGCTATTATGGAGATCCTGCCCTGGGATCCGGAGATCACTGCCGCCCTTGTCCTTGTCCTGATGGACCAGAAAGTGGACGCCAGTTTGCCAGTGGTTGTTATCAGGACCGCACTACCCTCCAGGTGGCGTGCATTTGTGAGACTGGATATAAAGGTAAAGTAGCTTCTGAAAATAATGGCAATTAAAACCTTTAATTTGTGCCTACGTTTTCTATGAACATATATATTGGAATTATTAGAGTCCTGAACACTTTACTATATTTAAATGAATAGAATAGTGGTTTGGGACTGGTTATTATTTTTTGTTGTTGTGTGCCTTCAAGTCATTTCCAACTTATGGCTACTCTAAGGCAAACCTATCATGGGATTTTCTTGGCAAGATTGGTTCAGAGGAGGTTTGCCATTGCCTTCCCCTGAAGCTGAAGGTATGTGACTTGCCCAAGGTCATCCAGTAGGTTTCATGGCCGAGTGAGGAATCAAATCCTGGAGATGTGTGTATGTGCGCGCGTGCGTGTGTGCATGCACTTGTTGTTGTTGTTGTTGTTGTTGTTGTGTGCCTTCAAGTTTTGGCAGTTTGTTTTACTTAAACTCTAAGGCAAACCTGTCATGGGGTTTACCTGGCAAGTTTTGTTCAGAAGCTGTTTGTTCAGAACCTTCCTTTGAAGCTGAGAGAGTGTGACAGCCCTGAGATCATCCAGTAGGTTTCCAGGTCGAAGCAGGAATTCACTGTGATCTCCTGGAATCCTGGTCCCACATTCAAACTACTACATCACACTGGCTTGTTATTTTATTATTGTTGCTATAACCATCCAAGTATATGACACTTGATAGTGAATTTAGAGATAGGTCCTATCCTGAATGCTCATCTTCCTGCCTTTTTTTGCATCATTAATTAATGAGAATTATACTGTGCATCATTCATACATAACATGAATGAATATTAAACAAACTCTTTTAGAACATGGTCACATAGCCCAAAAAAACCACAAAAAACTATAATATAGTTCCTCCTCCCTTGTCTTGACATCAGGGGGAAGGATCTTGAAGTAAGATAATGATATGAGATAATGCAATAGCAATAACAAGAGTAAACAATACTTTATACTAGCCTTTTTCTCTGGAGGAACCTTTGGAAATAACTTTCAGATCTCAGGGAACCCCTGCATAAAAATTATTGGTCTCAGATAATACTTGCATAAAAATTATTATACAGCTCAATAAAATAAAAATATTTTTTTCATCAGCTGTGATCTGACACAAAACCTTTAAGTTCCAGGGAAGCCAAGCTTAGAAACTCTGCTTTATGCATTTAAGTGGAAACTTAAAAAAACAAAACAAAATAAACTTTTATAGTAAAAAACAAAAAGTGATACAGAACTAAGAAAAAAAACTTAAGTTGGTAAGTGTTAGGCACACTAAGATAATCAGTACAGTCTTTTTTTTTTAATCATTCAATTGATTTGGCACCAATTGGGTAGCGTTTTTGCTGATAATTACCAGCAAGTCACCTTTGCATTATGGTCACCCTTCCAAGTTACCCTGTTATTAGTAGACCTGCTCAGTTCCTGAAAACTCAGGGTCATGGCTTCTTGATTGAGTCTATCCACCATTTTTAATGTTGTCTTTCTCTTTTCCTATTGCAATTTTACCAAACATAGGAAGATAGCAACATTCTCGGTTTTGAAAGCTGTAATGAATTCTGTCATGAATTATTTTGAAATCAGCAATGGTGTGAATTTGTAGCTGCTTATTAAGGTCTTCTGTTTGTCTTAAAAAAATAGATTCTGGTGCTCACCCCTATTTTAGTTTAGTCAGCTGAAGAGATTTGTTCTTTCTCTGGTTTCTTGAACAGGGATCAGATGTGGTGAATGTGCATCTGGTTTCTTTGGAAACCCTGAAGACATTGGTGGGATTTGTCAGCCCTGCCAATGCAACAATAACATTGACTCAACTGATCCAGAGGCTTGTGACAAGAAGACAGGATTGTGCCTGAAGTGCTTGTATCACACAGAGGGGCAAAACTGCCAACTGTGTAAACATGGCTATTATGGACGGGCTCTTCAGCAGGACTGTAGAAGTAAGTAAAGTTGGTTACTGAAGTTATTATCCAGTGGCTCCCCATCTGCATATTGCCTGCTCCCTCACTAGGGCTTTCTTTGCAAACTTCCCTGATATTTTTCTAAGCTATAGGATAGGAATAGATAGATGTCATGCTTATGGAATCTACTCTGACTTTTTGTTCTGTTCTGTTCTAGCACAACCTAAAGGTCTGTCAGCTGGAGCCTGGTGCAAAGACATGCACTTAAAGTTAAAATAGTCAGAGCCCAAGAATTCTGAATACCAGAACTGTGCCAAACTCAGTTCTTCTGTACAAAAATCTACTCCCGGCTGTCCCCATTTCTCTTCATTTCAGCAGTGTGAGGGCTGAGTTTTTTGCTGCTATTGATAAACAATTTGAAGTTAGAACTCCTTCTCACATACTGACGTTAGCCAGTAGATCCCATCTGCCTACACTATTCCTACACTAGGGCTTTCTGTACAACAGCAAATTCTGGAAATTCACAGATTGGAAAGGTTACATTAAAGGTCAACAGATAATTCAAGCCTAGTTTGAGACCCTTGTAGACTGTGAGCCTTTCTGGTTTAACCTTATACCAAAATTTTAATTATGCTGGGATAATCTTGGACACACAAAGGAGATGTGTTTTGAAAAAGTGGAGTTTAAATGAAAAAGAACTTCTAATGTCTAATCCATACCTTTTGCACATCCTGAAAAGATGAGGCCTTTGTGATAGGGAAGGCTTTCCTGCTAGCAGTCATTTCCCTCTTAATAGCCTTGGCCACTTCCTGCTGCCCTTAGGCTTTGTGTGGGAGAGGGGTTGCCTTTTGTTTACAGACACATTCCTACTTTGGTAAAGAACAGAAGGAATGGGTTTCTGAAAATTCATGGTGGAAAGAAATGGAGAGTTTTGCATCCTGAATATTATTAAATTCACTGTGCCATAAGATTTCATGCATCTGACAGAGTGGTAATCCAAGTTGTTCAGTAAATATACCATGAAGATGGTATGAGAATTCTAAGTGTCAAGCAATGGTTTTCGTCAACAGAAAAAAAGTAGAAACATTTAAAACAGCCCTCTTAAACCAGTTGCTCCCCAAGAGTGTTAGCTGACTGAAGATGGTGAGTCCCATGCATCTGGAAGGCATCAGATCAGAGAAAGCTGATTTCAGAGTTGTTTTGCAATTTTCCTTCTGAGCTTTGGAATGTGATTTTTTAAAAAGTATTTAGCTGCACAAGACTATCACCTCCGCAAGACCTAGGGAGGATAACATCATTTCCTTATCTCCTTAATCCTTTCAAAAACCATCTTCCTAAAACAGATCAGTAGCATTCCTGTTTTAAACTTTAGGAATGTACAGTAAGAAATAGTTCCTTTCCCTGTTCTCCTAATGCATCTGTGACTGATATTACACTTGACTGCATTTTTCTCACAGTTCCTACCTCAGAGATCAAATTCATGGTATCTCTTTAGAGCCCCTAAAAAACTAAGATGAGTGAGCTTATCAGATGAACTAAGGTAATTTTGTACATTTTCTTACTTCACAGTGGGTTGTAATAATAAAACCCATCTTGAGCCTTTGGAATAGAATGTGGGAATGAATGTAGATCAGTCAGTGGTGGCTTGGAGCCCAGCCATTTCCTCAAATGCTGATGTTTTCCCCAGCACTAATACAGATCTATAGAAAATGTCTTAAAGATGATTACTTACACACTCATGTCTAAATTAGGAAACAGGCAGACATTTTCTAGCCCAGCAATCCTGCACCGTTTCCGGTTCTCCATGGGAGATTGTTGTGTTTTTTGAGCCTCTTTCACTAACAGCTTGAAGCTCATTTTGACAGTTTTCAAGCTGGGTGTTCGTGGATCACCACTGTGTATCTCTGTCAATGGACCTTCTCCCTCTTTCTACAGATCACCTGAAAATCTCCAAGTGGCTATAAGGAAATGAATGAACATTTTTCCTCTGGGGAATACTGGGGTTGATTTCTTCCAAAAAGAGTTCAGCAAATTAAGTCATACATTTTTCGATTTGCTAAATTATTTCTTTCACATGCATAACTACCACTCATCACTTTGGCTACTCTTCCATTCCAGAGTGTGTTTGCAATTACCTGGGAACTGTTCGTGGACAGTGCAATAGCTCTGAAGACTGTGAGTGTGAGAAAGAAACTGGTCAGTGCCAATGCCTACCTAATGTGATTGGTCAGAGCTGTGACCATTGTGCCCCAAACACATGGATGTTGGCTAGTGGGAATGGATGTGAACCGTGCGGTTGTGATGAGGATCGTTCCTTTGGCTCATCTTGTAATGAGGTAGGAAAGCATCTTCACTAAAGTTAATAAAAGTGTTCACTGTAACCTATGGCAATAAGTTTGATCAGTTGTATTAGTGTGCAGAAAGTATTCTTCAAATATCATTTTGCCCCATGACTCTTTACAAGGTTTGTTCTAGTTTGACAAGCTTACTTAGTCTTCATACACTGGCATTAAACAAAACTTTGCACAGTGTGAGTAGTGGAGTACTGTCATCCCACCATATTAATGGGGGTTAGGGGAACAAGAACCTGTAAATATGGAAAGTTTGCAAATAGCCCAAGCCCAGCCAGCTGTCCCAAGAATGAGAGGAAGGGACAGAGCAGTGCGCGCAGGGGGGCCACGCACCTTCTCCCCTGCCTGGGATAGCTGTAGCCAGCTGTCCCAAGCACAGGAAGAGGAAATCGCTGAGATCGCAAATTCGCAAATCCCAAGTCTACGAATGGAAAGGGACGACTGTATTTTCTGACCCCAGTAGGAATACCATGGCACATAGTTGCAATGGCCCAATAAAGTTTTGCACAAGGTTCATTTTGTAAAAACCATCCTAATTAGCCAATTTTGTTTTAATTGACAGTTTACTGGGCAATGCCAGTGCATGCCAGGATTTGGAGGACGCACGTGTAATGAATGCCAGGAGTTCTTTTGGGGTGATCCTGGTGTGGACTGCCAAGGTGAGCCCATTACTTTCATAACTCAATATGCATTGTTACCCTTCCAAAAGAGCAATTCCAAATGTCAAATCTTTATGTTTATGGTATTTGTAAGTTCTACTACTGTTGAGAGCTTAGATCACTATTGATAGATAGCTCAATCTGTCAGTATATTTTTGCCCCAGGCTGTGTAAAATGTCTCAGGTGCATGCAATGGGTTAAAGAGGAAATGTTGACTCAGAGGAAGCTGATGCAACTTGAGCATGGAGATGGTTCATAGCAGTCCCAAACTGCACTGTTACTGTGGAAGCTGATGAAACACTAGCAGGGAGTTGGATCAGAATCCTAGCTGTGTTTATGTATATAAGGATGAATGCTCCAGTACACAGTGCGGTGGTGTGGATGTTGGTTGATTGCAGAGCATTATGCTGATTTGTGTAAATATTGCTGTATCGTGCTTGTAAATATTTTGCTGCAACTAAGATTAAAAGCCTCTTCAGAAAAACCTCAGCAATTGTGAACTACTTCCAGACTCGGCAGTGTTGTGTGTCTTCCTGGCTGGCAGTCTTCTGTGTGTGGACACAGTTGTACCCGAGCGCTAACACAATCTGTGCTTGTGTGTGTAAAAAAAGACAAAGCAGCATTCATATTGTCTCCCTCCCTCCTGCTAAAAGGCATTGAATTAGATACAAGCAAGAGCAAAATCCTACAGTACATTCATTAGCTTCCTTCTCAATGTTGCAATATTTGTTACTATATGGTACAAAGATGTACCCTGATTTTGGCTGGCTTTTTTCCTATGCTATTTTAGTGATGCTAAATTTAATTCTAGGAAGAGCTTGGTTACATTGTAGATTTTTACAACTTAGTAAGAGAAATTATTTTATTAGTTTAGATACATTCTATTACTGTTTTGGATTTTTAGTACCTGTGTAATTGTTTTAACATTTTCTAAATCTTCCGAGATGTATGCATGTTTGGAAGTTCTCCCATGTCATAGATAAGGAAAATATTTCCATAGGCTTGGTCCTGAATCATTAGGTTGCTTGGAAGCCAGTCCAAGTGCTCCTGTTTAGTTTCTTTGCAAAGACAGTTTTGCTATGCCCTTTTGTTTTTATGAACATAGCTGCTAATGGAATGAAACTTCAGACACTGTCCAGAACAAATTGGTTTGTGTTTAAGTATTTAACCAGGCCATTTTGTGTTGTAGGTTAGGCTTATGTTATGTTTCCTGAGTTTGATGTGTGGGTAAGGAATGGAATGGGTTTTTGGTCTTATTTACATTTTTGCAACCAGTATTTATTTATATTAGGCCCATTTGTTAAATAAATGTTGCTATCTCTAGGAAGGTAAATAATACCTTTCTCAAATTTTCATTCTTGATGAGAAAGCATATCTCAACACTTTGAGGCCCCACATCAAAAATGTGATCTTCTGGCCACACATAATAATAATAATAATAATAATAATAATAATAATAATAATATATGTATATTCCACCTTTTCCCAGGGGAATCAAGGTGGATTACAACAGAAATATAACAATAAAACTTCATAAAAATACAATTCACACTAAAACAGTCCCACATCTCAACCCCTCCCCCCAAACATAAAACATAAGACAAAGAGCAGTTAAATAGAAATTAAACAGCAAATGGATTAAGATTAAATTAAATTAAAAATTCCAAATACAATTTTGCTAAAAATTTTGGGGAGATTTGAGGTGGGACATGTATCTTCTTCTGGGGGGGGGGGATGGGGCTTTCCTTCTGTAAAACCTTTGAATAGAAAGCTACACATAACACTGAATTTAGTTACAGAATACCAGAAGTGTGTAGACATATTTCTCCAACACTTGCTCCTTTGATAGGCAGCTACAGAAGAACAATGGTAGGCCTTTTGTGCGTAGTTAGCATTTCTGGGTGTCAGTTCTTGCCTTCTGATTACTGAATTTACAAAAAGCTGAAGAATCCTAAATAGTCATGGCATTTAAAAAAAAATAATTTGGTAAATCTAATAAGCAGCCTGAGCATTTATTTATTCAGCTACAAATGTTGCCAGTTAGGATGCAATTCCTGAAACTTTCAGAAGATCTCAACTTTCAAAAATAAAATAGAAAACATAAAATGCACCTTCCTTCCCTGGATTGATTTTGGGCAGGAGAGGTCATAATAATTCCTTGAATATGAATTGGAAAAAGTACAGTCGGCCCTTCTTATACACTGATTTTTTTATACATGGATTCAAGCATCCACGGTTTGAAAATGTTCCAAAAAAGTATACATTTCAAATAACAAACCTTGATTTTCCATTTTTTATAAGGGACACCATTTTGTTATGTCATTATATTTAATGGGACTTGAGCATCCACGGATTTTGTTATCCACGGGGGATCTTGGAAAGAAACCCCAGCTTATAACAAGGATCCACTATATATAAAACTGGACTTTATGCACAATTTGGTTCTAGCTATCAAGCTTTTATATATATATATATATATATATATATATACACACAGTGGGCTCTTGATATCCATGGACTTGCCATCCGAGGATTTAAACAATTAAACATTGCGGACAGCAAGCCCCATTTAATTCAGTGGGTACGTGTCTTGCCCACCATTAAGCACAAGGGGACTTGGCGTCCCACTTTTTTTATCCATGGGGGGGATTTGGAACAGATCTCTGGCAGATATGAAGGGAGGACTGTAGGTGTTTTTAAAAATAAGTGGCATTTATGAAGGGAAAACAGTGCTAATTATTAAGTATTTAAAATTCTTCTTGTGGCTTCATGCTCAGTGACACTGAAACTTGTTCCACTCTCTGATAAATTATGTGAAATCCTAAAATTAGTTATTGTATTGACAATTTTTTAAATATTCAAATCAAATAAATATCCAAATATAATAATAATAATAATAATAATAATAATAATAATATCTAAGACATAGGTTTAAAAAATTGGCATTAAACAATGAAGGGGGGAAATATGATTGCTGTATCATTATTATTATTATTAACCTTTATTTATAAAGCACTGTAAATTTACACAGCGCTGTACATACAATCTTTTTAATTGGACGGTTCCTTGCCCTCAGGCTTACAATCTAAAAAGACACGACACAGAAGGAGAAGGGAAAGGTGGTGGGCAAGGGGCCTCTCTAGTAGGATAATACGTATAAAATACATAGCAATACAGGAAATGATTCAATAAAACAGACAACAAAAGAACATCAAATAGCAAGTGACAATTATGCAATGCCTGGTCAGAATAATATCAGGTCAGAATTCTTCATCTTGAAGAATGACTTTCCTTTCTAATTCAAGCTGAATCCTCCAGATTCCTTTCTGCTTCCTGGAGGAAGAATCTGTGTGAAGCGACAGTAATTTTGGTGCTTCAAGGATGCAGCATTACAGCTGAGCATGCTGCCAAAATCATCTAGAGTACTGTTTTTAGTTAAAGTACCAGTAAATGCAAATATGCTTATTTTAACTCGGGAAGATTGGCTGTTACTGGCTGTGTATTTACTGTTGAACTCAGAAACCCCGAGGTCAGGAAGAGGAGAGGGAAAGAATTTGTGTCTGTTGTTTTCCAGTATTAATACTTACTAAAGTTAGAACTACAGTAAGATAGTAGAACTTCCAGAAAGTTTAAAAATTTCTATTAGTGCAGATTTCTTTCTACAAAATAATATGTTTGTTCCAGAAACAAATATAAAAGGCTAAAACTTTCAGTGATCTGCAACTTCCTTCATTGAAGTTGACATGAGGACTTAACAGATAATGTTTCTCATCTTCAAAATGCATGCTTAGTGGATGGGGAGCAAGTCTTGTGGTCTCATTCTTCCCATCATCCCAACTGCAGATTCAGAGAAAAGTGGTTACTTTATGTTTCCAAGCCTGATTTAGAGGGAAGACAAAGATCATAAGCCTAAATCCAAAATTAGGCTTGACTGTTCTTCTACCAACCCCTCCCCACTGTGCAGCTCTTGGTGCTGCAAAAAACAGGGACACCCCAAACACTTGGGGTGCATGCAGAGTTAAGTTAGGAGAAAAGATTATTCCACTGAAAAAAGTGGTGTCATTAGTAGTTTTCCCCTGTTGGATTTAGGCCATAGTTTGCTAATTCAGATGTAATAGCAAACTCTGGTTTGCCTACATT
The DNA here is from genome assembly GCA_023333645.1 of Sceloporus occidentalis. Lineage (NCBI taxonomy): Eukaryota > Metazoa > Chordata > Lepidosauria > Squamata > Phrynosomatidae > Sceloporus > Sceloporus occidentalis. The sequence goes on from JALMGF010000005.1 coordinate 81,513,231, forward strand.
AGGGTGTATATAACTGATGCAAAGAGGGAGGTATTTAAACACAAGGGTCCTTTCTTACACTCCAAACTGTAGCTATTTGAGGGCTGGAAAGGTTTTCCTTTTATACAGACTGAATGAGATTCCAAAGAATTATGTACTTTGTGGTGTGGGCCCTTCATATAGATATAAATGTGTAATTTTACAGAGAAATTCATGGCTAAGTTACATGAAATCAATACATTCATTTGGTATTTGCAGAGTACAAATTTGTTAATAGTACTTTCCAATTGTCAGTTCCAGATGGTGTTAATTTTTAACTGTTCCTTATTGCTGTTTTGAAACTGGTAGCACTAGTTCAGAGTCATGTCCAAGCTGACAGAATCTATGTGCAAAGTACCCCTGTGGCCTGGGGCATGTCTAGCCACTAAAAACAAAAAACATTTTAAGAGACCAAATTTCACAACCTCCATGGGTAGGTTTCTGTTGAAAATTGACATTATAGCTGTCTATTGGTGATGTCTTTGAGTTACTTGCATTTAACTTTCAAGAGAGTGTTATATTCCACGGCCTTGTATAATAACACCCCAAATCCACAAAATAGTGATACCTTCATTGGCCAACCAAAATGCACAAAATATATGATACAGGCTCAAACAGGAGAAATAAGAAACAGGTTTGTTTAAATATTTAACATACAGGTCCTTGCCATTATTTATATTAGAAAAAGATTACTGACCTGTTCAGTCTGTAGGGGCACTAAACTTTATAATAATTATAAAGAAATTACATATTAAAATGATTAAAGGAGCAATAGTAGCCACAGAATAGGATAAAATATTTGATTAAAATGGTTTTCCCTGTGATATATTTCCTTTTCCCATATAAATTATAGCAATGATCAGCTTGGGATGCAATATAAAGTCAGCCATTTAAAAACCTTTGCTGCTTTCTTTACTGGCAAGAGACTGTTTCTGACCTTTAAAACATGCAGGGTTTTCCCCCCACTACCACCTTCTATCTAAATAATTCTTCTGCCAGCACAAGAAAGGTGATAGTGAAATATTTGTTATTCACTCCTACTGCTTTTTTTAATGTACCCTCAACAAAATTAAAACACACTGCTGGTGGGTGTATCTGAGGTAAGACACCAGATCTAAACAACCTGCAATTAGGTTCTTTTAAAAATAAAATAAAATAAATGGCATTATGATTGATTCTTCTGTTTCGCCTACTACTAAGTTGCTAGCACTGTTAACAGAAACTCACCTCTTGCCTCAAACAATGGTAGATAAGAATACCTGCATACATTCATTGCAAACTCACTTTTATAACATCCAAAGTATAATTTCTTTGTATATCTTTGTGTATGAACCATTTTACTTTATTAATAGGCAGTCAGGCAGTGCTGATACCAGATTAAGTCCCTGGTTTTAATCCTAAAATCAGTTGGCACTGCACAGTTGATGTAACTGCCTTCTTAGAATCATGATTTTTGTAATCCACCTTTATGGAAAATCAACAGGAATGCATTTCTTAGAGAAGATACCTGTATTTTTCTAGGCCACTTGCACTAAGATCTGTGTGTAGTTTCTGCCTCAAAAAATTAAAGCCCAATGCAAAACTGTAAACACAAGTTCATGATCATGTGCATATGGTTTAAGCAAATCTGGAAGGGTTTGCATAACATATTCTGTTGTTTCTAATAAGGAGAGTAAAAATATATATCTCTGCCAGAAATCCTGCATGCACATCAGGGTGTTCCTTTTCTAGGCTGCCTGGAGCTAAGAACAGGAAGGTATTTGCGATAAGCTGCAACATTTTGTTGGTGGACTAACTTGTGGTTAAAATAAAGTATTAGGGGAAGACTGCAATTTCAGAGAAAGAAGAGATAACAAAAATGCTCACAGCCCTTTCCTGATTTCCAAGCCATGATTCACTCACAGATCTTGAAAGTTAAGTCTGCATCGAACCAAGAGCTGGGATGTACAAAGTCAAACATGTGCTCTGGACCTAAATTCATTTTTCCCTCACTGTATTTTTAATATAGCACTTAATCCTGACTAATATTTAGAGTTTACCTTTCAACAGTTCTGTTCTTAAATATGACTTAATTTGGATCCAGACCACAGTTTTAAACATTATTCTCCATGCCCCACCTTCATAAGTTACTAAGTATACAACTCTCAGCAGGTATATGTACTCTTGTCATCTTTGGGAAGAGATTGTTATGTTTTTAAAAATCATGTTTTTGCATAACTTTGATAATATACAAAAAAAATGCATGGTCAATGTGGCTATTGCAAAAAACAAGGGACATTAGGCACTACTGCAGCAAAATAAAAGGACTTTAATCTACACGGAGTGTAAGAAAGTCATTGTATTCTTTGGAACTCTTAGTGGTTTGGAAGTTCCTTAAAACAAGAGCCATTTGGCAATCTTATCTGCTGCATGTTTTAAAACGTCATTGTGAAATATATGATGAAATTTGGCTTCTTTAAGCTTGTTTGTAAGATTGTCAGCTTCAGGGATGGCAGTATTATACAGAGATTTTATTCTGAAGACATTTGTACATTCCTGTGTTCCACATGTGCTTTGCACTAATCTCTTATTAGATCCAGCACCAGTTAATGTTTCTCAGTGTTGAGCAACACTAGGAAGTTAAGATAGAACCTTTCCAAATATGTGTTGTCCTGGTTTTGACCATCTGTAAGAAAACAATCTGGCAATGAGCATGGGATAGCTTCTTGGGAATGATTCAAATTCAAAAATAAAAGCACAGAATAATTTATGTTACAGCACGACCATAGTATGTGGAAATTAGGGGAGTGAACAGGTCCAATCTCCATAGTCATTATTGATTCCATTCCTTGTGCCCATTTCCCCCACTGTCCAAAACAGCCAGCATTCTGGGACCACTGAACACTTCCAGTTGTCAGTGGGCAGCTTGGTTTTCTCATTCTTTCAAAATGCCCTCTTATCCCATTAAAGACATTTTCTATTTTGGAGACTTTCAGGTAACTTCTTCCTTCCTTGTCCCTTTAGGCATCAACAGTGATTTTGATTATATAAGCTTTAGCACTTACCATCTGAAAACTAGAAGAAGGATTGCACTCAATTCATTGCTAGCTAGGATATGGACCATGTGTTTGAATTGTCTGTACACAGACCTATTCTACAGATCAGTTGGCGTTCATATAACATGGAGTTCATAAATTATTTTACATTATTTTAATTTATGTGTAGTTTTTTAAAAAATAAAAGCATGGTGAATTTTATCTGCTGCAATAAATTACGTAATATTAAGCTTTCTGTAGCCAAATTTCACAAGATTCTATTTTTATTTATCTGATTGTTATTATGCTTATTTCTAAAAACTGTATGGTTTTGAAGTTATTTTTGTAGTTATATAAATCTATGGCCTGTTACAGACAGACCAAAATAAAGCTGCTTCGAGTCACTTTGGAGGTATGGTATTTCAATGATGCATGAGTCCTAGGAGTCAAAAAGCTGCACTAAAGCCACGCTCCAGTCCTAAGGACTGGAGTACAGCTTTGGTGTGGATTTAGGACTCTTAGGACTCATGCATCATTGAAATACCATACCTTCAAAGTGACTCGAAGCAGCTTTATTTTGGCCTGTCTGTAACAGGCCTATGTTTCCCGTGAGTTTGCAGATAATCTCCTTGCTGTTTCTCAGTGACCATGTTTTGACTAGAGTCCAGTTGGCCATCACAACCTAAATTCATTATTAAAAGGGATTATAATTTAACCATAATGCTTAAAACCTTTTAAAATAATTAACTCATTATTAGAAATATTTTGGCATTGCAGTCTTGTATATTTAGTTATCAGAAGAGCTACAGTTTAATATTTGTAAAAGTATTTGTATTATGCCAATACAGAATTAGAATCAAGAGATTCACATGATAGTTCATAAAAATGTCATGACCTGAAGCACAACCTGAAACTTCATCTCCTACTGGAGATCACAAAGAGTGATGTCTCCAATTCTAGATTATCCCTGTTATTACTGGAATTTGGACTTCTCGTATGCTATAAATCAATGATAGCACAGTTATGTGCTGTGCTGATTCTGCTGTCTCCGGTTTGGCCTCTGAATCATAGGTATCTGGGGGGAAATCTTAATGCCTTCAAAAAAAGAACAGAAATGCCCATTAATTTCAGTGGGATCAGGATTGTATGTTCACATCTGCTGAGATGTATTGAATGTGTAACATGATACATCCTGAGATCTTCAAGAGAAGGCACCAGGCTTCTGTTTTTGTCACACCCTGGTAAGGAATGTGAATAATTAGCCATTATCTTGAGTGTCTTTTCTCCAGAAAGTAATAGTTAGTGTAGAGAGGGGAGGGTTAAGTGACTCCTTTCCCCCCTCAGCCTTCAAAGAGGAATGAATTGCCTAAGGAGGTTTACGTTCCACAGCAAGCAATTCACTGTGGGAATGTTAAAAGTTGCTTTGATGGAAATAAAACCCCTTGTGTTGGTGTAATTCTGAGAACAAAAAGACCATTTTGTTAAATTGCACCAACATAAGTTGAACAGCAGGACAGCATTCCCTGTTGGGGTTGGAGTATTCTTCTATGTATGAATTCTCTACAAGAAAGCTGGTCTTGTTTATGGTGACTTACTACTTTAAATTGCCTTTTAGAAATATGGCTAAAAATGTGTACTGTATATTTAAATAGACACACATACAAAACTATTAAAGCCGGATTTTTGCCATCCTCTCTGTATTTTCTTTCCATTCTCACTATGTCTGTATCTGTAAGAAGGTTCAGTATTGATGGAAGAACTTGCAACAACAATAGATTGTAACCCCAAAGAAAGAAAGGATGGAAGATATAAAATCAACTAATAAATTGCAAGGATCCTGATTGATGTATAGATCATTTGTATGTGTTAAATTGATGAGTTCCTTGAAAGGTGTGGCATTGCTTTAATCTGCTGAGTGTCAAAAGTTCTGTCATCTTGAGTGCTGACAGAATAATGCTTTTCAACTGGCTATTTATTTTTACCCTGACAGGCCTTTTATCCTTTAGCCTTGCAGCCCTTCTAACCATCCAAAAGCCTGTTCCAGAGGCTTTCCCAAACATCTAGATCAAATTTAGAGGGTATGTGAGATGGTAGCAAAGTGTGGCCCCCCAAACAATCCAGGAAACCTTTATTTCCTGCCTTTCTCCCACACAGGGTGGGGGGACTGCTTACAACATCTCTTAAAGCAATGTTAAGATCTTTAGAATTGTTTACTCTTTATGCATTTATTAAAGAAATATATATTTATTAAATAAATATCTCAACCTCCATCCAAGAAATTCTGTGGGGTTAATTCCAAACTTTTAGGGGGGAAATGTTTGCAGCATCCTTCTGAGATAAGAAAGGCAGAAAGACAGTGAATAGCCTCACCTTGCCTACTAGATAGCATGGTTGCATAGGTATTGGGATGCAGGTATCCACCAGTCTACCTCTTTGTTGTTGGTACTACACCTTGATGCATATGTGTAGCTTTGTGCATTCACCCACCAAACATATACATTTGATGAGATGAAGGTAATAGGAGGTAGAATAAATGTAGAGACAGGAATCAAAGTTATATTGGAAAACTGAGTGGTAATTTATCAAGAGGAGTGTCATTAGTAATTCTTGGCCATTTAAAAAAAACAGTTGCCTGTTTTGGTAATGGGGTGCTTCTTTATTTCTGTGTCTTTTGCAGCTTGCGACTGTGATCAGCGTGGCATTCAAACTTCGCAGTGCAATCGCACAACTGGCCAGTGCATCTGTAAGGAGGGTGTGGAAGGGGTCCGATGTGATAAGTGCACCCGAGGTTATTCTGGCACCTTCCCCAACTGTGTTCCTTGCCATCAGTGTTTTGCTCTCTGGGATATCATCATTAGTGAGCTCACTAACCGGACACAGAGATTCCTGGAAAGAGCACAAGCCCTGAAAATCACAGGGGTCAGTGGGCCTTACCAGAAGACTCTCAACTCTGTGGAGGAAAACCTGAATGAGATTAAAAGTATCATTGCTCAGAATCCTGCTGCCGAGCCCCTTAAGAACATTGGAAATCTCTTTGAGGAAGCCAAGTAAGTATGGCATAGACAGTGTATGTAAATAATGCTCCTTCCCATTTGCTCAACCATAGGGAAATGGAGATCTCATAGTACAGCGATTTCAGTGGGAACTATAGCAAAAAGAAAAGAAGGAAGTTGGAATGGTGCCGTACAGATGGAAAATATGAAGGAAGCTGTGAAGCTGCCTAGCAATTAGCAAGGAGACACATTTGTTGATTTCTTACATGTTCTCCTGGGATGTAAGACGACATATATGTTTATGCAGGATGAGAAATTAGGTGCTTGAAATATTTAGCCTTTAGCATATCAGTCTTTCCCGTTACTCCATTCAGACTAAAGAAGGCAAAATAACAAAACTGATTTGATCTGTTGATACCACCAGTTATTTATGTTTCTGCAATTGCAACTGAGCAGTCATTTGAGAGAGAAATTACGTAACTGCTGTTGATGGATGACTGTACAAGTTTTCTATACAACTCAACAACTTCTGTACTTTTCCAGCTGAGGCTAGTCCCGTATAAAGAAAATAATGACCTGTGGGGTTTGCACAAACCGTTACTAGATATTAGCCTCTCCCTTCTGTTTTCTGTCTCCTGGGCCTTATTCATACACTTATCAGCTCTTATAATTTGTGAAAGGGTACAGGGCTGCTTACTGAGAGGTGCCAGCTGTATGAACTGACACTTTTGGGTAAGTGTCACATTTGATATGTGACTGCAAACTGAAGTATTAGCTTCCATAATTCTGCAGTTCTGCAAAGTTAGCATCTGTATGTTTACTCTGCTCATGAAGATGCCAGTTCATATAATTAGCTGACTTTCTTGCATGTTCCTGGAAACTGTTTGCTTATGAACCCCCAAGCCTTGTTCTCAAGAGATTAACAAGGCAATGACTAGTTATTTTAAATGGTGTGTTTTAATTTCTTTTTAAATAAGTAAATAATTAGTGTTTGATTTAAATCCTGTCTAATATTACACTAAAGATACCTGATCTGGTCTGATCTTGGAAGGTAAGCAGGGTTGCCCCAGTTAGTCCTTGGATGGGAGATCCCCAACAAATATCAGATGCCAGCCACAATTGCTGGCAAAATGTCAGGAAGAAACTCTGCTAGAACATGGCCACATAGCCCAAAAAACCCACAAAAAACTATGGATGCCAGCCATGAAAGCCTTCGACTTTACAAATATCAGACCCTCCCCCAACAAATTTTATCGGAGAGAATAAGTGTGGAACTTTCCACTAGGTTTGCAGAGAACCATTAAGGAACCTTCCATTAGGTTTACAGAGAAAGGAACTATCAAAACACCGCTGAGAATTATTTGCTTAAGAAAATCTTATGAAATTCATGGGGCTGCTGTAAGTCGAAAGATTTGAAGGGACACACAGACACATTATTTTATAATTATGATGCATCTACAGTGATGATATTTAACGTTAAAAGTGAAAACACTGTAATATTCTTATATCCTAGCATGGTGGCTTGCTCAGTGGGGGAGCCCTTTCTGCTGTCACAGAACACCAGTGCAGAATGTCCTATGAAAACAAGTTCTCATGGGCAAGCCCCTTTGGTTCCCTATGGTGGCCCCAACTGACCTGAACATAGCCCTGCATCATACCACAGATGGAGATTAGTCATGGTTGGTTTAGAAATTTTACTTTGCTGGACTACATGTCCAACATCAATAGAAGTATAGTCTCTAGATCAAGGGAAGTAATACTGCCATTCTAATCTGTTTTGGTCAGGCCGCACCTGGAATATTGTGTCCAGTTCTGGGCACACAATTGAGAAACTGGAGCATGCCCAAAGGAGGGTAACTAAAATGGTGAAGGGTCTGGAAACCATGTCCTATGAGGAACAACTTAGGGAGCTGGGGATGTTTAGCCTGGAAAAGAGAAGATTAAGAGGTTATATGATAGCCCTGTTTAAATATTTGAAGGGATGTCATACTGAGGAGGGAGCAAGCTTGTCTTCTGCTGCTCCAGAGAACAAGACCCAGAACAATTGATGCAAGCTACAGGAAAAGAGATTCCACCTCAATATTAGAGGAACTTCCTGAGAGTAAGGGCTGTTCGACAGTGGAACATGCTTCCTTGGAGTGTGGTGGAGTCTCCCTTCGGAGGTCTTTAAACTTCTGAATGGCCATCTGTCGGGTATGCTTTGATTGAGAGTTCCTGCATGGCAAGGGATTGGATTGGATGGCCCTTGTCTCTTCCAACTCTGTCATTCTGTGCTTCTAACATTCCAAAGCTCTGGGCAAGCTGCTTTTCACCATTTGAGATATTTTCATTAAAGAACCTTCCATTAGGTTTACAAGCAAATCCAATATTTCTGGAGCACTGCAATTGGATATTTCTAATGTCAGAATGAAATAGTGTTGAAAGGTATCTAGATATATATTATACCCACCTTAATTCATAATTTGTTTGTTCTGAAGAATAGTGATGCTTTCTCTGGATTTCAAAAGAGGGAAAAAATGCAGCCTGAAAAAAAAGTTTCAACATCTAGGGCTTGGCATTCTACTACAGACTTGCCTAATTGTTGTTTCAAAGGACTTGCCATGCCTTTGAATTTGGCACTCTTATCCTCTAATTGCTTCCAAGCAACTCATGCATAAATTAGCCAAGTGGAATAACTATTTTCAGATGCTATCCGTGTGGATCATCTATGCCACCCCTATTAGAGAGCCAACCTGGTGTAGTGGTTTGAGCCTTGGAATACAACTCTGGAGACAGGGTTTGAATCCCCATTCAGTCATTCAACTCCACTGGGTGGCCTTGGGCAAAGCACACTGTCTCAGCCACAGAAAAGGGTAAAGGCAAAGCCCCTCTGAACAAAATGTGTCAAGAAAACCCAATGATAGGTTTGCCTTTGGGTTGCCTTGAGTCAGAAATGACTTGAAGCACACAGTTACAATTCCATTTGAGGTTTGTTTGCACTATCATAGATCATACTTTAAGTAATCTTTTTAAACTTTCAAACTATCTCTATCCAGCATCAAAGCACTCTTAGATACATTCCCAGGAAAATATGCAAAGGTGCCATGGAACACAAACTGGCCTACTTGGGAGTAAGCCCCATGGAACTCAATGGAGCTTACTCCTGAGTAGACATAGGCTTGCATTATTAAAGCTATAAAAGAAAAAGGAATCTGCATTCTTGTGAAGTCATTCAACTTGGAATGTGTCTGTTCCATAGAAAATTATCACATGCCTCTTTCCCTGCATGTTTTGCAGAGCCTTGAAAAGAATCAATTGTGTAACTTCACCCCACTCAGAACTAGTCTGAAAAAAAAGTAATTGTAATAACACATTGAGATATGAAACTATGTATGGATTCTAAGAGTCAGTCCTCTGACCTATGTGGCTGACAAAGTTCAAATGCATTACAGCAGGCTTTTGGAATCCAGATTGAGATAAATCTCACACAAAACAAGCATTTGAGCCTTTTGCTGCCTTGAGTCTAGATAGCATTAGTATATCTCTACTAAACAAGTATAGTGGGCCCTCCACATTCGCTGGGGGTAGGGGTAGAGAAACCTAATGAAAGTGGGGGGGGGGGGGACTGGAAATAACTGTTTTGTTTTGTTATTTATCTGAGAGAACCCCTTTCTAGGAATCTCTGCATCCTCCAGCACATCTCTGTGTTCAGATGTCAACATCTGCCAGACGCTGGCCGTAGAATAGTGCCGGAGGATCTACGTATGTCTAGAGAAGTGTTTTCTCAAAGAATCTGTAGGTCCTCAAGCGTGACTGTATGGTCAACTTCCAGCAGAGTCATGCTGGTGGACCTAGACATTTTTAGAGGGCACATATAAATCAAATCTGTGAATAATCAGATTGACAAAAGTGAAAGCTGCAAATATGGAGGGCCAACTGTATTTAAAGTAGGGAAATTGTAACAAAATAGTATATCACATTGTTGGGAAGGGGAGCAATTAACCTTGCATTTGGATTATTTTTTTTCTTTTTCATTCAAGGCCAGTTAGCGTTTTGTTCAGTTCAATAAACTAAGGTTCTGTTTGCTTCACAGGAAACTAACAGCAGATGTTACTGAAAAGATAGCAGAAGTTGAAGAAAAATTGTCCAAGGTGTCAACAGAAAGCAATAACACGGACATTCAACTGAGTGCCCTCGAGGCAGATGCAAAGAGCCTAGACAGTGTCCTGAAAGAACTAGTGGAACAACTGGAGTTCATAAAAATTTCTGATGTTCGGGGTCAGTTTTTATATCTGGGATTCACTGTTGTTTTTTTAATTTAATTTTATTTTTGCTTTCATATATGTTTTGGTTTCGCTAAGAAAACAAAAGGAGAGGAAATTCTAAACAAATACACATAGTGTATGTTTAAATTAATAATACCCTCTCCCTATCCTCTCCAGTTTTACATGGATAGTTTCAATTAATCCTGTCCTGCCAGTTTTTCACTTTCATTTAAAATGTCCCAGTTCAGTCTCTCCTCCTTCCACTTTCCTTCTTTGTCCTAAGTTTACTTTAATTGCTGCAAAAGTGCAAAGTGGTTTGTTTCAAAGTACAAAAGTGATTTGCACTCAATTAACTCAGCAGCAGGGAGCAGAGAGGAAGCTTGCCTTTCCTAGTAGGCAAAAACAAGTATAGTGGGCCCTCCACTAGTCAGGCAAAAACAAAAAAAACCTGCTGCAGCTTTTGTAACTTGGGTGTTCTTCCTTATTAATAACCTTTGCCATCTTGTCCACCTGCTGATGTTGCTTGGTCACACCTGTCCCAGTTTTCATCTGTGAAATGTTGGGAAAGCATGTTAGAGTACAATCCAACCCAAGTCTGCCATGTTTAAGGCCGATTGATTTCAGTGGAACAAATGCTTATTTGTTACAGGGAAATGAATGGCATTTAAAGAAGCATAACTATAGTTGCATCGTGCCTTCAGTTTTCTGGACCCTAGAATCTAGGGCAACCTACATCCTTTTAGATCTTATTGAATACAACTCCCATCAGGCCTCAGCAAACATTGATCATTTATTCAATATCATGGTTACTGTAGTGCAAAACCACAGACAATTTGGTAATAATCTTGATATAATGTTGGATAATGCACCCACGCCATGCGTGGACACATTTTACGCAGCTTTCAGCTTATGCAGAAGCCGCACAGGGAGTACAATAATGGTGCATGCATCCATGACACATACGCACCGCACCGTCACATGCCCCATTATTTCCTATGGGGCTCGAGCATAGGCAGTCATATTAATACAATGGGTCACTTATTCACATTTTCACATTGTGCCAGTCTTTTCATGCTTACTAAACATTTGTCATTCTGGGCATGGCTTTTACCCTTCTTAGCTCCATGTACTGTTGAAAACATACCTACTATATCTACCATATTTCCTGTGAGAAATACAGGTACAAAGGCCACAATGTGAATGTTTGCACAGTACATCCAGGACTATGATGTGGTACCCTCTTTAAAAAGTTGTAATTGTACTTGATAGGGAGGGTGGAACATGGAATTTATTGATCCTGCCTGGTTCCCCATTTGAAACAGATGATAGGCATGCACACAGCACTGGCTGCTGGAGTAAAGAAAAGACCCACATTCATGGCAGTTCTGTACACATGATCCTTCATCACGTAGGAATATGCTCCTTGCGTGCATGTATAGGCCAACTGACAACAAATCAGTAATCATTCAGAGTAATTTAATTCCACTTGCATATGTAAAGCTGTCTTATATTGTATGACAGGTGATTGATTACCTCATCCAGTACTGTCTATCTGCTTGGCAATGGCTTTCTTGTATCCCAGCCAAGGGCTTCTCCTAGCATTGCTACCTGTGATTTTTTGAATTGGAAATGTGAGGGATGGAATCCTGTCCTCCTCAAAACAAACCATGTGCTCTGTTGAGCTATGGCCCAAAAGCTGAACTTCACCTAACACACTTTAGGTTTACACACCCTGCTAACATCTGCACAAAGTTTCTATAAGGTAAATGTGAATGGTAAGGACACACCATATGTGATTTGTGGATCAGATTTAGTATACAGAATAACCACGGTCAAGAATGCTATACTAATATTTTCTATATAGTTTTGTGGAAGAGCAAACTGTCATGGCTGGTTTTCCTGTCCATTCATATAGTCTGCAGTGTTCACTGATGCTGTCTGTCTGGAGGTGAGCTGTGAATACTCAACAATTCTCTCCCCCCACCTGCCCCCAGGTGCTTTGGATAGCATCACCAAATATTTCCAAAAGTCCTTGGATGCAGAAAAACAAGCCAATGCCTCAGCCCTTCTTCCCGGCAGTGTTGTAGAGCAATCGGCTGAAATGCGACTAGAAATTGAAAGCTTGATCAATGAAACAGAGGCAACCTTCAAGGCTAAGCAAGAAGAGCAGTCCCGGCTCTTGGATGAACTTGCAGGCAAACTCCAGAGTCTAGATCTTGCGGATGTGGCTGAGAAGGTAGATAGCAGATTTTCCAATGACTGTTGAATAAAAAAAATGAAAAGTGGTGCTGCAATAGCAGGGTGTGGAAAACAGGAATGTAGTGAGAAATGCTGTATTTACATGGAGCGGTGGAATAACATATACCTCTTCCTGGGAAACATGATTAGGAAAGTGCTGTTTTGTTCACATGCTGCTTATGGGCCTCCAGGACAACCCTATCATGGAGTTTCTGAGGCTTGTGACTTACCCAAGGTCACTCGGTGGGTCTCCTTGGCTGAGTGGGGATTTGAACCCTGATTTCTAGAGTAATAGGCCAATGATCAAACCACAATTCCAAGAGATAATGCCCTGCCCCAAAATATGTTACTGTGGATCTATTTGAGGAAAAATATGGCTTGCCATAGCTTTATCGTTTGAGGAAACATACACTGTATTCCATCTCTGAATTGAAGGCTTTGCTATTTAAAAAAAAATAATGGAAGTGTAATTTTGCATTGGGGAGAAAGCCTTATTTATTTATTTATTTATTTATTTAAAAAAAAAAAGAAAGAGAATGCAGTGTTCAGCGTCAGGCTGTTTTCCAATTTTGCTTCAGCTCTCTGGCTGCCATGATGAATAGACAGCTGACTGAACAATGGTTGTGTGAAAGACCCCCAAGGGGCTACCACACAACACAGTTAGACACCCATGTTACAAACTCATTTCCCTAGTCCCAGTTTCCTGTGAACTAAACATGTCTCACAAACCTTTGCTTTCTGAGGGGGAGCTCTGAAAAGTTTCCAAGTTGCAATTACTAGCAGCCTGAGTTCATGATGATAGAGCTCTGTGCTGAAGACCGTATTTTAAAGAGCTGTCCTTTGATCATGTTTTGAGAGAGCGATAACCTCTGACCCTTTCTTTTGCCTAATCCTGTCTGGTGCAGACATGTGGAACTGCCCCTGGGGCTTCCTGTGATGATTCAAAATGTGGTGGCCTAAACTGTCGAACTGAAGATGGGAAAATGAAATGCGGAGGGCCAGACTGTGATGGATTGGTTACGGTGGCCCACAATACCTGGCAAAAAGCTATGGATTTCGACAGGGACATCCTCAGTGCTTTGGCTGAGGTTGAGCAGCTTTCGAAAATGGTAACAATTAGGGCTCAAACGTTAATGAAAACAAGTTAATCACTGGATTATGCATGCCTACACAAAATGTTTTATCCTATATAATTGCTTCTTTCCAGTTGCATGATCCTGCTAAGTTCCCTCATAAAAAGACCTGGCTTACACAGATTATTCCCTTGCATGAGCTTCACAATAGTACCCTGACTTGTTTAAAAGATTGTTGAAGTCATTGTAGATGCCTACATCATTTTAAGCATGTGTTCTGGCTTTTCTGAGTGTCTCTTTCTCAAAACTCCAACTAATTTGGGGTTTGTTTTCCTGGGTAGGATGGTTTCTTTAGCATTTCAAATTGGATCTGTTATAAATTGAAAATAATGTCCCACTTAATTCACGTAGGTCTCAGAAGCAAAACAGCGAGCCGATGAAGCAAAACAAAATGCACAGGAAGTTTTGTTAAAAACGAATGCCACCAAAGAACAAGTGGACAGGAGCAATGAAGATCTGAGGAATCTGATTAAACAGATCAGAGAATTTCTGATGAGTAAGAACTGTTCAAATTTGGCTAAGCTTCTTTTGCATCTTTTATGACTGTCTCCTTTCTATATTTGACCCATTAATACTGAAAAGTATTGAATTTTTACTAAAGGCCTGAAGGAGAAAGAGTGAGGTAAGATTTTCAACCAAATTTGTGATCTTCAGCTTCTCTCACTTCTGTAGTTTTGAACTAATTGCACCTTTGCCCGTTCACTCATCTAGAAAGTGTAGGATCCATGAGAACAGAAAAGGAGCATCTGTGTGCATGCTTCTTGCTCTCTCTCACTTGGCTAAACTAAGCCCAGAACTTTGCTCCATGGTTTCTTGTGTTTGGTACAGCCACCAATCTGATTTGTTCAGCTGCCAGCAAATTAGAAACAGAATTCATGGTTTGTTTTTTAGGTTTGCTTATGGATTTCATTTGTTACGGTAGAAATAAACCAGGACAGCAGTTGGGCCTGGGTTGACACAACACAATTAAAAAACCATGCAGCAAATGTCCATAGTTTGATTGAGATCCTATGCTTAGAGTGATACTTCTCAGTTGTGCAACATTGCCTTGCTAGTGAATTGCAGTGCTGCACAAATGAATATAGATCCCTGGGTTACTCTGTTGTGTGGCTATTTTATAGCACCATTGTGCATATGTACAGGGGGAGAGATTATTATGTAACCCTTAACAGAGATCTTCCGCTTAATGTTCTCTCTCAAATTCTTCACCGAATCACATACAGATAGAGCACAATCCTTTCACCAACTCCTGGATTCTGTAATCAGTTCATTAATCAGCTGCTGAAGCAAGCTGAATGTGACGTGGAAATGATTTTTACTTCGCCTCTGAAATGAGTCAATTTTTTATGTTAAATTAGTGCCACCACAGACCTCTTGCATATTGTGTTGCTTTGCCATTTTTCAATGGCATATGGATTTATTTATTTATTTATTTTAAAAAAAATGGAATGGAACCCATCCTGTTTTTAATTGTTGTGCTCATTGTTTATATTCACCTTCTTAACAGAAGACAGCGCTGACCTGGACAGCATTGAGGCAGTGGCTAATGAAGTGCTCAATATGGAGATGCCCAGCACACCCGAGCAGTTACAGACATTGGCAAACAGTATTCGTGATCGAGTGGAGAGTCTTTCTGATGTTGAGGCAGTCCTACAGCAGAGTGCTGGCGATATAGCAAGGGCAAAAGCACTGTTAGATGAAGCAAAAAAGGCCAGGTACCACCTTTATGGCATCTTCTTTTATACCAGCAGTCTCGCCAAAGACTCTTTTCCTGAGATTACTTTGGGATGGAACAGCATCTCTTTGGAGCAGATGTTCCATGCTGGAGCCCCAGCACCAGGGCCCCTTTCACATTACACAATTATAGAACTGTGATTCCACTTTAACTGCCATGATGGCATCCTGTGGAATCCTGTTTGTAGTTTGGTGAGGCATTAAATGCCTCATGCAACTACAAATCCCAGAAATTCAGAGTGGAATCAGTTAAAGTGGCATTTCAGTGCTACAGTTGTGCACTGTGAAAAGGGCACCAGGTTCTGCTGCCCAGTTTTCAGTTGTGTCTGTGTTCCACACAGACAATTTTTCCATTATATTGCACATTTGTGTAGTATTCTACAAAGCTCAGTAGATTTTCTTACTGATCCAAAGCCAGTTCACCCTGAAGAGCTCAGCTAACACCAGTCGGATCTTTGTAAGGGTTCCATGATTCTATCTAGATAGGACAGCAGATTCCAGGCAGTCATCCTTCGTTGCGTTTTTCTTAAATGCTTGAGTAAAAGAGTTTGGCAATCAGGGGTGGACAGGCTCCAGGAAACACTTTTGTTCTCTGGACATCTGGCATGGGAGGCAGCCTTTTTCTCTGCATTTTTTCCAGATCACAAGTGAATGGAGATTTACATCTCGTTTTGAAAAAAAGTGTCTTGTTTTGGAGATGAACAGCTTCCCCTGGAGGCTTCTAGGGGTAATCATTCTCCACTTTCAGCCAGAATTCCTACCTTATTTCTGGTTGGATTAAGAAGTGTGTTATTTTGGCTTCCTTATTTGGGGCCTATACAGACAGGCCAAAATAAAGCTGCTTCGGGTCACTTTAGGTATGCTGTTTAAATGATGCATGTGTCCTAAGAGTCTGGACGCCGCACCAAAGTCATGCTCCAATCGTGTTACCCCTCCATTTTCACGGACTTGGGATCCTCGTCTGTTGCTTATTCATAGTGGCTAATGGAGGGAGACAAAATGGGGCATGCGCCACTATTCAAACCAATGGGGCTTGAATATTAACGATTCTAGTTTTCGTGGGGGGGGGGTGTCTGGAATGGATCCCCTGCAAAAATGGATGGCAGCTGTACAAGTTGCATAGCATGTACCTGTACTGTATACATGAGGCTGGAGAGCCATGCAGGGATCTGTGAAATGGTAGAAGATGTGGATTCATGCCAAGCACTACTCTTGGATTCCCAGTTTCACAGATCCTGGTGTCTATCCAGCCTCGCAAATACAGTACAGGTACGTACTATGCTAGTAGTATTGCAAAATCCAAATCCAAAATATTCAAAAATTGAAGCCCCAAAGTGTCATGTCAGTGCTTAGAAAGTTTTGGGTTTTAGCGGCTTTCGGATTTCCAGATTAGGAATGTTCATCCTGTATACTGTTCTAGGCATAGACACAAAGAACAAAGTTAGTTCGTTCCAGGTTCTTTAATGGGGGGGGGGGGATCCCCGTTTTCAGAGAGAATTTTCAATATGGTTTGGTGTTGTTAATTTCTGTTAACCAGTAAAAGTGCAACAGATGTTAAGGTCACCGCAGACATGGTGAAAGAGGCTCTGGAAGAAACTGAAAAAGCCCAAACTGCTGCTGAAAAAGCACTCAAACTAGCAGATGAAGATATCCAAGGAACACAAGACCTTCTTACCTCTGTAAGTTTTGGTTATCAAAATGTTTTGGAAACAATCGGTTAAACCATTGAATTGTGGACATAGTACTCCCAAGGCGGTTCCCATTTCCAGCATGACACCAGAGTGCGTGTTGGAATAATATGCACAATTAATCTGCATTTCCCTTGCTTACAAACTCAGACATGCAAACTGTAGGAATGTCTGGCAATTCTCTTTATCATAACTAATGTGTTACAGTGGATTGGCAGTACTGGAGGGCAGCACCAACTATCTGTACAATAATCTTATGCTTCACCCAATTAACTTTATTATTAGCCATTGTGAGTGTCTGTTCTCTGGAGCATTATTTCAGTTATATTTGCCTGCACTGAGCCTAGTTGTATGAAGCACAGAGACCACACAGAACTTGATCTGAATCATTAGCAGCCAAAGGGTAGAGAAACTACTAGTACTGAGTTCAGTTTGAAGAGTGGCACATTATATTGCTGTACTGCTGCATTGAATTCCCTTAACACCAAAGCTACCAAAGGCAGGGTACCTTTTCTAATATCAGGTCTTTACTGACCCTTACTTTTTCATAAAGACTAGTACATATTTCCCACCATCCCAGAGAAGGAATGGGTCATCTTTACAGCAGTGTGAATGGAATTCATATGAACTGGGAGAGAGAAATATATTGCCAGTCTCATTTTGATTGGTTATTTCCTTGAAGGAGACAAGGGTACAATTGGCAGGCTCAGCTCCAGGCAAGCAAAAAGGGCTGTGTGCTGCTCTCCAGCTTAGCTAGTACAGTAGCTTGCTACAATTTGCAAGGCTTAATTGATTTGCAAAGATTTGTTTTTTTTTTTTGGGGGGGGGGCAGCGGTCTGTGTATTTGCTTATATTCCTCCTTACTCCCATTGTGGCATCAGAGCTCTCTCACGGCTCTTCTCTGCATGTTTATTTCTGGCTAGAAGCAAGTAGGGTAGATGAAATGTTCCTTATCCCATCTCTCCAAAGTAAGTGAAAAAGAGTAATTTCCCTGTTTCACTGTGTGAAGAGAGCAGCCCTTTTAACTGAGATTTCTGTCTTAATTTTCAAACAGGAATATATTTTCTCAGTTTGTATGTGTGGCATTTGAGTGACAGGCTGCAGGTAACTGTGGTTGGTACTTGACACATAATGAGATCTCAGGCTTTGGCCTGAAACTTCAGGGCCAGAGACTGAACTAGGAACCCTAGCCACTGAATAAAAGTGATTATGAAGGCTAGGAAAAAGGAGACTCGTTGGTCTATCCTAATATAGAAAAGAATTGTGGGTTAAGTTTTTTTTTAAGTTTGGGAAACATCAAGTGCTTAAACTGAATAAGTATAGCCTTTAAAACTCACTGAAGTTTCAGAAGAAATGTGTGTGTCCTTCTCATTGATAACTTATTAGCTTGAATCTGAAACTACCGCATCGGAAGAATCTTTGAACAATGCTACTTTGCGTATTGCTGAACTGGAAAAGAATGTGGAATTGCTCAGACAAAAGGCTGCTACAAACACGGAGGACATTAGAGTGACTGAAGAAACCGTTGCTGCTGTGAATCAAACCACCACTGATGTTAAAAAGGTAATTCGCTCCCTTTGAAATGGGTGTTTGTACCTGAAAAATTAAGGGATATTCCCTGGTAAAAACATAGGCCTTTGCTTTGAACCCTCAGGATTCTTCTCATTTCAGTAGTCAGTAGCCTATGGGGAAATGGTATGTGCTATTAAATTTACGCACTGATGTGTAAAATAAAGTCAGGCTTAGCTAAATATATTAGCACTTTTAAATAGAAGGACTATAGTGGTTTTGTTGTGTTAGGTAGATCGCCAATCTATATATGCTTGTTATGTGTTAGATCCATTCAAGATACAAAAATATCTATAACTCTAACATTCCATCAATTAACACTGGTACAAAAGGTGCATTTCTCACAGTTCAACAGAAATGAGTGTGGGCTTTCTTGGCAGCTAGATCTTCTTCCCAGTTGTTTCACTGCAATGACTTTTCACACAATAGCTTACATAGGCAGCCCCTAGTGGTGTGGTGTAGAAGAGCTGCACATAGATTGAATGATTGGTTTCAGTTAACCAAAGAAGCTATAGTTTTGACATTGTCACTAGCTCTATCTCCCTCCATCTTACCCATGGCGCATCCCTTCTGCCCTCAACACATTGGGGCTGAAGTTATGAGGTGAGGGTCCTCTAGATTCTTCCAAGTGGGAGAGCCATCTGCGATATGGTTTTAAATAATAGAGAAGAGCTAATAAATGTCTCCACTGTTATTCTTACTTGATGGAAATTGAAATATGTGAATGTTTGGTCTACTACAATCTATGAACCTCCAAAAAACAACAACAAAAATTTTGGAGTTGTGTTTTATTGTTTCAACTGAAGATTAAGGGATTCAGAGACAGTTCGTTGTTTTTATGAAATATTCTTGCAATTTCAAATTTTCTGCCAGCAGGCATGGATGATGCAAGACCAGGACTCATGTAAACTACTTCCTACACTGGTTTCCTTCTAAAGAAGGTTGAGTTGTATATAATGTTTGTCTGCTGCATCTCTCTGCGTTTATCATGTTATTATTACTGTTCTTGAATTTTATTATATTAGTAGCTGTTAAACTTATGTTGAAAGGTATATAACAGCCAGAAGATCAGGCTAGATTTTTCTGTACATAAATATACAGAGTAAGTAATACTATGTAGCTGGCATGCATTCTTAAATGTTAGAACATATATCTAAAAAGCTTTTCCACATTAAAAGGTCCACAGAATATATATTTTTTCATTTTAACTTTTGAAATAAAGCAACTGATAGCCGTGTTTTGTGAGGAATTCATCTGTTTATAAAACAAAGGATACTTGCTTACTGCTGTTTGAAACTAGCTGTGGCAAGAGGAATTCCCTTTTGAGGGAGCTCTTGTTACCTTCATCTGTTCTCTCATTGTAAATCCACTGCTGTCAAGAAAACAGCACCAACAGTCTTTTCACTTCCAAAAATAGTATGAACATCCTAGCTCTTCCAGCTGTGACTCATCTGAAAAGATGGTTACATCAAACCACAATTGATCACTTTTCTTTCTAATGAGATAAATAAGGTCAAAAGAAAATGGAAAGAATGCTTGGAAATCCTTTGAAAGAAATCCCTTTCCATGGCCTCAGCTTATGAGGAGATGTAGTCTCTGTTTAGGAGAGCCCAGTTGCACTGTAGTCATAATTAAAAGTAAAGATGTCAAAGTTTTTACTGCTGTAAGGATGCATTCAAGTTTCTGCATCCTGACTGAAGCTGCCATCTTGTGTATCACTCTCAAACTGCAGGTACTAGACAATGATGTGAATGACAAATATAAAACAGTAGAAAACTTAATTGCCAAGAAAACAGAAGAGTCTGCGGATGCCAGGAAGAAAGCAGAAGCATTACAGAATGAAGCTAAAATACTGTTAGATCAAGCAAACAGCAAACTTCAGCTTCTGAAAGGTAAAGCACAATACAGAAGTGGTCAATGTGTTCTCAACTATAGCTGAATATTCCTTTCTCACCTCCCAGCCCCACTTCCACAGCATCATGGCACAACACATTCACTGTTAAAGCCAGCTGATTCTCTTTTATTAGAAACCTCTCTCTCTTTAATAAAGCCAAACAGCTTATATCATGAGACCAGACTTGTATCCAGATACATCTTGACCTTTTCTCTATCCCACTTGCTATTTGCTGTTAGGTATCCTAAGTTCTTTGTTCTCCTTCTCTTGCAGAATTAGAAGACACATATGAGAGAAATCAAAGAGTCCTAGAAGACAAAGCCAGACAAGTGGTGCAGCTGGAAGAGACCGTTCGCAGCCTCTTGCAGGCCATCAGCCAGAAAGTTGCAGTTTACAGTACTTGTTAATAATTGCAAGTGGGATTGAAAACCTGGGGGGGGGGGGGATATAAATCTGCAGACAACCTGTAGACTGGTGAGATACCTGATAATCTTTTACTATCATGAAACCAAAGAATTTTTTTATCTCGTTTTATAAAATAAAAACAGTACTTTTGTAACAAAGTATATGATTTATTTAACCAATGTTACTTTTATTATCCCAAATGGCAATTAACCCTTTTAATGTGCTAATAAAATTGTAGCCTCAAAGATGGGCTTTTTAACCAATTAATTTCAATCTAGAAGGTTATGTTTTCTGGTCTTGACACTACACATAGAATGCCCCAATGTTAGGTTTGCTCATTGTCACAATGTTGATTTTGATGGAACCGTCAGGGTTTGGCAGATAGAGGCAGACAACTGAAGAACACTTCGGTCTGTGCTTAAGCAACTAGTTGGACTTGTCACCCAAGACCTGTCATGTTGGAATCTCCAATGCAGACACCACAGTACAAAAAGGACATGGTAGTATTGTCTTCCCTTAGCAAGCTTCCATGCTTGACACCAAGAATAAATCTTCTCAAGCCCTGGTGCTAGAATCCTTCCTAAACAACCCATTCTTTAGAAATTCTCTGTAATAATTACAGACAAACTGCACTATTTTCATTGTTATTGACTGTTCTGCATTCCTGATAAACAATCCTAATATTCAGGCCTTCTGTGCTCTATGTCCTCCTAGCTTTTGCCCTCTGTCTCTTCTTGTTGGAATGAATTCCTTTACTGATGAGGCCCAGCAAATCTAATCTGCCAAAATTATCAAGGTGCCTCTCAGCAAGCCACAAGACAAATGTTCTTTCTCAAAAGTACAAGAAAGATGAAGAAAATGCTATGTGGTTAAATCTGCATAGTTTGAGAATGGGATGAACAAGATTCAAGCTACCTCAGTAGCTGAATGAAAATGTCTATTCAAGAAAATGACACATGCACATCATATAAGAACTGCCACACATCTGTCTCAAACAGTTAATACTCCACTTAAGACAGATCAGATGAAAGGCATAGAGAAAAGTTACCTTACATTTTATGGGTTGAATCCAAATGTGCATGTCTAATTAATGAAAGGAGCACTGTGCTAACCCCAAAGTGTACTAAGTATGTTAGAATTTCCCCTTTCACACCCTTTTTAAAAGGTTTCAAAGCAGTTAACAATAGAAATTAACTTACACTGCATGTTTTATTTCCAAGTGTTATCCCAGAATATCACCTGCAGACATGCATTATTTTAAAAGCCCCATTTTTACATGATAGTTTTTTAAAGAACTCATTCTGTTGAAATAAGTTGAGGATGTTTGAAAAGGAGCCTGCTTCACATATTATTTTGTAATGTTTTCTTATACAGCAGAAATGTCCTCATTTCTGTTCCAAGCATGAATCCATTACTTCCAAGCCAATTCTTAAAGTGACAACTGTGCATCTACACTAAGATAGGTCAAGAAAATAGGCTCATAATTTTTCCTAGCTTTCCCATTCTTCACTCAAGTCTTACTGAAATTGTGTGTAGGAGGCAATAATGAGTACTGGAAGACTTCTACCAGGAGGAAAACTGTGACAAAGCACTGTACCAGGGAATAATAAAAAAGCAACAGCCAAACTGGATAGCCAATATATCCTGTAACAAACAACTGAAAAGCAATCTTTATCCAGAGTATTCAATAACCTATATTTTTTTCATTTATCACTTCAGATATATTTTTTAAAATTCTACAACCAAGACATTTTGCAAATGAAACAAGAAAAGGGAGGAGGGGTTTCTTGCCAATTGCTTTTCCATCCTGTTTTTGTTTCTATGAAACAACTTGGTTGTCTTTTGCAGTTTTACTAAAGTGGAAGTATTTTCAGTATTTAAAAAAGGCCTGGAGCTAAATGGCTATTCCTAAAGCCAAGTGAGTTTCACACATTTTAAAGTCCTCTTCAATATAATTTAAGAACAGTGTAGAATTAAGTCTAGCTGTAGTTCAGAGGAACGCAAAAAGGTTATATAAAAATCTACTGCTATCTTTTCACTTAAATTACAATAGAACTGTGCGAAGGTGACAGCAGCCTATATTGTCAAGTCACTGCAGTAATGGTTCTCCATCAATGACAGAACAACGTTAGATAATAATGAGCCATTATATTTTGCTCAGCAACATGATAAAACTATTAAGCACTCTGTAGTTGTGATCTCCGTTGCTTGATTTCTGCAAAATTCAGAATGTAGAAGCAAACAGAATTGAATATATTTAATATACAGGTATTGGGAGCTTTCCCTTCCCCACAACCTCATATTGTTTTAAATATTTTATGTTTTTAACAAGAGTTCATTTAAGAGTCCCAGAAATATTTAAAAGGCTAAGCTTTCTACAAAGCTTCCAGTCAGTTTTCACTTGAAAATATGCTTTGTATATCATAGATATCCCTTCACTTTAGAAATTGATAGCCTTCCCAAATGACGCTGCCAGGTTAGCTTCCCTGAAGGCTTCAGACACAGTCTGTTGAAAACAAAAGAAAATAATTAAGAAATTTATTGGGCAAGGAGTATAGAAAACAAACAAAAAACATGCGGGCTGAGATCCTAGATCAGCTACTTAAATCAACTGCTCAGTTAAGTAAAAATTCAAAGATATAGCCATGTTACCATGTTAGTATGTAATACCAGTATGTAAAGAGAACTTGTAGCAACTTTGAGACTAACTGAAAGAAAGAAGGTGGCAACATGAGCTTTCGTAGACATAGGGCCAGAACAGACCAGTAAGTTAAGCCACTTTCTGGGTGGCTTGAGAGCACGGTGTTTACATGCCGCACACTCCCAAGACTCAAACGCCACCCAGCCAACCACATGGAAGTATGGTGTTTACATGCCACTGGAGCACCCAGAAGCTGCCCTGGGGTTGGGGCTGGGCCGCTTAAAGCGGTTTTTAACGGCTCAAATAAGAGTAGATCTTTTCCACCCCTAAGTCTACTTTATCATCTTCCAAATGCACTTAAGTCTATGAAGCTCATGCTGCCAACTTCTTTTATTTGATCTCAAAGGTGCTACCAGATCTCTTTACATACTTAGTTAAGTATACTTAACTAAGTAGTGCCACCTGCCCTGGCACCAATGCCATTACTGCTGCACCAGTCCACAGCTGCTGTGAGTGATGCAGGTCTGTTGCATCCATCAGGCTACAGCAGACTGACATTTCCACACACATACCCTTTCCCTCCAGCAATTTCTGATGCAAGGAGGAGTTACAACAGGGATCCTGCTTCTGATTGCATCATTAGAGGTAGGGGTGGAAATGTCAGTATGCTACAGTCTGACTGATAGACCTCCATCACTTATAGCAGCTGGTTCCCAGTAAAACATCTTGATGGAACTGTTTTAACCGGCAGCAGCTGCTATAAATGATGGAGATCTGTTCTTACAACAAGGCTGTAGCATACTGACATTACACCCCCTTCAGTTGCACATTGTAGCAATAGTGCCATGATCATAAATACACAGTCTTTGTGAATACAAATAAACGACAGACGCATAATTCTAGGTTATGCATTCATAACTACAATAGTGAATTCCAGCAGCAATTATTTGGCTCACCGGATGTGCATGGCAAACTCTGGCTACGTCTTCACATGACGCTCCATACTCCATTGCAAGAGCAGCTTCGTTGATCATTTCTCCAGCACCCTGAAGAAATAATAATACAAGTAATAAATGTAAGATGAAAAAGCAGAATAGCTCTACATATAATTAAAATAAGACTAAAGTGTACATTTGTCTTAGCTATGCAGATCAGAGACATGATGCTTGCAAGTGTTTGTATTAAAGACATTTAAGTTTATTTCTAAAAAAATCAAAGGCCAAGATCATGTGTCAGAGGCCATGATTTGTAATTCTACAATGACATAACTACATTTCTGACACAATACACAACCCTTCTAATAATAGCAACAATATATATCTGGGCATCCTGCACAATGGGAGGTTCCACAGCGCAACCGGACAAGTTGCAAGACACCCAATAGGTGATGGAGCCCCATGTTGCTCAGGTGATTCTGTTTGTGCAGTGGTCCCAAAAATGTAGATACATCTCTGATCCCCTCCCAAAAATACAAATGTTGCACAATGGAACATTTCAACTTTACGGGATTATAAATCGGTTTATTATGGCATAATTGCCTAACAGGACGCCAGCCAGTCTGCAGTGATAAAGGCCCGTTATAAACGGGCACCCTAGGAAGGACTCAGTCCGTGCTAGGGTTAGAAAGGGGCGTCTCTTCCAGACGCCCCTAACCCTACCATGGACTGAGTCCATAACAAATGGAGGCGGCCGTTCCACACAGCCACCGCCATCTTTACATAACGGATGCTCTGCGTCCACACGTCGCGCCCTGGAAATGACACAGCGAGTGTGCAACTAGCGCTTTGCAGCATCTTTTCCAGGGAGCAAGAAGGAGCGCGATTATCGCGCTCCTTCTGTGCAGCGTCCAGGATCTGTGCAGTTTGGCTGCTGCAGTTCCCGGACGCTGCAACCGGCGGCGGCGGCAGACCGCCGCTTCTCGGCAGTCTGTAACGCACCTGAATTATGAAAAAGATATGTGTTATTTGAATTGCCTTCAATTTTTTACTTACTTTCCTCCAAAACAGTGGAGGATACAGATAAAGCAATGAGGCTTGTAAGAAGAGGGGCAAATCAGGGATCTGGGAGGTTAAATCATTTGTCTGGGACAAATAAGGTATATTTAAATATAATAGGTTTACAGTATATACTCATGTATTAATCTAGACATTTTAGTCACAAACATTGACCCCAAAAATCTGAGTTGATTTATTAATGGGTCAATGTAAGTACTATAATTTATTTAAAAAGGAACAATCCCCTGGTGGAAGTCAAGAATGTAATTTGTCCTACAAGCATTAACTCCCCTCTACTCATCTGTAACTGAGCACACAGTTATTCCTGATGTAATTTTGTAAATTCTTTGGCATCCTTTTCCTTTGCTTTGTCCTTTACATCCTTTGTTACATGCCCCTAAGTTTTATCCTTGACTTAGCCACAGGACATATCAAAATCCATAATTTTGGCCTCAAAACCTGAAGCAAAGACATTCACGATTCTGCAGCAGCATTATAACACAAAAGGATCCTGCACAGTACTCACTGCGCCTAGAATATGAGCTCCAAGCATCCTGTCGGTTGTTTTGTGACTTAGCATCTTCACCAATCCATCGGTGTCCGCATTGGTCTTCGCTCTACTGTTAGCAGCAAATGGAAATTTTCCAACTTTGTACTCTGTCCCCTAAAAAGAAAAAGGCTACTATAAATTACAGGAAATTATCAGTTTTACCCTACCTGGAAAAAAACTAAATAGAGCTTGACTGAAAAACCAGAGGCTTCATTACACTGGGCACCATATGCTAAAGCTTGTTTCTCTTGAAGGTGAGACAGTTGAGTCTGAACTATGGCACCTCATAGGCCAATGGAGGCTCACACTACTGAACATTCCTTTATACAAACAAATAAATAGTGGGGAATCCCACAGTGTAAAAGCTAAATATAAAACAAAAGGTTTCTAGTGGAATTTCAAGTAATGTATTTGAACACTTTCATCATGGAGTTCCAAGCTTCCATCTGTCTGACCTAGACAGGACAACTGTACATCCTTCTACAAGATCTACAATTTCCCAAAAAGCAGAACATGGAGGATGGGGACAATTTAAGGAAGGGACACATGGTCAAAAAATGAAGGCCCTCCTCCTGTCTATGCCCAAGATCCCAGCAATTCCATTTCTTCCAAATGTGGCCCCCATACTGGAAATTAGCCTTGCTGAGAACAAAATGGTAATTTGAGAAAGGAACTACCAGGAGATATACTGTAAGGAGGAGAGGTTTAGGTTTCCACAACTGTGCAACCCTTTATAAACTGAAATTAGACCACCCCCTCCTGCAGTCTTTTCTGTACAATTGTGCAATAGCTAAGCCAGTGTGATGTAGTGGTTTGAGTGTTGGACTACAACTCTGGAGACTAGGGTTCCAATCCCAGCTCGGCCATGTAAATCCAGTTAGTAAACTTGGGCAAGTCACAGTCTCTCAGCCTCAGAGGATGGCAATGGCAAACTCCTTCTGAAGAAATTTACCAAGAAAACCCCATGATAGGGTCACCATAAGTCGGAAACAACTTGAAGGCACAATTGTCTTTAAAATATGCACAGATCTGCTGTCATCATATCTAATCTGAGCCTAAAAGGAGGACAAGTAGCATTTTTCCAGAGCTACTTTCCTTCAACAACAGAAACAAATCACTAGGTTAAATATGAGTGTATGCTTGAAATAATTTCCTTACTTCTTCATAGGGGAGATATTCTCCCTATCCTATAAGGTTTTTTCCACATCAAATTCCCACAAAGGTCTTATCATGGACAATTTCTATTATTTTTAATACAGCAAAACAGTAAGAATCCTAAAAAAATAGTCCTCTTTTGTTTCAGTTGTAGAAATACCAATTCACCAAAATTATGGTAGACACAAAATTTAAAAAATCCTCAAAACCAACACTAACATCACTCTTAACAACCAAAGGCCATGCAGAATGCAGGCCTGGTCATCTGCCAAAAACTCAGTAGGAATGGACCCAGCCTGACTTCCCTTAGGTGGGAATTTCATAACTGCTGCCACACAGAAGTTTAGTTCAGATCACTCACCTTAGCTCACATTAATACATTCATGTTTTATCTGACTTCAGAGAAACAGGCAAACAGAGCACAGAACAGGCATTAGATGAAACACGTATACTATGCAAAAGCCCCAACAGGCAAAAGGGTGTTAACGTAGTCTAGATCCAACGCATGACATTTTCCTCCAGTTGCAGGCTCAATCAAAACCAAGTCAGGTTTCAATGGAGTGGACAGGTAAATGAATGAGTGGTCATGAGATATAGTACATACACCAAGCTGGTAAAGCTAAGTTCATCAGAATTCATCATCCATGGGACTCTTTTCAACACTCAAACACTGAAAGCCGCGTATGATGCAAGCACACTGTATATCATGGGTTTTGAAATGGAATAAAATCTATTTCAATCCCCTGCCCCCCACAAACTAGTGTTCACTTGCATCACCATTACTGTCAGGTCCATTAATACCTGTCTGTGGGGCAGAATGAACTTGCTGTATGTCATGGGTTCTGGAATGGAATAAAATCACACTGTTTTACAGATAGGAAAAGAGCAGAATCCATGAAGAGTACCTCATCTTTCAGCTGTTCTTCTGATTTGCCAATCCAGGCAACTTCAGGATGTGTATAAATTACTGAAGGCACACAGTTGTAGTCAATATGAACTGCACCTCCAGCTATTCCTTCAACGCAGAGAATACCTTCATCTTCAGCTTTGTGAGCGAGCATTGGTCCAGCAACTACATCACCAATAGCATAAATGCTGCCAGGGAATTGAAACCAAGTGAGAAATTCCATTATTATGTATATTAAACAAGTTATGTTTTGGACACATTATCATGAATTAAGCATAAATATACCCCACCTACAGAACAGGTTAAGAAAAGCTAGTCTGAGAAACAGTTTAACAGTTCTAACTTTATCCAAAACATTTTACATTCTAAGGCAAAAATATTTTTGAGATACAGCCTTTTTTTCATCCAAGGGCAACTAAGACATTTCAGTCATCTATACAGGAATCAAATTCTGTATCAGTTACAGAATAGTAATAGCAGAATGTTGGTAGGCAAAACAAATGATCTGATAAATCTTAAATCCTGATCCAATTCAATAACATACAGTAGCTCTTTTTTTTTTTATTTAATACTAGAATAAAATCAGTGTTTACAAGCACATTAGTGAACTAAAATATCTGACTTCCAATAACTACAAAACCACCTGCTTAGTTTACATACTTTGGCACTTTGGTTTGGAATCTGTTGTTGATTGGGATTCTACCCCTGTTATCTAGTTCAATACCAACATCTTCCAGACCAAGATTCTTAGTGAAAGGACGCCGCCCAATGCAAACCAAAAGTACATCGCAAGTAATCACTTCTGCCTTGCCTCCGGCAGCAGCTTCAATCCTGAGGAAAAAGGGAGCAGGAAAACATTGGTGAGTAAAGATGCTACATACTGTTAACACATTTCATACAAGTGAGTCCTAATTATTTTGTTTTATCTCACAGGTATGTGTGATTACATGGATAACACATTAAGCCACAGAAATGAGCATGTGTACAAACACACACCATATTATAATCAGGTTATGTTGGCTTCACCAAAAAAAACTACCACCTCAGTAATGAATGCACACCACTGAATAAACTGTTTCAATCACGGTTCTATTCAGGCATTCCAGACGCCACCCCATTTCTGTATATGTTACAGGCCTGCCTCCTTCGTTTCTTTTCTGATTTGGAGAAAAAGGTGTGAAAAGCATAAATTCTATCCATGTTCAAATGAATGCACATACTGAGCTCCATATCTGGAAACCCTGCCTTAACAGTATAAAACAATTTAAGGGTCAAATGTAGTTAAGAGTTCCTTTTCAGATTTTCTCAGCAACATCTTTGTCTTTTTTTAAAGCCCTGCATAGTTTGGGTCCAGGCTACCTACAGGATCACCTCCTCCCATAATCTGCCCTGTACACTCAGGTCCTTTGGTGGATATTGATGCCAGTCAGCCAGAACTACATTGGCAACTATCAGCCAGAGGATGTTTTCTTCAGCCGCCCCAGACTGTGGAATGACCTGCCAGAAGAGATTCGACAGCTGAACACACTGTTTGAATGTAAAACAGTACTGAAGACCAGTCTCTTTTGGCAGGCTTATCCAGATGATTTTTAAATTTTGAATTTAGATGCTGAATTTTAAATATGGACTGTTATAAAAATGTCTATGTCTTTTCTGTCCTTTTGAACTGTTGCGTTAATGTGCACATTAATTAATGTGCTTTAATTGATGTTGTTCATTGTTGATTTGTTGTTGTTCACCGCCTCAATCCATGGGGAGAGTTGGGTAAGAAATAAATATCATCATCATCATCATCATCATCATCATCATCATCATGAGGAGACTGGGAGTGGAGAGGCTGGGCTGGAGCTTTAGCTCCCTCTATTCATGTAGAGAAAAGAATACCTGAACAGGGCTACAAACCTTGTTCAGGCATTCATTGTTGTGCATGAGTAAGAAGGATTTACTCATTGTTATTTTTTTAAAAAAGTCTAGCTAGTGTATTTAATTCAATAATATGTCATTTTGTTGCTGAAAACTGCATATTTAAAGATCTCTCCAGAGAGATGTAAGTACACTGCAAATATCTTCAGCATTTGTCTCAAATATACCACAGTTCTCATTCCTAAATCTGATCATTAGCTAAATTATTTTTTTATAGAACAAACTAATTCAGGGATGTATTTATCATACTCAGTACTTACGAAACATCAATCTTTCCATCTGGTTTCTTGGTAGCACCTGTAACTTTGGTATTTAGTTTAAATTTAAGCCCTTGCTTCTGGAGAATACGCTGGAAGTTCTTAGATATCTCCATATCAATGCCCAATCCACCAACATGGCCCAAGAATTCCACAGCTGTCACGTCGGCACCTAGACGCTGCCAGACCGAGCCCTGCAATCAATCAAACCAATATTTAAAAATAACATTTCAGAAAAGGGGGAAAAAAAGAGAGAGTTTCATAGCTCCTTTGTAGCTTTAGCTACAAACTCATTAGCTTAATAGCATGCCTGACATGGAAGAATAAATTCAGCTATGAACTTTTTAACAAATCTGCAGAATAACTTTCATACTATCATGCCAATTTTACATACTAATCAACTTGTTAAGAAACATAATAGGCAGTTAACACAGAACACTATCATGTCAGGCTATCAATATGTGACAGAGAACAAGATGGAAAGATGGCCTGGTTACTTGGAATCACTCAATTTAGTAACACTGCCTCTTGAATAAACCCTGGAAAACTATGCAAGACAAATCAGTTCACAAAGATGGTATACTTCATCTGTACACAAAGTATTTGCACTAGATGTGCCCTTATAAAACCTTAATTCCAAAGGCCTTCAGAAGCAGGAGTTTAATCGCCTTTACTTTCCCAATAAATCCATTATGAAGTATACTACTATATTACTCTATTTTTGTTACTACACCTTAGTGTTAACATCTATACTGCAGCTAGGCTATATCAGAGTGCAGGAATGGTTTAAACAAATGGCAGAACATTTCTTACCAGTTCCACACCAATGACACCAGCACCAATAACAATCATTTTTTCAGGGACATTCTTCAAAGACAATGCACCAGTAGATGATACTACTGTTTCTTCATCAATCTAAAGAAATGTAAAGAGGGAGAGGGAGAATTTCCACCTTTACATGAAAGAAGATTGTATACAAATATATTCTGCATACAAAATACCACCAGTTTTCCTTCATCTAAAAGTCACAACACAATGATATAATATTTTTGGAGTATTACTTCATAAAGTACTGCTTTGTGAGTATATAGAGTATGGTCATACCGTAATTCCTGGAAAAGGTGTTACTTCTGAGCCTGTAGCTATAAGGATGTTCTTTGTATTAATAACTTGAGTGCTGCCATCTTCTTTGGTTGCTGTGACCTGGTTTTTGCCTGTTATTTTTCCAAATCCAGACACATGTGTCACCTTCCAAAAGCAAGCAAGCAAACAAAAATATATTCTTCTTAAAGTCAATGAACTCAGAAACATTTCAGGCTGTTACTAGCCATACCGCCAACTTCAACAGCACTGTGATATTTTTTAAAGAAAGATTTTTAATCTGATATACAAGTAGATTTAACACAGATTTCCATAGCACAGTAGCATTACTAAAGAAAATGCTAGATCAGGGATAGGGAAATGTGGTTCCCCAAATGCTGGACTGCAATCTCATGATCTCTCATTGGTTCTGCTACATAGTCTACATGTTCACTACAGCTGCATTGCAAGATGTTTCTATTTCAACATGGAGACGTCTTGAGGAATCCACTGTTCTCTGCCTACGAAGTGGCCTGTGACTTCACTGGAATGGAGACACATTGGATTGCAAAAAAGGGGATCCCTGTTGAGATGCAAATTGCCTGGATTTACTAAGGACTGAAAAAACATGCATGCATCTAACATCTCCAATTTTTTTCCTCCTGTTTGGTTTGTAACATCTTGCCTGATGAAGAAGCCCATGGAGCTTCAAAAGCTTGCAACAAGTATATTGTGCACTTCAGTTGGCCAATAAAGATATCATTGATGGTTTTTTGTTTGTTAAATGGCCAACACATCTGCCCCTGCATGTTTTCTGTTTCAAGCAGTTATCTTTAACTTTCCATGCACTCCATGCATAATTTTCTTCTACCAGCAGTCTGCTCTGGTCAAAGTGGCTCTCAAGACGTTAAAGAGGATAGTGAGCCAACTACTCTGAGAAGTATGAATAAAGTATATGATCACTCAGAAAGGAAGCTAGACCCTGACAAGATACCGATAAGGTTGATGGAAAGGTTTAAAAAACCTTGGATCCTCCAGCTGCACATATTTTACAGAGGGGAAAAGAGCAGCAGGGCACAAAGTGCTGGCAGATTTAGATACAAGATCTAAATCTTAGGTAAGCATGGACAACTTCCTGTCTAATTCTTTTGATAGATTCAAGTAACTATAATCAGACTATCTGTTCAAGCTTAAAGAGCTTATTGGTATTCTTGCTTCTTGATAACTCCTCTCACAAACCCATCAGTTTAGATTAAAGATGGAGGTAAAACTCCTAAATGGAATCTGCTTGCTGAATGAAAAGGAAATTTATGGCTGTTCAGGCAACTTGATCAGCCAGTCATATAAAGAATCCAGCCTGTGTAGACACAAACTCCCCTTCCACCCTTTTGCTAAGAAAAGTAAAAACCTAAAGATTGAAGGGGTGCAAACTATCTTTTAAGTGGATAGCAAGAGTGAGAGCAAATGCCTGCTTTTATTCATGAACCAAAACATACCTTGTTCTGTTTAAACAAATGAGCAATTCCACCTGTTAAGGCCTTCACTGCACCACTCTTCTGTTCCATCATCTTCTCTAAATTGAGTCGGAGTCCTGTAACTATTTAATACAGGCTTTACTTTAGTGATGTTGTTGTGCTGAGTGCTTAACACTCTTAAGGGCAATTTAACGTTCAATTAGAAATCTGTAGTAAAGTATCTAAAAATTTTATTAACTTTTAGCAAGAAAGCTCTCATATAATTTATAACATTTAGCACACCATGTTAGTACAGAAAATGACCTGCCTAATGTATTCACCAGCCTAGCTTCTCAGATTGGTGAGACATACAAAAGGGTCTCAAGTCAAGATCTCAAATCTAGGCAGGTTGATATTTCAGAGGTTGTAAGTTGTATCAACTCTAGCACCCCCAACTGAGCTTCAGAAACAAACTGGGAGCCACTGCAATATGTTGAAAAACAAAGTGATGGGGAGGCATTACAAATCGCCGCTTTGCGGCGGTCTGCCGGCGCTGCTCTTTGCTCCGCGAGGGAGTCGCAGCATACAAACCGCGCGACTCCTTCGCGGAGCAAAAAAGAAGCTCCAAAATGGAGCTTCTTCCTGCGGCGCCGTTATGACATCGCGAGGCGCCCATGGCGCACTCGCAACGTCATAACCGCCGCGACCCGTCTGGACGCTATGCATCCAAGACGTAAACATGGCGGCGGCTATGTGGAACGGCCGCCACCATTTGTCACGGACTGAGTCCGTGATAGGGAAAGGGGCGTCTAGAAGAGACGCCCCTTTTTTAAAATGGGACGTCCTGAGAACGTCCGAAATGGCGGTCTATAACCCGCCAGAGTCTTTAAAGTGGACATTAGAAAACAGGCTGGTCACTGCATTTTGCACTAGCTGTAGCTCCCAAACACTTTTCCAAGGAAGCCTCACACATCATACATTGCTGTAATGTAACTGAGCAATACTAATTAAGACATGGACCACAGTGGCCAAATACATCTTCCCCATAAAGGGTTACAGTTACAATTGACACACTGACCAGAGCTAGGCAAAGGCACTTCAGGCCACATCAGCTAGCCAGTGTCCTAGAACAATGATTTCTAAACTTTGGTACTCCAGATGTTTTGGACTTCAGCTCCCAGAATTCCTGGTTGATTACCATAGTGGAGAGGGCTTCTGGGAGTTGAAGTCCAAAACAGAAACAAAGTTTGGGAAACACTGTTCTAGAACAATAAAAATGAAGACTACAGATATCTTAAATAAATAAAACAGTGGAGGTCTACAGTGTTCAATTGGTTCATAGATTAGGCTAATCTACTAAAATCTATTAAAAGTGTCCCTCATATTAATGGGGTAGTAGATTTTAAAATATTAAGCTGGCTCACAGGTAAAACTGCACCAATATTTAGCACACACTAGGCAACTGCAGCACGAGTCCAGCTAAAAATGCCTAGCAGATTCTTTGGCAGGGCTGGGGGGATGATTTAAGGTAATCACCACTACTGGAAACCTTCAGAAGCAACAACTATCTTTTGGTGTATATTTTTCTTTGTGGGTTTGCATGCAATGCATGAACGACACGCTGCATGCTCCTGGCCCCTTTGGACAAGTATAGATTAGTTGAAGCAATGAGCTGGGGGGAAAAACTTTGACACAGCTTTGTTTCAAGTCTAAAGTATAGCAGCTTAAAGTTACATTCCAATCAGGGCTCCAGGTTTAAAATAAACTCTGGTAAGGTTCTAAACATACCACCTTCATCCCATGAGTTTAGAAATGGACTATGAGTTTAGAAATGGACTACACTAAGCAAAGCTTGTTTTAAATTAGGATTCCTCATCTGGACACAACAGTAAAGAAGGAATTATTTAGAAGTGAAATTATTATTTTCCA
This sequence comes from Sceloporus occidentalis, assembly GCA_023333645.1. Lineage (NCBI taxonomy): Eukaryota > Metazoa > Chordata > Lepidosauria > Squamata > Phrynosomatidae > Sceloporus > Sceloporus occidentalis. Next base: position 81,548,051 of record JALMGF010000005.1, read on the forward strand.
ACATCCCCTTTGGCTGCACAGGGGGAAGGGGTGATCATGATGTCTGACACTTTACTCAGACTCATTCAGGTTCATTTCTGTAGTGACAAACCATGGTTTAATATTGTGTGCAAGCCAGCCCTTTCTATAATGTGAATACAGGCAACTGGAAAACTACAGATGGCAAGTATACTCTTAAATGTGGCACATCCCTATTTCCTTCTTGTAGGAGGGAACATTTTTTATAGGATAATGTGTTGTAGCAGTCATCATAAACATAAACATCACTAAAGCAGGTTTTTTACTTTAAAATCTTACTTACATGAATATTTACACAAATTTAACTAAATGATTAATCAACCGATTTACTAAAACTCATATGATAAAAAATTACATCTTAAACTATGTGGAAATCATAAAAATATTGCATGGATGTTCACAAATAAAGCCTGAGTCAAATTGGCTTAATCAAATATGGCTATTTTCCAAAGGCTTAAGTCTAGTGGGCAGTAGACTATAAGTTGGCTCTCACAGTCACATCTCTGATTGCTTTTCTGAATGTTTTTAGTTTTTGTTTTGAAACAAAAGCAAAAGCAGTGCTTGGATGCAAAAATTCTTCCAGTGGTATATGTGAGTGGGACAGTACAGTTTTTCCTCTCCTACACTTTGTTCTATGTTCTGGAAAATCCAAAGTCTCTCAGAATCAACATGAGATAAGGAAGGATCAAGAAGCTGTAAAGGAAAACAGAGGTGAAAAGGGCCAGCTCTATGCATGAACAAGTGTTTGGTCATGCTGGCTGGAGAATCTTGGGAGCTGTAATCCAGAAGCTAACTTTTCCAAGCTCGGGCATAGTATACATGATTCTTTGTATCCAGCCTTAAAACTTTAGCCCTTTTTATTACAAAGAAATAAAGGAAATTCACAAGCAATGTTGTACCCTGTTACTCAGAATGAAATATAGGCAGCCCTTAGTATCCATGGGGGTTCCACAGACACAAAAAACTACAGGACCTCAAATACAGTGGTTTTCAGCAGCTGTGTGCATTAGGGCTGATGGGGCTTGCCATCTGGGGATGCTTAATTCCGCAAATGGCAAGCCCACAGTTGGGGCAGGCAGGCTGTACTGGAATATCACTTCCCAGTCTTCTACAGTTAGGTCCAGTATTGATTAATAATAATATACATTTATTTAGAATGATCAGATTATCAGCACTTACTCTCTGATAAGTATGTTTAAGTTTGTAGTCTAAATTATCTAAAATTTACATCTAGAAGGCAACATGCATTTAGGAATTTATGCCACCTTCTGAAGGTAGAACAGTATAAGACAAGACCTTAATACTCTAAAATAGTGAGATGTGTGAAATGTGAATAGATGTAATGCATACTCACTTTCAATTCCCCTGCTAGCAAAGTCTTTTCCATGGGCCAGATGATAGAGGTGTGAATTGTTTAGCAAGGCCTGTTACATGAAAACAAATTAAACATATAACCTAAACAAAAGATATTGCATTAAAAGATTACTGTGTCTGACATCACTACTATTTACTTAAAGACCATAATAAAGTAATTCAATATTGCCTATTAATGTAAGTTCAGAATCATTCCACAACATTCTGACTCCTACAGTATCAGGATTCAGAAATAACCCTTCTGTAATGGCAGATTTGATTGCAGGTCTTCAAAATATAGATTACCACAAGCAACCCTCAAAGGAATTTTATTTTAAATATGGGTAAAGTGAGGCAGTGTGTCGTAGTGGTTTGAATGTTGGACTAGGTTGATTCCCAGCTTTGCCATGAAACCCACTGGGTGACCTTGGGCAAGTCACATACTCTCAGCCTGAGGAAAAGGCAGTGGGAAACCTCCTCTGAACAAATCTTGCCAAGAAACCCCCATGATATATTCACCTTAGGGTCGCCATAAGTCAGAAACAACTTGAAGGCACAAAACAACAACAACAAAGGGTAAAGACTGTGTGTCTGGAATTCAAGAATGACATCATGAATCTATAAACTTGCAATTTCAAGTCTTCAGCATTCAACATCTATCATAAGCCAAAGTATAAGAAAGAACCTTATTTTATATTCCTTTTGAAATTTATTTTCTTTTATCATGAAATAAATCTTGGGTTAGTTAACAGCTCTTAGCTATGCTCTTGGATTATTCTTGACACCTACACAGGTCTAGTCTACAAGTCGGGAAAGGGGGGAGAACAAGGAGGAAAACAAGAGTAGGATAGCCAATTGAAAATCTCTATTTGATTACCTTCAGGAATCCGTAGAGACAGAGGATAAATAAAAAGGTAGGGAAATCTAAGGTTTGTAAAAAAAATCCTAATGGCCAAGATTCGTGTATGAGAATTAAAATGTCATCCTGGAATAGTTTTCAGAGTGAAAAGTATATGGGCAGTTTATTGACCAAGAAACTTGGCTCTGCATGCCAAGCCCTCATATTAGCAGCCACTAGAGTAATTTATCTTTCTTTTATGTAAACCCACCCCAAAATGAAGATTTTTACATTTTATATGACATACACTTAATTATCACAATGATTTTGCAATGTAGGCTTGGCATGAAAGATGGTGGCCCTTCCCAAGGTTACCCTCTGTTGTTCCTGGATGAGAAGAAATTTGAACCTGGGTGTCTCAGTCAAACTCTTAATCTGAGACACCACCCATAACACACAGCTCTGAAATGACAATTTATGTCTTTTCAATCTTCCTATGCTGCTTTGATCAAATTTTTAATCAACATGAGTCCATTAATCCCCAACAGCACCACCATGCACCAGAGAGGGTACACAATAGATACAGATAGGGTACTCAAAGAAAACTAAATCCTTTACCTACCTTAGAAGGTATACATCCAACATTCAAACATGTTCCACCTAATGTTTCATTCTTCTCCACACAGACTGTCTATGATTTAAAACAAACAAGTGTTTTTGGTTAAGGGGTCTGCTCCACAGATCAAATGCAGCATACCTGTACTTTACTTGCAGAAAAATTATTACTTAATTTGTAGAATGCCAATTTTGTTCTAGTCTGAATTCAAGATGCTGATAATGACAAGAGAGGCCCTCCTCTATGTCCTACCAGTAATGGAAATATTATGGAGGAGAGGGTAGGAGGAGAGGGCCTTCTCAGTTGTGGCACCCTAATTATGGAATGCCCTGCCTTTGGAGGTCTGACTGGTGTCAACTTTAGTTTCCTTCCCCCATATGCCAGGGACCAGCATCATATTTATGCCCACTGACTACCATTTTTTCTTTCCTGGATACACGTCATAGACTGGCAACCAGTAACTAACCATATCACCACTGGTCCATGGATGACCAGTCTGACTAGCACTGATCTAGATGAATTCCTTCCTTTTTCTCACAGAGGGAAGACTTTGGAGCAGGGAAGGGGGGGGCAAAGAAAAGTAAAACCCAGATCCATCATTACCCCTGCCCTGCCAGCAGGAACTCAGCAGGTTATGGGAGCAAGTGAAGGGTCTGATACTGAAGTGCTCCACTGTCAGACTACTCTCCTAGTTATAAATGGTAGAATTAGAGGTAAATTGATGGCAAATTAATTCTTAAATTCTTGTTTCAAAATTAACTTCTAGTAATCTGTATTCTCTACATGCTAGCTATCCAGAATATTTAGCCTCCTTTCAGCATACATATAAAGTATGTGCGTTACCTTTAAGTATGCTACAGCACTTTTCTCAAGCAAGCAATCCTCTGTTTTGCATAACAGCTTTAGACTTCAAATACTAAAGTAAAAAGTTTCTAATCTATAAATAGTCATTTCCTTTTGACATCATTAATTCTTCATGAGATTATCTGGATTACTACAACATTTACTGGTTTATCTCATCACGTTTGCTCACCTTAAAGCCAAGCTGAGCAGATTTGATAGCAGCAACATAACCCCCTGGGCCAGAACCAATAACAGTTATATCAGCATCAACTAATAGAGGGAAAAAATGAGAAATGAAAATTTTAAAGAAGTATTGGGAAAATGTTGAGTTTTTATTTTTATTTTTTGTACATTTTAAGGCCTGTGCCCTTTCCTTAGGAAGTATATTTAAAGATGGTCAGGAAAAAATATATATGTAAAGGAAGTGCCCCTTCACTGCTTAACAATCACTTGTTACAAATACTGGTATTAACAGTAACAAGGAACATTCCAGAAAATTATAAACATATTCGGTTTATCTATCACATCTTCCAGAAAAAGTCTATTTCTTCTACACACTTATCTGTGAATCAACCCATATCTATTATTTCTAATATCAGCCATTTTAATGCTGCCACCACTGAAGCAGATTTTCAGTTTCTTGCAATCTATTTTTTTTTCCTGACACCATCCAGTTCTACAATTCTGGATTCCAATGAAACTGTCTACATAATTCAAGATGGCAACCTCATATTAAACAAGTTTTGATTATCTGAACAACAATGTCCAGCCCTCTACCCAATACTCCTAAGTATGCTGACAATTCCACTGAAGTATGATTTTAAAATCTAGATAGTAAAACCAAATCCAATGTTGCCCTAACATTAAACTGCTAGACTTTCCTCCCATCCCCATAGGATTAGAGGACAGGTTAGATGTGACCATTCCACTTCATTCAAAGCTCTGGCTACATCTAAGAAAAACAGAAGAGTTATACTTTCAGTTGTTAACACACTAAATTACTTATTCAAGCTTTGAATAGATTCTGCTTCTACCTTTAACAAAGAGTTAAATATTCTGATAAATATATTCTTTTATAGTGTTGTTAAGTCAACAGGTTAGCGCAAAAAACTGCAAACCCTGGCAACTTGGGAAAATAGTACAAATAGGATTTTTGCATATCACATGTCATGAATTTAGGGCTGCAATACTCTGTACTGAGATCCAAAAACCCAACTACAAAATAGCCAGATAAATTAAAGTATTTTAGCACAGCCATACCATCTTATATACTGCTTTCCTTTTAAAATGTGGAAGAGGAGCCTGATCCTTTTTCAGGAACTACATTAATGCATATGAATAGCTGTTTTTAATTTTATTTTTTTCATAACTTTCACCTTACGCAGAATCAAAATATTCTATAAGCTGTCATCTGCCTCATCATCATCACTTCAAAATCAACATCACTACCTCAAAATCAGGAACATAGCTTAAGAAGCCACACTCAGTTCTAGCACAATGATACAACACTATATAATGCAGTAGCGTTTAATCATCCTGTATGGTGCACCTTAATCAAGTAATCTTACTTCTACACCATACAGGTAAGAATGCTAATACTGTGACCAGAGAATTTAAATGTACAATCAACTTACATTTTCAAAATATTTAAAAGCTACTTAATCTGTACCTTGGTCAGCATAAGTTCTTAAAGGCACTGCAGAAATCCCTTGCAAGCCATGATGTATCCGGCTGAAATGGCCTCTCTGATAAGAAAAGAAAGAGAAATAAAGAATTTTAAATTATCCCAGGATGATATATAAAAATACACTGTCAAAGCAAAATGGAGTTATCATGCAGAAAATGTAAGTATAATGTATGTGTAATGTGATTATATAGTGTGAAGCATTAGAAGTATATGCTGTCAATTGTGTATGTTTCAAATATTTTATATATTTTTGTGTGTAAAATGAATAAAAATTATTTTAAAAAAAGAAAAGAAAAATACAAGTTGGAGAAGCCTCTTTGAAATCATGTTTAACGGATAACTCTTCTGGAGATTGCTTTCCACTGCTGATTGGAAGTAGCAAAATTCATGTTCAAATAAAGCCACAAGCTAATACTTCCTCATTGCTGTTTGACATTTGGCCCTTGGGATTGAACTCAAGAACATTTAGTTCTGTGTATACAGCAAGATATTTAGCTAAAGAGAATTCAAGATTGACATCTTCTGAATACCTCAGGCCAGAATGGTCCATGTCAAAAGCTCGCACAAAAGGCCAAATATCTCTGTCCTAAGATGGTATTCTGTACTTGAGGTATTTTTTACTTCAAAATACTACCAAGGAAAAGTCAGAGAATTTTTCAACATTCAGTATGAAAAAGCCAAGGAAATAAGCCTTTCCCTTGCACATATTCCTTTGGTTTTCTGTTGCCATATGATCTTACGTTCATTTATGAATCCACTAACTCCATAGTGGCCAACTTTCCCCACTAGTAAATTCTCATAGGCCAGGTCAATACCCCTTAATAGAAGCAGCAGCAGCAGTAGTAATAGTTATAACCAATAAGAAAGAGTGACCTGTTTATCAAATACACATAGGACTTTCATAAATTAAATGTCCAATTTATTGTTTCTTGAGCCCCTATATTGGGAGATTAATAATAATATACAGACGAGATATAAGAAAATAAAATAATAATAATATTTCTGGGAAGTGTGGTTTTGTGAGTCACTTTTTGTCTTCTGTCAGAGAAATCTTGTCTTCTTAGATTGTAAGCCTGAGGGCAGGGAAACGTCTAATTAACAATTTGTAAGCTGCTCTGATAGCCTTTTGGGGTATAAATAATAATAATAATAAATTAATAAATGTAAATTATTTATTAATTATTATTATAAATTCAAGACAGAGGGGCTATAAGGCACAAAGGCAGCACAACTCACTAGGCAAAACATTAGCAGAATACCTCACAGGCCTGGCCTTGGCATAGTCAGTGATACAGTGATTCTTTCACACTATAGAACTATCTTGTTGTTGTGAAGTCATGGCCGACATCCACAGTTTTTCATGGGATATTCAGGCTATGTGGCCATGTTCTAGAAGAGTTTATTCCTGATGTTTCACCAGCATCTGTGGGTGGCATCTTCAGACATGTCAGAGATGCATCTTCTCTAAAGATGCCAGCCACAGATGCTGGTGAAACGTCAGGAATAATCTCTTCTAGAAAATGGCCACATAGCCTGAAAATCCCAAGAAAAACTATCTTGTTGTTAACTGCCTTCAAGTCAACTTCAACCTATGGTGAACCTGTGAATGAGACACTTCCTAGCCCTGCAGTCCTCAAATGCTCTGCTCAGTTCCTTCAGGTTCATGGCCATAGCCTCCTTGACTAAGGGACTGAACAGACAGGCCAAAGTAAAGCTACTTCAGGTCACTCTGGAGGTATGCTGTTTAAATGATGCATGCGTTCTAAGAGGCCAGAAACAGCGCCAAAACCACACTCCAGTCCTAAGGACTGGAACACAGCTTTGGTGCAGCTTCTGGCCTCTCAAGATGCAACAACATACCTCCAAAGTGACCTGAAGCAGCTTTATTTTGGCCTGTCTGTTCGGGCCCTTAGTCAAGGAGGCTATGGCCATCTGGCATGTGGTCTTCCTCCCTTTCTATTACCCACCATTGTTCCTACCATTATTTTGCAAAGATTCATGCCTTCTTATGATGTGTCCAAAGTACAACATCCTCAATTTGGTGATCCTGGCTTCCAGGAAGAGCTCAGGCCTGAGCTACTCCAGGACCCATTTGTTTGTCTTTTTAGCCATCCATGATCTACTGGCAGTACGTCTATCTATCATATAAATTGAGTCTTCCTGATATGAAATGTTACGAACCAGAAGTGCATTATTATTATTATTATTATTATTATTATTATTATTGAGTATTTGCATCTGAGGAAGTAGACTGAAGTCTACGAAAGCTCATACTGCCAATTTCTTTCTTTCAGTTAGTCTCAAAGGTGCCACAAGATCTCTCAACATATTAATGACAATATGTTGGAGATGGAGCTCAAGTCTAAACACAAAACTAATTTATGTTTGACCTTGGGCAAGTCACACTCTCTCAGCCTCAGGGGAAGGCAATGGCAAACCTCCTGTGAACAAATCTTGCCAAGAAAACCCCAGGATAGGTTCGCCTTAGGTCAGAAATGACTTAAAGACACTAACACACACATACATAAACCTTATATACTGTAGCTTGAAGGTAATATTTTAACACAATTGTGTGCATGAAACAAAAGTGTACATTGAACCATCAGAAAGCAATGGTGTCACTGTCTCTGCCACCCATGAAAAAAAGCTTTGGATTTTGGAGTATACACTGCATTTCAGATTTCCCAATATAAAAGACTCCAGATAAGTGACATGGGCTCAAAACACTCTGCAAAAATAACCCACTTTGAGTCTGCTTCAACTGCCCTGTCTCAAGGCTAGGGAAACAATAAATTGTATTGCTTTATTATTATTATTATTATTATTATTATTGTGCATTATTTATATAGCGCTGTAAATTTATACGGCACTGTACATACAATCTTTTTAATGAGATGGTTTTATACTTGTTCACCGACTTGAGCCCCTATATTGGGAGATTAATAATAATAATAATAATAATGATAATAGTTTTACAGACGAGATATAAGAAAATAAAATAATAATAATATTTCTGGGAAGTGTGGTTTTGTGAGTCACTTTTTGTCTTCTGTCAGAGAAATCTTGTCTTCTTAGATTGTAAGCCTGAGGGCAGGGAAACGTCTAATTAACAATTTGTAAGCTGCTCTGATAGCCTTTTGGGGTATAAATAATAATAATAATAATTATTATTATTATTATTATTATTATAAACTACAATCCCCAGGGTTCCCCTAGCACAGATCCCAAGGCAGTTTAAAACTGGATTATTAATATTATTTCTATTATTATAAACTGGATTATTCCTGCAGTGTGTGTGTTTTGGACCTGACTTGCTAACTGACTGTAGTTTGTATTTGTGGCAAGGCTTCCCCAAAACAAAACAAAAAGGGGAGGGGTGACCCTGGGCAAGTGACACTCTCTCAGCCTCAAGGGAGGGCCATAATGACAACCCCCCCTCTGAAGAAACCTGCAAAGAAGAACCCTATGGTTCCAAACACAGTGCAGAAATCATCCTCAGTTTGAGACAGGGCTCAATGCTAAGGAATGTTGGAGGATGTAATCTTGCCAGGAAAACCCCATGATAGATTCACCTCAGGGTCGCCATAAGTCAGAAACAACTTGAAGGCACAAAACAACAACAACAAAGGGTAAAGACTGTGTGTCTGGAATTCAAGACATCATGAATCTATAAACTTGCAATTTCAAGTACCTGGTCTTCAGCATTCAACGTCTATCATAAGTCAAAGTATAAGGAAAAACCTTATTTTATATTCCTTTTGAAATTAATTTTCTTTTATCATGAAATAAATCTTGGGTTAGTTAACAGCAATTAGCTATGATCTTGGATTATTCCCTCCAAGAAAGGAAAGAAAAAGAGTAAGGTAGCCAATTGAAAATCTCTGTTTGATTACCTTCAGGAATCCGTAGAGACAGAGGATAAATAAAATGGTAGGGAAAAGACTAACTGCCATCTAAGGTTTGTAAAAAAAATCCTGATAGCCAAGATCCGTGTATAAGAATTAAAATGTCACCCTGGAATCCATCAGTAATACCTTGGGGATGTTAGATGCCTGCATGTCTTCTCCCTCTGACGAACCCATGAAGAAGAGCGATACATATGGCGGAGACAATGAAATATATGAGGTAGTCCCCAGTGGTTACTCCAATTTCTTGGACTTCTACCAACTCGGTTTTATTTCGTCTCCATATAACTCCTGTTACACTGAACAGATGAGTAAAGCAAGCAAGAAGGAACCTTAGGAGAGCCATGCTTATCCCATCTCTGTAGGTAGTCACTGAAGTTCTATGAAATGTTTAACCATCTATTTATGTCATAAATGCCTTGCATAGCAACCATGAATGAGTCATCAACAAACCACATGATGGGCTCCAGTGCAACTCTATGATCAACATCTGCTAGACGTTGAATACAGAATCATGCTGGAGGACCTATAAATGTCTAGGAACCTTTAGGTTCTCCAGCAGAACTCTATGGTCAACTTCTGGCAGAGTTGCACTGCAGGACCTAGAGATTCCTAGAGAGAACATAAGAGTCAAAATGGCAAACCCACAAGTCAAAACCGCAAATGTGGAGGGTCAACTGTACAAGCATTTATTATCTATTATAAGATGATATTTATTTATTATTAATTATTATTATTATTATTATTATTATCTAGGCTGTCCAAACAACTGAGCATTTTTGCCATTTCATATAAGGGACACCATTTTACTATGTCACTGTATTTAATGAGACTTGAGCATCCATAGTATCCACAGATACAAGGGCAGTTTAAAACTGGATTATTAATATTATTTCTATTATTATAAACTGGATTATTCCTGCAGAGTGTGTGTTTTGGACCTGACTTGCTAACTGACTGTAGTTTGTATTTGTGGCAAGGCTTCCCCAAAACAAAACAAAAAGGGGAGGGGTGACCCTGGGCAAGTGACACTCTCTCAGCCTCAAGGGAGGGCCATAATGACAACCCCCCCTCTGAAGAAACCTGCAAAGAAGAACCCTATGGTTCCAAACACAGTGCAGAAATCATCCTCAGTTTGAGACAGGGCTCAATGCTAAGGAATGTTGGGGGATGTAGTTTTGTGAGGCACTGAGCTCCTTCTCCGTCAGGGAGCTCTGGCGCCGCAATGGACTACAGTTCCCAGGGTTCCAAGGGGCGCCAGGCTCGAAAGCAGGCCAGGCCCAAGGTGGGCAAGGGAGGCCTCGAGGGCGGCGGAGCCAGCCTAGCCTAGCCTAGCCTACCTGGGCCAAGGCGCAGCAGAGCCTGCTCCACGTCTGCATGGCGTCCTCCTCCTCGTCGTTGCCTGGCCCTAAGCAGCTCCCTCAGCCTTCTTCACGCAGGGCCTCAAAGGCAATGGCAGCGCAAGGACGCCTTGGACTCGCGCATGCGCAGCAGTGGCAAGGAGTAGGCCCCAAGCCTGTCTCCGACTACTAAGGCCCTCCTTGACATGAAAAGCAAGGAGGCGCCATCTGCCCCCTAGTGGAGGAGGCCTTGCAACCTCACCATTTCCACACAAAGTCTGCATCTACACTGGAGGAATAACCCGGTTTGAGACCAATTTCACTCTGTGTCTGGCTCAAGGCTATGGAATTCTGGGAGTTGGAGTTTGTTGTGGGCCCCACAACAAACTCCAACTCCCAGAATTCCATAGCCTTGAGCCAGACAAAGTGTTAAAGCACTGCCAAACTGGGTTATTCCTCCAGTGTGGAAGCAACCTCAGGTCCAAAACACACCGCAGAAATAATCCAGTTTGAGACCGCTTTAACTGCCCTGGCTCAATGCTAGGGGATTCTGGGAAGTGTAGTGTTTGTGAGACATTGAGCCTTCTCTGTCAGAGAAAGCTCTGGTGCCATAAGAAACTACAATTCACAGGATTCCCCAGCACTGAGCCAAGGCAGTTAAAAGCGGTCTCAAACCAGAGTATTTTTCTGCATTGTGTTTTGGACCACTGTATACTCCAGGGGACAAGGCACTGCAAAATGTAGGACATAATAAAAGTGAAAAACACTAATAGAAATACAGTATGAGTTTGTGCATCACGCTCAAAATGGAGGACATTTTGGTTTTCCTCCTGGAATGAAGGCAGAAATGTAGGGCATGTCCTGGAAAATGAGGACGGCTGGTCATCTTGAATAAACATAAAAGGATATCACTCATTCAATGCAGGCATCCTTTTCTTATTTGACAAGTTTAGGACCAGAGCACTATAGGTTCCACACTTCAACAATTCCCGCTTTTTGACAGTGCCCTAACCTATATTTTTATAATTGTTTGTTAATGTAATTTTTAATATAATTTTAATAGTGCTACATTAATTTATGTAAGGGATAGGGATAGGGGTATAATTCAGACCTATTGTATTGTTTTGTGATTATTATTTTTATGTATTGCATTTTGTTCTTATTATAACTTGCCTTGATTCCTTTGGGAAATGGCAGAATATAAATAAATCATATTATTATTATTATTATTATTATTACACAGGGAAAATTGGGGGTTTAAACAGGCATTATCCAGCTATAGTCACGCAATTGTGGTAAAGATTTTCACACCCCATCACGATTAAAGATGACTCATCCCAGGAATAACCAGGGAATAATGAGCGACGAATCTCATAAATGATTTGTTGCTGGTTATTCCCAGGATAAGTCATCACTGGATAATACCCATTTAAACCCCTGATTTTCCCCACATGTGATAAACTCCATATAAAGGGGACTCCAGGACTGGAGAAAGAAGTATCTACCTTCCCATCTTTTCTTCAGAGGATCTTAATTGTTCGGCCAGTGTGATGTGAAACCAGGCTTGGCTGATTTAAATAACTGTTTCTAAAAAAACTTCATTTTTAAAATTTATTATTCATACATTTTTAAAAGTATGGTTCTTATTACTGATTTCCAAGCCTCTTGCTGGAACAACAATGACTGTTTGAATTTAAACGTTTTAGTTTAGTTTATTGGCACATATAGAAGACCTTATATGAATATGAAGAGCCTCTGGATGTTTGTCCCAGTTGAGATCAATTCCACAGTGAAATCACTTTAAAACCATCCAACTAAACCACGCGATATTTTATGAATTTAACATGTGGCTTTTTAATCTACTACAGCATTTGCCCAAGAAGCTCTGTAGGTACAGCATAGTGGCAGCATATTTATATTCATGGCATAGATTTGTTCTACAGTGTTTACTTCCAAAAATATATATATTAATTGTGGGTGAGGTTTTGGGGTTTTTTTTGTGGGGGTGGTTTTTGTTTTGTTTTGTTTTGTTTTTGTCTACTAGGGCCCTCAAGAGGAAATGCCATCAAATACATTAACATATTTTTCAAAAACAAGTACAGTACAGTTGGCTTTCCACATTTGTAGCTTTGATTATTTGCGGTTTTGATTAATATGTTCTCTAGGAATCTCTTAAATCCTCCAGCGAAATTCTGCTAGAAATTGACCAAAGAATTCTGCTGAAAAAGCTTAAAGTTCCTAGAGAGAGAGAAAACCCTCTCTAGGCATTTGTAGGTCCTCCAGCATGATTCTGTGATCAGCTTCTAGCAGATGTTGACCATAGAGTTGCAATGAAGGACTTGGGGGTTGCTAAAAAGAATAATGTTTTTTATTTGCAGTTTTTCCACATTCACAGGGTTCCTTCACCCCTAACCCCAGCGAATGTGGAGTGACCACTGTAAATAATTTTAAAAGCCAGTTTTAAAAACCAAGGACCAGATGGAATAATACAGTTTTGACTACTTGCCAGAAATTCAACCGAAATGGAGCCTGCCAAACATCTCTTGAGAAATGGTTGCACACGCAAGGGACTACTACATAGCAAGATCTGCCTTGGATATTATCAACCTAGCCTCTCAGCATGGTGAGACATGGAAACTTTTTTTAGCGTATGGAACCAGAAGCAAAGAGAAAGAAAAATTAGGGTGCAGAATGTGACCATTTTGTTTGGATTGTCATGAATGTAAGTGAATATGATTCCATATCAAATGGCACTACTGTGCAAATATAAGAATTAAAGTACAGTAACCAGCCCTGGTTAGTACTTGGACAGTGCTGTAGGCTATATTCCAGAGGAAGAAACTGGAAAGCCACCTGAGTATTCCTTGCTTAACAAAACCGTGTGAAATTCATGGGGTCACCATAAATCAACAGGCAACTTGAAGACATACACTGTATACTGTATATATATATATATGTGTGTGTGTGTGTGTGTGTGTGTGTGTATTACTACAGCTCCCAGAATCCTCCAGCCATGCTGGGAACTGTGGTCCGAAAAAGGCACATCTCCATTTCTGGGGTCATTTGGAGTTCGACAATGGAGGGCAGGGAAGAGAAGAGACAAAGGAGTCAGGGTTGTGATGCTTCCGTTCTCTATCCAATTGGCCTACTTACCAGGAATGGATTTTCTCTTTCCTCTTGCCAACTACCATCAAGTCAGCTTTAACTTATGGTGACCGTATGAATGAGAGACAACCCCCCCACCCCAAAATACACCTTGCCATTGAGAGAAAATGGGAGTCCTTTCCAACATCCAGAACTCCAACTCCCAGCATGCAAAGCGGAAGAAGTTCAGCTCACGTGACAGAAAATGGGAGTCCTTTCCCACTCCCAAAACTCCAACTCCCAGCATGCAAAGCGGGAGAAGTTCAGCTCACGTGACAGAAAATGGGAGTCCTTTCCCACTCCCAAAACTCCAACTCCCAGCATGCAAAGCGGAAGAAGTTCAGCTCACGTGACAGAAAATGGGAGTCCTTTCCCACTCCCAAAACTCCAACTCCCAGCATGCAAAGTGGAAGAAGTTCAGCTCACGTGACAGAAAATGGGAGTCCTTTCCCACTCCCAAAACTCCAACTCCCAGCATGCAAAGCGGGAGAAGTTCAGCTCGCGTGACAGAAAATGGGAGTCCTTTCCCACTCCCAAAACTCCAACTCCCAGCATGCAAAGCGGAAGAAGTTCAGCTCACGTGACAGAAAATGGGAGTCCTTTCCCACTCCCAAAACTCCAACTCCCAGCATGCAAAGCGGAAGAAGTTCAGCTCACGTGACAGAAAATGGGAGTCCTTTCCCACTCCCAAAACTCCAACTCCCAGCATGCAAAGTGGGAGAAGTTCAGCTCACGTGACAGAAAATGGGAGTCCTTTCCAACACCCAGAACTCCAACTCCCAACATGCAAAGCGGGAGAAGTTCAGCTCACGTGACAGAAAATGGGAGTCCTTTCCCACTCCCAAAACTCCAACTCCCAGCATGCAAAGCGGGAGAAGTTCAGCTCACGTGACAGAAAATGGGAGTCCTTTCCAACACCCAGAACTCCAACTCCCAGCATGCAAAGCGGAAGAAGTTCAGCTCACGTGACAGAAAATGGGAGTCCTTTCCCACTCCCAAAACTCCAACTCCCAGCATGCAAAGCGGGAGAAGTTCAGCTCACGTGACAGAAAATGGGAGTCCTTTCCAACACCCAGAACTCCAACTCCCAGCATGCAAAGCGGGAGAAGTTCAGTTCACGTGACAGAAAATGGGAGTCCTTTCCCACTCCCAAAACTCCAACTCCCAGCATGCAAAGCGGAAGAAGTTCAGCTCACGTGACAGAAAATGGGAGTCCTTTCCCACTCCCAGAACTCCAACTCCCAGCATGCAAAGCGGGAGAAGTTCAGCTCACGTGACAGAAAATGGGAATCTTTTCCAACACCCAGAACTCCAACTCCCAGCATGCAAAGCGGAAGAAGTTCAGCTCACGTGACAGAAAATGGGAGTCCTTTCCAACACCCAGAACTCCAACTCCCAGCATGCAAAGCGGGAGAAGTTCAGCTCACGTGACAGAAAATGGGAGTCCTTTCCCACTCCCAGAACTCCAACTCCCAGCATGCAAAGCGGGAGAAGTTCAGCTCATGTGACAGAAAATGGGAGTCCTTTCCCACTCCCAGAACTCCAACTCCCAGCATGCAAAGCGGAAGACGTTCAGCTCACGTGACAGAAAATGGGAGTCCTTTCCCACTCCCAGAACTCCAACTCCCAGCATGCAAAGCGGAAGACGTTCAGCTCACGTGACAGAAAATGGGAATCCTTTCTGACACCCAGAACTCCAACTCCCAGCATGCAAAGCGGAAGAAGTTCAGCTCACGTGACAGAAAATGGGAGTCCTTTCCCACTCCCAAAACTCCAACTCCCAGCATGCAAAGCGGGAGAAGTTCAGCTCACGTGACAGAAAATGGGAGTCCTTTCCCACTCCCAAAACTCCAACTACCAGCATGCAAAGCAGGAGAAGTTCAGCTCACGTGACAGAAAATGGGAGTCCTTTCCCACTCCCAAAACTCCAACTCCCAGCATGCAAAGCGGAAGAAGTTCAGCTCACGTGACAGAAAATGGGAGTCCTTTCCCACTCCCAAAACTCCAACTCCCAGCATGCAAAGCGGGAGAAGTTCAGCTCACGTGACAGAAAATGGGAGTCCTTTCCCACTCCCAAAACTCCAACTCCCAGCATGCAAAGTGGGAGAAGTTCAGCTCACGTGACAGAAAATGGGAGTCCTTTCCAACACCCAGAACTCCAACTCCCAACATGCAAAGCGGGAGAAGTTCAGCTCACGTGACAGAAAATGGGAGTCCTTTCCCACTCCCAAAACTCCAACTCCCAGCATGCAAAGCGGGAGAAGTTCAGCTCACGTGACAGAAAATGGGAGTCCTTTCCAACACCCAGAACTCCAACTCCCAGCATGCAAAGCGGAAGAAGTTCAGCTCACGTGACAGAAAATGGGAGTCCTTTCCCACTCCCAAAACTCCAACTCCCAGCATGCAAAGCGGGAGAAGTTCAGCTCACGTGACAGAAAATGGGAGTCCTTTCCAACACCCAGAACTCCAACTCCCAGCATGCAAAGCGGGAGAAGTTCAGTTCACGTGACAGAAAATGGGAGTCCTTTCCCACTCCCAAAACTCCAACTCCCAGCATGCAAAGCGGGAGAAGTTCAGCTCACGTGACAGAAAATGGGAATCTTTTCCAACACCCAGAACTCCAACTCCCAGCATGCAAAGCGGAAGAAGTTCAGCTCACGTGACAGAAAATGGGAGTCCTTTCCCACTCCCAAAACTCCAACTCCCAGCATGCAAAGCGGAAGAAGTTCAGCTCACGTGACAGAAAATGGGAGTCCTTTCCCACTCCCAAAACTCCAACTCCCAGCATGCAAAGCGGAAGAAGTTCAGCTCACGTGACAGAAAATGGGAGTCCTTTCCCACTCCCAAAACTCCAACTCCCAGCATGCAAAGCGGGAGAAGTTCAGCTCGCGTGACAGAAAATGGGAGTCCTTTCCCACTCCCAAAACTCCAACTCCCAGCATGCAAAGCGGGAGAAGTTCAGCTCGCGTGACAGAAAATGGGAGTCCTTTCCCACTCCCAAAACTCCAACTCCCAGCATGCAAAGCGGAAGAAGTTCAGCTCACGTGACAGAAAATGGGAGTCCTTTCCCACTCCCAAAACTCCAACTCCCAGCATGCAAAGCGGAAGAAGTTCAGCTCACGTGACAGAAAATGGGAGTCCTTTCCCACTCCCAAAACTCCAACTCCCAGCATGCAAAGTGGGAGAAGTTCAGCTCACGTGACAGAAAATGGGAGTCCTTTCCAACACCCAGAACTCCAACTCCCAACATGCAAAGCGGGAGAAGTTCAGCTCACGTGACAGAAAATGGGAGTCCTTTCCCACTCCCAAAACTCCAACTCCCAGCATGCAAAGCGGGAGAAGTTCAGCTCACGTGACAGAAAATGGGAGTCCTTTCCAACACCCAGAACTCCAACTCCCAGCATGCAAAGCGGAAGAAGTTCAGCTCACGTGACAGAAAATGGGAGTCCTTTCCCACTCCCAAAACTCCAACTCCCAGCATGCAAAGCGGGAGAAGTTCAGCTCACGTGACAGAAAATGGGAGTCCTTTCCAACACCCAGAACTCCAACTCCCAGCATGCAAAGCGGGAGAAGTTCAGTTCACGTGACAGAAAATGGGAGTCCTTTCCCACTCCCAAAACTCCAACTCCCAGCATGCAAAGCGGAAGAAGTTCAGCTCACGTGACAGAAAATGGGAGTCCTTTCCCACTCCCAGAACTCCAACTCCCAGCATGCAAAGCGGGAGAAGTTCAGCTCACGTGACAGAAAATGGGAATCTTTTCCAACACCCAGAACTCCAACTCCCAGCATGCAAAGCGGAAGAAGTTCAGCTCACGTGACAGAAAATGGGAGTCCTTTCCAACACCCAGAACTCCAACTCCCAGCATGCAAAGCGGGAGAAGTTCAGCTCACGTGACAGAAAATGGGAGTCCTTTCCCACTCCCAGAACTCCAACTCCCAGCATGCAAAGCGGGAGAAGTTCAGCTCATGTGACAGAAAATGGGAGTCCTTTCCCACTCCCAGAACTCCAACTCCCAGCATGCAAAGCGGAAGACGTTCAGCTCACGTGACAGAAAATGGGAGTCCTTTCCCACTCCCAGAACTCCAACTCCCAGCATGCAAAGCGGAAGACGTTCAGCTCACGTGACAGAAAATGGGAATCCTTTCTGACACCCAGAACTCCAACTCCCAGCATGCAAAGCGGAAGAAGTTCAGCTCACGTGACAGAAAATGGGAGTCCTTTCCCACTCCCAAAACTCCAACTCCCAGCATGCAAAGCGGGAGAAGTTCAGCTCACGTGACAGAAAATGGGAGTCCTTTCCCACTCCCAAAACTCCAACTACCAGCATGCAAAGCAGGAGAAGTTCAGCTCACGTGACAGAAAATGGGAGTCCTTTCCCACTCCCAAAACTCCAACTCCCAGCATGCAAAGCGGAAGAAGTTCAGCTCACGTGACAGAAAATGGGAGTCCTTTCCCACTCCCAAAACTCCAACTCCCAGCATGCAAAGCGGGAGAAGTTCAGCTCACGTGACAGAAAATGGGAGTCCTTTCCCACTCCCAAAACTCCAACTCCCAGCATGCAAAGTGGGAGAAGTTCAGCTCACGTGACAGAAAATGGGAGTCCTTTCCAACACCCAGAACTCCAACTCCCAACATGCAAAGCGGGAGAAGTTCAGCTCACGTGACAGAAAATGGGAGTCCTTTCCCACTCCCAAAACTCCAACTCCCAGCATGCAAAGCGGGAGAAGTTCAGCTCACGTGACAGAAAATGGGAGTCCTTTCCAACACCCAGAACTCCAACTCCCAGCATGCAAAGCGGAAGAAGTTCAGCTCACGTGACAGAAAATGGGAGTCCTTTCCCACTCCCAAAACTCCAACTCCCAGCATGCAAAGCGGGAGAAGTTCAGCTCACGTGACAGAAAATGGGAGTCCTTTCCAACACCCAGAACTCCAACTCCCAGCATGCAAAGCGGGAGAAGTTCAGTTCACGTGACAGAAAATGGGAGTCCTTTCCCACTCCCAAAACTCCAACTCCCAGCATGCAAAGCGGGAGAAGTTCAGCTCACGTGACAGAAAATGGGAATCTTTTCCAACACCCAGAACTCCAACTCCCAGCATGCAAAGCGGAAGAAGTTCAGCTCACGTGACAGAAAATGGGAGTCCTTTCCAACACCCAGAACTCCAACTCCCAGCATGCAAAGCGGGAGAAGTTCAGCTCACGTGACAGAAAATGGGAGTCCTTTCCCACTCCCAGAACTCCAACTCCCAGCATGCAAAGCGGGAGAAGTTCAGCTCATGTGACAGAAAATGGGAGTCCTTTCCCACTCCCAGAACTCCAACTCCCAGCATGCAAAGCGGAAGACGTTCAGCTCACGTGACAGAAAATGGGAGTCCTTTCCCACTCCCAGAACTCCAACTCCCAGCATGCAAAGCGGAAGACGTTCAGCTCACGTGACAGAAAATGGGAGTCCTTTCTGACACCCAGAACTCCAACTCCCAGCATGCAAAGCGGAAGAAGTTCAGCTCACGTGACAGAAAATGGGAGTCCTTTCCCACTCCCAAAACTCCAACTCCCAGCATGCAAAGCGGGAGAAGTTCAGCTCACGTGACAGAAAATGGGAGTCCTTTCCAACTCCCCGAACTCCAACTACCAGCATGCAAAGCAGGAGAAGTTCAGCTCACGTGACAGAAAATGGGAGTCCTTTCCCACTCTCAAAACTCCAACTCCCAGCATGCAAAGCAGGAAAAGGTCAGCTCACGTGACAGAAAATGGGAGTCCTTTCCAACTCCCCGAACTCCAACTACCAGCATGCAAAGCAGGAGAAGTTCAGCTCACGTGACAGAAAATGGGAGTCCTTTCCCACTCTCAAAACTCCAACTCCCAGCATGCAAAGCAGGAAAAGGTCAGCTCACATGACAGAAAATTGGGGTCCTTTCCAACTCCCAGAACTCCAACTCCCAGCATGCAAAGCGGGAGAAGTTCAGCTCACATGACAGAAAATGGGAGTCCTTTCTGACTCCCAGAACTCCGACTCCCAGCATGCAAAGCGGGAGAAGTTCAGCTCACGTGACAGAAAATGGGAGTCCTTTCCCACTCCCAGAACTCCAACTCCCAGCATGCAAAGCGGGAGAAGTTCAGCTCACGTGACAGAAAATGGGAGTCCTTTCCCACTCCCAGAACTCCAACTCCCAGCATGCACTGATGGAAAAGTTCACCTCACGTGACAGAAAATGGGAGGCCTTTCCAACACCTAGAACTCCAACTCCCAGCATGCAAAGCAGAAGACGTTCAGCTCACGTGACAGAAAATGGGAATCCTTTCTGACACCCAGAACTCCGACTCCCAGCATGCAAAGCGGGAGAAGTTCAGCTCACGTGACAGAAAATGGGAGTCCTTTCCCACTCCCAAAACTCCAACTCCCAGCATGCAAAGCGGGAGAAGTTCAGCTCACGTGACAGAAAATGGGAGTCCTTTCCCACTCCCAAAACTCCAACTCCCAGCATGCAAAGCGGGAGAAGTTCAGCTCACGTGACAGAAAATGGGAGTCCTTTCCCACTCCCAAAACTCCAACTCCCAGCATGCAAAGCGGGAGAAGTTCAGCTCACGTGACAGAAAATGGGAGTCCTTTCCCACTCCCAGAACTCCAACTCCCAGCATGCAAAGCGGAAGAAGTTCAGCTCACGTGACAAAAAATGGGAGTCCTTTCCCACTCCCAAAACTCCAACTCCCAGCATGCAAAGCGGAAGAAGTTAAGCTCGCGTGACAGAAAATGGGAGTCCTTTCCCACTCTCAAAACTCCAACTCCCAGCATGCAAAGCGGGAAAAGGTCAGCTCACGTGACAGAAAATGGGAGTCCTTTCCCACTCCCAGAACTCCAACTCCCAGGATGCAAAGCGGAAGAAGTTCAGCTCACGTGACAGAAAATGGGAGTCCTTTCCGACACCCAGAACTCCAACTCCCAGCATGCAAAGCGGAAGACGTTCAGCTCACGTGACAGAAAATGGGAGTCCTTTCCCACTCCCAGAACTCCAACTCCCAGCATGCAAAGCGGAAGACGTTCAGCTCACGTGACAGAAAATGGGAATCCTTTCTGACACCCAGAACTCCAACTCCCAGCATGCAAAGCGGAAGAAGTTCAGCTCACGTGACAGAAAATGGGAGTCCTTTCCGACTCCCAAAACTCCAACTCCCAGCATGCACAGAGGGAAAAGTTCAGCTCACGTGACAGAAAATGGGAGTCCTTTCCCACTCCCAGAACTCCAACTCCCAGCATGCAAAGCGGAAGACGTTCAGCTCACGTGACAGAAAATGGGAATCCTTTCTGACGCCCAGAACTCCAACTCCCAGCATGCAAAGCGGAAGAAGTTCAGCTCACGTGACAGAAAATGGGAGTCCTTTCTCACTCCCAGAACTCCGACTCCCAGCATGCAAAGCGGGAGAAGTTCAGCTCACGTGACAGAAAATGGGAGTCCTTTCCGACTCCCAAAACTCCAACTCCCAGCATGCACAGAGGGAAAAGTTCAGCTCACGTGACAGAAAATGGGAGTCCTTTCCCACTCCCAGAACTCCAACTCCCAGCATGCACTGATGGAAAAGTTCACCTCACGTGACAGAAAATGGGAGGCCTTTCCAACACCTAGAACTCCAACTCCCAGCATGCAAAGCGGGAGAAGTTCAGCTCACGTGACAGAAAATGGGAGTCCTTTCCCACTCCCAGAACTCCAACTCCCAGCATGCAAAGCGGAAGAAGTTCAGCTCACGTGACAGAAAATGGGAGTCCTTTCCCACTCCCAGAACTCCAACTCCCAGCATGCACTGATGGAAAAGTTCACCTCACGTGACAGAAAATGGGAGGCCTTTCCAACACCTAGAACTCCAACTCCCAGCATGCAAAGCGGAAGAAGTTCAGCTCACGTGACAGAAAATGGGAGTCCTTTCCCACTCCCAGAACTCCAACTCCCAGCATGCAAAGCGGAAGAAGTTCAGCTCACGTGACACAAAATGGGAGTCCTTTCCCACTCCCAGAACTCCAACTCCCAGCATGCAAAGCGGAAGGCGTTCAGCTCACGTGACAGAAAATGGGAATCCTTTCTGACACCCAGAACTCCAACTCCCAGCATGCAAAGCGGAAGAAGTTCAGCTCACGTGACAGAAAATGGGAGTCCTTTCCCACTACCAAAACTCCAACTCCCAGCATGCAAAGCGGGAGAAGTTCAGCTCACGTGACAGAAAATGGGAGTCCTTTCCAACTCCCCGAACTCCAACTACCAGCATGCAAAGCAGGAGAAGTTCAGCTCACGTGACAGAAAATGGGAGTCCTTTCCCACTCTCAAAACTCCAACTCCCAGCATGCAAAGCACGAAAAGTTCAGCTCACGTGACAGAAAATGGGAGTCCTTTCCAACACCCAGAACTCCAACTCCCAGCATGCAAAGCGGGAGAAGTTCAGCTCACATGACAGAAAATGGGAGTCCTTTCTCACTTCCAGAACTCCGACTCCCAGCATGCAAAGCGGGAGAAGTTCAGCTCACATGACAGAAAATGGGAGTCCTTTCTGACTCCCAGAACTCCGACTCCCAGCATGCAAAGCGGGAGAAGTTCAGCTCACGTGACAGAAAATGGGAGTCCTTTCCCACTTCCAGAACTCCAACTCCCAGCATGCAAAGCGGAAGAAGTTCTGCTCACGTGACAGAAAATGGGAGTCCTTTCCCACTCCCAGAACACCAACTCCCAGCATGCACTGATGGAAAAGTTCACCTCACGTGACAGAAAATGGGAGGCCTTTCCAACACCTAGAACTCCAACTCCCAGCATGCAAAGCGGGAGAAGTTCAGCTCACGTGACAGAAAATGGGAGTCCTTTCCCACTTCTACAACTCCAACTCCCAGCATGCAAAGCGGGAAAAGCTCATCTCGGTGTATGCTGGGAGTTGGAGTTCTGAAAGTGGTAAAGGACTCCCATTTTCTGTCACGTGAGGCATGCTTTTCCCTCGGTGCATGCTGGGAGTTGGAGTTCTGGGGGTGGGAAAAGACTCCCATTTCTGTCACGTGAGCAGAACTTCTTCCGCTTTGCATGCTGGGAGTTGGAGTTCTGGGAGTGGGAAAGGACTCCCATTTTCTGTCACGTGAGCTGAACTTCTCCCGCTTTGCCTTCTGGGAGTTGGAGTTCTGGGAGTGGGAAAGGACTCCCATTTTCTGTCACGTGAGGTACGCTTTTCCGTCAGTGCATGCTGGGAGTTGGAGTTCTGAGAGTGGGAAAGAACTCCCATTTTCTGTCGCGTGAGGCATGCTTTTCCCTCGGTGCATGTTGGGAGTTGAAGTTCTGGGAGTGTGAAAGGACTCCCATTTTCTGTCACGTGAGGCATGCTTTTCCCTCGGTCCATGCTGGGAGTTGGAGTTCTGGGAGTGGGAAAGGACTCCCATTTTCTGTCACGTGAGGTACGCTTTTCCGTCAGTGCATGCTGGGAGTTGGAGTTCTGAGAGTGGGAAAGAACTCCCATTTTCTGTCGCGTGAGGCATGCTTTTCCCTCGGTGCATGTTGGGAGTTGAAGTTCTGGGAGTGTGAAAGGACTCCCATTTTCTGTCACGTGAGGCATGCTTTTCCCTCGGTCCATGCTGGGAGTTGGAGTTCTGGGAGTGGGAAAGGACTCCCATTTTCTGTCACGTGAGGCATGATTTTCCCTCGGTGCATGCTGGGAGTTGAAGTTCTGTGAGTGTGAAAGGACTCCCATTTTCTGTCACGTGAGGCATGCTTTTCCCTCGGTGCATGCTGGGAGTTGGAGTTCTAAGGGTGGGAAAAGACTCCCATTTTCTGTCACGTGAGCAGAACTTCTTCCGCTTTGCATGCTGGGAGTTGGAGTTCTGGGAGTGTGAAAGGACTCCCATTTTCTTTCACGTGAGCTGAACTTCTCCCGCTTTGCCTGCTGGGAGTTGGAGTTCTGGGAGTGTGAAAGGACTCCCATTTTCTTTCACGTGAGCTGAACTTCTCCCGCTTTGCCTGCTGGGAGTTGGAGTTCTGGGAGTGGGAAAGGACTCCCATTTGCTGTCACGTGAGCTGAACTTCTCCCGCTTTCCATGCTGGGAGTTGGAGTTTTGGGAGTGGGAAAGGACTCCCATTTTCTGTCACGTGAGGTACGCTTTTCCGTCAGTGCATGCTGGGAGTTGGAGTTCTGGCAGTGGGAAAGGACTCCCATTTTCTGTCACGTGAGGCATTCTTTTCCCTCGGTGCATGCTGGGAGTTGGAGTTCTGGGAGTGGGAAAGGACTCCCATTTTCTGTCACGTGAGCTGAACTTCTCCCGCTTTGCCTGCTGGGAGTTGGAGTTTTGGGAGTGGGAAAGGACTGAGCCACAGCAGTTAAAGTTGTGTCAGACTGGATTATTTCTGCAATACAGATGCAGTCGGTCAGGTTTTGCTCAGAACCCATACAGAATTAGACCTACAATGTAGACATTCTGTAGCATTGTCTACTGAACAATTGTATACAAATTCCAAATAACAGTCACTTGGCATGTCACAAGTTTTAAAAAAAACATCAAGCAATAAACATTTATTTATTTATTCATTCATGCATTCTTTTCATTTTTATGCCGTCTTTCTCCCACAAAGGGACCCAAGGTGGCTCATAAGATAAAAACACTTTAAAAACTTTACAACAAAAATTAAAAACAATTAAAAATCCAATGTGAAGTTGAAGGCGTTCACGGCCAGCATCCATAGTTTATTGTGGGTTTTTCGGTTTATGTGGCCCTGTTCTGGAAGAATTTATTCCTGATGTTTTGCCTGTACCTGTGGCTGGCATACAGTTAAAACAGTACAAAATTAACATTAAAAACCTACAAAAGTTATAAACGTAACTAAAACACTCATTCCATATAAAAGCTTTCCTCCCATGATTTTAAAAAGCCTGCCTGAATAAAAACATTTTTACTTGCCAGCAAAAGGAAAGCAGGGAGGGAGCCAGCCCAGCCACTGAGAAGTCTCTCTCTTGTGTCCTCACCAAGCGAAACTGTGATGTCAAAGGCTTTCATGACCGGCATCCATCGTTTTTTGTGGGTTTTTCAGGCTATATGGCCATATTCTAGAAGAGTTTATTCTTGACTTTTTGCCAGCATCTGTGGCTGGCATCTTCAGAGAAATCTTGGCGGGACCAAGAGAAGGCCTTCTCCTGAAGATCTTAGGGTTCTGGTTGGTTTGTATGGGGAGATATGGTCTCCTAAATAGTCTAGACCTAAGACATGTAGGGCTTTATAGGTAGGGTTGCCATAAATGAGGAGCTCCGAACCGGGACAAATGTAGGACAAGGCTTAAAAATGTAGGACCATTTTTTTTTTAAAGGTCCTACATTTTAAAACCTTGTCCTCCTCCTCCTTCCTGGCTTGGGAGGAAGCCTCGGCCTCCTCTCAGGCCGGGAAGGATGCAAGGGCTCCTCCTCACCGCGGTGATCACCGCGGTGGGAAGCAGCCTCCTCCCGGCCCCCACTCCCTTTCCCGGCCTCTGTGGAGGCTTGGGCCTCCATAGGGGCTGGGAAGGAGGGAGGAGAGTGCCCGCGATCGCCGCGATCGCCGCGATCGCCGCGATCGCGGGCGGCCCCCACTCCCTTTCCCGGCCTCTGTGGAGGCTTGGACCTCCATAGAGGCCAGGAAGGAGGGAGGAGAGCGCCCGCGATCGCCGCGATCGCGGGCGGCCCCCACTCCCTTTCCCGGCCTCTGTGGAGGCTTGGGCCTCCATAGGGGCCGGGAAGGAGGGAGAGCGCCCGCGATCGGCGCGATCGCCGCGATCGCGGGCGGCCCCCACTCCCTTTCCCGGCCTCTGTGGAGGCTTGGGCCTCCATAGAGGCCGGGAAGGAGGGAGGAGAGCGCCCGCGATCGCCGCGATCGCGGGCGGCCCCCACTCCCTTTCCCGGCCTCTGTGGAGGCCCAAGCCTCCATAGAGGCCGGGAAGGAGGGCCAGGGTCGCCTGTCATCGCGGCGATCGCCGCGGTGGCAAACGGCCTCCCCCTCCTTCCTGGCCTGGGAGGAAGCCTCGGCCTGCTCCCAGGCCGGGAAGGAGGCGGAGGCCGCCCCTCATCGCGGTGATTGCCGCGGTGGGAAGCGGCCTCCTCCTCCTCTCGGTCTGGGAGCAAGCCTCAGCCGGCTCCCAGGCCGGGAAGGAGGCGGAGGCCGCCCCTCATCGCGGTGATTGCCGTGGTGGCAAGCGGCCTCCTCCTCCTCTCGGTCTGGGAGCAAGCCTCAGCCGGCTCCCAGGCCGGGAAGGAGGCGGAGGCCGCCCCTCATCGCGGTGATCGCCGCGGTGGGAAGCGGCCGCCTCCTCCTCCTCCTCCCTGGCCTCGCTGGGGCCCGGGAGGGAGCATCTCCGCGGCTGGAGCTCCAACCGCGGAGAGCCCTCCCAGGCCTCAGAAAGGCCTTGGAGCCGCCGCGGCGGCGGAGGTGGCCGCGGTGGGCGGGGCCGTCCCGGTTTGGGCGCCAAACCGGACCGGGACCGGGATGGCACCGCCCAAACCGGGATTGTCCCGCCGGGGGGCGGGATATGGCAACCCTATTTATAGGTCATGACCAGCACTTTGAATTGTGCCCGGAAACAAACCGGTAGCCAGTGAAGCTGTTTCAACAAGAGAGTTTTATGCTTCCTATAACTGTCCACAGTCAGCATTCTAGCTGCGGCATTTGCACCCGCTGAAGTTTCTGAACAGTTTTCAAAGGCAGCCCCACATAGAGTGCATTGCAGTGGTCCAAACGGAATGTGTCACCATAGCCGGATCTGATATCTGGGATACAAGAAAATATTCTGGCACATCTACTGGTTTTTTATTTATTAATTAAAATATTTATACCCCACCCTATATTAGAAACAGTAAAATAATTTAAATGAGCTAAAAGCATATTAAACAACACAGTGTATTAACCTGTATCATTGGGGAGGGGGACAAAAGGTCCTGTGTTGTTGTTTTTCAGCAAACCAAGCTGCAGCAAAACTGAAGGGACATGTACTGCTTGACAGTAGATTAGTCTCCATTTGGAAGAAATCTGAATTTATTCCATCCAGGGTTGGGCTGGGGTGACAACAGAATTCTCACTGGATGGAAAAGGCACCTACATAGTTGCTAACCCTAAGTAGAACCCTGACCAATGTACATGCAAAGTGTGTACTCTTCCATTGAGTTATGGCTCTTCCCAATAGGAATACACTGGAATTCTTATTGAGGTGAACTGGCAAACCCATGCCTCTGAGTGTTTCTTGACAAAGAAAGCCCTATGAAATGCATGGGGTCACCATTAGTCGACAGGTGACATGAAGACAGACATTCATGTAATGCAAGTTGTTTTTAATGAAGTGGATGACAATTAAGTGAATGACTGGATGTGTGTATCTTAATGTATGTGTGAGTGTGTTTTCCCTGATAATAGTTGTGGGGATATCGAAAAAGAAATTACAGAGACGAAGTGGGCTAAAATGTATAAAATGTGTTCCTTAGTTCCATCAAACTTGGGGCCCACAAATATAAGAGAATCCTCATTTTAAAATTTACATAGATGGCATTACACCGGAAAAAGAATGAGCAAAATTTATTCTAATGTGCCACTATTCTTTTGGAGGGGCTGTGATACATTAGGTACTCTGCATAGTGATTCTTAACCTTTTCTTTATCAGGCACCCCTTTTAAATATTTTTTGATGCCATGGATCCTCAAGACTTAAATCAAGATTTAAAACAACAATAATAACAACCTGAACACTGGTTTTAAACAAACACTTTAGGAAAGCTGATTTCAGTAAACTTAGAGAAATACTGGGTGTGATCCCATGGTCAGGAACAGTAAAAGTGAAGGAAGTTCGGGACAGATGGGAGTTTCTCAAAAGGGGGACATTGAAGCCACAATTTCAAACAGTTCCAATGAGGAGGAAAAATGGAAGGTGTCTCAAAAACCAGGATGGATGACTAAAGAACTTTCAACTGAGCTAAGTTTTAAATGGAACATGTATAAGAAATAGAAAATTAAAATAAGAAATAATTAAATTAAATAAGAAAATTAAATAAGAAATAGAAAATTGGGGGAAATCACCAAAGAGGAATTCAGACAAATAGTCAAAGCACCCCTGAAGTTAAAACCCAAAATAACGTTTTAAGGGGGTGATGTTTTGCCCAGGAATCACCCAAAGTGGCACTAAACTCTCTTACTTATTTCATTCCACATGACTTGCCAAAACTGCAACTGCCCCAAACAGCCAAAACTAGACTAGGATGAAAATGGAAGAGACATCACATAATTTCAGGTTTGGCCAAAACATGCCCATGTGAGACAGTGGGTGCAGGAAGCAAAATTGACTCCCCTTCCCCTCCATAGTTGACCACACTTGCAATATAGATTTGGACAAGCACTTAAAATCTCAAATGGTTTGATTTAAAAGGCCATATTTGAACTTGGTATTGGAATAAGACCATCATCAGTACCATCTGGAATACTGTTCCAAAACCCAGAGTGCTTTAGCAGAAAAAGCCTATTTCCATGGGGCCCTTGGTGACAGTGAAATAGCCAGGCGACCTTTCTAGCAGAATCTGTAATCTCTAGGCAGATTATATTGTGCTTCTTCAAGTACTGAGATCCCAGGTCATTTAGAGCCTTACATGCCATTATCAGCCTCTTGAATTTAGAATGAAGTATATTGGCAGCTAGTGGAATTGCTTTAAAACCAGTGTCATCCTATGTCTGCATGGTGTTCCTGGTAGCAATCTAGCTAACTGCACATATTGTACTAACTGACGCCTCTGAGTCATCTTCAAGGGCTCATAGAGTGTATTTCAGTAGCCTGACAGCCAGGAAAGTTACCAAGGAATGGACTATAGTGGCTGGGTAATGCCTGTCCAAGAAAGGTTATATATACTGTAGCTGGGCCTAGGCAATCTGAGTTGCACAATCCACCCAGAACTCCAGTGACTGGGGCTGCATCTTCACTGGATAAATAATCCAGTTCGACACCAGTTTAACTGCCCTGGCTCAAAGCTATGGAATTCTCCTAATTGTAGTTGCTTGCAGAAGCACCACAGCTTGGCGACAGTTCCCAGAATTCCATAGCATTGATCCAGGGCAGTTAAAGTAGTTTCAAACCGGATCATTCCTGCAGTGCCGGTGCACTAAGAGATGGATCCAGGAATACTTCCAGACAGCACCTGTTTCTTTCTGGGGAAATGCAACCCTTTCCAGGGCAGA
Organism: Sceloporus occidentalis; assembly: GCA_023333645.1. Lineage (NCBI taxonomy): Eukaryota > Metazoa > Chordata > Lepidosauria > Squamata > Phrynosomatidae > Sceloporus > Sceloporus occidentalis. The sequence goes on from JALMGF010000005.1 coordinate 81,576,980, forward strand.
TTCCTTACTTAGTGCCTGGACCTGAGAAACATCACTCCACAGAGCTTCCATCTTATAGTGATTCCATACCAGTTTAATGGCTTCCCCCATCACTTGAGCACATAGGGGTGATCGTTATAGGGAAATTTTGATAAGAAAAAGGGGCATGGGAGGAAATCAGTAAGCCCCTTTTCCCCTGCTTTGTGGTCCCATTCTAGTCTGGAGGCCCCCAAAACCACTATTTTAAACAAACAGGCACAAATGTGATCACACATGTAACATATCTGTTTTGTACACAGTATGTAACTGGTAACATATCTCTAGTCCAGTTATATCCTCTGGGGGGTATAACTGAATTTCTCTACAGTGCAATCTATCTTGCCTTTCCATTTTTTCTTTCTCCCTTCTGGATATCAAGCTGTTCTTGATACTGACAATGAGCATTCCTTTCCTCTCCAAAACAATAAGCAGAGAAGGTCACAAGCATAATAGCTGCTGTTAAGACAGCAGGTTGTGCTACAGCAACAAGTTCTCAGGTTTACTAGATAACTGATGTTAATTATTATCTCTCTGCTAGCAGAATCAATAAACATAAAAGCCTAAGCACTGAAAATCGCCATCCACCACTTTAGCTGTCTCCTCATCAAGGCTCTTGTTAGCTCCAAGAGCATCATTCTGTAACACATTAATGTTGGAGTTGGATGAGAGATGAATGGAAATTTTGGGGCCAATGTTGTTTGATCTTTTGTGAGTGGGCAGCACTAGTATGGCTTTGGACAAGATTTTCATGTAGGAGTGGTTATCAGACTGGAAAGCTAAAATAATTCTCTTAGACTTAAAAGACTTGGGGGTCTATAGTAGACTCCCACAATAAGAGCCCTATTGTTTCCCTCTCTTTTAATTTTTATCCAGATGCTCTCCACCTGGCTTCCAGTATTTAAGTCCTGATCTCTTCACAGGTGTAAACATCCCTGACATATAATGCTTCTCTTCATCCTCTTTCCTGTTTGGCCCATTTCTCTTTAAAAGGTTATACCTTCTATTACTACATTTCAATCTCGAGACTCATTCTGTCAGGTTTCAGTGATGCCTAATGTATCATATTTGTTTTGCTGTGCTAGGAGTTCAAGTTCATCTTGTTTATTTCCCATGCTTTGTGTATTAGTGTAATGGCCTCTAACACCATGGGACATTCCCCCCAGCTGCCTGTGTAAAGTTTTTTTCCTCTTCACCTGTTAGATTGGTGCACTATTTGCTTTGTTCTCTCTACAACAGTTTGGCTATTATCTCCAGCCCTTGATAAACTCCTGCCCTCCAGAATACTGTCTCCCCTCTCCACGTAACTCAGTTTAAAGCCCTCCTGATCAAATTTTTGAGGCTGTTGACAAAAACATTTTGGCCAACTGGTGTGTGAGGTGCAACCCATCCCTTGCCAGAAGTCCCCTCTCCTGAAACCACAAGCCATGATCCAAAAATCCAAGCTGTTCTCGGTGGCACCATCTGCTGATCCAGTTGTTTAAATCTGATATTTTCCTCTCCGTTCCTGGACCATGCCCTTCAACTGGAAGAAGAGATGAGATGAAACTGTGCAAACTTTCAGCTTCCTACCCAGAGCTTCATAATCCCTTGTGATATTCTGAAAGCTGTGTCCTGCAGTATCATTGAGTTCCATGTGGACCAAAAGGAAGGGGTAGTAGGCTTTATGAGTCTTGTCAGCCTCCGTGTTACATCATGGATTTTTGCCCCAGGGAGACAACACACCTCCCGAGACATCTTGTCAGGCCCACACCAGAGCTTCTGTACCCCTCAGCAAGGAATCCCATCACCACCACACACCTCCTCCAAGGCTTAGCAGTGACTATTCCCTGTGCTGATTCTAACAAAGTCTCCCATACTTTCCCAGAAGATTGACTCTGCTTCTCTTCCTCATCATCCCTGATATGGGAGAGAGCTTCAAATCGATTTTGTAGATGGAAGCTTGCAGAATGATCCCTTAATTTCCTACCTCTGTGTGTCACATTTCTGCAACTGCTTACCTCCTGTGTATGGGAACTGACCTCTCCCCAGAAACTTCCTGTTTGTTCCTCATCCAGAACAGTCCATTCTGCTCTGTCCAAGAAAAGCTCTTGCTTCCTAATGTGCTGAAATGTACATACCTGTGTCTCTAGCTACTGGACCTTCTCTTCCAACAGTGATACAGTCGGTCCTTCTTATACACAGATTTTTTATACACAGATTTAAGCATACACGATTTGAAAATGTTCCAAAAAAGTATAAATTTACCTTGATGTTCCATTTTTTATTAGGGACACCATTTTGCTATGTCATTATTCTTAATGGGACTTGAGCATACACGGATTTTGTTATACACGGGGGATCTTGGAACCAAACCCCAGCGTATAACAAGGATCCACTGTATATACTTTCACTTGGTGCCGGTGAAGTTACTCACATACTTCAGCAAGAATATAAACATAACTACAGCAGTTCTCTCACTGTCCATACAGGGATGTAGCCAAGGGGGGGGGGTTCTTGGGGTCCAGACCCCCCCTTCCATTAGAAAAATGAATGGTATGTGCTTCTGCGCCACTGCACCCAAGCCCCATTATAATGGTGGCACTTAGTCTGGACCCCCCCCCCTTCCTAAAATCCTAGCTACGTCCCTGGTCCATAGTCAGTAGTCTTCTGTAGGCACTAGAAAAGGACGTTAGACTTCCACCTCAAACCCCCTGATAATTGAGCCTGTTCGCCAGGGACTGGGACTGTACACAATCACACCTCCAGAGCTTGAGAAAACGTTACTTTTGGTAATTATAGCACCAGAAACCATTGGACATGAAGCCTGGGGGATTCTGGGCATTATATACCCTCCAACACTCCCAGTTTGGTAGGGACAGTTTTCCAGTGGGACTTCAGTATCCCACTTTTTGGTTTCTTTTAAATTGTCTCACTTTCCCCTTTTGTTCTTGGTTTATTTCCATTGGCACAAACTGACTGGAAAAGTAGTTTGTTCTCACTTAAACAGGTGAAGTGAAATCCAGTCCTTCTCTGTAGGCTCAGGCAAAATTAGACCTTTGCAGCCTCTCCTAGCTGGTCAGTTCTTCCTCATTTATAATGTTTGCCATTTTGACTACACTTTGTTATTGCTTGGCCACATGTGTCCTGGTTGTCATCTATGAAATGTTGAAGGCAATAATAATAATAATAACAACAACAATAATAATAACTTTTATCTTGCCTCTCCCTCAGAATCGAATATAAAATACATCATACATCATAAAATACCCCTTGTTCCCTCCCTCCCAATCCAAAGCCATAATAAAATACCATTAAAACAATCAAACAATCTTCAGCAAAGAGATGGGCAATTTGGAGTGTTCCAAGTGATCATATCCTTGGGACACCGGGGGATATATATATATATATATATATATATATATATATATATATGAGAGTTTGAAAAAGTAAGGGTTTTTTTATCTGTGCCCAGGAATTTTTGTGTTGTGTGGGATCCCTCCCTTCCTTTTGCATCGAACTTGTTAGGACTCTTACGCCCAGATATTGGCAATAGTGGACTTGTTGCTGGATGTGCTTATAGGGATGAGTTAGTGTCACGTTATGATGCAGGTGTTTATGCTGGGAGTTTGTGTCCCCATTGATGTAAGTCCATTCGCTCCCTCCACATGTAGGTGGCATGTGGCTTTTTGTTGCCACCACAATCTCTTATTGGTGAGCACTGCGGAAATTTCCAGGTTAGTTGTGGAAATAGTTGTTTTCAACATAAATTTCATATTTTCTGTTTCTCTTTTTAACCCTGACCTGAACAGGCATTGTAGAAACAGCAGCCATTCTACTAATGGATATCTGGTCTCAATGTAATGTGTCTGTACAAGCCTGTACACTTAAAGATGAAAGATAATAATTGTTATCTATCTGTTAAGTAAATAGCCTTGAGATCATTAAATAGGAAAATGAATTGTCACTGCCAAAGGAAATGGAATGTCACTGTTATTAAAACTCAAGGTAAAATATATTTATAGTTGTTGTTAAGAGTATAGGACAAAGATATTTATGGTTAATTATTAATCGTGGCATACTGGCACAAAAATGTTCAGATTTATCTAAGTACATAAGGGAGCAATGCTTTTAAAAATAAATGGTATTGCTTACATCCAAATGGATGTAAATGGATTGTGATAACAGGAGTGTCATTAGGTGTGTAGGGGGTGACACCACTGCTTCCCAAACATCTGCCTTTGGGCAGAAACAGGCTGTAGTATTTACCTCTGTCCCTTTAAAAAGCTGAACAGATGGTATGACTAGGGTGAGTCTCAGTGGGAGGAGAAAGAAGACACCCCAGGGTTTTTTAAAAGTAAATTTTAAAATGTTGAAATTTAACGTTTTTTTTAATTCTTTAATTTTTTCAAAATATAAAAATATCCCATCTTACCAAATCTTCCCTTTATCCACATTAAACTTTATACATGTACATTAATTTAGGCTGTGAGTATGATATAGTTATTTAAAGGTATAATTTTAATTTTGGAGTTCTTTACGTCACAACTACATTCATTACATTCAGTGAGTGATATATGGGAATTACAATTAATGAGTAAGATTAGTACAAAAACATTACTATGGATCATGCATGGTGTGGAATGGGAGGAGGTTAAGGAGGGTTGACACCATGAGTTACTGCATCAGACGCCTTGCCTTGGTGATGCCAAGGCAAGACTTGTATCCAGGACTAATCTATTACAGAACAGATTGAGGACAGAGAATGATGGAACCCCGTGAGTTATGACATACAGCTCCCAGCTGATACCACTCAGACGTATCATCAATGAACTACAACCAATTCTGGACAATATTGCTGCCCATTCAAGGCCTCCAAACCTTAAAAAGTCCCTTCCCTGCTGGAGGACACACAACAGATGTGGACATGGATATAAAGCCTTGCCACAAATTCAGATGCCAACTATGCCCACACATCTATTCAGGAAATGTTATCACAGGACCTAATGACATCACCCACACATAGACTGCTTATAGAGGCCTGTCCCTGGACTCTCCATTCTACCCCATGCATCTGAGGAAGTAGGCGCAAGTCTACAAAAGCTCAGGCTATCATCATATCCATACAGCTACCAAAAATATCAAGAAATAGCAGGGCTAATTTGATGGAGTAAAATAATTATGCATGTATGGGTTATGGCGCATTGCTTCATATGCATGGGGATATTTGGATATATATATTCAAAAAGTAGCCTTTTCAAATTACTCTGCTCTTTATTTTAAAATATTGGAAATTAACTACTTTTGGCTGATTAAAAAAATTCAGAATGCTGCTTTTTGCTGGTTTAAATACAAAACAAACCTAAGTATTTGTAAAATACTGCAAAAGGGGAGAGGTTATCCCTCAATCATAATGTAACTTATCTGTGCCTTAATTATTACAAACACAAATTAATTGCAACTAACTCATGATTTGTACCTACTTAGTTCCAGACTGTAGTGCCAATGTCCATCAAATAATATAATGGGTGGTATTACTATGTTGAAAATGTCTGAGTATATATATTATGCCAGCTGCACACACACCCATGTGCATACTTATCTTGGACAATATTACTCATTATATCAAGGTTGCCTCAGTGTTCAGAGTCGAATGGCTTCCACTTTGCCAAAAGAGATAATTCCTCTATACAGTGTTGGGCACTGTGCAATCACTGATAAAGCTCAGTCAAGTACAACTGGCCACCATCCAAAGAACCAACTGAGTTTTTGCAGAGCCAACTCTCCCTGTAAAAAGAATGAGGTAGCTGCTTCAGGAAGTGGATTTGGTGTATCATGAAAGGGCACATATTTTAGTTAGTTTCTTATTATCATGTTTTACTGATAGGAAATGGGAAAGAGATGCATGCTTGATTTTATGTGCCAATTGGAATTTGGCTGGTCTAGAATATTATGCACGCTTACTGGGAATAGAATATTTTGTTTGCTACAAAATGTTACGATGCAAATTACCTTTTTGTAAATGAGATAACTGGGGGCTTGTCTACATTGGCCGCTTAATCTGAGGCCAGTCCAGAGCATTATGATACAGACTGGCCCTGACTTTACCACAATGGTGGCCACACGCACCAAGCTGAATCTGGTGCAGTGGTATATCATTGTCCACATGAACCAGCCAGCCGACACTACAGTGGCTCTGCTGACTTATCCCTTGTTTCTGGATCTTCCATTTCCACTTCTGCTACTGCTTCCTCATCAGAAGGAACTCTGTATAAAATCTACTGAGCATGCTGCTACTTCTGCTGTGGCCAGAATGGGGTGTACCTGTGGTCGAGGAAGGAGTAGAGCAACTTCAACCAGATTGCCTGCAGCTGCTGCTATTACAGCCAGATCGGGACCATGGCAATTGCACACTGCAGCCCCGATCTGGCCTTTGCAGGGCACGAAAAGGAGCTACAAAAAGTGGTTCCTTTTTGCAGCTTGCAAAGGGTGCGATAGTTGCGGTGCCATGGCTTTATGGCGCTCCTTTGGTGCTGCATCGTGCAGACGCAGCGCCAGAGAAGTGCCGTGACACCACACACCATGTAGAGTGGCACACAGTTCATGTCATCCTGGGGGTGAAGTTGGGGGCATGCATCATATGGATGTGACGTCCCGACTCCGCCCACAACTTGGCCTTTAAGGCCAGTGTGCACAACCCCTAAGTAACAAAGCATTGGTGCTTACTTGACCCTTTGTTCTTGTATATCATTTCCCCTCTGTTGCTAAATTTAGTTCATGGACTTTTCTCTTATTTTCCTCTGCTCAGGTTAATTCAAAGATAAAGCAACATGACACTGGCTCACCTTTATATTTGCCAGTAGTAGCTGATGAAACTGTCCAATTCCAGATTAGCTATAAATGTTGTAATAAAGTTCCGCAGTGCTATTGTGGTTAATTCACCACTCTCAGCTATCTGCATAATTTCAATTTTGTCTGTAAGAAATTTTTAAAAAAACAGCAGATATACGGATTATCAGGACAGGGCTGATCTAAGCTAGTTCACTGCCTAAGCAAATGACATTCTCCACTCAACAAAATCAATGTGCATAATGCTCAAAGCCACCCAAATTATTTGGGCACACAAGACAAAAAATCTCATCATGTCCTTTTTTCCCTGGCACTAAAAACACAATAGGAACAAAGGAAATGACCAAAATATATAAATAATTTGCTGCTCTTTTGTGACAGCACAAATCTGTGGCTGCTAATGTGAGGCAAGCTTTAATAAACTCTATATTAAAGTGCAATGATATATATGTCTGCTCAGAAAAAAGTGCCATGGGTTTACTAATACAATTTTAAAAACACACACACACACAATGCAGAATAAAACAAAATAGTCAGTATGGATAAATCAAGTATACTAAAGTTTTAGAAAACAAAAGAAAGTTTTCAATTTAGATTTAAAAACAGCAAGTGAAGGTACAGGCTGCAAGTTTACAGGGAGGTGATTCCAGGAATAGGAGGAGACAACAGAAAAAGGACAGAGCCAAGCCAAAGAAGAGGTAACTCTTAGCTGAGTGAGAAGCCCAGAATTCCCAGAACACAGATTTTTAACAGGTTGGTAAAAAGAGATAAGACCTGCAAGATAAGGAGGAGCTAGATTATGCAGGGCCTTAAATGTTAGAACAAGCAGCTGAATCCTATGGGGGATAGGTGGCGAAGGAAGGAATATCAAGAGTGGGGTAACATGATTGAAATGATAGGCCAAAATGATAATCTTAGCAGCCAAATGAAGAATGGAAACCAAAGGACTACAGTGAGATAATGGAAGACCAGTCAAAAGACTAAAGTCTTGGTGGAGAAAGCAGAGAGGAAAGGTCTAATTTTATATCAACTACGAAGCTGATTTTATCTCAGCTACTAAGTGGTTGGTTAAGTATACTCATCCAGGACAAAAACAGCATGGATCTCAAGGGAAGTTACTTTTTCTGTTGGTAATGGAGTTTAAATTTTATTTCCTAGATTTTATAACTCTTTGTCCTCAAGAGCCCACATGGCCAAAGTGGCCTCTGCCTGCACCGATATCCCTCCAGACCATCTTAATTGGCAACAACAAAACTAACATCTTGACAAAATGTAGGCCTAATGCTCTAATATAGTTATTTCCCCCTTCTGTCTGATTTTTAACACCTTTGCCTGATAAAGAAGCCAATGGAGCTTTGAAAGCTTGCATGATGTGCATGATGTGATGCACAACCCCAATGGAACCCCAATGGAAATACCATTTACTGATGCTCCAATTACTGACAGAAAGGATCTGTTTCTCCCCATGCAGCTGATGCCCAGAAAAGTAGGTTTGGGGGAATTACCATCATGGCAGTAGTAAGTAACAACTTGAACATGAAACAGTTACCTAGATTTACTCATTCATAACAGATCCTGTCTGATCTTGGAAGTTAAGCAGAGTCAGCCCTGGTTAGTACCTGGATGGGAGACCACCAATGAATACCAGGTACTGTAGGCTATATATCAAAGGAAGGAACTGACAAGATCATCTCTGAGTATTCCTTGCTTAAGAAAACCCTATGAAATTCATGGGGTCGCCATAAGTCTACAGGAGACTTGAAGGCACATATACAGTGACAAAAGTATTCACACTCACTACTTAGTCACAATCTTGACACTACTGCCATGATTGTAATTCTCACCCCAAAACCTGCCTTACTAGGCATCAGCTGCATGGGGATATGAACTTAACTAAGTAAAGGTTGGGTGGTGTAATGGTTTGAGCATTGGTCAGGAGACCAGGGTTCGAATCCCATCTCAGCCATGTAAATCCACTGGGTGACACTGGGCAAGTCACACTCTCTCAGCCTCAAAGAATGGCAATGGCAAACTCTCTCTTAAGAAACTTGCCAAGAAAACCTCATGACAGGTTTGCTTTACAGTTGCCATAAGCCAGAAATGACTTGAAGGGATACAATAAGAACAACAAAGGCAAGATATACATAACATAAAGTAGCCGACAGAGGTTTCTGGCCGACATCTCTTAAAAGCACAAAAGAGTAGCTTTAAAGCAAAAATAGGCATTTTCTGAGAGTTCAAAGTCGTTTTGTCCTCTCTTAAATCTTAGCAGTTTCCTAGTGATACCAAGTAGGACTGTATATTTCCCACAGAAAGGTAGAATAGTAAGAACCTTTTACATTTTCCCAAAGGTATCCTTTTCTCTTAGTGATCCTACATGTCTTCTATACTTACTATGTGCCTTCAAGTTGGCCTCAACCCTTCACAGAGCTTTTTTGGCAGGATGTATTCAAAGGGAATTTGAAACTGTTTTCCTCTAAGGCTAGGAGAGTGGGCTAGCAGTTTGAGTGTTGGACTAGGGCACTGGCAGACCAGGGTTCCAATCCCTGATTGGCCATGGAAACCTACTGAATGGCTTTGTGCAGGTCACACTCTCTCGGCCTCAGAGGAAGGCAAAGGCAACCCCCTCTGAACAAATTCTGCCAAGAAAACCCTGTGAGAGGTTTATCTTAGGCCTAATTCCCACTGCCGTTTAAACCGGATCACAATTCGGGTTAAACAGGCATGGTCCCCACTTAATTCAAATTCAGAAAATGATTCAGAAAGGGGGGGGGGTAATGTTTTTTGCCCATTTTTGCCCATTTAACACGCATCAAAAAGATGCTGTTTTTTTCTGCTCCTTTTCCTCAAAACCAAATTATCGTAAGCAGGAACCATAACCGAATCAGAATGGGTTTCATAATTCGGCTTAAAATGACTCAAATCGATTCTTTTGCCAATGGGAACCAACTGCCTCAGGAACCAGTTTAAATAGAACCGATTCTTTTGTCAATGGGAACCACAAGCAGATTATTTTGAATTGCTTCCATCCCAGAAAACCTGATAGAAGCAAATGCAGTGAGAACAATGCTATGAATTTGATTCAGTTCTTCAATTCGGATTGGAAACTGAATCTCACGTAAGTGGAAATTAGGCCTTAGGCTTGGCATAAGTCAGAAATGACTTGAAAGCACACAACAACACACAAGGCTAAGAGTGTGATTTGCCTAAGGTCACCCAGTGGATTTATGTGGTTGAACAGCAATTTGGACTCTGGTCACTTAGAGTTCTAGTCCAGCATTCAATCCACTATGCCACATATAGAGCATTATTCCATACTGTAGTCTGTACCCATCACTAGCATCTAATAACTTCCAGTATTGAGTCTCGATGAAGCAATGTTAACCAGTAAATAGCATTCATCTTAGCTTGAACGTCTGCTCAGATATGCCGAGATGTTCTGGAAATTTTGGATCCTAATCCATCTTGTCTGGGAGGATATAGAATGATTCATAATACAACAATCTGACCAGGGGGAAGATTCTGCCTTTCTTTTTCTCATTCTGCAAAACAAGCAGAAACTGATAGGGCAATGACAAAATTGATAAGGAAACTGGCAAGAAGATATTGGGAAGTATGTTCACACAACAGAAATGGTATTCTCGAGAAACCTTTGGCAAGCCTAAATTATCTTACTCCAGAGAGCTGATATACTTTCCACTGTGTGGAAATTAGATGTATTTAAATCAATTGAAATCAGTAATAGTAAGTGCATCTAACTCACACTAGCTAACAGCTCAAATGAAAAATGGAACATACATCATTGTTTCTTGTGGGCTGTGCAGTCCCTAAGCTTTTAACAGTACAGTGGAGATTCAAGAACAGGATACTTGAAGATCATGTTGTTGTTGTTGTGTGCCTTCAAGTCATTTCTGACTTATGGCAACCCTAAGGTTGAGTGATTTTCTTGCCATTTGTTCAGTGGGGATCTGCCTTTGCCTTCCTCTGATTAACGGCATCATCATGTACTATTTTAACAAATGAAAGGTACAGCAATGTCTCTATTGGATATACAACTGAAAACTATTAAATATGGTGCTACACGCTTTCTGCTAAGAAAGTTTAAAAGTTCACAACAACTCACTGCTTTTGCCCCACTAGTATGTTTCTGCTGGCAACCCAGCATATAGCTTTTTATTTCAAAAACAGGGCCTGTAGCACCCAAACCCTTGTGCAAAACAAGTATTTTCTTACATTAAGTGGTATATGGTATTATTGCATTATTGTCTTGTCTAATGAATCCTGCCTTGTTATGATGTGACCAAAGGACAACAGCCTCAGTTTCGTCATCTTGGCTTCCAGGGAGAATTCAGGCTTGATCTGTTCTAGGACCCATTTGTTTGTCTTTTTGGTTGTCCATCAGCACTCTTCTCCAGCACCACATCTCAAATGAGTTTAATTTATTTCTGTCAGCTTTCTTCATTGTCCAGCTTTCACATCCATACATATTGATGGGTAATATAATGGCTTGGAGGATTCTGATTTTAGTGCTCAGTTGGATATCTTTACACTTTAGGATCTTGTCATTCTTCCATAGTTGCCCTTCCCATTCCTAGTCTTCTTATTTCTTGAGTGCAATTTCCATTCTGTTTTGAAAATTTGGCACCTCTTCACCGCAGAGGTGAAGGAGGGTTGAGCCCTGGGTCGGTGGGCGGCCAAGCAAGAAAGTGGAGGAGGCCATCCCCCCTTGCACTGAGTGAACCTGGGATGCCACTGTCTATCTCTTTAACAGAATGCAGCTGTGGGGTACAAAAGTATCCTCTCATGGAGGTGCATGGGTGCTAAAGTCTATTAAGTTTTATCTGATGTAAGCTTTCATGGACGGCCCACGTCATCTGACGCAGTTGGCATTCTGTATGTCAAATAAAAGTTGTCAGACTTAAAGATGCCACAAGGCACTTTGTTATTTTTGCTGCACTAGACTGCCCATCTGGAATTTTTTTTCTTTCAATTATTGACTTTTCATGTAGCTTCCTTTCCTTTATCACGGTAAATATAACGTTCTTTCTTGTTTAATCTTAAATCCTTATAAAAGTCTAAACTTTCCTAACAATAAATTCTGCCTTCGAGCAATGGCACATGAAACTAACAAAGTAGCGTCCATAAAGTAGCGTCCCAGATTTGAAGCAAGATACAGTAAGTATTGTTGAACAGAGTGGAAATTGTGGACATGATGCTTCAACATGTGACAGCAAAACTGGCAACAAAAGATCTACTTAGGTCCAAAACACACTGCAGAAATAATCCAGTTTGAGACCACTTTAATTGTCCTGGCTCAGTGCTAGGCAATTCTAGGAATTGTAGTTTTGTGAGACATTTAGTCTTCTCTATCAAAGAGCTCTGGTGCCACAGTTAACTAAAATTCCCAAGATTCCCTAGCATTGAGCCAAGGCAGTTAAAGCATTCTCAACCTGGATTATTTCTGCAGTGTGTTTTGGGCCTTAGTTATAGAAAAGACATTACTAAAAAAAAAAATTGGTTAAAAGGATGAGTGGGGTCAGTGTGCTCCCCAGGACTGTTTTTTTTATCACTAGGTTCCTCTAGTTCTCAGTTTAAAAAGGTAAAAATCTTGAATATTCCCCCCCAGTGCCCCCATTGGGAGTGTGACTCAGAAGAGGTCTTTCTAAAATTATTCTTTGTTTTTGTTGTTGTGTGGCTTCAAGTTGTTTCTGACTTATGGCGACCCTCATGGGTTTTCTTAGCGAGTTTCTTCAGAGGGGTTTGCCATTGCCATCCTTTGCGGCTGCGATAGTGTGACTCACCCAAGATCACCCAATGCGTTTCCATGGCCAAGATGGGATTCGAACCCTGGTTTCCAGAGTCATAATCCAACACTTAAACCACTACACCTTTCTAAAAATTAAAGCAGAGTAGGCAGCTGTCATAGACTAGCGGGCTGTGGTAGCCCCCCAGGAGACCTTTGAAAGTCCCATCTCTGGGATTTTGGGCCCAGGAGGGGCCTTTACATAACAGAGAGTGACCTGGAAGTCACTTTCTATTTACCTTTTCTTTTTTAAAAAAAAAAAAGTCAATTTTTCATGCGAATTGACCTGGGGTGAATATGGTGAAAATACCCCCAGGCTCCAAAGGACATTTAGGGACAAACCTTTGACCACTGGGAGCCATGGCAGACAGGTTGTATTTCCCCATCATAGTGGGGAGAAAGGGGATGGGAGCTTAGTGGGATGCTCCCGTTACTATAACGCAATTGCTTTAAGATTATCAGACGTCGCATGACGTTGCCTTAATTGCAGCATTATCCTGTGAATAGAATAATTTTAGTGCTGCTTTTAATCCATGGGAAACCTGTTTGCACTGTCAGATCTCTAGGAAGGGAAGCGCTTATTAATAGGAATAAGTCTCCACCCGACAGATGAGGAAAAAGCCGGAAATGAAAAAGAATACTAGCACAGTTGAACAGCAAAGTTATGAGGGTTAGATTATACAAAACGTTGAGGTTTCTATGCCATAGTTTATTTTTACTAACTGATAGAAGTTAGTGGTTAGCAGCTAATAGGAAGTATTTCTCTTTACTCCAGGTAGGGCTCTCAATATTCAGCAGAAACAAACATCCACCACAACAACACCTGACTATATATTACATACAGTTCACAAGCCCTTCCAGTCTGTGAAGTAGCTTGTTGCAGAGCACAGAAGGCCAAAATATCCTTACTTTCACAAGTTTGTCCTGTAAAGTGTCCTGGCTTGCACAAGTGGAAGTGTTTTCTCCTAAGCAAATACATCATTGGATAGAACACTTATATTTTTAAAAGTAAAAACTTTTGGCTCTAATAAATGGAAATGAAAAAAACTCCAGCATACAAAACTAAAGCAGTGGTTCCCAATGTTTGGCCCTCCAGGTGTTTTGGACTTCAACTCCCAGACGCCCCAGCCAACTTGGTCAGCAGTCAGGAATTCTGGGAGCTGACATTTGAAACATTTGGAGAACCAAAGTTTGGGAATCACTGGTTTAAAGGGACAAAGAAAGGGTTTCAGGAAGGGTTTCGAGCATCATATTGCTAGAAATATAAATACCAGTAATAAACATATCATTAAAAACATGAGAAGCAAATAATAAGCCACAGGGATGAAAGTTTCCATAACCAGCTTCATCATTACTTCAAAGAGAGTCAGTGTGGTGTAGTGGTTTGAGTGCTGGACTGCGACTCTGCCAGATCAGGGACTAGTAAATCAGAATGATGGTAGAATAATAGCATCTTTGGCTGCTACTTACCACATGATGCCATATTTCTCCTGTTGGGGATTTGCATTTCAATTATTGGTGGAAGCCAGTGGTATCCCTAGGATTGGTGTCACCCAGTGAGATAACTCATGGTGTCACCTCCCATTTCACACCATAAAGAATTGTTAGCAATACCTTTTTGCACTAAAGTTACTTGTAATCATAATTCCCATATACCACTAAGTGTAATGCTAATAGTTGTGACATAAACAACTAACAAAATTAAAATTATACATTCAAATTACAATATCATATACACAACCTAAATGTATTTACATATACATAGTGTAGATTTGGTTAAATGTGGTGTTTTTAAAGAAAATGTAAAAAGAATTTTAAAAAATTTAAAAATCAATTTTAAAAAATTAAAAATTTTATAATGTTAAATTTTAATTTTAAAAAATTCTTTTTTCTCCTCCCACTGAGCTTCACCCCAGTCCCACCATCTTTTAAAGCATTTTAAAGGGAAGCAGATGAATGTCACAGCCCATTTCTGCCAAAAAGTAAATGTTTGAGGAGCAGTGGTGTCACCCCCCTGCCTTAGAGTTTCACCTGGTGTGGTCCGCACCCCCCTTAGTGATGCCACTGACAGGAAAGAAACCATTGATAACTTCCAATATTGCTGTTTTTCCATAGGATAAGTAGTACAATGGGTCCCTTCTTCTGCAGTTCAGATATTTCAGTAGTCCCATGATGGCAACCCTATGGCACGTGTCCTAGAAGTGGCATACAACACCATTTCACTTGTCACTTGGCCGGTAGAAGGAGCATTAGGCGCATACCCCCGACCTTTCCCAGCCTCCAGCTGTCTCTCAGAGACAGTTGGAGGCCAGGAAAAGCACGAGGGGAGAAGAAGACATGTGCACACCTGTGGCTCCTTCTTCCAGTCCTTTTCCAGCCTTCAGCTGTCTCTTTGGAGAGAAGTCCCACCCCTGGAGGGCAGAAGTCCTGCCCTCGGCACCAGGTAACACCCAGTGCCAGAAAAATTCTTAGCTGGGGCATGTGGCCCCCAAAATCATCATCACTGTAGTAGTCCTATGGAGTCAGTGAGTGTGATTCTCCTCTTCTCCCCTGGCTATTCCCAAACAGGCTGGGATTGCCTTACCTCACTGAACAAATGCAGTTGCATCATAGGACCTGGCCACAGACACAGGGTTCTGGGGTATGTTCTGGTTTAAACTGTCATTATGCTATGAAAGTCGCACAATTACAGTGAAGATCTTCACACACATTGCGATGAAAGAGGACTTATCCCGGCAATAACCAGGTAATAACGAGTAACAAATCATTCACAGAGAAATCCCATGAATGATTTGTTGCTGGTTCTTACCTCATTATTGCCAGGATAAATCCTCTTTAATCACAATGTCGTGTGAAAAATCTTCACTGCGATTACACAACTTTCATGGGGTAATGACAGTTTAAACCTCACTTTTCCCTGATTTTCCCCATGTGATAAAGTCCTAACTGAAAGAAGTTAGCAACATAAGTCTACACAAGTTCATGCTGCCAACTTCTTTCTTTCAGTTAGTCTCAAAGGTGCTACAAGGTCTCTCTACATAACAATGTAATTGCTAAATATGTAATAGATGTTGCTGAAATGAATCGATTGTGAAGTGACACTAAAGACACGAGTGCTTTTAATGTGTCAGTATGTGTGTTTGTGGGGGTGTCTTATCAAAATGGCACCTGAAGGTAGCCAGAGTAAACATGGAACAGTTCCAAGGAAGGAAGGGTTGCTAGCACATTTCTTCCATATTACCAGCAATTCTTGCATTTAAGAACAAATAATTTCAGATTTTTTTTCTCCTGGGGAGTGAGATTGAGGGCATATCCATAGTGATTTAAAAGGCCAGAAATTCCCAGTTTTTGTTCTTGTTCTTTCTGGTTTCATTTTGGAGATCCATGCACAGTTATGGTATTTTCAGAATATTTTCAGTCAGCTCCTGACAGAGGTGTTTTATATTAGCTCCTCAGGTCAGTTTATTTTAACACTGTATAACATTGAATAGAACGGGAACCAAATTTGGGATTATTCATGTCACCTTGAGGTGCTCTGCAAGATGTTTTTAAGTATTTGGTGACATGTTTTCATGTTTTCAAAAAAGAAATTGTGAGATATTTGTGTGCACAATATTGGTTTGGGTTGAAATAGAAGATTTTACACAAAAATGTTTTTTGATCAAAGCCACAACTTTTTTGTACAAATGATTTTTTTTATTAAAAAAAGTCCTGAATTACAAAAAACAAAAACAAAGATTGGCCATTTTATTGATGAGGAAGGGAAAATTGGTGAGCAGTCTTTATATCACATGTGCCATTGGTCAAATGACCATCATTTCCTACCACAAACTCTCCTTCCAGGGTTATTTACAGCTTGGGGGAAGAAGTGCTTTCATCAGGACTATGGCAGGCATACCGCTGAACATCAAGAAAACAAAAATAATGACCATGGGGGATCTACACAAAATCAGTCTAGACAATGAGAACATTGAAATAGTAAAAGAGTTCTCATACCTTGGATCAAACATTGATCAGAATGGGGGCTGTAGTCAAGAACTCAGAAGAAGACTAGGAATGGGGAGGGCTGCCATGAAAGAACTAGAAAAGAGCCTAAAGAATAAAAATACACAACTGAGCACGAACGTCAGACTCATACAATCCATTGTATTCCCTGTTACCATGTATGTATATGAGAGCTGGACAGTTAAGAAAGCAGACAGGAAAATATTCAATGCTGGAGAAGAGTGCTGAGGATCCCATGGACAGCAAAAAGGACAAACAAATGGGTCCTAGGGCAGATCAAGCCGGAAATCTCCGTAGAAGCCACAATGACTAAACTGAGGCTGCTGTATTTTGGACATATCATGAGAAAACATGACTCACTGGAAAAGACAATAATGCTAGCAAAGGTTGAGGGCAGGAGAAAGAGAGGAAGATCACATGCTAGATGGATGGGCTCTATTAAGGAGATCACAGCTATGAATTTGCAGGACCTAGGCATAGCAGTGGAGGATAGGATGTCTTGGAGATGTTTGCATCCGGAGTACCCATGAGATGGACTCGAAGGTGATTAACAGCAACAACAAATGGCCTGTGAAGGAAAGGTTGTCGCAACCATGATGCTGATTTTGCTTGAGGATGAGATAGCAGAGTTGTTATTTCAGAAGCACAAGAACCATTACACTAAAAGCTTGACTTGTTTTGTACTTGAAAGGTTGATCTGAACAGGATGTCCAATGCTGTACCAATCTCTAGCCAGGATATGCTAGAGTTCTTTTAAGAACCAGAAACACTTCAAAGGCGGATAGTAGGAGATATAGTAGATCAATGACAGGACAAACTAAAACAATATACTTTGTGGCTCTGTATTATAAGACCTTTAATGTAAACATATTCTAAATCTAAACTCTAAATGGCAGCTCCAAAATTGCAGCCACTGAATGTTTATTGTGCTGTATAGTGTTGTATAAAATGAATTAAAATTCCTCCAGACGATGGGTTGGGCCTGTTTTTTTCCTTCCCGTCAGTGGAAATTTCCACTCTGTTCACAGAAGTAAGACATTGGATAGCCAAAGTTTCATGAATTTGCTGTGAAAGCCTCTCCTATAGTTGTGTCCCACCCACATATGTACCTCATATTGCAAAAAAAGCTTGGCGAGATCTCCAGGTCACTCTCAGGGCAGCATCTCAATAGCTTCACCCGCTGCAGACGGACATACAGCAATAATTAACCTCAGGGCTAGTTATGCTCATCATGTTCCCAGTAACTGACTGAGCATCCTTGGCACGCATGGCAGCCTGCAACACATTGAAGCTTTGAGCACCTTTTAGAACAGGCTAGCGGAGCAAGAACAGATCTATGAGTGTCCTCATTTGACTACCCCACAGTCCATATGAGATGGTGGAGAAAATGCTATCCTTGGACTGCCGAGACTTGGTCTTCTCATCCTAACCCACGCTCCCATGTTTTTATGATGACAAACTCATATGTGCCCTTTGAAATGGAAGGCTGAGATACCAATGTGCTAAATAAGTGTTTTCATGCGTGGGCTTCACTGCAATCATGAGGTAACAGATTATCAGTAACAATGTTACAGATAACATGTTACGTACTTTGGGGGACGTAATGACAATCATTTAGCAAACAAAGTAATGACTAGCAACACTATTCAATTTCGTCGTTTGATAAGTGACATTTACTCAATTTTCTTGTTACCTTGGGAGGCTGTAAATGTTTGAGGGGGTTTTTCAAGCAAATTTTCCAGTTTTAGGGTGCATCTGCGCTGCATAAATAGTGCAATTTGACACCACTTTAAGTGCTGTAGCTTCATCCTATTGAATCCTGGAATTTATAATTTTATAAGGTCTTTAGCCTTCACTGCCAAAGAGTGTTCGTGCCTCACAAAACTGCAAATCCCAGGATTATGTAGGATGAAGCCATAGCAGTTAAAGTGATGTCAAACTGTAATATTTATACTGAGTAGATACACACATAATCCTTTTTAAAAAAAACTTTGTAATTTTTTAAAAATGAATAAAAAACATCATGTTGAAGACTTCCATTTAAGTTTCAAAGAGCAAAAAATTAGGACATAATAATACCCTAGTAGAGTAATGACAGAACTTGTGGCTTTGTCAATGCTTGGAGGTGCTCTGGGAAGCAGATTAATCTGAGAGAACATAGTCTGATCAGGACAATCCAGTGAGCCTTCTAGATGACCAAAATTTTATTTTTGACTATACTCTGTTATGGGGATTACCATATATACTTGACTATAAGTCAACCTCATGTATAAGTCGAGGGCAGGTTTGGGGGTCAAAATTAGGGATTTTGATATGACCCATGGCTAAATTGTGGATAATATTTAAGGACATGTTACAAAGGATGTAAAGGACGATGCAAAGGAAAACAATGTCAAAGAACATACAAAATCCCAGCAGACATTAACTCATACTAAAGACTGTATGGATGAGATAATGAAGGAGGGTCAGTGCTTCTAAGACAGATTATGTTCTTGCCTTTCCCCAGGGTATGGTTCCTTTTTAAAATAACTATTAAAGTATAGTATTTATATTGACCTGTGGATAAGTCAACACAGGTTGTGGGGGTCAATTTTTCAACTGAAATTTCTAGACTTATACATGAGTATATACAGTAAATTAATAAGTAAGGAATCTTGAGTTCGTATTTCACTGAGATGGCGAGGTGTTCATATCTCACTGAGTTTGTGAGTTAGCATCTCACTGCGATGGCCTTTGAGAATTTATGGCCATGTTTTAAGGGTCTTTTCAGTTGATCTATGATGTTCAGGAAGGAGTTAGACTAGTTTAGCAAAAGGAACCCCTTGGCCAACTGAGCCAATGAAGACCACCACAGACTGCTCACATCACACTCCTTCCCTGCTACAAGAAGAGGAAGAGAGAAGCATGATGTACCTGATGGCAATGACTCCCACATGCTGTTAAGAGAGTAGGACACAGGAGCAAGCCCAGTTATTGTTTTGGAGCAAAGGTACTGGAGGAGAGAAGAATGGAAAAATTGCCCTGTGTGGTGGCTAAAGCAATTTTCCTTTTCACGATGCTATGGTTGCTCACAGCATCTTTACAGAGTTCATGTGCTGCTCTCTTTCACTTCATTTTGGGCCACTAAATATGCTGATAGTGAAATGGAAGATTAAGATGGGCTGGAAGCCAACATCATGTTAGGCATTTCGCCAACACCTTGGAGACATTATAAGGCCTTTTTAGGCCAAAGTGCAGAATTTTAAGTGAATAATACGGGTGAGAGTCTTGCCTCTACATATCTACAGGGGTAAAAAAACAGGGTTCAAATCCCAGCTCAGCCATATAAAAACACACTGGGTGACCTTGAGCAAGTCACACTCTCTCAGCCTCAGAGGATGGCAATGGCAAACCCCCTCTGAAGAGACTTGCCAAGAAAATGATAAAGTCGTCATAGGTCAGAAAGGACTTGAAGGCACACAATAACAAAGGACAAAAACCAAACAAATCCATATCTCACTAGCAAAAGCATGTCACTTCTTCATTTCTGTCATCACATGGAAGCATCTTTTGTTGTTATTTAAAAAAGGAATGTCAACAAAATTGTGTTGATAAAACTTCCATCATTTCTACACACTGTTGTTATTTTTTTTAAACCACGGATCACAAATGCCAATGTCAGTGTTAGCAACCAACAGGCATCATGAGGAAATGGAAGAAATCAGGTTTGCCCAGTTTGACTTGCACCACTTTGAAAAGTGATATGACCTGGTTCCTATTGGTAGTCGCAGCTAGATTACCACTGTTGAATAGTGCATAAGCATTCTTGGAACTCTCATTGGTCTCATGGGTCTGCTTTAGTTGGGACTACCAACAGGATTCAGGCCATGTCTGCTGTAACTTAACAAAAAATGTTAACAAAAGTGTCATTTAACAATTTATGGAAATCTACATATGGAAATCTAGAAATATTGTAGGCACATACACATTCAGCACTATTTTATTGTTATCTGCTAAAAATGGCACTCAAAGGTGGAAACTGATTGCAATTCTGAAGGGTGCGCATTCAACAATGCCAGTATCACACAGGGTGCGCCTGCTCCCATATGGCCATGAAGTAGTCCTCCAAAGGCAATGTTACTCTCAATATAGCTTGTCCTGAGGATTTTAACATTTTGAAGTTCATAGTGAGAAACTGCCGTTTGTTTCTCTGAACAGGTCCATACTGTTCAAGAAAGAAACCAGAACACAAACCATTGGATTCCAATAACAAGAAAAATGATTCTACCTAAACAGTAAAGAACTTCTTTACTGCAAGAACTGTTTGAGAGTTGAATAGACTGTTTCCAAGGAGGTAGAGCATGTTTAAACAAAGTTGGATGGGCATATCTCACAAGGGCCTTAGAAGTGTATTCGTGCATGGCTGGGGCTTGCACTAGATGCCCCTTCTGGTCTCTTCCAACTCTATAATTTTATTATTCTATTTGAGTCCCCCTTCCTGGCCTTTGCCTTCTATTTTTTTCTCTTGTTTCTTAACAGGTTTTTGAGGTATGTCAGGCTGAAAGAGAGGGATTGAAAATAATTTGTGTGTGAGTTTCCCACATCACTTCAAACTAGTGTACCAAATTCATGCCCATGAAAGACGATCAACTTGGTGTAGTTTGCTGGCAATTGTGGCACGGTAGTGCTGTTCTTCCATGCATACTTGCACAGCATTAATTTTTCCACACTTCTAGTAAGATTGTGTCACTGCACTTTTTTTGTTAAGTAAAAGATAATGTTGCTTAAATGCCACATGGAGAAACCCACATTTTAAAAAACCATTGAATTTTTTTTAAAGTTATTAAAATGGATAGACCAATTGTCATTATAGTTTATTAACAATCTGACCATATTCACAAGATGTTGAGGGGAAAATATTTGGATCAGATTTTAGAGAGAGATGTCAACGGGTCCTTCCATGAGTTTCTAATTATTTTTTGTGGGCAAAAGGGATATTTAGATAGATATTCTGTTTTCTGACTATCTAAATTGCTGGTAGAGAAAAATATTTAAAGGAGAATGCTATGCCTCTCAGTTAAATCTAGAATTCAAAGATAGCTTTGCCTTAGGATCACAGTAAGTCGGAAACTACTTGAAGGCACACAGCAACAAATTTATTTGATATAATTTTATACAGAAGTTTTGTTGAGTTTATTCACTTAATTTAGAAACCCTGCATTGCATTCATGCCTTTTCCTAAAATTAATTCTATTTGTGGTAACTCTTAGTGGTGAGCCGTAATGGTGAACTGGTTTGAGTGCTGGGCTAGAAATCTGGCTTGAATCTTGCTCAGCCATGGAAGTTCGCTGGGTGATGTGGGGCAAGTGACAACCTTTCAGATTTACAGGAAAGCAATGACAAACCTCCCGCAAATTAGTCTTATTGGGAAAACTCTACAATATAGTTGAAAGTATGTACTTTCATTCATATACCATTATTATAAAAGTATGCAGTATCCTTTGTTAATTTCTTGTTTTGTGGTGGTCTGACAGGTATAAATAAATCTGAATCTACAATCCGGCTACAGTTATGAGCACAAGCAACACATGCCTACCATACAGATCTGAATTACAGTAAACTATGAAGCACGTACGTTTGCAATGGCCATGCAAAGGATTTGGATAGCACCGACTCTACCTGAAGCCCTATAGTAACTCAAAAAGAAGATGATCAAACCACCAGGTAAGTGTATTGTTTATCTAGTTCTTAAATGAGCATAAGTGAAGGAAACTTTTCTTCCATGCCTAATTGCACAAATTAACAGAGTGATCATGTTCTCCAATGCAATGATATTGCACCATTGTGAAACAATTGATGATCTTGCCAAGGTAGTAGAGGAAGAAATGCTTCTGTGCCAGAGGTACTGTGTAAAGCTATGTGTTCACAACTCTATGGACTCTTCACCTTTGCTATACTTCATATGGATGAATAGTTCAAGTTGGACTCACAAAATAAATGGAAAAGGAAAAGCCAGTAAAGGTGGCATTATTTATCAGGCAGGAATTGTTGCTCCAGGTTTTCAATATGATCATAAGGTTGCTCTGATCTATCAGCAATCTTCAAACAAGAAAGAATTCATTTAGCAGAGATCTGATGAGGTTGGCACAGGAAAACAGTTATTAGGAAAACTGGCCAGACAATGATAAGGCACTGAAGAAAGCATTAAAATATGTTTCTTCCTACCTAAATATGGTATTTCTTCCTATAGTATAGATCATCACAGTCAGCTTAACAGTGACTATATTTATGGAAAGATATACTACAATGTAATCTCAGAGATTCTGAATATCTGCTTATGGTGTCAAGTGGGTAAGGGGGAACATTTACATATACAGTTGGTGGTGTTCTGTATCCACAGATTCTGCATCCACGGATTCAACCATCCATGGCTTGAAAATATTTTTTTTTAATCCAAAAAGTAAACTTTGATTTTGCCATTTTATATACAGGACATCATTTTATTATGCCATTGTGTATAATGGAATTGAGCATCTACTGATTTTGATATACATGGGGTGTCCTGCAACCAAACCACAGCAGATACCAAGGGCCTACTGTACCACTAAAATAGCAGAGGTGGCCATACCATTAGGTAAAGTGAGATGGCATTTCCCACAAGCAGATGCTGCAGTTTTATAGTCCACTGTGTCTCAGTATGAACTGAGATATAGAATACTGTCATTCAGAAGCTGGAGTTTTTAACCATATAATCCCCGAATGGAAGTTACAACTACTCTTTTCACAACATATCTAGTTATTTCGTGGAGGCCTTTGGCCTCTTCATTGCTCTAAACTCATTTCATACCATTATGGTTCACTACTGTTCTTAACCACGTTTACTATTAACCTATGCAAGCCTACAATTTGTCTAACAGTGTTATGCAATCACCAAGAAAACTTCAGGGAACCATCCTTATCATCCTTATTGATCACAGACTCAATGGTCAAGGACACAATGAAGTCTTCACACACCGTAAAAGTTAATGGAAGTTAGCTATTAAAGCTGATTGTTTCTGCCATAGCTATATAAGCAGAACAATTTAAATGGACAGAGTTATTCTTCGTGCTGAATTTTCTGTCTTCCTTGAAAAATCTAATTGTATGCATCTGCAGAACTCAGCTGAAGACTTCCTCAGGTAAGATGCAAGTCTACGGTATACGCTATTTAAATGTGTAGCTGTGCAACAGATTAAACAATGTGTTCTTCATGTTGTTAAGGAATGATTTGTACATACTTTAGAAATATATTTGGGGCAGCTTGGAGTAACCTGTAGTTTATCCAAAATATTAATTTTTTAAAAAATCCAAAGTCTGGATATATAGATGTGCTCATTCTTTAAATAATAGGAGAACAACTTGGGATACTTGGGATGTGGCTGGAATATGATTCCCATAATGTTAACCAGAATAGCCATTAAAAGTAATGGGAGATGTAGTCTAATAACATCTTAAATGCCAAAAGATGTTAACCGCTGGTTTAGATTTTCAGTACTGTGGCCCACAAATCAAAATGCCACACAATTCACTCTGTGGATCCAATGAAATCAGAGCCTATTGTGGGTGTTTTAAAAACTGTTGTTATTATTATTATTATTAGTTTGGTCTCATGTCTCCAAAAGCAGGGTTTAGTAGCATAGAGGCCACTAGATATACCCATGGAATGCCAGCTTTTACCTTGGTTTGAAGTGGTTTGAAGAGATTTCCGCTTCTTGCATTCTTGGCAGAGATGCTCTAAAGTAGCTTCAGCAGCTGATCAGCTAGGAATCAAAGGATATCTGAGGGGGGTAAATCTACCATTTTCTCATTCTTGTCAGCTGCCAAATGCATAAACACATTGTAATGGGAGGAAGCAACTGAGTGACAGATTTTAAGTATGATCACTGTCATCTCTCGGGGTGATTACTGTCAAATGATTTATTACTGTCAGCTCTTGATAATTTAATATACAACTCTATACTCACTCCCTAAAATGTAAGCTGCACCACACTCAATGGAACTTACTTTTGATTATAGGATCATATTGTTCACATGCTATTGTTATACTATCAAACATATGACAACACATAAAGAACAGCAATAAAAAAATGGCCCAGGTAAGCCAAAAACAAATTTAAAAAGCAAAAGCCCTTGCCTTGCCTACTTCAGAAAAAAGTAAAGTGTAAATTGCTATCATAACTAAAGAGTAATAATAGCAATAATAATAATATACATAATAATGATGCAGCATGGTATTGTGGTTTGAGTGTTACACAAGTACTCTAGGGATAGTTCAAATCTCCACTCAGCTATGGAAACCCACTAGGTGACCATAGGCAAACCTCCTTTAAAGAAAGCTTGCTAAGAAAACCCTTGTTTAGGGTCACCATAAGTGAGAACTGATTTGAAGGCATATAAGGGGATTTTCAAATTTAATCTGTAACTCAAAAATCTTTTTTAAAATTTTCCCATGAAATGATTTACATTTGCTCCAGATCACATTATTATACTTATTATTATTATTATTATTAAACTTTATTTCTATAGTGCTGTAATTATACACAGCGCTGTACAAAGTCGGTAAAATTAGAAGTAAATAAAAGCCTGCCCAAGGCGTACATTCTAAGATAATAACAATTAAAAGAGGAATAGATAAAATTACCATATAGAAAGGAAAAAAACAGAGTAAAAACATCAAATATCAAACAAATCACATCACATCAAATATTGTCAGACAGCCAGATAACAATCACAAATTCCCTGAGAACGCTTCCCTAAACAATATGGTTTTCAGCTCAGCTTTAAAGCTGGTTAGGGAAGTGATGAGCCGTGCATGCAGAGGAAGAAGGTTCCAGGAATGAGGGGCAGCAAGAGAGAAGGGACGGATCCGGGATGGGGCAGAGGAGATCCTGGGTTGAGAGAGGAGACTTTGGCTACCAGAGCGGAGAGTGCGAGTAGGGATGTAGGGAGAGAGAAGATCAGTTAAATAAAGAGGGGCCAGCCCATGCAGGGCTTTAAAGGTGAGTAGCAAAAGTTTGTACCTGATGCGGAAAGGAAGAGGGAGCCAGTGAAGGGAAGACAACAGAGGGGAGACATGATCATAACGGCGAGCGAGTGAAATAATGCGTGCAGCTGAATGCTGAACAGAAATTAATGGGTGGAGATGAGAGAGGGGAAGCCCTGCCAAGAGGAGGTTACAGTAGTCTAGTCGTGAGACCACTAGGGCATGGACCAGTGTCTTTGCGGTAGAAGCTGAGAGATATGGACGGATTTTGGCGATATTATAGAGAAAAAATCTACAGACTTTGGCTGTAGTCTGGATCTGTGGGATAAATGACAAAGAGGAGTCAAAGATGAAACCGAGACTGCGGGCTTCCTGGACCGGCTGGATCGAGATGTTATTGACGGAAATAGAAAAGGAATAGTGAAGGGTGGGCTTAGGAGGGAAAACATATAATTTGCTTCATTCCATTCACATAACCATTATAAGTTTTTAAATTGTCTCAAATTTTAAATTAAGATCTGCTTCACCTATCAGTGGTCTTTACTTATTATCCCACAATTTCACAACCTCCTTCCATTTACCTTAATATTGTTGGGTTGTTTCATTATTTTCATGCATTGATAAAGTATCTAGAATTGCTAAGTCATTCAATTTCAAGATCCATTCATCTACTGTTGGTATTGCGTTTAATTTCCAATATTTCACATATGTGTCATCGAGGCAACAGTGATCATATAAAGCAAAACACTCGCTTCGTCCTGTATCAAGTTATCAGATATTATATCTGTTATATTTAGCAGGAAGAGTTCAAGTCTTAATGGTATATTTTTTAAAAAAGTAAACATAATGTTCCTATGTATTTTTTCCAAAAGATTTTGGCTTTATCACACTGCCACCACATATGATATAGTGACCCCATTTTTTTTTTACATTTCCAACAATTATTATTAGTATGTTTACCTATATTTGCTATTTTAACTGGAGTTAGGTACCATCTATAAAACAAATTTGTAATAATTCTCGTTTAGATTACTGCATTTTGTAAAGCGTAGGTTCCTTTTCCAAACATTTTCTCATCTGGAAAGGAGTATTTCATTCCCTGTATTTTGTGCCCATTTGATCATGTTTGTCATGACTGTTTCTTTGTGTAATTCCTGTTCTAGCATATATTTATAAATTTTCTTTATTAGTCATCTTCTATCCCCCATTATTATTATGTCAACTTTGGTCTTTTCATTTTCTATACCTTGCCCTCCCATGTCTTTTCTCAAATCCTCTTTTACTAAAAAATCTTCTGATCAAAGAAAAAGCTCAATAATTCCAGCATGAGATGATGGTGGGGAACAAAGGGAGATGAAGGAAAACAAGCATTTGTCCAGGCAATGCTTCACCTTGACTGCTGTACTGTACATAGCTGGATAACACAAAAGTCAGTTGAATCAGAAACTGAATCATAAAATTAAAATTGCATTCTAACTCAAAAGCTAATGCCACCACACTAACCAAGTCAAATAAAATACGTTTCTGGTGGCATCATTCAAATAGAATCACTAATGTTTCCCTCCGTAATCTCATATGCAGGACTAAGCTTCCACTCACTCTTTCAGAATTATGTTGTCCCTTCTGTGGCATTGCAGCTTTAGAATCTGAAATTGCAGGAGAAGTGGGAACATTATCTGGCCTGTGAAAACCAACAAAACATTAATTGGAAACACACAGCAACTATGTTCTTAGTTGGTAAGAGGATAGGCATTAGAATTATTGGATATTACCTACAATTCTTTTTCAGACCATAAGAAGGAAAAAAAGCTCTTACATTATAATTTCACAAAGCCCATAGATTAAATCTGTACAGCTCTATATGTATTTTACATTATATTTCCCTTCCAGATGATCAGTTCAAAGCAGACACCTGTCTGTAGTGATTAAACACTGTCACTGTTCAAGTGCTGTGACCTTTGTTGCACAAAACTTTCATGTAGCTTATTATCTAATCAAAGACACCAAGGATAAACAGGAAAAGTGCTGATAGAGTAATCAGGATATTGTGACTTATTTCCAATTGCTAGTATCAACTAGAGTAGACCTGTTAAATCAATTGCTACATTAGCACTTACGTAAACCTCCTTGACTCAGTGAGTCAACTGTAGTTAGAATTAGGAACTAGATATAGACAATAGCTTTTTGTGGGTTTTTCGCGCTATGTGGCCATGTTCTAGAAGAGTTTATTCCTGACGTTTTCCCAGCATCTGTGGCTGGCATCTTTCTCTGATGCTGGTGAAACATCAGGAATAAACTCTTCTAAAACATGGTCACATAGCCTGAAAAATCCACCCAAAATTACGGATGCTGGCCATGAAAGCCTTCGACTTCACATTAGTTATAGACCATTGGGTTATCTGCCACTAAGATGGGCTTGGATAAACACTGCCATGTTTCATATGGGAACAGAGCCAATCTGATATTTTGCTCCTTGGAGCAAAGGATAAGGTGATATCTCTTGCCATGCCATGTATGAGAGCTGACCAGACTGACAGCATATTCTAACTTCAGCACTGGTCATGGGACAGCATCTTCTTGGTTACTAAACAGAGTCATCTGGGTGACACATATAGTTCTGTCCATTCCTTGCTTTTCAGTATATGCTTCCTGAGGTGGCTGCTTCACTCTGCCTAGTGGTTATGCCAGCCCTGTATGGGAATAGTAGGACAAAGTTACGGTCCAGTCTTTTCTTCAGAGTCCAGAATTTTCTAAATATCCTGTGGCAATCAAAATAGTTTAGAGCAATAAACAAAGTAAATAAAAAAGAAGAAGTGAAGAAACTGCATCTAAAAATAATTAACAAACTATAAGGTAACCTCTCCCTCTCCCCCGTTTTTAAGCAGAAACCAGAGCTAAGCAAACAAAGCAATTCAGCAAAAGTGTTGTGTAAGGACATAGCTGTAAATAGTTTCCATTTACAACAGTTTTGAAAGGAAAACAAGAGTCTAAGCAAAAAAAGAAGACTTTCATGGAACTTATGGTTTTAGGACTAAAATGTAAGGGACACATTTCCAACCCCTATTTTAGACTAGAACTTGAACTCAGAATATCTTCTCGGTGTCTTTGGCTTCATCTTGTCTCCCAGACTGAAGGTTCTGTAAAAAACTCAAGCAGCCAGTTCAATGTTTTGTTTTATTCGTATGAAAATTGTGAAAAAAGCCAAATGCACTTCAATAAGATGCAGCGGGGGATATCTTCAGTATCAGAAAAGTATTACTTTCTTTGAATCTTTGTCCAGAAAAAAACTGGTAGAGCAGGGATGGAGTGGCCAAGCTGACACTGTTGGACTGCAGTTCCCTTCGTCCCACATCACTGTCAGTGCTGGCTAGCGAGCTGCAGTTTAAAAACATTTGGAGAGTCGTATGGGGTTCTTCCACACTGTACACTATCATAGCACTGTGATTCCACCTTAACTGCATGGTTCGGTCCTATGGTAATTCGGGGATCTGCAACTGAAAAAGGACTTACTTAGATTTCTCAGCCAGAGAGCTCTAGCACCTCACCAGAAGCAACAGAAATAGCAAGTACATTTCTATACTGCTTATCAGTGAATTAGCACTCCCTAAACGGTTTACAATGTGTAAGCCAATTGCTCCCAGCAAGCTGGGTACTCATTTTACCAACCTACAAAATGATGGAGCCTTGCAGGATCGAACTCACAACCTTGTGGCTAAAGTACCAGCTTTTAACCACTGCACCACCAGGGCTCCTTAACCAAACACCAAACTACAAATCCCAGGATTCTATAAGATGTTGACATGCCAGTTAAAACAGAATCATAGTGCTATAATTGTGTAGCATCACCGGCTTGTGTTCCCTCACATGTGCCCTAAAGATTCTGCGTATAATCTCTATTTTGTCAATGGGTGTCGTATTTGCATCTCATTTCAAAGCTCTACTAGTTAATGTAAAAAATTCTATAAACCAACAGAGAGACTTCTGATCATCTAAGGCAGGAGAATAAAGAAAAATAGAAAGTTTCGGCCCCATACAGACAGGCCAAAATGAAGCTGCTTCGGGTCACTTTGGAGGTATGATGCTTAAATGATGCATGCGTCCTAAGAGTCCGCAAACCACGCTAAAGCCATGGTACAGTCCTAAAGACTGGAGCACAGCTTTGGTGCAGCTTCTGGCCTCTTAAGACACATGCATCATTTAAACAGCATACCTCCAAAGTGACCCGAAGCAGCTTTATTTTGGCCTGTCTGTATGGGGCCTTCAAAACAAAAAGAATGGAGGAAGAAGATATTTAAGGTTTACCTTATAGAACAATTGATACTATATTGATGGTTTGCTAACATTTTTTATAAAGAAATTTCGCTGCTCAAGTCTAATGCAGTTGCCATTTAAAATACCCTCCACGCTGAAGCACTTCCACCAAAGTGAATAGAAAGGTTGAGATGTTACAATATGTTCTCTTCCAATTAATTATTACTTAAAGAGAATACTTCCCTTTTCTCCATTAATATGTTATGGTTTGCAGGAAACTGCGTCATGGCCTGTCAGCTTAAAATCCTTCACTAGAAGTCTACACTTACAAACACATCTGGAACAAATACTGGCTTTGGTGAAAGAACAGGCATATTAAAAATTACCAACCTTCAACTGTCATCTAGATTAGTCAGACTGAAAAAAGATCTGAAGAATGGGGTCTCTGGGAAGAAAGAAGAGAAAGTGCGGTAAACACTCATGATATATAGTAATTACAAGAGAAAAACACAGTAAAATAAAGACTATAGTACTATTAAGTGAATTAGAGAGCTTGTCTTAAGTGTTGGTCTAAGACTCAGGGAAACCAGGGCTGGAATCCCAGCTCAGCCATGTAAACCCATTGGGTGACCTCAGGCAAGTCACACTGTCTCATCCTCAGAAGAAAGCAATGGCAAACTCCCTCTGAAGACATCTTGCCAAGAAAACCCTGTGATAGGGTCTCCATGAGTCAGAAACAACTTGGAGGGCACACAACAAAATGCATATCCTTCTATCCCACTATATCCTATCCTAGAGAAGACTAATACATCTTAGGGTGCATCTGCCCTATAGAAATAATGCAGTATGACACCACTTGAAGTGCCGTAGTGCCATCCTATGGAATCCTGGGATTTGTAGTTTTGCAAGGTTTTTAGCCTTCTCTGCTAAAGTATGTTGGTGGCTCACAAAACTATAAATCCCAGAATTCTGTAGGATGGAGCCATGGCAGTTAAAGAGGTGTCAAACTGCATTATTTCTACAGTGCAGACACACTCATAGTAATATATCTAGCATTAACTCACAGGGTATGTGGGCACAATATTTTCCTTAAAAAGGGACAAAGTGTCAATATTATCCAATCATATTATGTTCAAGAGGCTTCCGAAAAATCACAGGAAAGTGTCTTATACTTTAGAAGCCAATATAATGCTTAGTCCACTATGTGAATGACAGAATAAAACCACCAAATAACAACGTAAAATAAAAATGCTAGAACAAATAAGATCATCCCCAATATAACAAATGAGTTTCTTGATATTTTGATATTTTGAGTTTGCTGAAAACTATTACAAGGAAACAACCTTTGGTTGTTATTATTGTAAATCTCTATAGATCTCTTTAAAAAAAATCTGAACTCAGAATACTGAATTTTCCAAAGTATAAAGAAAATTTAAAGTTCAGAGTTTGGCCTGGGTCCATCATTAACAGTGCAGTAGCTGGCCAAAATTAACTGAGCATTCATCCTTTCCCAGAAGCCAACAATGATCTCTTTTCTCACCATTAAAACTGGAATCTGTTAAAACAAAAAAAGTTGATCTTTTTTTTTTAATCTTTCACTAGTGACTCAGAGATAAGCAGCCAGGCGTCTACGTTTTTCAGCTCTCCGTTTGGGGCAATATCTTGGTTTCCTTTTCTTCCTGGGAGAGTTACCACTTTGGAGTGTGAAGCTGAAGAAAGAGGAATGTCATTATAAAACCTCAGTTTCAATATTATAATCCTGTTCCGTTTGATCTTCAAAGGTGGTAATGCTCAATTTGGAGCTCACTCATCTGTAGACGTCAGGATATTTTAAAAGCGCGCGTTGTCATTTATTTTCAGGGCTTCAAGTGACTTTACAATAAGGAAGGATCAAAACGCTGTCATCCAGAAGAATATTCTAGCAAAATGGTTGAACCTGTAGGCAATCAGTATGTTGTGGCACGGCCGGTGTATTCAGACCAATCGTTTGATGAAGAGCATCAGAAGGTCCATAGATATCATAAAAACTTTGTGGATCACCTCAGAGTATGCTTTAGGTAAGAGCTGTGATTTTTTTTAATGCTAATGTCAGATACAAATAGTTATGTGCCTTGGCACATCTTTCTCTACTTTTCACCCATGTTAATATGATTCTTTTGTTAATGTTTTAGAAAAGAGTTTCAGTAAATTATTCCCAGTGAGTTTTCCATATTCTAGAATGGCATGTTGATGTGGGATCGGGGAGCAAAGAAAAGTAAGAAATACAAAGGGATTGAGTCTTTGCCTGCTAAACAAACAAACAAACAGCTTCATTTATATACCACTTCATACTGTCTAAGCGGTTTACAACTGTAAGCATATTAAATCCTCCTGTTCACATCATGCTTGAGATCCACCCACATCCAGATGAAGGAGCCAGTCCATCTGTAGAGACACATCTGGCAGCAATGTCTGGAGGCAATTCATGGCTTTTGGTTTGGCCCACAGAAAATACTTGGGACCAACTTCTTTTGGAATTATCCTTCCCCTTACTTGTACCATGCAGCAAGCTCTCAAGTTTAAAACCATGTAACCCACTGTCCATGTACAATTAGGAAGGCTCAGTGGCTGCCTCTCTGCAGCAGAACTCCATTTCCCTGAAGGACTGTCAAAATTTCAGACCAACATATTTGAATATAAATTTGAAGGAAACGTCTTTCTATTACCCAGTAAATATTGTTCTTTCCCTGGATCCTACCAGAACCATGAATATTTAAACTGTTTCATGCTTAAACTGTTGTCTTTTCAGCTGCACTCCGCAGAAGGCAAAAAAAGTTGCTCTTAATTTGTTTCCTATCGTCTCCTGGCTCCCTGCATATCACTTTAAGGACTGGATCCTCAATGACATTGTTTCGGGAATTAGCACAGGGCTTGTTGCTGTCTTACAAGGTAACCATTTTTTTTAAGACTGGTAAATCATTTATCTCTATAAAAGTCTCCATACAGTCTTGCATATACCCATATATTCTCCACAGTGATGTACAATTTTTTCTCTCTTTCATTTTAGGTCTAGCATTTGCTTTGCTGGTGAATATACCTCCAGGCTACGGACTGTACGCTGCCTTTTTCCCAGTAGTTATATATTTTTTCTTTGGCACTTCTAGACATATTTCCGTTGGTACGTTGAGCAGTATACTAATATACACTTGGGCTATTTCCTCCAAGCATCTAAATGACCTCACACTGAGCTTTTACAATATAACATGCCATAACTTCCAACATTTCATAGATGAAAACCAAGACACGTGTGGTCAAGCAATATCAGTGTAGCTAAAATGGCAAAAGTTCTCAGTGAGGAAGAACACACAAGCTTAGGAGATTCTGCAGCAGTTTCTTTTTGCTTGAACCTATTGGGAAGGGCAAGATTCTGCCCCTTCTCTCTTTGCCCTGCTGCTGAATGAATTGAGTGCATACTACTTTTGTTCTTTGATATCGGTTTGTGGCAATGGAAGTAATCTGAGGACAGAAGGGAGGGGAGATTGGAAGGAGGACAAAGAAACTGAGGCGCAGTACAGACCGCCTGAAAACGGCAGTTTGCCAATGCCCATTTTAACTCCAAAGGGATGCTTCAGCCACTAGACCACGCAACTTCCCTCCGGAATTAAAAGAGCTCGTGACGTAATGGACATGCTGCAACGTGCGGATGCTATGCGTCCATTACATGAAAATGGTGTTGGCCATATGGATCAGGTACCGCCATCAGGCCTCTGCCATTACATACTAGGGTTCCGGACCATGTGGTTGCTGCGTGGTCCGGAACCCTAGTATCGCTGCCACCGCGCCTCTTTCAGACTGTCTATCTCAGGCCTGAGACATCTTAAAGGCAGCTTCAATTCTGCAGTGTGGATACACCCAAGCAATATTGGGGTTAGGGTAAATCAGTCAAAGATGCAATAAGGGGAAAATCGAACTTTAACTTCTTTGTTCACTGAAGCGTTCATGCTATATATAGAATCTTCTAAGCAGAACAATAA
This sequence comes from Sceloporus occidentalis, assembly GCA_023333645.1. Taxonomy (NCBI): domain Eukaryota; kingdom Metazoa; phylum Chordata; class Lepidosauria; order Squamata; family Phrynosomatidae; genus Sceloporus; species Sceloporus occidentalis. The sequence continues at coordinate 81,610,896 of JALMGF010000005.1, forward strand.
TGTTTCTTCATTTGACACTCCTGTCACACAGGTCCTTTCCCTGTCTTGAGCTTGATGGTAGGAGGAGCAGTTTTAAGGGTAGTCCCAGATACACCTGATAACAACAGCACGCTAACAAACAGTTCATTGATTGATCAGAAAAGAGTCATGGTGGCAGCATCTGTGACTGTTCTTGCTGGCATTATTCAGGTGGGTATTTATTTCCAAAATAATATCTTGAATAAAGACTGGGGGGAAATGGATCCCTCCAGATTTTTTTTAGACAACAGCTCAGATCTCTGATCTGCCTATTCACCAGGCCATGAGATCATTCCACAAAACTACTCTACAATGCTCTTAAAGCAGAAAGTACGAATATTGCAAGAAAAGGCCTGCAGAGCAAATAGCTCTAAGGTGCCTTTAGCAATAAGTCTAATGTTGGTAAAATCTCTAATACAGTACGCAACACAGTGGTAAAGTTCTTCCCAACAAAATAACCAAGCTACTCATGTGGTTTTTCTGGAGCTTACTTGAGTTAGTTTGGATTTATAGTGTCTAGAGGCTGTCAGTGGAAAAAACGGAGGCAACAGTTGGGTAAAGAGCCAATGTACTGATGTAAGCTATGACCATAATAAAGATAAACTGAACTGAACCAGGAAATTTCAAGTTAAAATTTCAGCTCGGTAATGAACACATTGGGTACCCATATGTCTCAGTCCCACCACCACTTTATTGGACATATGGGACAAAAAAATGACCTGCTTTACAAAGCTGCTGAAAAACAGGTGTAGGGAACGTTTGGACTTCCAAAGACTGTATACAGTCTACAAGCACCAGCTACTATGACCAATGGTTTGACACTCTCCCTTGGAATTTTTCTTCTTCTCTCAATAGTAATGGTATTTGATTCCTGTTTTAAAGCCATCTGGTTGACAAAAAATGCTGAGTTTAATAGATAGCTTTGCGAGGCTTTTTGAGAGGGGAGGGGGAGATTACTGTGGATTTTGTGTTACACATGTATATCCATCCCAATACAACTTTTTTTATTTGTGTTCCAGCTGCTGTTGGGTGTCCTACGAATAGGTTTCATAGTTATTTATTTATCTCAGTCATTAATAAGTGGATTCACTACAGCCGCAGCTATCCATGTGGTAATGTCTCAGCTGAAATTCATATTTCAACTTCCAGTTCCTGGATATAATACACCACTGGGAATTATTTGGGTAAGTATTTCAAACTCATATGTGATTATACTTCAGAGAACCTCTCTGGTTATTGTGAGGTATTAAGCAAGTAACCACAAGAACAAGCCACAATTTTCTTAGCTTTGTCATTGTTGCTGTTGTGTGCCTTCAAGTTGTTTCTGATTCATGGCACTCCTAAGCCTTCCCAGTTCAAGATCCTTTAAAAACAAAATCTTTTAATAAATTGATTGCACCTTATATTCCCCCAAGAAGCTCCACACAGCATATTCTTCAGCCCAAATACACAAGCTTCAACCAAGGTTAGGCTGAATAAGTCTAACTAGTTGAAGGGTACCCAGTTAAGTTTCATGGTTGAGTCAGGATGTGAATCCAAGCTTCCTTGATTATTTTCCATTTGGACAACTGTAATGCATGCTCTGTGGGGCTTCCATTTGAAATATGTTTGGAAACTTTAGCAAGTTCAAAACATAATGGCCAGAGTGCTGACTGGGTCCAGTTATAAGGAGCATATAACTCCCTTGTTGAAACAGCTTCACTGGCTACCTTTCCATGCATAATTCAAAGTGCAGGTCATGACCTATTAAACCTTATATGGGGGATTTTTAAATTCGCATTGGTAGATTTTTAATTCTGTGAGTCACCTTGGGTCCCACTTTGAGAGAAAGGCAGCATAAAAATAAATTAATAAATAAGTAATGTCCTTGTTTGACACACTAACTACTTTACCATGCTTGCTCTGGTTCTTACTTGGCTAGAACTACTACTAGCTACAGACTTGAAAAGAGATTTCTAAATACTATGTATATTATTGTTTTCCTTTGTGACATGGTGTTTCTTTTTAAATTCTTTCACAGACACTTAGAGATGTATTTAGTCAGATAACGGACACAAACATTGCAGATCTCGTCACATCACTTATCATCTTGGTCGTCGTATTCGCATTCAAAGAACTAAATGAACGTTTTAAAGCCAAGCTCCCAGCACCTATTCCCATTGAACTCATTGTGGTAATGATTTCTGTTTCTTTTTTAAAAATGTTTACAAAGTAGATATGTTTTTAACACACACAAACTTTGTGTTATGTATTGTCACAGAGTATTTAATTTTTGTCCTGTTTAGGACAAGTAAGACTATTACACACAAAAAGTTATCCTTTGATAACTCATACTCAGTGTTAAGAGACTCTTTCAAATTCTCTTGTCAGAAAGTCCAGCTGACCTAAAAGGATATCACAATAGAATTTACAAAGAAGGGTTTTTTTAAATTAGGCTGTTATTAATAAGCATTCTCCCCAAATGAAGTCAAATGGTTCCTATTGGGCTGGATTACAATGGGAAGTTAGACTTTTTCATTTCAGTATTTCAGAGATAAAGTCATTTTTTGTACAATTTTACCATTTTGAATATTAATAGCTAACATTTGAAGATAGGTTTGATGAGGAAAAGGCAAACATTACAAAATATGGTCAGTAATCTGAAAGCAAACAGTATAAATACAAGGAGTACTAACAAGTACTACAAGTAATACTAACACGGGAGGGGAAGATAATGAAAATCTTCATTGAAATATTATGTATGCTTTTGTGCTTCTTTCCAGACAGTCATAGCTGCTGGGCTATCCTATGCCTTCGATTTCAAAAACAAATATAATGTAGCTGTTGTTGGAAACCTAGAGAAGGGGTAAGTTATACACTCTTATAATGTCAGGATGCATCTTTAGATAAATTATTTTGCATTATATGTGTAAGTTGTGGAGGGGAATGTTTTGTCATACCATGATTGAAATTTGGAAAGGGCTGCCAGAGCATAGTTGAAATACTTGTAATGACTATAATTTGGACAGTTGTAAGGAAGGGACTACTGTGGTGGCCATGCCCAGAACAAATAGTTGTTGTTGTTGTTGTATGCCTCCAAGTCATTTCTGACTTTTGGCAACCCTAAGGTGAACCTATCATGGGGTTTTCTTTCCATAATTTGTTCAGAAGAGGTTTGACATTGCCTTCCCCTGAGACTGAGAGCATGTATCTTGCTCAAAGATATCCAGTGGCTGAGCTGGGAACATAAGGCCCACTCAAGTCTTATATCTGAATGGAGAATTTGTTTCCACCATCCAGCATTACACAATGCAGTCAATTGCACAATTGCTGGCCTGTCGGCATTGGCCTAAATCCAGCATATCACTAGCAGAGGAAAAGAGTGCTAGCACAGTTCCACTGGATTTTCCATAGTGTAGCACATAGTAGCAGAAACATGTGCCAGTGGACTTCACTATGCTGCTGAGCAAGATAATCTGAACCAGATCTTTATGTAACCTTCATTGCCCATACCTGCAAAGAATTTTAGTTGATGTTTATGTGTGTGCATTTTAATGTGTTAGAAAGGAGAGGACATCAAAGACACTCACTGCCTTAGTTGCATAAGAAAAATAATTGTACCAGATTCCTCTGTTGTTCATAATCTAAAAGAAGACTTCCATGAGTGCAATGATTTTTCCACAAGCAGAACCATGCTCTTAGGTTGGCCATTGTATGAGGTATGATTATCCTAAAGGCATCAGATCCCATCCAATATTAAAAACTATTCCTTGCCTAAGAAAACCTTGTGAAATTCATGGGGTTGCCATAGGTCAACAGATGACTTGAAGGTCAGCCCTGGTTCGTACTTGGATGGGAGATCACCAATAAATCCAGGTGCTATAGGCTATATTTCAGAGGAAGGAACTGGTGAAACCACCTCTGAGTATTCCTTGCCTAAGAAAACCTTGTGAAATTCATGGGGTTGCCATAGGTCGACAAATTACTTGGAAGCACATACACACACATCCTATACGTATTGCTGGTCCTTTGGCATGCTGATAAAATTGCATACACACACACATAACCTACTTGTTTTTTAATCCCTTCTCTTACTGCAATTTCATTTTTAGGTTCCAGGCTCCTGTTTCACCGGATATGAGTATTCTCCAAAGCTGTGTGGGTGATGGTTTCTCCATTGCCATTGTTGGCTTTGCTGTAGCCTTTTCAGTGGCTAAAGTATATTCCATCAAGCACGATTACCCCATTGATGCCAATCAGGTAATCTGTCAAAGAAAAAGAAAGAGAGAGGGGGAGAGAGATGGATGGATATGTCAATGCCAGCCGAAAATGCTTTCTTTGGTTGGTAATAAAATAAAATTGTTTTGATTGTTTTTAAAGGAATTAATTGCCTTTGGAATAAGCAATATCTTTGGTGGTTCATTCAAAGGATTTGCTGCAAGCACTTCACTGTCAAGGTCTGGTGTACAGGAGAGCACAGGAGGTAAAACACAGGTATTGCATAAACAAGACTTCCTTAATAATTGAATTTAAGGAGTATATATTTTAGAATAATGAATTAAAATTGACTCTTTTTTCATACAGATTGCTGGATTCCTCTCAGCCATCATTGTCTTGATTGTCATCCTTGCCATTGGTCATCTCTTGGAACCACTGCAGAAGGTAACACACACACACACACACACACACACATGTATAACAGTAGTTTTTCTCCTCTTCAGATCAAGCCAAAGCTTTGCTGTGGCTGCTGGCAAAAGGAATGCAAAAGAGCACTCCTTACTGGTGGCCCATTCAGGACCACAGCAGTGGCCAGCCTCAGGACCATAGTGTCTGGTCACTGTGGTTCCGCGCCAAACAGAGAGCAACCAGGGTTCTAGCAGCCTTAAGCTACTCCAAGCTGCCAGTGTGTTTGATCCCATAGTTAGAAATGACCTAAATAATTGACTCCTAGAACTCATATTAAATTCAAGGGAGTTCCTCCAAGTGACAGAGTCTGCAGCATGAGTAACTGAGATGTTTCAGGATGATACAACTAGCTCCCCTTCCACCCCTGAGACAATGGTTCAAGGGCAGCAGAGGACTAGCCAAGTAATCCTGCCTGTGCCATAAACTAGGTTCTATTGGATATTTACAATAGTGACAATAGTGCCATAATCATGAATATGTAGCATATTGGAATATGGAGTAGTTATGGATCCATAATGCTAACCGCAGTGCAGGTTCTTATCTATTATCTTTTATTGATTCTCAAAATCCATTAACTGAAGCAGCTGGTTCTTCCATCTGCCTAATGGTAGGGCTGGTCTCCACTGGTGTTTACTTGAATCATATTTTGGTAGAGTATACAGTACTACCCTTCATACACAATAATTTCTGTGTATGAGTGCCTTGTTGTTGTTTGTTGTCAAACCTCCTATCCCTAAATAAAAAACAATTCTGAAATATGCTGGACCTGCTTTATATTTGCTTAACTCAACATGCTGACCCGGACTCATTGATATTGGCATGATGAATATGTTTCAGATCACAGTATATGCATTATACACAAGGATAATTAATACTTTAATGTCTCATAGCAGGAAGGTACCCCAAATATACACATTCATCTTTCTATTATTTAAGTCTCTCTCTCTCTCTCTCTCTCTCTCAATTTAAAAACCTGACTTTAAAGCTTTAAAGTGTATTATGATTTTTTTCCCCCACCACCAGTCAGTCCTTGCAGCTCTGGCTCTTGGCAATTTAAAAGGAATGCTGATGCAGTTCAAAGAGATAGGAGTTTTGTGGAAAAAAGACAAGTATGACTGTGTAAGTACATAATGATAAAAGGTCTAGAATGAAACCCTCTTGCAATTTCATTTGGAGCTGGTCTAACATGCATCCAAATGTATTGTAAAATACATTTGTCAATCAACATCCGTGCTTTATTTAATTCTACCTGACCCACATAAAAACCAGTCCTGGATCAGAGAATTGTATTTATAGTTTTTATCTACTTTGTAGTGGGATGGTGGTGATAATGGTTGTTTTCCATTTGCGTGTTCATAAAACATACCATGCAATATTGTGCTTATGGAACTGTATTTCAACAGTGCACTCATAGTTGTGCATTTCTACAATAAACATTTTGAAAGGGCTGTCTATAAGGAAGGCAAACAAGACACACATCTGCAAACAGTAAACCACACTCACAAAGTGAGAGCATTTTTTGATACAAAAGTTGGGAAAGTTACCTTTTTAGATGTCGTCACCCAAAATCTCCCAGCTAACACAGCCATTAATAAGCACATTAATGGATGGGAGGAGGAGTCTTAATATCTTTGGCATGAGGCAGATTCCCATGTTCCTGAGATCCTTATATTTCTCGTCAAAGATCAGTCTAGTCAAAGTTTCAAGCCCAAACCTTGAACGTTTCTCTAGTTAATAAATTTTACGATTAAATATATTTTCCATGAATCATTCCCAGAGACGACAAAGTTATACTGGCTGGGGAATTCTGAGCATTAAGGTCCAAACAGTAACTTTCCAAACTCTGATCACTCCTACAACTTCAACATGGCTTCTATCCTCAACTCACTCTTTTACCATTAGCAGTGATATTAGCAATGAGGGCCAGGAATTCCTTGCCCCTCCATTTGTTTTAATAAACAATGCAATGTATTCACGTTATCTGTTATTTGACATTTGCTTGTTTGTTTGTTTGTTTGTCAGTTCGTCTGGGTAGTGACGTTCCTAGCTGCTATTTTACTGGGGTTGGATCTTGGACTAGCAGCTGGACTAGGATTTGAACTCCTGACGGTTATATTCCGTGCGCAGTTGTGAGTAAATGTTTGTATTGTTTCTATCCAACTTGCCAGCTGAAATGCTTGCAGCAGCTAAAGTTTAGAAAGTTACTTTTAAAAAGTATTTGTTGTAGTAATAAACTAAGTAATAACCAATTAATCAGTACAGTAATAAAATTAATTAGTTAGCGTTATAGGCTGGTAGGTTGTTCAGCAGTTACGAGACCATAAACTGAACTCATAACTGCTGGGTATTCATGTTTACAGTCATGAATGGCCAAACATGATGCCCAAAACCTATCTTGTCAGCCTGGCAGTGCCCTGACCAAAGCATTTCCAAGATGCTGCAGATTGGGATGCTGGGAAATGATGTCTGCAGTGCTTTCCTGGTCGTGGGGCCTCTGCAGTTTTCGCAGGACCTCAAAGGACCTCTCTGGCTGTCTCTTTATTATGCGCCCCAGTGCCTCAATTTTCAGCACCTTGGAAACACTTTTGCAAAATATGGTGGCTAACGATTTCACAATGATCCACATCCTATTTCTCTGTAAATTTAATCCCCCCCCCATTTTTTTCTTGCTACAGTCCAAAATGCTCACTTCTGGCCAATGTTGGAAGAAAGGACATCTACAGAAACAGAAAAGATTACACAGATGTAAGAATATTATTTATACTAGCTAACATATGTGAGCTGACCGTGATAGGATGCATTAGATTAATAGATAATGTTTTGTGGCCTAGATATATGAGCCAGAGGGAGTGAAGATCTTCAGGTGTCCATCCCCAATCTTCTTTGCTAATATTGACTTCTTCAAGGATAAACTGACTGCAGCTGTAAGTATTTCACTAGTGATAATTCTGTTATAGAAATTATTGTTCACGTAGCATATTATTTTAAATGATATACTGCCAGACAATAAATGTCTCCTTTCCAGTTTTAATTGGCATTTTCTTGCTATGTTACTTGTTGTTGTTGTTTTTAAATGTGCTGTTTGTATATTTTTTATTAAATACCAGAAGTCAACTTACTGGCACAGGTGTTCATCAAACGATTTATGAAAGTTTTCTTTTTTCTTTTTACTATAAACCATGGTACATAATAATTTTTCAGGCGCATTTGGCCTTACAGCCTCTGGCCAGCATAGTAAAAATAGTTATCTGTTGTTGTTGTTGTTGTTGTTATGTTTATTTATATCCAATCTTTTTCCCAGTCTGGGACTTAAGGCAGCTTACAACAGTCAAAAGAGACATTGCTATAAATATAAATACCAGATTGTTGAGTACTTCCAAGTCATTTTTGACTTATGGCAAGCCTAAGGCAAATCTATCATGGGATTTGCTTGGCAAGTTTCTTCAGAGAGTGTTTGCCATTGCACTCTTCTGAGGTTGAGAGAGTGTGACTTGCCCAAGATCACTCAGTGGGTTTACATGGCCGAGTCAGGATTCAAACCCTAGTCTCCAGAGTCATAGTCCACTATACCACACTATCTCTCTATAAATCCCAGATACAAAAGTTTAAAATACTGTATCATTAAAGTATCCATCAAATTAAAACATGTTAAAAAGCATAACTATTAAAAACAATGAATAAAAAAAACCACACAATAGTACAGCAGAATTTTGCAAGGCCCAGTCCCCTTGAGCTTTCAGTCTTCGAAAGCCTGCCGAGTGTGTGTGTGGGGGGGGGAACCTCAGAGGATCTCAAGGCACAGGAATGGGAGAATACTGCCCTTTAGGTGACCTGGACCTGAGCCATATAGGGCTTGCAAGGTTATAACCAGGGCTTTGAATTGTTCCTGGAAAGCAACAAGGAAGTTGTGTGTTCTCTTTAGCCAGCCCTAGTTAACAATCTGGCTGAAGCTCTTTGGACAAGCTGAACTTTCCAAACACTCCTTAAAGGCTGCCCCTTGATGCAGCAGTCCAAATGGGATGTAACTAAGCTATGTTTCACTGTGGCCAGATCTGATGTCCCAAGGAACAGGCACAGCTAGGCCATGTGCTTTAAATGTGTAAATGCACTCCTGGCTACCACTAAGGAGTTTATCACATGGGAGGCTAAGTGCCTAAATCCCGTGCAAATATGGGATTTAAATCCAGGAAAAATCCTGCAAAAACGGGATAGTTTTCACACTCATGAGGGGCATTGACCAGTAACGTGAAAATAAACTGCACTGAAAGTGGACAAAATTGGCCATTTTTAAAATTCAATTTAAAATTCAAAATAATGGCACTTCCTAGTGCAAAATGCTGAACAATCATGTTAACCATGGCAACTGGCAAGTCAAAGACTTATTTGTTATCAATGAAAAACAAAAAAGCTTGATGCTGGCTATAGAGATATGCACAGTTGTAGTACTTGTTTGCTCTTTCCTTTCCTTAGCAAACCATGCCTTCCCATTATATCCAAGCTAGGAAACTATGGGCCAAAATAGATGGTCGGGATAGCACAGCATGAGGCCACTCTGGCCGTAAGTGTATCAGGTCCACAACAACTGCACAGCCTGCTCTGAAAGCAGGCCATCACTGACAGACCCAAGCTGCACTGCCAGGAGTCAGTTTAAATCAGTTATTTTTGCTCCAGTGCAAAGGACCAGAGCACTGCATTGGAGTGGCTTCGGGCTGCATTGGGGGCATACATCATCTCTAAATGCTATGACCCCAAAGTGCCCAAAAGCTGCTTCTTTTTGCTTGTGTGGTTCAGGCCTAAGATTATCAAATTCAGAACAAACTAACCTCAAGCCATGGTTTCAGGTCTTAACAGATTTCAACCTGTATAATCAATGTTTCCCAATTCAAACATAAGCGGGACCCATGGTTAAATAACTTAGGAAGTCTTTAAATATAGTGTGCTGGGGGGGGGGATGCCAAAGAACAGGGCATTTAGGAAAAGGGCTCATGTATATCAAAGGAAGGGAGGGAGGCAGGGTTGGTGGGTGCAATGTGCTAAGCCTCAACTAGGTCTACTCTGCTGTGAATGTATAGGAACATTTTGGCTCACTTAGAACAACTTTACAATCAAATCTATACTTAAACTCTTTTTTAAAAATCAAGGTTCCTATTACCTACTTGAAAATATATTTAGAATTTACCAGCAAGATGATGAAAAACAATCTGGTTTTTGTTATCTCTCTTTCCTTTTTAAATCAGGTTGGCTTTAAACCACTGAGGGTGCTGCGCAAGCGCAACAAAGCTTTGAGAAAAATCAGAAGGATGCTGAAGAAAGGAGAGCTTCAAGTGACACCTGTAAGTATGCACTTCCCTTTGAAACAAAGTGTGAAGAATAAGGGCCAAATAATAGTTTTTTGTGGGTTTTTCGGACTATGTGGCCATGTTCCAGAAAAGTTTCTTCTTCTGGAACATGGCCACATAGCCTGAAAAACCCACAAAAAACTATGGATGCCGGCCATGAAAGCTTTCGACTTTACAGTTTTATGGCCACCTTCATAAAGATAAGAGTTATAAGTCAAGTGTGGGGAAAAGCACAGTCTTTCAGTAAAGAGTTCAAACTCCCTGTTAGGTTTCAGTCCAAAAAGGGCTAAGACCTAGCAGTGATAAGGGGAAAAAGGTCTTAAGGCTGTCTCTACAATTGGAACAGAACTGAAAGGCTCTGAAATTTATCAAATGCATTCCATCAGTAGATGATGGTTTCTGACTGTATTCCCGCTCTGTGACGTCCAAGAAAATGTGCTAAGCGAAGCTGTTCCTGCTATACAGACACACATAGCGCAAAAGGAAAGAGTATCTAGATAAAAAGAAGTAGAGGGCATCCTGCCCAAGAGAACTTATTGGGCAACCAGATAGCAGCCCTGCATATACAAAGCAACAAGAACTTGGCCAAGTAATGAGGGCTTAGCGACACCGGAATGGAATCTGTTGTCTAGTCATATCTTCCTCCATAATCTTGAAATAAAAATTTTGCATTTTGTTGCCAAGGAAGAAAACTAACTTTGTGAGGCAATTCTGGGAAATAAAGGTAGGGTGGATGGTAAAGAGTAAAGTTTTAAATACCTCCTGTGTGACCTCCAGTGACCTGTTTTCAGTGGAAGTGTACCTTGAAAGGAAAGTCAACCCTCACATGGTGGATGGTTTTAAACCTGACAATGTAAACACTCCCGTACATGAATCCCTGTGAAATCCTGCGCATATTGGATTCCCCACATCAAGCAACAGCCATACTGAGTAATTTTGAAGAGGACACCACACAACTGCTTTCTCTTCAAATCCATCCTGAGAAGAATATGAAAAAGTGGCTTGTGCATTTGTGTATTAAGTTAATTAGAAACAATGAAAAGAGGGGGAAATTGATGTGTCACCCCAGAGGCACTGATAACTATAGGCCATATCTATTTGGAATAAGCAAGTACAGTACTGTATTTGCATGTATGTAGAAGAAATACATCAGGCATCCATCAAGTTACCTCATGTTGCATGTGTTCAGCAGCACTATTTTATCATAAGATAAGACCATGGCAAGGGCTAATTTTCACCTGTCACCCAAGCTATATTTTCAGAGTTGCAGCCAAAAATTGCTGGAAATCAGTCCTGCAGCTGACTGAAAGTCTGCCTCCAGTTTTAGCTTCCAACTTTTTCATCTTTGTTAATTGGTTGGCTGGTTTGCTTGACCAAAAACCATGGTTGGGGAAGGGAGGGCTGTTAAGATTAGACACGCATGAAAATAGAATAGATAGAATAGAATAGAATTGGGGAATCTGAAGATGTTGAGATTCAGGAAGAGATTTGGAGGGCTGCAGAGAAGGGCTTGGAGCCAAATATGGCCCATGGGCTGCATTTTCTTCACACTTTTCACTTGAAATATGACTGTGTCTCTTCAGTCTCTTTTCCCATACAAGACACTGGTAACAGCTTACCTTGAATAGCATCACCGAGGATCACATAAATGTCTTGTGTCATCTTCTCATTAATCTTCCTAACTTTTTATGTTTTCATACAGAAAGGTTTTCTTTGCACTGTTAATGCTGTAAATGATTCAGATGAAGAACTGGACAACAACCACATCGAAGAACTGGATCAGCCCACAAATACCAAAGACTTGCCAATTCAGATAGACTGGAACTCCGACCTTCCTCCCAACATCACAGTTCCAGTCGTTGATATACACAGCCTCATTCTTGATTTTTCTGCAGTCTCGTTTCTTGATGTTTCTGCAATGAGAGTCCTTGGAGAGGTAATTGTCTTCCATGCCATATCCAGCCAGTGGATGTAGAAGTGGGGAAAAATATGCTGTTACATTTATATCTTTTCACCTTTCCAAGCAGCTGAAGGCACCCTAATTTTCTTCTCCTCAACCTGCCTTGGGTCCTTTTCACACTACACAGTCATAGCACTATGATTTCCACTTTAATTGCCACAGCAACATCCATTGGGTTTGCAATTTAGAGAGGGAATTTAGAATTCTCAGCCAGAGAGTTTTAGTGCCTCACGAAACCAAAAACCTCAGGGTTCATAGGATATTGCCGTGGCTGTTACAAATAGAATCATAGTGTAATAATTGGATAGTGTGAAAGAAAATAAATATATTGTCACTGAAGGGTGGCTGCAGAGGGATATATGCTATCACAAACGTTTAAACGGCAGTATCTACAAATGTGGTTAAGGAGAAGATTGATGCTCAACATTGTAATTTGTATTAGATACTAAGGGTCTACAACTGTTAGCCGTTGTTGAGAGTCACTGTTCTAAAGTCCACTTCTGGTGGAAATCTGCATAAATTCTGCTTCCAGTTGGATGTCTATGATCAATGTACTATATTTATTTTGCTATGTGCATCCTCAGCATGAAGCTGCAGCTGGAAGAACAGCTTCTGGCCAAATATGCCATTACTTATGCCACACAACGTATTGCACATAAAAGGTCTATGATTACCTATATGGATGCACTTTAGTGTACACAATGGAAGCAGCCCTTTATTTGTTACTCTCTGCTTAGAAGGTGAAATGTTTCTTAATATTTTCTGTATAATATTGTCAATCAATTGCTAAAGGTCACCCATTTCTCCTTTAACAGACTTTGAAAGAATTTCTCCGGATTGATGTGGATGTGTATATTGTAGGAGCACATGGTAAGCTGATCAGTTTCCATTTATCATTTAAGCAACGCTACATGGTCAAAGTTTACTTATTAGCCCATCTTTAATGTCCTAAAGAAATGAAACACAAGAACTACAGTCACGTGTTCAAACCTGAAAGAAAACATGAGCTCATCCAGATTGGCCAAAAGCCTCAGGCTTTAGTGGAAGTTGTAGCCGTACTTACTGGTATTTTTAAATATATCCATACAATACACTGGCTGGCCTGGACTATTTCTCGTGAACTGGGATTAGCCACCTTTTTTTAACCCCGGGCAGGGGGCATCCTGGGAATTTCTGGTGCAGGTAGGGGCAAATTTCCTCATCTGTATCCAATGTCTCAGTTCCTCCTGTACTTCTGAGCAATTCCATAGCTGAAGCGTTGAATGACAGTATGATCTTTACCAAGAGATTGTCTTCTCTTCCTTCATTAGATTTCTGGTTCCCAGTTTAATTTTTTTTTTCTTTTCTTCCTTCCTTTTTTTGGATTGTGCTTTATAACTATTACTATAACAAAAGTGTTGTAAATTAAATATCTGAGACAGGGAATGTGAGTATTGGAGGAGGAAAATAGATGCTGAGTTCATGGAGGGGGTGAAATGAAAGGAAGGAAACCTTACCCATACCACAGTTAACCACAGCTCAATAAGAAGAAAAGAATGGAGAAAACCTCAGTATATTTAGGGCATAACTGGATGTAGGAAGAAACACTACAAAGTCAAATCCAGAAACAGAATAGCCCAGCATTTATGTGAGCTGTTGGCCCATCTGAAGGGGGCTTCTGTTATCCCACCCCACTCCCCGAATTTTTTTTTTAATTTGATCTGTTTTTCATTTTTTTCCCTTTCCCCTGCAGACGGCCTTCTGGATAAACTAGAAAGATGTGGATTTTTTGATGATGAAATTAAGCCATCCATGTTTTTCCTTACTATCCATGATGCAGTTTTATATATACTGATGAAAATGGATATTGCAGAAATCTCACCAAAGTACAAATCCAGTCTGGTAAGAACTCGCTGCAGTTTCTGGTCTTCACACTGGTAGCATCTTAACTGTAGCTAGTGAATTTTGTTAACCTTGCTATAGAAACTCCTGATGTATATTTATATATGGGCCTTGGTAGGTACCTGTCTGATATTGGAAGATAAGCAGCAGCAGCTCTAGTTAGTATTTGGATGGGAGACCATCAACAAACACCAGGTGCTGTAGGCTATATTTTCGAGGAAGAAACTGACAAAACCATCCCTGAGTATTCCTTAAGTGTTCCTGAATATTGCCTAATAAATCCCTATTAAATTAATGGGGTTGCCATAAATCGACAGGCAACTTGAAGGCACAGTGAGAGTGTGTGAGAGAGAGTATTACCATTTTCATTAAAATTTTCATGATTATCAATCTATATAAAGAAAGCACATTGGTGGTGGGATTATTAACACAGTGCAGTTCCTGCTCTGAGCTAAATTTCAAACTAATAAAAGAGCAACTAATATCAGGTCACAAATCAACTATTATGTAACGTTGTACCAACAAAACCCCACAAAAAAAACCTACTATTCCTCTCTAACTCTCCAATATGTTTTCCACCACAGGAAAAGGAAAGCAAAGATCATTTTATAATCAATACAAATGGAGGACTACGCAACCGGGAACTCATGGTATGAGAAACTATTCTGCCCAGCTTTTGAAAGAATCATTCGTGTTAAGAGCATTTGGGACACTGCTGCCCTGAAGTAGACCTCCCACCCCCAGTACAAATGGACAGTGCCTTATCTAAACTTTAAATAAAACATTGTTTATGTATGCCTTTTGGGGAGCTACCTAACAGTGTGGGCCACACCTTTGCTATTTCTCAATGCCAGAAATAATTTTTTAAGGACATCCAGGCACTTTTGCATTAATCAAATGGGCTGCAACAGCATTTACAAAACCATGCCCTCATACCCTTTATTTTGCAACTACAACTACAACAAAACTCCTTGGGGTTAAGGGGGTAACTAGTGTCCAAGAGCCCAAGGGTAGCACAGGATTCCTCCAAGGGCCATGTGCATTCCATGGGTGCACACTCCCCCTCCCCATATAAAATAAATGAGAAGGTAGAACAGAGGCATCTATAGTCATGGACAGAATAATTATGGTGCATAAAAGTGGCCATTTTCCATTGCACCTTCACATCCATGGCTTACAGCAGGACTAAGTAAAACAGCCATGCTCACCGCCACCATTACATTTGTACTGGTTCATTCCTCAGTTTAAAAGAGATTATTCATTATCTAATTTATATATTTGTCTGTTTATTTGTTTCATTTGTATGCCACCTTTCTCCCAGAAGGGACCCAAGGTGCCTCACAGATATTTTTTTAAAAACAAAAAATATTGCAATAAAAATTGAAACCGTTAAAATCATCTAAAGACAGTATAAAGCCACATAAAAATATATAAAAGCTAAAAGGTACAACCAAAACACACACCCCCCACAGAAAAGCCACCTTGACATGATTATATGTTAAAAGCCTGCCTGAATAAAAATGCTTTTGCTTGCCGTCGAAAGGTAAGCAGGGAGGGGACCAGCTCTAGTCTTTCATGGAAACAGGATGGGAGCAGCCATGGAGAAGGTTCTCTCTCATGTCTCACCAAGTGAGCCTGCAATAGTGGGATCAAAACAAAGCTTTCCTCTACAGATCTTAGTGTTCTGGCAGCTTCATATGGGGAGATAGGGTTCTTCAAATAAATCTGCACCTAAGACATAGTTTACCTGGTAGGGGAAAAGCTGGATAAACTGTCTGGTCTGATGCAGTAAGTCACCGTGGGAAAGTGCTCAGGTTAACTTATCTAAAATGCCTTATAGTCTCTTTGGATCAAAATGTAACATGCTTTTCTTCTTTCCATCTCACAGGGATCACCAGAAACAAAATTCTAATTGTGACAGATATTAAAAATGAGAAAATAAAACACTGGAGTATGAAACAGTTGAGAGAGAACTGACATGTTGTCACTACAGAGAACTATTTCCGTCTTAGAAAGCACTTTGTAATCTTCTGTGTATCTGCGTGTGTATATATATGTATAACATTAAAATTATGTGAAAGTTCTGATTTTATACAATCCTTATCAATAACCAGTATCAAAAATTTAAATATGAATGTAATTTATATTCATGTATATTTGTAAATAAGTCAGTTTTTAGGTACATTGTACAGTCATGTATGTACTTTGTATTATATTACAAAATAGTTTACATTTTATACAAAGCCTTATATTTTATCTTGTATATACTACTTTCATAAAGTTTTAAAAGGCCTTCAAAACTCTTAATGCTCTATCTTATTATTTTCAAATGAATTTACTTTTGCATAATACCATAAAAATAGCCAGTACTCCAGGGACTATACTATTCTTATTTTAAGCAGTTAAAAATAAACTGTCCCTTCAAAAAATGTTGTAATTAATTATTGATTAAACTAAAGGTTTCTGAAGCTGTTAGCAGACTGATAACCATTCACAACTGACACATTTGTTCCATCTTACAGTAAATGTTTTTAAACTCTTCATTATATAGGAGTAGGGTTGCCAAAAGTCCCAAATAGCAAGGATGTCCCTTATTTGTGGGCTAGAAAGCATATCCTTTTATGTAGATCAAACAGGGTGCCAAAATGCCAGAATATCTCACAGAGATTCTAAATTAAAAAACCATCTTCTAACAATGATCTCTCATTGAGATGTCCCATTAAAATTCTCAAGTCTCAGACTCTGGTCAGGTATTGTTATAAAGCAACTCACGGTGATATTCCTGTCTTCTTACTCATAGAAGAAAAGAGGCAAGGAAAGCTCAGATCACACACAGGAATATGGAAGGATAAATTCTATCTAACTTTGCAGGGTACATATTATCTTCTTGTGCAGATACGTAGGTTTCGGAATGTGTGCTGAAAACCTTGCAGAGAAGGCAATCAAAGAACAAGCCGTGATTTAATGGTTCCAATAGGCCAAATTGATAATTCATTATTTAGGGAAATTTGAGATCATTCAAAGCTGGCCCCTTGACAGAGACAGGTTGCTGTTTTGCTCAGTGGTGAAACCACCTCCATCTTTGATGTCAAAGTTTTAGCTGACCAGTCAAAAATTGATGTAGAGATTGTTTCCACCTCCTTGACAATTCACAACTTACATCAAAAAGATATAAAAATTGAATTAACCTCAGAATGTATAGTTTCAAAATAAAAGACAAGATATCTGACTGTTGCAGAGAGTCCGATTACAGATGTTCTAGCAGTGGTTCTCATCTTTCCCTTTTCCAAATATTGTTGGACTTCCAACTTCCAGAAGCCCTAGCCAGCTTTGCCTACAGGACAAAGTTGAAAATAACTAGAAGGAGGTGTTAGTCTCTTCCAAAGATAGGGCTCATTGTAAGATATAGGCTACATCTACACTATAGAATTAATGTAGTTAACACTGCTTTAACAGTTATGACTCAATGACAGTTCTGGGATTTTTAGTTTTGTGAAATATTCAGCCTTCTTTGTCAAGGACTTTTGGTGCCACAACAAACTACAAATCTCAGGAATCCATAGAATGGAGTCATTGCAATTAAAGCATTCCATAGGATGGAGCCATGACAGTTAAAGCAGTCTCAAACTGCATTAATTCTGGAATGTAGCAGTAGTCTTATTCTGGTCAAGCGTAAAGCTTTTGTGTGACATTAATCTGGCTAAAACTAATACATGTAGAAGGTCACAAAATGATACAAGTAAAGGAAAGAGAATACAGCGGTGTTAGAGGTACAATGTGAAATATACCCATAAGTGTATATGATCATTTTCCTCGCTATATCATTTTAAGAAACACAAAAAAGAAACAACAAGATATTTGCAGCTAATTCCCGGGAAAAGTGTGGGGGAGAATACTTGCAAGAGAAGAATTGTATTAAGGGACCCAAACTGGACATCTATACCACAAAAATCTGAACAGACCTTAGGGCATTACACGATTACATCACAGTTATAATAATCAGACCTTCAAATTTATTTTGTTTTAGATCTACTGCTTCTTCTCTGTGCCTGTTCCAAACTTAGTCATTTCAGGGAGCCATTTGTCTCAGTTCCTCTCCTGATTCATGAATGCTCCCTGCATGCTCTCTGTGATCTTTCATTTTAATAGTTCCCTGCATGAGGACACAGAATGTGGCTTTGACCTTCAAAGGCATACCTGTTGCAATGCAAAAATAAAGTGGGGGAAGAGTCCGTAATGAGATGGGCATGGGCCAGAGGTCCATTCTCCTTTATCACAGTGTCATCATGTTTGGCTCTTCATTCCTGTCTTTAAAAATAAGCTACAAAACAAACATGTGGGTTTCTACTGACCTAGAGGGCTGACATGCCTTTCTTTAAAGTGAGGCATTTTTACTGGTAAAACTTCTTTTCAGATTATTTCCAACTGGAAAGCCCTTTCTCCTCCTCCTAAAGTATTTATTTGGCATGATCTAAGGCTTTCATGGCTGGTTTTCTGTGAGTTTTTTGGACTGTGTGGCCATGTTCTGGGAGAATTTATTCCTGACGTTTCGCCTGCAACTATGGCTGGCATTTTCAGAAGTGTCTGAAGATGCCAGCCACAGTTGCAAGTGAAATGTCAAGAATAAATTCTTCCAGAATGTGGCCACACAGTTCAAAAAACCCACAGAAAACTAATTTACTTGTTGCTAGAAAAAAGATCACCAACCATACGTTTTCCTCAGTGATAATAAAGAAACAACTGGATGGCCATTTTTCTTCATCATAATAATCGGTCAAAGCAACAATTGCCAAGCAGGCTCTGCTGATCTTCCCCTTTAGGACACAAACCCCTTTAGGATGAAAATGTTATTTTTTAAGAACAGTCCTCCAAGGGGACTGCTACACACAGTGGGCCCTTGGTATCTGCTGGGCTTTGGTTCCAGTACCCTTCATACCAAATCCATGGATGCTCAAGTCCAATTAAATACAATGGCATAGCAACATGGTGCCTGTTGTATAAAATGGCAAAAATCAGTTTGCTTGTTGGAATACATATGCATACACAAACACATATACACATAAAACGTTCAAGCCCTGGATGCTTGACTCCAGGGATGAAGAATGGTACAACTACCGCCACAGAAAGGCATACATATGGCCCGTTTTACCAAATGAAAAAAAGTGTTGCTTCAAGTTGTCCATGGATTTGAACAAGTTATTTGCTTGGAAATTCCAAGTTATTGATTCACAGGCTGCCTCTGCGCTGCAGAAATACCGTATTTTCCAGCATATAAGACGGCTGGGCGTATAAGACGACCCCCAACTTTTCCAGTTAAAATATAGAGTTTGGGATATACTCACTGTATAAGACTACCCCTCTTCCAACGCACGCCAAATAAAAATTAAAAAAAAAACATCAGATTTGATTTCAATATGGTAATTTTAATTCAAATGACATGCAGGCACTTAGCAGGAAACCTTGTTGTATACAAAGCCTGCTTGGATTGGTCAGCTCTCCCTGCCTGCCCATTCCTCCCTGTCTCCAAGACTATCAGAGTGGTAGCTGCTTTCATACAATCGTCGCATACAGTGGGGATGTGGCCGCGGCCATTTTTGAGCTCTCCTCAACATATGCGGCAACCGCAGATTCTCCAGTCTTGGCTCAGAAGTTTCAGCACCTGCCCTATGACACCCGGCATATAAGACGACCCCCGACTTTTGAAAAGATTTTCCTGGATTAAAAAGTAGTCTTATATGCCAGAAAATACAGTAATGCAATTTGACACCATTTAACTCCCATGGCTCCATCCTACTGAATTCTGGGATTTGTAGTTTGTTGTGGCATCAGAGCTCTCTGACAGAGGCTAAATATCTCACAAAAATACAATAGCAGTGAGCCATGGCAGTTAATGTCAAACTACCTTATTTCTGCAATGCAGATGCAGCCAGATTCATCCATGATTATAATTGTAATACAATGAACACCTTTTCTTTTTGTAACCCAGTTAATCAGCAAACATTCATTTCAGGATATCATTGGCTATTTGCATTGTTTAGGTGTCTGCAGTGACTAAAACCTTGGTTCCAAGGAGAAAAAAACCCATCAAGGGTCTAAAGAACTGTACTTGCTGAATGATATTTTGAGGCCACAATTATTCTAAACAATGTGTCTTGACCTTGACAGAGTGTGTGCACAGGTTGCTAAATATGGTGAAAGGTTTTCCAAAAGCAATATAAACAGTTAAAACAAGAACTCTTCCCTAAAAGCCCCACCAAGTTATTGCCATGGCTATCTGAAAGTTTCTTTGATCACTTAGAATTTGATGTTTTAAATAATCACATTGAGTCCAGATAATAGATATCAAGATTGAGAAAAGGCTTTGGGGACAGAAATATGAAGACACCCCAAAAGCAGAGTCAGAAAATAGTTTTCTAAAAGGCAAATTCCAGATCTCAGCCAGTTAGGTGAGAATGTAATCCGCAAACCACTGAGGTTAGACCAGTGGTACTCAAAGTTTTTACTCTTGGGACCCCCCTATACAAATACGGGCAGATGCTCCCCCCCAACCCAAGAATAAAAATATTTAGTTTGTTTAGTGTATTTTCATTTGTACATTCGTGTATATTTGTATTTTAACATTTTATAATGAAAGAATGTCTTTCAAATTAGAAGAGCTGTAAGTAAATGCAATATTTAACTGAACCCGCGTGTAAATTTTACACATAAAAGTTTAGGAAGAAGAGGGATCAGGGTTTCCAAGTCTCATGCTCCTCTTGAATAACTCTCGCACCCCCTAGGAGTCCTGACCCACAGTCTGAGAATCACTGGGTTGGATTATGAACATAAACCAAACAAAATAACATGCCATGTATTCAGTGCAAACATGAAAGTTGCAATTTAAGAAATCAAGAGGCCTGTAGTCCATTCTTTTTGCACCCAGGTCCCATCTGTTCCAGCACCAACTGCAGTTGAAGATTACGTTAAACAGATTTAAATCCAACAGAAAATCTTGGTTACTCTAAATCACTGTTCCCAATGGTGCCTGTGTAGAGTAAGGCAGTAGAGGAACTCTGGAATAGGAATTGAAGTGTCTCATTTTAAACAGTAGTTAAATAATAGCATGCTGTACATGTGCCCAGTAAACACAAAAACTATTTACACTGAAAACCCTTATGCATCTACTCAAAAGCCCACAGTGGAACTAACACTCAAGTAAGTGTGTATAGGGTTGCAGGCATGCAGTTCAGTCGTAAGTATCTTTATTCATCAATTCTGCTGTATTCAATGGGATTTATTGCCAAGCATGTGTGTGCGTATAGGACTGCAACTTTACTGATTTTGTGAGATGCTCTTCCTATCAGCAGAACAGCATCGAGTTCCTAAATGTTAATATTTTGCATAGCACATGAATGAGTCTGTTGCCACGTCCAAGGTTACACAACAGCAAGGAGTCCTATTGGTGCAGTGGTTAAATGCCAGTATTGCAGCCACAACGTTGTGAGTTCGATCCTGAGGGGCTTCAAGGTGAAGCAGTCTTCCATCCTTTCGGAGATTGGTAAAACGAAAGCTTCTTGGGGGCAATTGGGTTACACATTGTAAACGGCTTAGAGACTGCTTAGTTTGGTATGAAGCGCTTTAGAAATGTAAATGCTATTGCTACTGTTTATTGCCACATACAGATGTGTCCAGTGGAAGCTGACATATACCTGTATAATGCACACAGTGGCAAACACGCATTTGTTACATACACAGATCACTTTTTAAAACACAAATATTATTTATATGTACATGTTCAAAGCTTAATATATTATGCAGCCTTTTCCTCATGAACCTTCTGAAGAACCTCCATAAGGAACGCTCATCACATGAAACTGATGATGCAAAGCCACCTTGTGATTTCTTTACCACCTAACAAGTGAATATGAGAAAAAACACTGGGACTCCAACATGACTGTGACTTCAATTTGAAATTACCCTTAAGGCTGTGGACTGTATTTTCACTTGAAATAAACATAAGACCTTTTACTTTTATGTCCTTGCTATAAGGCAAACTTCAATGTTCTCCAATGAAAAGCGAAGCAAAACTGTTTCAAACCATAACAGGGCAATTCTACACATATATATTCAGGAGTAGGTCCCACTGAAGACAATTCGCTCCAGGTAGATAAGTATAAAACTGCAGGTTAAGTGCACATTTTAAAGAGCTGTATGGAATTCAAAAATTATAATTGCTCACAACATTTACCTATTTGTCTCACTCATTCTTGGAAAAGACCAAACATCTATCCAAGATATGACACTGTAATAGTAAGTGAGCTGTTTCTCACTTTGCTCCCCATTCTATTCCAAACATAAATATGCAAAATAAAAAAATAAAAAAGCAAACATTTTGGACCATATTTTAAATTTAATTATACACAGGTTGACAAAAAAAAAGTATCACAAATGAAGCTAACCATCAAATTTAACAAAAATACTTTAAAGTGGTACAATAAGTGTTCAGTTGTTCAGGAAATATTACAAATATTCATCTCTGGGGCAGTTCAAACAGACTATGGGTACAATACCTGTTAAAATGTAGCTGTCAACTACAAAGCCACTTAGCACTACAGTATATCAGATGCCAAGAGTCCTACAATCAAGGCTTTAAAAATTTACCTTAAGAGTCAAGTCCCCAGGGAATTCTAGAGTCACAAGTTTGTTTCCAAATAAACGAAACAAACCAAACAAACGAACAAAAAAGCTCTCGCCAAAACAGTCAGAATCATTAAAAGGTGGCTGTTTAGAATGCTATGCTTCCTATGTCATACTTTAGTTCAAATTACTATTAATATCATTGATAGTATGGCCTGTATCTGGCTTGATCTGGGTGGTGTGGTCCAGGAAGCGGAGCTTGAGAAGGTGGGCCTTGCATTCTCGGTGGTGGCGGGGGCCCTCTTGGAGCAGGCCAGATGCCTGGGCTCATTCCTCCCGGCTGAGTGAAAGGAGGGCTGAGAGTTCCTTGGTCTTCATTGAACTTTGGCAAAGCATTAGGGTTATAGTGATGGGGAGGGGGAGCATTTACATTGACAGGGGGGCCACCATGCTGAGGGGGTGGTGGTCCAGGAGGAGGATGATTCATATATGGTGGCAGCTGGGCAATAATATGTCCAGGAGGAGGGGTTATTGGTGGTGGAGCAGAGGTCATTGGAGGTGGTGGAGCTTGACTATAAACCAGATGAGGAGTACCTGCTGTCTGGGGAGGATGTTGCATTGGGTGACTTATTGGCGGAGGAGGGGGAGGGGGTGGTGCATAATGTTGCTGAGGTGGCATAATATGATGAGGATGGGACACCACAGGTTGGCCCTGGTATTCAGGGTGATGATGAGCAGGTGTTGGGGCTGGCGGAGGAGGCTCTCGTGTGCCAGAGTTTGAATCATCTTGAATAGGGACAGTTATAAGATTGCTGTGTTTTCTTGTCGAAATGCGAAAGGTATCTTGACTGACTGAACGAGGGGGAGGAGGAGCCATGGACATCTCTGCTGGGGATGCGCGCATGTCTTCATGTGGCTGGTTATAGTGCTCATGAGGCACATGCTGCAATGGTGGAGGTGGCATCATGATGTGTTGCTTTGGTGGAATGTGGCTCAGATGATGCTTCTCAGGTGGCATTATGAAGCGCTCCGGGATTTCGGCAGGAGGAGGAGCGATAGGTGGATGGACAGGTTCCAGAGGAGGGCGTGCAACTGGCTTGCCAGCTCTCATGTGACGGTGGTTGATGTGAGCCTGTAAGTCTCTCTGGGATAAATACGTTCTCTTGCACCCTTGCACAATGCTACACATGAAGAGAGACCCTCGTATACACTGCTCAATTCGCTGCACAGGCTCATTACAGCTAGAATGGGAAGGATAGAAATAAAAATGTGACCCACAGATATAATTACAAAACCCTGAATTTCCAAAAAGCAATTGCTTGATCTAATCTAGGAATATTTTATGTTCCTTCTTTCAGTGTCTGCAGTCTTTTTGTGTTAAAAATAATGAACTATTTCCAATAAAGATGCACCTTTTACATAAGGTGTAGGTATAGGGGCCAATTTTCCAACCTGAACACTGCTGTAGCTTGTGTGCCTCCTTCCTGCAAGAGACCAGAATATTACTTCCAAGTTCAAAAACCCATTACTCTTCATCAGTACCAGAAGTGCAGGGGGTTGCATACCTTGTTTTAAATGTGAACAATGCTTACTAGAGGCTTCCAAGAGTGGGATTTACCTCTTTTTTTGAGGAGGTGCTGCATGTGCTGCACACTGCCCACCCATATTGCACATATAGAAACTGCATGTTGTTAAGTTTAGACTCAATATCTCTTAAACTCTCTCACATCCTAAATTTATATTAGAAAGAACACAAGAAATTTAAATTTTTAAGTAACTCAAATTCTTTAACAATAGAGTAAACAAAGATGAATTTTTCATAAATTATTGTCGGATGTATCACTGATATCATTTTATCACAGTGAATGCAATTTAAAAATGGAATTATTATCCAAGATATGCCCACAGGAGAAACAACAAACAATCATCTTCACTACAGGAAAATTTAGGCAAACATTCTCTTATAGTTTTCCCCAAATAAAATGGTTGTCAAAATCTTTGTGACAGAGATATCAATTTGTTCCACAACTTTAACAGCAGAATGCAAGTAAATATAAGCAAAATCAAAATGAATCCCCATTTCTTAATAATTCATCTGTCACTTGAATAAAACTGTAAATTGTTCAGGTGCAATTAATTTATGCTTTGCTAATTACCAATCTAAAAGATTTGGGCTCCAAATAAAAACAAGATATCAGACGATGTTTATAATAATAAATAAAGATATGAATTGAAATTTATCCCCATTTCATCATACCCACAGTGTCTAATACCAAGGTATTTTTAGCAAGCAATGAGGATTTGTTTGTCTCCTTTTGATAGCCAAATTCGCATTGGACCCACTTTAATGTGCTTTTAACCCCCTGTTGCGCTCTGTGTGTGATAACCAATAGCAAATGGGCCTGCTTTTCTAGGATGCCACCACTTTAACCATTTTTGGGATGGAAACACATAGCACCTATGTGTGATAAGGTCCTTAGAGAGGAAGCAACATTTTAAAAAGCAATAGTCTATTCCCTCATCCCCAAGAATATATCAATAAACTTACCCTGGACACATCTTGTCACCCTTCTTTTCATGTAACAGAGCACATTCATAGCAGAAAACATGTTTGCATGGTATCTAAAAACAATAACACACAAACCCAATGAACTATAATGAAGAAAGCAGCATATACAAATTAACACACTGCAAGACCCATTCTTTAAGATAGGAGATCATGGAACATATTGTTTGCTATGCATTCTTATTCAGATGCCAGGACTATAAAAGACTGCTACATTGAGAGGTGATGAAGAAAAAACAAATAGTAGTAATAGCAACCCATCAGCATAATCCAAATCATTTTAATGAAAACAGCACTCTTATAATAATCTTCCCCATACAACTCCTATACTAATTTATATCTTATGCTTTGTTTTATGCATGTCCTGATTTACTCCTCTGCTGGATACTCTTAAGGTTCTACAGAAGTCTTCCCTTATACGTGAATGGAAAACAGCTTGAATTGTTCCATGCCTTGATAGGTTAAAATCAGGTGTAGAGTACTACTAATTCATTGAACACCCCAGTTCTCAAAGAAGGCTAAAAGTCACTGGAGCTGAGAACAAATCTTTATTAATTTGGCAGTGGACACAGAAAAATCCAAAACACAAGCAAACTAAGGTACAGGTCATGACTTTGCCCTCTAAAATGACTTGACTCAGTAACTCTCTCTCTCAGCTAAACCATCCATACCATGGTTCTAAAAATAAAATGGAAGTAGAGAACTGTGCTATGTTGTAAATATGTACATGATAAGGGCATTGCCTACAATTCTACATTTTCTTGTTCGAAACAATTAATACCCAAAGTTTGCAACACCACAAGGACTTTATACAGTAAGACCAGACTAAGAATCTGAATAGGTCAGTGGGTCACCCTTAACTAAAAGTCTACAGAAGAAAAATCAAAGTCCCTTGGCATGTTGTCTTTTAAGTCACACAGATAGCATGATATAGCAACAAGGTGATATTACGTTTCATTATACTGGGAAGAGAAGACTATATCTGTCACATAGGTTGAACGTTATGGTCTTACTTACCATGCGTCCATACATTTTGATGGGTAGCCCACACTTGTCACAGAAATGTACTGGGGTATCATCCTTCTCTCCAAGCAAATTTATCTATCAAGACAGCAATCACCAAATTTTAAAAGCCTATTGTCAACACAAAACTACAAACAATTTATACAGAGATCTACAACATGTCTGGGTACGTTTTTCCGAACAATCAAAATCTGTGAACAGTACTAAAAGTACTACCCAACATTTCTTTAGTAACGGGGGCGGGTTATAGACCGCCGCTTTGAGGCGGTCTGCCGCCGCCGCCGCTTGCTCCGTGCGGGAGCCGTAGCAGCCACACCGTGCGGCTCCTGCGCGGAGCAAAAAAGGAGCTCCAAAATGGAGCTCCTTCTTGCGGCGCCTCTATGACGTCGTGAGGCGCCGCTGGCGCATTCGCGACGTCATAGGCGCCGCGACACGTTTGGACGCTATGCGTCCGATACGTAAAGATGGCGCCGGCCGTGTGGAACAGCTGGCGCCATATTGTATGGACAGAGTCCGTATTAGACCCAGGGGCGTCTAGAAGAGACGCCCCTTTTTTAAAATGGGACGTCCTGCGGACGTCCCAAGTGCCGGTGTGTAACCGGCCAAAACATTATCCACTATATTGTATCTATTCTAAGAAAACAAAATATCACTCCTATTCAAATAGTATTCTTATTTCCTTTATAATTTTAAATTAAGCGTGTATGTAATAAAACCACCAGGACCATGAACTCTATTAGTGCACCTTGAAGTCCCAGAAGAGGTGTCCAAGGAATCGCCTTTGATTACTAAACACTTCACCACCTTTGCAGTCATACCGCTCTTCTTCATTGTAGTCAAATTCATCTGTAGAAGAACAAAAACCCAAATGAAATTTTTAGTATTAGCAAAATGTAATAAGCCACAGTTATATTCTACAGGTTCATTCAAAATGTTACAATTTAAATGCATAAAAATAAGATGTCCAAAACAGATACATAAACATATATTTGAATTCACAATACTCTTCATTTCCTAAAACATTAGCTTGGTTGTTCTTGGCCAATAAAAGTGTTCATCCAATTTTCACAGCAACTTAACTCTGTATCTTCTAGTGTAAAATAATCTGCATCATGTTGGCTGTGGTAATAAAATCTAATATCCTAAAAATATGTACTTTATATCCTTCAATATAATTCCCACCATGCCTTGATGAACATCATAGGTCAATCTTAGCAGTGACGTTGTGGAGAGCTAGCATCGTGTAGTGATTTAAGCATTACACTATGACTCTGGAGACCAGGATTCAAATCCCTGGTCAACCACGGAAGCCCACTGGGTGACCCTGGGCAAGTTGCACTCTCTCTCAGCCTCAGAGGAAGGCAAAAGCAACCCCTTTGAGCAAACCTTGCCAAGAAACCCCCATGATAGGTTCACCTTAGGGCCACCATAAGTCAGAAATGACTTAAAAGCACAAAACAACAACACTACAACATGGCTCATATTGACATATAATGTCCTTGTCCTATCATGGGAAGCATGCAAAATTAAAATCTATAGGGCTTGCTGTCACAACATTACATGAGACCAGAGATATAATCACGCTAATAACAGGTTAAAATCAATTAAGTAGAAGAGAACATTTTTTAAAAACCACTTTGTACAAACTGGGCTTTCCTGCATCCCAGCAATTCTGCAAACTAAAACAAAAACAGCCTTTTGGAACTCGGCTATTCTGTTTTTCAAAGCCCTTTACCTTCTTCTCCAGGCTTTGATGGTCCCCTAGTCATACCTCTTGCAGGACGAGGTGGTGTAGGTTTAGCCTTGTTGGTCTGTTTGGAGATAAGCTTTATAGGGATACGTCGGCGAACATCAAGACCACCCAACGTTCCAGTACTATTTGTACCTTGCAAATCATTGTCTGTGTAAGAATGCAAACAGAAATAATATTTCAGTTTTTTTTTTTTAATCCTAGTGCTAGACAGTGTTTGACCCCATGCAAAATCAGATCCTGCCCACATCAGATCCTTACACTGACAGGGAAGCACAGATTGTCAGGTTCCTAAAGTAAAAGTCTGATAAACAAACAATCAATCATACATACATGAGGTCTAGGATCTCCCCTGGATGGTATGTTCCTATGTCAGCCATAAGTAAAAGTCACAGGCATTACTATCCCCCTGACTTTTCAAAATAAGAATAAGTACAATTGGAACAACCAAACTGTGCTATAATATTACCTTAGGTATTAGGAACCACAGTAGCCAAGCAACAATATTCATTACCTGTGCAGCATAGCAAAATAAGGTACTGTTTGTACAAAATTAATCATGAATCATTCAAGGACGTAGCCAGGATTTTGGGAAGGGGGGGTCCAGACTAAGTGACACCATTATAATGGGGCTTGGGTGTGGCAGAAGGGGGGGGTCCAGACCCCACGGACCCCCCCCCCCCTTGACTAAGTCTCTGAATCATTCCTGGGTTGCATCACTTCAAACTATAAGTGGATACATGTTTGAAAAGACATGCCTTTTTCATACAAGAGGACATTTTTGTAAGTTAAGGCCAGCTTATATTCCACTTTCTTTCCTACAGACCTTTTAAGTATTCCACTATTCAATGCTACTATAAATAAACACGGTCACAATCACAAAGGTTTGGGGACAGAACCCATAGACAGTGGGACAAAGTTGACAGTGGGCTTTCAAGAAATAAAAAAAATGGTCAGGTATTGGCCAGGACTTCCAAAGTATTAATTTAATTGCATAAACAAACAAGATGACTGATAGGAATGATTTAAAAACCCAAATCAACTCTCATTTTAAAATAATGATAGTTACTTTGTAAAAATTATAATGAAGGGTAGCTTTTAATAATGTTATGTAAGCGTTGCTGCAATAATTTAATGAATGATTCTCTTTATCTATTTTATATTGGACCACTGTGGTTGGCTCAGTTGAAAAATTAAAACAAAAAATGAAAGTGAATCACAAATAGAGAAATAGCAAATTTAAGGTTTTAAAGATAGCTGTGTTAAGTGAATAGTTTATCCAGATATGAGAAACGTGTGCTCCTCCAGATGTTGTTGGGAGCACAGATGCCCTAACTAGAATAGCCAATGCTGAGAAGTAATGAGAATCTGACAATATAGACAGCCACATATTGTCCATAGCTATACTAGCCAATTCTTCAAACTCTTTCCACCATGGTGCATATTTCACAAATTTATAGTTTATAACACATTCATTATATATTTTGGATGCACATTTTTGGAAGGCAGGAGAAACAGATAACAGGAAACATGCAACAAGCAAACAACTAAGACAGGAATAAAACCTACAGTCATTTATTAATATATACAGTCCAGCAGAACAATTCATTTTAGGTTATTAGTCTTCAAAAATGTTATTAAAACAAAGTTGCTATGTTATTTTTCTTTCTCCAGCTTTCCTTAAATTTGCCTCAACTGTGATACTCTTTGACACTCCTGTGACCTTTGGCTTAATCCTTTATATTCCTTCCCAAATGAGATATAGCAGAAGTACACTTGTGCATCTGCTCTTATTCAGACCAGCTCACTCTGGTCTTGTCTGCCATCTGCCCTCTGCCTTCATTATTACACATCTGAGGTATTTAGGCTGTAAATGTTTTGAACTGACACAAGTCTTTTAGACAACGTAGTTCTGTACAGCATTGGGTGTGCATGTGTGTCCATGTGCCTTCATGTCATCTGTCAACTTATGGCAACCCCAGGAATTTCATAGGGTTTTCTTATGCAGATGTGGTTTTGCCAGGTCTTTCCTTTGAAATATAACCTCCAGCATCTGGTACTTGTTGGCAATTTCTCATCCACGTACTAAACAAAGCGGATCCTGCTTAGCTTGAAAGACCAGAAGGGATCTGGTGCCTTTAGACTATATCAGCATCAAATATAGAATGACAAAAGATGAATCAGCGTTCCTAATTCTTCCTGTTTCGAAAGCTTTCATCATTCCAAAGTTAAAATGCAGAACAGCTTATATTCTAATACTTCCCTCTCCACCAATTCCTGATTCTTGTAGATGGAACCTAAGTCTAAATTTGAAATGTGTTTATATTTCATATAGAGCTTATATGCACAGCCTGAAGATAATTTTGTACACAATGTTTTTAATAATGTTGTGCATGAAACTAAGTTTGTACACTGACCCATCAGAAAGCAAAGCTGTTACTGTCTCAGCCACCCAGGTGAGTGATTTCAAGCATTTACGATTGCAGAATTCCAGATAAGGGAGACTCAAGTTGTACCTAGGAAATCTGCATGTGTGTATAAAACACAGAGGGAAAGCAAAGGCAAAAAAATCCCCAAATTGAATCTGATCTTTTGACAGAGACAGAAAGAAAGAAAGAACCGTAGAAAACGAAAGAATCAGTAAGAATGCAAGGAGTCCAAGCTAAGTTAATAAATCGTAAATAAGGCTATTTCTCAAATGCAGTAAACAGAAAAAGAGAAATCGGTCACATTTTTCAGTGTAATGAACTTACAGCAACCAAAAATTACATCCATAAAAAAATTAAGAGGTTTTTTTTTATTTGACTAGTATTTCTAGATACCTAATGGAGTAAACAGAGAGCCAGCGTGGCATAGTGGTTTCAGTGCTGGACTGACACTGGAGACCAGGATTCGAATCCCCACGCAGCCATGAAACCCCCTGGTAACCTTTGGCAAGTCCCATTCTCTCAGCCTCAAGAAGACTGCAAAGGGAAACCCCCTCTGGCTTATAAGCAAGCCTGCTAATGTAAATGGGACTTGCCCCCTAGTCACCAATCTGTATGCTGCCCCTCTGTATGCTTCTGATCTATCAATTCCAGTACTACCAATTCCAGTTTTGCACAACAAATTCTAGAGTAATAGAACTGACTATGCTATCTGTGGGGAAATTTGAAGAACCACACATGTTCCAGTTTACTATTACAAGGAGGAACTTTATTTTATGTACTAACATTTATGTGCTTCCTTATAACCAAGTTGTCTTCACATACAATTATCCCATAAAAATAAAATTACAATGAAGTCAGCAAATAAAACCCACAATGATTAACAATCCAGTTAAAGGGGTCTCAAACTGGATTGATTCTGCAGTGTGCTCTGGGCTCAACAGACACAAGCATCACAACAATCTGGAGTGAGAGCTACTAAAAGGCCTTTTGCCTTGAGGCTACTCAAGGCAAAAGGCCTTTTAGTAGGTCTCACACCAGACATCAAACTAGACACCTGTCTATTTGGAGCACTGAGATGATGATCTTATTATAATGCCTTTAATATCATATTCAAAAACTGCAAATCTGTCATTTTCAAGCTTAATGTCTGGCCTATTTGAGGGGTGATGGTTGATAGTACCGCATTCATTTTAAGTCCCGCTATTATCCCTCACAAGAGCCAGCATGGTGTAGTGGTTTGAGCATTGGACTAAGGCTCTGGAGACCAGAGTTCAAATCCATGCTTGGCCATAGAAACCCACTGGGTGACCTTGGGCAAGTCTCATGCTCTCAGCCTCAGGAGAAGGCCAAGGAAAATTCCCTCTGTGCAAACCTCCCAAGCAAACCCTAGGGTTGGTTCACTTTAAAGTTGTCATAAGTCCGAAACAAGTTTTGGGTGGGGTTTTTGGGCTATGTGGCCCAAAAGAAGACTTTATTCCTGACGTTTTGCCTGCGTCTGTGGCTGACATCTTCAGAGAATGCTGGCATGGAGGTGTGTGTCTTTCCTAGCACTACCGTCTTTTCTAATGATTCGTGTCTTCTCATGATGTGTCTTTTTAGCCCTGCGTGGGATCCTCGACACTCTTTTCCAGCAGCACACCTCAAATCCCCACTGAGCCACAAATCCCACTGGCTGACCCTGGGCAAGTCACACTCTCTCAGCCTCAGGGGAAGGCAATGACAAACCTCTTCTGGGCCAATCTTGCCAAGAAAACCCTGTGATATGGCCATGAGTCAGAAACAACATGAAGGCACGCAACAACAGTGGCTCCATCCTAGGGAATCCTGTGATTTGTGGGGCTTTTTAAAGGGCTTGAGCCTTCTCTGCCAAAGTGTGCAAATGTTTCCCACACCTACGCCTCCCAGGGTTCCTCAGGATGGAGCCGTGGCAGGTAAAAGTGGTGTCAACCTCCATTATTTCTGAGGTGAAGGCTTTCACTGCCAGCATCCATAGTTTTTTGTGTGTATTCCAGGCTCTGAGGCCACGTTCAAGAAGCGTTTGTTCCTGGCGTTTCGTTCTCTGAAGATGCCAGCCTCAGATGCTGGCTAAGCATCAGGAACAAACTCTTCCAGAACACGGCCTCAGAGCACCAAAAAACCACTCCTGTAACACTGATGCACCCTGTAAATGTTGTCGCTCCATCCTATAGACTCCTGGGACGTGTAGTTTTACTTGAGCCTTCTCTGCCTTCTCCCAAAACTACAAGTCCCATGTCAGTGAGCCATGGCAGTTTTAAAGCAGTGTCAAACTAGGTTATTTCTGCGGTGTGTGCCCTTTCAGTGTTGCCTCTCCATCCTATAAAATCCTGGGGCATGTAGTTTTACTTCAGCCTTCTCTCAAAACTACGAATCCCAAAGGCAGTGAGCCATGGCAGTCTTAAAGAGGTGTCAAACTAGGTTATTTCCACAGTGCACCCTCTTTCAGTGTTGCCTATGAAATCCTGGGACGTGTAGTTTTACTTGAGCCTTCCCTGCCTTCTCCCAAAACTATGAATCCCATGGCAGTAAGCCATAGCTGTCTCAAAGCAGTGTCAAACTAGCTTATTTCTACAGCACACCCTCTTTCAGTGCTGTGGCACCCCATCCATGAAATCTTGGGACGTGTAGTTTTACTTGAGCCTTTCCCTCAAAACTACAAATCCAATGGCAGTGAGCCATGGCAGTTTCAAAGTGGTGTCAAACTAGCTTTATTTCTGCACTGTCAACCCTTTTAAGTGTTACCACTCCATCCCATAAAATCCTGGGGCGTGTACTTCAGCCTTCTCCCAAAACTACAAATCCCAAAGGCAGTGAGCCATGGCAGCCTCAAAGTGGTGTCAAACTGGGTTATGTTCTGCAGTGTGAACCCTCTTTCAGTGTTGCCTCTCTATGCTATGAAATCCTGGGACGTGTAGTTTTACTTCAGCCTTCTTCCAAAAGCTACAAATCCCAAAGGCAGTGAGCCATGGCAGTCTTGAAACGGTGTCAAACTGGGTTATTTTCTTCAGTGTGCACCCTCTTTCAGTGTTGCCTATGAAACCCTGGGACGTGTAGTTTTACAAAGTGTGGAGCCTCCTCTGCCCTAAGAGGGCGGGCGCCTCGACCCAAACTACGAATCCCAGAATTCCACGGGATTAGAGTGACAGCTGGTGCTTCTACGGTGCAGCCGAGTGACGTCACTGGCGGGGCTTTGGAAGGGAAAGAGGGGAGAGAGAGAGCGCGAAAGAGGCCGAGAGGAGAGGGGCGGGGCTTGCGCGCGCCCTTTTCAAGCGGAGGAGGCCCCCTTCGGCCCAATTCAGGCTCAGGCATCGCGGGGGGGGGCAAGAGAAGGGGAGGGAGAGTGGAACAGCCGCCCCCTCCCCCCTCAGGCTCACCATTGTGGTCCATGGCTCCGCGTCCAGCACTCTAAGAGAGAGGAAGTCGCCGCTCTGAGACAGGGCGGCCGGAAGCGGAAGGAACGCGCTAGGGCCGTCAGCATAGAGCCAAACGCAACAGACTCATAACGCCAGCGTTCCGCACAGGGATACGGCGGGTTTCCTCGCACAATTTATTTTACCCCTTCCCCCACACTGCGGATTTAACCCGGGTTGACACCGCCCTGGCTCAATGCAGTGTGGATGGGGCCTCAGTTAAAGACAATGCCGTTCAGGGAAGCGTTTCCATACATTACATGATGGTTCCCCAATGTTATTTTAATATGTATTTTATTCTTCTGGGTGTTAAGATGTGTTAATATGTATTATGTTTAATAAGGTACAAATATATAGCTCCTGGTTGTTGTTGTTGTTGTTTTAAATTATCTTATGTTGGTTGTTGCTGTTGTTGACTGCCTCCAGATCCCAGAAGCCTCGGCCATGTTGGCTTGGGATTCTGGGAGCTTTAAGGGCTTTTGGACTTCAGCTCCCAGAATCCCTCACTATTGGCCAAACGTGGCTGAGGCTTCTGGGAGCTGGAGTCCAAAATCTCTTAAAGGGCACAGTTTGGGGACCACTCTACAGCCCTCTCAATGGCCTCAAAAATGAACCCGGAAGTCACGAAACGGGCGAATTCTCTTTCTTCTTAAGTCTACATGGCAGCTGTTGCGCAGGAAGTAGGGCTTCAACCGGGGAAAGGAAAAGGTCGCTCCTGTGTAGAGATCGGAAAAGTGTAGAGTCACCATACCACATCCCTGACGGCACACTTCCGACCCCAAATTGACCTAGTTTTGCCCTGTAATGATTTCCAATGTCGAGTGGGATACTGGCAGTGTTCCGAAGCAAAATTCTTGTCAGATTGTCTTGGTCCCTCTTCAGAAGTCAAGGTGGTTGGATCTCTTGGAGGAATCTCATATTGTTGTTTCTGTCTTCTTCTAGGCACCCAGGCTAATTGCATTAATTGACTATACACACACACATACATAATACACACACACACACACACACACACATATATATATATACACACACACATACACATGCACAAACACACACGTACAGACACAGACACATACACATGTAATATATACATATATATACACACACATGCAAACACACAGATATATATATATATATATATACACACACACACACACACACAGATAGACACATATACATATATATATACACACACACACATATGCACAAACACACACATATATATATATATACACACACACAGACAGACACATATACACACATAATATATACACACAACACATATATACATATACATATACACACATGCACAAACACACAAAACAAACTCCAACTCCCAGAATTCCATAGCCTTGAGCCAAAGAAAGAGTCAAAGCAGTGCCAAACTGGATTATTTCTGCAGTGTGGCAGGAGAGGCTGAGCAATGCTAAAGCTACTGGTTTAGCATTGTTTGGGGCTCTCAAACAAACGAAGAAGACAAATAAGGACCAAGGGTAGAGGTGCACACATTGATACAGACACTGAACACTCTTTCAGTGCTGTGGAGAAAGCACACTGTAAGATCTCCAATACTGAAGCTGACTCAAGGTTTTCAAAAGAAAGAAGAAAGCCATGTCCTAAGCTTGTCTGGGTCTGTTCTGTCCATTACCTAGAAAGTCCTAATAAAAATAATGCATGGAGATGTGGGATTTTAAAAAAATGTTACCTCCTATTCTTTGTTTTCCAGATGTGGTCCGAAAACGTTTGCATGTCACGTCCGTCAAGAGAAATCCCACAAGGTCCACTACAAAGTCCAATCGATCTGTTTCAGTCTGGGCACATTGTGAAAATATGTGCCCCTATGGTTAGATATTCAAAGTAAGTGACATTTCCCAACAGCCCCATTTATCTCTGTGCATACTTCAGGGAGGTACGATAGACTAATTCAGCAAAAGGAATTGTTAAACCAGCTTGGTTGTGAACTGACCTTGTAAATATTTTAGTATGGATATGCACATATGTATCTGCTTTGAAGTAAAGGCCACCCAGGCTGCATCCGCACTGCAGAAATAATCCGGTTTGACACCACTTTAACTGCCATAGCTCAATGGTATGGAATTCTGGGAACAGTAGTTTTGTGAGGCATTTAGGCTTCTCTGTCAGAGAGCTCTAGTGCCACAACTATTGTTCCCAGAATTCCATACCATTGAGCCATGGCAGTTAAAGTGGTGTTAAACTGGGTTATTTCTGCAATGCAGTTGCAGAGAGAGTATTCACACAAGAGCCCGATTCTCTTGACTGCAGCAACTTTGGTTATGACCATTGCTATTTGTTTTTTCTTAGAAATATAAATGTACCCTTAGTGATGTTTTCTTATATGATGTGTTCACAAAGTAAAAGAGCAGACATTTTGGGTTTTTTTTTTCTTTTTTAAAACAAACAACTAAAGAGATACTTGGGTAGAGCTTAACTTTACATTGTCTGTGTTGCTTGACTGATAGTACTTTTTGTTTAGGTTGACAGCATATACAGCTTGAGTATCCCTTATCCAAAATGTATGAGGCCACAAGTGCTTTGGATTTTGGAATATTTGTGTATACATAATGAGATATCTTGGAGATGAGACCCAAGTTCAAACATGAAATCCATGTATATTTCATATAGATACCCATAGTCTGAAGGTAATTTTAAACAATATTTTTAATAATTTTGTCCATGAAACAAACTTTGTATCCATTGAACTATAAAAATTGTGATGTCATTTTGGCACTCAAAACGTTTTGGATTTTGGAGCATTTCGGATTTTTGGATAAGGGACACTCAGCCTGTAACAATAAATTCAATAAAGGAATACCAAATAACTGTAACTCTGTCTCCCTTTTTCCTATCCCGGATATATTATTACCTTCATTTAGTTCTGTAAAAAGTCCTGTCTATGGGAGTGGGGCATTTGGATGGTATTTAATACTTTAAAAAAGTGATCCCATTGCATTTAGTGCTATCCAGAATAAAAGAGGGTGACAAATTAAGATACTCAAAAATATGTGTCCCCCCCACCCCCTAAATATTAGGGAATACATCCTGATGGTAAGAGCTGTTAGCTGCCTCAGACAGTGATGGAGCCTCCTTCTTCGGAGGTTTTTAAACAGCAGCTTGATGACCACCTGTTGGGGCACTTTGATTGAGTATTCCTGCATGGCATGGGGTTGGACTGGATGGTCCTTGTGGTCTCAATTAGGAGTGAAGTCACAGCTATGAATTTACAGGACCTAAGCAGAGCAATAGGGGATAGGGAGTCTTGGAGATGTCTCATCCACAGGGTCAGCATGAGTTGGTGTCACCCCAAAGGCAGTTAACAACAGCAAGCATGTCCTAAGTGTATGCTAATGTGCAAATCCATACTCTTCACAATAACACAAACTTCATAAAATGAATGTAGTAAGTTGATGCCATTTTTGTTCCACTTCTGAAGTTACTTTCCCTGTCCATTGTGTTTCTTCTTGCAGCAGAAGCTCCTCATGTCTCAAAGCCCTGTAAACATCCTCCCATCTGAACTGGCATTTCACTTTCATCTCATAAACTGATTTGTTTGACAATATTTAGTTATTTCCTCCTGAGTAATTAGAATGTTTTGAGTATACAGTTGTGATGAACTGACTCACAAACCAGCCAGTCAGAAACCAGAGGCCCTAAGCCAATCAGGTGCTGGCTGAGGAGTTTGAAGGTTCTGTTTGGCAGTTGGTTTGGTCAGTTAGGGTTTGGAATCCTGAGGGATGAAACTGGCGTTTAGTTAGGGAACAGTAGGGTCCAGGAGAGGACTGAGTTCCAGGGGTTCCTGAGGGAACAGTATTTTAGGGGTGCAGAGGTTCGTTACAGACCACGAAAGGGTCTGTTGGTCCCGGGGGGGGGGGGGGGGACAGTATAGGTCTTGAGAGTCTACAAAAGAGACTTGAGACACACCTGTATTTTAACAACGAAGCAAGTCAACAGTTACAAATCCAAGTTATATTTTACAATTCTATGTTAAAATAAATCTTTGTTGCTGTTTTAAACATACCCTTGGCCTGTGTGTTGTACATTTAACCTACGTTACCAAAACTTTGGACACAGCAAGGGGTGGGCCATATTAAAGAGGTGTCACATAAATTGGGGGCAGCAGTGGGATAACAAAAGTCCCAGGCGCCTGCCACCATAGAAAGGTTGTTTGTCACATAATTTGGTGTGTAGCGCCGGGATACGAAAAATCCGGTAGCTGGAGGTGTGCTGAAGTTAGGGGGTCTGAGTGGAAATACCAGATACCTGATAGTAGGTTTAAACTGAAAGAAAGGAAAACCTACAGTTTAAAATCTAGGTGTTAGGTTCAGAAGAGTGATCTCTGAGGTAAAAACAAAAAGGGTAATTTGTAGGAGATCACTTGAAAACTGACAACCCTAGATTAGACTAGTCTCTGAGGTAAACATATTGGGTATTGGTAAGAGACTAGTACAACAAGAAAAAGCACACTTTGTGATTCCTGAGGTAAACGTCAGTGGTAAATGTAAGGAATCACCAATCTGATTTGAGAGGCTTGTGGAGCCTCTATGCATAGTTGAGACCCAGTTAAATAAATGTGATTCCCGAGGTAAAAATTCATGGTAATGTAGGGAATCACCAGTCTGACTTTAAATCAAAGTGGACTCTTTTGACTCAGTTGAGACATAGTAAAATAAGAGTTATTTCCTGAGGTAAAAGTTTGAGGTAACTGTAAGGAAATACTATCAACAATTCCTCCTTACAAAGTTAAACCTCCAACAGAGCCAGAAATGGTGGAGGAGGAAGTTGGAGAAGAAATGGTGGATAGTGTTGAGACAGTAATTTCTGAACTTCAAGAGAGTGTTGCAATTTGGAAAACTTGAAATGGCCAGACTCAAAATAGATAGAGAGAGATTAAAATGGCCAGGATAAATGGCCAGAGACTTTGTAGGGAAAAAGAAATTGAAAGAGGAAAAGAAATTGAAATGGCCAGACTTGAAAAAGAAATTGAAATGGCCAAAATAAAAGAACGAGAAAATGAGAGGTTTTTAAGAGAGAAAGAAATGGATCATCAGCTTCAGATGAGGAGTTTAGAACAGAAAATCCCTCAATCACAGATGATGGCTGAGGTAAACAGAATACCTCAAATTGACACAAAATGGTTTCCACGATATTATAAAGGGGACAATATTGAGTCCTTCTTTACCAACTTTGAGAGAACTTGTGAAGAATTAAACATACAAAAAGAAGAAAGGATGAGCTATGTGAGGTCACAAATTAATGGTGGTCTGACAGAAATTTATGCAGAAATGAGGCCCGATGAGGCCCAAAATTACAATCTGTTTAAGGATATGGTAAAACAGAGATTTGGACTAACTCCAGAGCACCACAAAAGAGAATTTCGTGCGATTAAAAGAAAAGGTGATGAAACGTATACACTGATGGGATGCAGATAGGATTATTTGTTAAAAAGTTGGATTGAGGGGTCTAAAATAACAACAGAGGACGAGTTACAAAGTCTGATAGGCTTGGAACAGTTTTATAACGTCATTCCCCAGAAATATAGGTGGTTGGTTCAGGACCGACAGCCTAAAACCATAGCTGAAGTGGCCAAGATAATAGATACATTGGCCTTAATCAGAGAGGATGATAGAAAAATGGCAAGGACAGAGGGAAAACCTCCAGAAAATGAAAAAAGAAACCCCAAAATTTGGCATACCTCAAAAGAGAGGAATAACAATGGTGAAAACTTTCAACCTTGGCAGCCAGAGAAAACACCTGAAACTGAGAGAAAAAGGGGTGCGACGAGAGAATATGACCCTGAAGTCGATAAAAATAACAGTTGGTTTAAAGAACAGTCAAAACTCAATCCAAAAAAAGGTTATGAATGTGGAAAACTTGGTCACCTCAGATACAGTTGTCTAAATATATATAAAGAAGAGTCAAAATCAAATATAAAATCAGCTTATTGTGTGAGATCGATTGGGCCAGCAATACAGGAATGTTGCCACAGAAAACAAAATGAGGCGGCAGTTGCCACACAAACGTCAGTTGGAACAGGAAATGACGCTGAAAGGGTTCCTTCTCCGAGACCTTGTTAATTTGTAACCAATTTACCTCTAGAGTTAGATACAGATGAACACAGAGAATTGATATAAATAAATAAGACCTGAGTGTGGGGTTTTTGTGACTCAGGGGCTGAAGTGTGTATAGTTAAATCACACTTAATACAACCTCAAGATTTGTGCCCAGAAGAAAAAAATGATTTTAAAGGGTTTAGGAGGCCCTGAATTTCCAGTACCAAATGCCAATTTAAATATCTCCTTCCGAGGTCATGAATTGCAATGGAAATTTGCAATATACAATTCAATCCCAATAGATTGTCTTATTGGGAATGATTTAAACCGACACATGCAGCTATTTAAAAAGTACCATAAGTTAGGTGATGAAGAGAGATCTAAGAGACAGGACGAAGTAGCCAATACACTTCAAAGAAAAATAAATGAGTTGGAGTCAGAAAACCAGACATTACAAAGCCTCATGGAAAGGAAAACAGAAAAGATTGTTTCTCTGGGAACAAGGTTAGATAAGAAAGAAAAGACTATTTCAGAGTTAGAAGATAAAATTTCTGATGAAACTTTACTCAACTAGTGCTAATGAAATCCTACATGGATATAAAGAAGATACTACCAGCCTTCAGGGTTTGCTAAATGATGCAAATGAAAAATATATTCAACAGGAGAGAGAGAAAAAGAAGTTTTAATGCAAGAAAATAGAGAGATACAAAAACAACTATATGCATTAAAACAAAAAAATAAGATTCTGCATCAGAAATTTAATAAAGGTCAGAATGAGCTTGATAACATAACATTAAGAACTAAAGATCTATACACAAAGATTGCCAAAATAGAGAATAAACAAAGTGTTAAAGACAAAAAAATTCAGATGCTTTTGAAAAATTACCAGAGAGCCAGTAAACAGACAAAAAGGTGGAAAACAAAGGTTTGCCATGTAACAACAAATTATAACTCTATCTACTTTAAACTTCTCAAGCTAAAGTCTAAGGGGCTTTCTACATTGCCATTTGGGACGTCCTCCGGACGTCCCATTTTAAAAAAGGGGCGTCTCTTTTAGACGCCCCATGGCCTAGTACGGACTCCGTCCGTACAAGATGGCGGCGCCCCTTCTACATGGGCGCCGCCATCTTTACGTATCGGACGCACAGCGTCCAGACGCGTCGCGCCGCTGCTGACGTAGCGAGCGCGCCCCTGGCGCCTCGCTACGTCGCAAACGCGACGCAAAAAGAAGCTCCATTTTGGAGCTTCTTTTTTCGGTCCGCGCGGGAGTCGGGCCGTCTGAAGGCTCCGGCTCCCCCGCGGACCTTCTGGCGGCGGCGGCAGACCGCCGCAAAGCGGCGGTCTGTACCCCGCCTAAGGGTCACTGACAAAAAGGAAAAACAGAGATTAAACGACAAGGAAAAAAAAGGACACAAAGTTAAAGAAAAAACATCCTGACAAAGTCAAAGCAACACAAAATTATACTTTCGACAAGTTGCCTATAATAATAATAACCCGAAAGATTGAACTAGTTCAAAAGGATTGTGAAAAACCAGAAAAAATAAAGCTAGCAGGGGTAGACATATCTATACAAGACATGCTCACATCTATCAACTTCGCTGTCAAGCATACTGGTGATGACCAAACAACAGACAATCGTTGGTGGGACCCCAAAAGCCATCAACCAACTGGAAAAAGAGATTCACTAGAGAAAGAAAAACCAGAGATCGTGATGAACTCTCTAGAGAACTTGATGGCTTCAATAAGGGGCGCGTTACAGTCTACAGAAAAAGATATAAAGATTGCTCAACGCACTCAAAGAATCTGGTCCAGTGAAACAAGAAGAAACAGAGACTTTTTACCAGATGAGGTGTTAAGTCCACAGCCGATAAAAAGAAACACGTTGTCAGTTACAAGATCTGATCCAGAAAAGATTCCTGAAAAGTACAATGATTTAATTGAGTTGATAGACTGGAAAACCAATATATTGTTGTCTGCCATTGGTATAATGAAAACCAAAATATTTTCAAAACCATACTGGGAAAACTGAATTATTTTATCAAGAATATTTGATTAACATGATGTTCCTGGAATGATAATGCAGAGGAGGAAATGGATAAAACTTAGAAGAGCCTGTTTCCTTACTATTTTTAGAGAATGCTTGAGAACCAGGTTGTGTGAATTTGGAAATGAATCTTGGGCGACGTCTAATCACTGTTTCGTGTATTTTCATAGGTCCGGTTGTAACAATGATTTTTCATTGATTCTTGGGGACAGACTTATTCTGTCCTGCACAACATAAATGACTGTTTTATGTCTCCTAATGGTAACTCCCAATTTGCTTTATCAGGAAGGTGATCCTACCTAATGCCAGCTTTATTGCAGTCCTTTGATTGTATTGTTTTGCTTTTCATAGATACAAAAAATTAAGTTCAGATTTTTGTACAGCATTCTGCCATGCCCAAAGAGCATTCTGAATTCACGGCCAGACTTTCCTGGCAGTGCAAAGCCTGTGGCCATCAGTCAGTTGACAAAATAGATCAGAGTTAACTTTGGATTCATATTGGAAATAACGACAATAACTCCTATCTTTTTTACTCACTTTAATTTTAGGAGGTGCAACTTTTATTAATAACAACCCTAAAATCATGCATTTCTTCATTGTTTTCTGTGGGGTAGCTTTCACTTCTACCGTGGGGATGGCAGGTCAAGTCTAAGCAGGGGTAGATGTCAGTTTAAATGAAGGAAGGAAGGAGACTCCAATTTGGTTGTTCAAAGTTACAGTTATTTACTTAAAATGGGACGTCTCTCCTAATAGAGTTCTTTCTTCTTTATGTTTGTTTCTACTTCTTTTGAAATGGGGGGAGGAGGCGGGAGATGTCTATCGAGGTCTTGGTTTGTCTCAAGCCACAAGGGAAAAAAACAAGACTACTCTTCTGATGTACTGGAACTCAAGGTTAATTCTGAAGAATACGCTATGTTTTTCTGTGAGTTGGCCATAACATTTGCAGTTTTTCTTTGCTTCTGCAGAGCTGGAAGATTTGTCCTACATTTTTTTTTTATATTTGTCCCAGTTTGGAAGTTGACAGTTCTGGCAACCCTACAAGTGTCGCAGCCAGGTTTTGGAAAAACAAGATCTTTTCCTGCGACGTGACAGAATTCACCATTACATCTGAAGAACATGTAATGTTTTTCACAAGGCTAGCAATTACTTTAGGAGAACTCTTTTTCTTCTGCAGAGCTGGGAGAAATGCAGCTTTTTAAAGGAGAAATGAGCTGTGTGTATCTTTACTTTGAAAACCAATTCAATGTTAACAGTGTACTTCTTTTAAAAACGTAGATCCAAGACTAATTAATTGTACAATTCCTATTATCCTATGAAGACTTCCGGTGCGGAGAGAAGGCGTCCAGCCGCGTTTCGGGGGAGCTCCAAGAAACGTCACTCTGTGCTGCAGGAAAATTTCTTTTTCTTGCCATTCAAGACAAACACCACGGTAAATACTCCCTTGGCATAGGGAGCCCGGAGGCATCCCCCCAAAGAAGCCCTCCAAACAACTGGGAGCAACCCCATTCAACTCCTCTCGGATGAGAGGAGAGCAGTGGGGAAGCTCAGCGAAAGCTGCAGAGAGGCGCCAGGGAAGCGGAGCAGCAGCAAAAGCGGGGAGCCGCTGACGCCAAACGCCACCTTCTACAAGTACAAGTAAAAGCGACCTTTTTTTAATATTGAAGAAGACTACCCACAATACAAGCCTTGTGAGAAAAGAGAACGGGAAAGCAGAGAACAAAAATTAAGAGGAAAAGAGTGGAGGCAGCTAAGAACTGAGAGGTTTAAAGAGGACTTAAAGAGACAGGAATTTTTCCAAAACCCAGCTGCAACACGATAGCTGTGCAAAACATAGGAGAAGCAATCTTACGGCTGCCATCTTAGGGTTGCCATAACTTGCTACCACCAAACCGGGACAAATGTAAAAAAATGTA
Source organism: Sceloporus occidentalis (assembly GCA_023333645.1). Lineage (NCBI taxonomy): Eukaryota > Metazoa > Chordata > Lepidosauria > Squamata > Phrynosomatidae > Sceloporus > Sceloporus occidentalis. The sequence goes on from JALMGF010000005.1 coordinate 81,654,599, forward strand.
GGACAAATCTTCCAGCTCTGCAGAAACAAAGAAATACTGCAAACGTTAATCTATATAGTCTTTGGTTATTTAAGGGAATTATTGAAATAAAAAATTATTCCCTTTTTACGCTGTGGAAAATATAGTAATTTCTAATGTTGTTTATTGTGAGATTAGGGTGGGAGCTATCTCGTGTGTAGATTGGGCCAAAATTTCCTATCCTTCTATTGCAAGGTTTGGAATAATCAATCTGAAAATTGTCGTGGACTAGTCCTAGCAACACCAATTGGTCTGGGATCACTGGTCTTCCGTTCTGGTTTTATGGTCAATGATGTGGATTGTTCTGTATTTCTGGCGAAATCTTCTTTACACCGAGGGCAGCTGGGGTAACAAGGGAACTCAGCCATGCCTGGCTGCAGACATGGCTTCCAGCCTGGCAGAGTCGCATGATGCCACAAACAAGTGGCTATCCAGCCGGGCCGCATCAAGCCCTGCCCCCCTCCCTCTCTCCCTCCATCCTGCATACACGCGAGAGAGAGAAAGCCCTCTAACCGACACCCCGCCCTCGCGCCGTGCTAGTCCCGCCCCTCCTACCACATATGTTCTCTGTCCAGTAACCTGATACCAGGCAGTAGCAACAGGCGCAGCCTTCCCTGTGTTGATATGATGGATTACCCTCTTTATTCTTCCTGGCATATCTGAAAAAATGTTCTCAAATTCTGTCATGTTCTGCATCACCTCTTTTCGTTGAGGGGGAGTAAGAAAAGGGTCAAGATTAATTGCGTGGATTTCTTCTTTGTTCTCCTTTTTTTTCCCCCAACTGGGAATGGCAATCTCATCATTCTCAGTTTCCTTGATCGCATATAAAACCGGATTTTCTCGTCTGTAATATGGCTTTAACATATTTACGTGTACCAACTTACAACCCATTTCCTCCCCCAAGTCCACTATATAATTTATGTCATTGACTCTCTCGGTCACTTGAAAGGGTCCGGACCATGCATATTGAAGCTTGTTTCCTCTCGTTGGTTGCAGGAGTAAAACTTCCTCTCCCGGCAGGAACTCTCGAACCCGAGCCCTTTTATCGTACCACGTCTTCTGTCGACCTTGAGCCATCTTCAGGTTTTCCCCAGACGCCCGGAATGTTCACAAATCCCAGCCCTCATTTCATTGGCTGGCCCTCATCTGCCTCCTGATTGGTCAGCTGGGCGTGCTCTCCGTTACACCTGCTTTTGCAGCTTATTTCTTCTTTAAAACGTTGTATTTCCTCCACCTCTGCAGAAGCAAAGAAGTACTGCTGACGTTATTGCCAACCCAGAGAAAAACATAATATATTCTTCCATTGTAACGTTGACTTCCAGCACAGCAGAAGAAAGAGTCTTATTTCTTTTCCAAAATGCAGCTGCAACACATGATCTCTTTGCAAGACACAGGAGAAGCGATGTTATGGCTGTAGCTGGGCTGTAGCTGGGCTCACTGAATTCATTTGAAATAATGGTCACCTTTTGTTTATGTCAAGCAATGCGTTCCCTTAGTAACAAAGCATGGGTTTGCCAGCTCTCAGCCCGCTCTTAGGACCCCACCCTCAGGGAAAGCTGTCCAAAACTGTGCCTGACCCATTTTCAGCTGTCATGCCCTCGACCTAGTCCAAGCGGTGGGCCAAAACTACATCTCGTTGAAGCCGAATTGCTCAAGTATACTTGAAGCCAAGTTCTTCGGGTAAACGGGGTTGAGGCACTTTTTAAGCAGGTGCTGACTCTGTTACCTTGGAGGACTGGGTCTTTGTCACCAGACTTAAGTTGGAGCAGTGATGTAGCCAGACATTTTCTCTTCTTTCCTTGCTTCAAATGTCTGTAGGGGAAAGGTTTAGTGAAACCATCAAAGAAATATATAATTATACAGAAGCACAAATCATGATAAATGGAGAGAAATCAAGAAAATTTAAAATAAAAAGTGGAGCAAGGCAAGGTTGCTCACTTTCTCCTTTATTATTTATATTAGCAATGGAACCGTTTGCAAATATGATTAGGGATGCAGAAGAGATAAAGGGATATAAAATAAATAAAGAAGAGATTAAGCTGAACTTATTTGCAGATGATGCTCTGATAGTAACACAGAAAGCAAATCAAGATGTAACCAAGTTATTGGAAATATTTCAGAAATTTAAAAACATTTCTCAACATAAATTTAATATGGATAAATCAGAGATAATGTTTATGAATACGAATTGGTGGGAACAAATAGAAACCCAAATTGTGTCAGGATTGAAACTGGGGGTTAAAAATATGAGATATTTAGGTGTGAATTTACCAACTAAGTTAGATAATATTGTACAAGGCAATTATAATCAATTATGGGGAAAAATTAATAATCAAATTTCTAAATGGACAAGTAAAATTTGGAAAATGCTAACAAAAACTAGAATGTTCAAAATGATGGTACTACCAAAGTTTTTATATTTATTTCAAACTATCCCAGAAACAATTCCTAGTAAAGTTTTAAAGAAATGGGACAGGTCAATATTAAAATGGATAGCAGGGAATAAAAAAGCCAGGTTATCTAAGGCATTATTTTATGAGCATCAAAGTAATGGAGGATGGGAAGTTCCATCACTTGAATTATATTTTGAGGCGGTTCAATTGCTAACAATGATAGTGGTAGAATATAATCATAATACAAAGTGGGTTAAATTAGAAAGACAGAGCAATCAAATGGAGTTTGTCTCTATCTTTTAGGGGAAAACATGGGGGGGGGGGGAGAAAAAGGGAAAAGAATTGGTCCAATGAGGGCGAATTATAAAATATGGGAGAAGTGGAGTAAAAACCTGGGTATAAAAAATAGGAAGTGGCTACCAACTGAATATTTAAATAAAAGTAACACTCAAGATCTTGGAAAGATAATTTAAAAAATTAAAGAATAAGGGATTTAAAATAATTGGAGATTTGTATGATTTAACAGGGGCACGAATTCAGGAAGAAAAATTAACTATTTTAATAGGTAAGCAATATTGGATTCAAATAAAAGGCATAATAAAATTACTAGGGGAAACACAATTAAATACTGATGACCAAAATGAATTATTAGAAGAAATAATTAAAAAAAAATTAGATGGGGGTAAAGGACTAATAGAGACAATTTATAAGAATATGTTAATAACCCAATTTAGAATGATAGAGGGGTTGACAATGACCTGGGAAAAAGATTTATTGATCGACATAGATAAAATTAAAATTTGGCTACAAGAAACTGTTAAAATTAAAAACACAAATGTAAAAGAACAACAAATGAAAATGATCGGAAAAGACACCACACCAATTAGCATTTACAAATGACAAATTTCAATCCAAACGTTGGCATGGATGTGGCATTAAAGGAATATATATATTCATATGTGGTGAGAATGTCCATTTGTACAAAAATTTTGGACTGAGGTTAAGCAACAGATAAATACAATTATAGGGACAGAAATACAATTAAGTAAAGAAAATTGCTTGGCTCTCAATTTAGGGGAATTAGGATTGAACAATAATCAAAAGTATGTAACAAAACAGTTTCTAAAAGTTGCTCCTGCAGTGATTGCTTATGGATGGAGAAACAAATCAAACTGGAACAAGGCTTACTTATTTAAATATATAGAAGAATATATACTATTCGACTTCCTCAGGGAAAGAAGATTAAAATATATTGGGGAAAGCAATAAAGAACCATGGGAAGACAAATGGGATGTAGTAATTAAGAATGTCAAAGGTAAAATGGGGTATGAAGAAGTTAATAATACAATCAATAATATTTTCCATATTTCCGAAACCGACTGTTAGTTTGATTGGATTGTAAATTTCTCTATGCTGTGTTCTTATTTGGGTGGGAGAAAATTACAATATGAAACATGATTGTATAATATGTATTATGCACGGTGTAATAATTTTTTTTGGAAAAATTAAAAAAATAAAGAGACAAACATGATGTGTTGTTGTCAGTATTATAAAGATTATTATATCAAAAACACTAGGCATTTCAAAAGGACCACCAACCTCTCCTTCAGAGGAAGGTTCAATATCAGAATACCGGGAATCACAAATAATGTCATCTACTTTCTTCATGGGTCCAATGGAGACACCTGGAAATGAATTTTCACAGTCGTAGGCAAAATATCTGTATACTTGCCAAGTCTTTCCAAAATCTGAGGATCTTTCGATCAACATTGCAGCTGGGCGAAATGTCTAAGAGTAAAGAATGGTAACAGACATGAATATATCTCACAATAGTACAAATTTTAGCATGCTAAAATATAAGATACATTTTAAATTACACAGACATATGTTGAAATAAGTTCCCAGTATCAGTTCTATTTTTCCTAAAAAGTATTTATTTTCCTAATGTATTTTTCTGGATTTTTTTCCTGGTAGCTTCTATAAAGAATAAATCAGATCTCATTGTGGAGTGCATATGTCAATTACAGAATATGTTTAAAGCAACAGTAAGTCTCTTGTAATTGCAGGTGCTTAAACGGGACAATATGCCCAAGGGCCTGAAAACAAGGTAATAATATTCATCAATCATTCAGGCTGTACAAGCACAAGGTTCACCTGCAAATACTTCTGTTGCTTGGTAAATAGAATACTCCTTTAGTACCAGGAAGGCAATGTGTCAGTGAAAATAAGGATATGTTTCCTGGGAATGTTTTTTGATACATTTTTTAAAATCCTAATCACCTTTTCACTGAAAAAGAGAACATCAGACAGCCTAGTATAATCATTGTTGTGACTTCGATGCTTTATGAACTAGTTAATCTCTAGTGTTCCCAAAAAGACAGGCAGCAGAGCTGAGAACGCTGTCTACTCTGTACATTCCGCAACCACTCAGACTTAATTTAGCAGTAACCTGCCATAGACTGCCAAAATAAAGCTGCTTCGGGTCTCTTTGGAGGTATGCTATTTAAATGATGCACGGGTCCTAAGAGTCCGGAGGTCGCGCCAAAGCCACACTCCATTCCTAAGCACTGGACTGCAGCTTTGGTGCAGCTTCTGAATTCTTAGGGTGCATGCATCATTTAAACAGCATACCTCCAAAGAGACCCGAAGCAGCTTTATCTTGGCAGTCTGTAACAGGCCTTAGTATTACAAGGCCACAATTCAGTGGAGTCCCTAACTATGCTGTCACCTGGTGTGGGAAGGACGTGTGCCAGCATGTGCACACCCAACCTGCTCCTCCATTTCTGAGCTTTCTTCCTGGGAAGGAAGCCTAGGGAGGAAGCTGCCTCAGGGACCTATGGGCAGTTTCTGAACATGGCTGCAGAGCTTGGAAAAAAACACTTGACTATTGATGGGAAGAGTTAACTGGGGAGGGGGGGCAGACTATGGGCAGTGTGGCCAGGTTTCATGTGTGGAGGCATGGGGTGGGAGGAGGGCAATGCCTTACCTGGCTCTGGAAGAAGGTAGGATGGAGCCCCTGCCTACACCCCCCAAGGGACCCTGACCACCCTGAAGACACACCACCCACAAGCCCTGGCCAGAGCCCACCAGGTGGCTCCACTGACAGAACCTGCTTGGCTCCTCTCTGCTAAGGGACAGCGAAGAGGACAACAAGTCAGGCAGATGAGCTCTGCCTCCCTCTTCCTCCCCATTTGCTGAGGAGGCAGAAGGAAACGGCAGGTGACCAGAGTTCCATTTGTGCAGCTGCTTCCATTGATCCAGGTCCTCCTGCCACCTGAAACCTGCCACTTGGGCAGCATCACCACAACCCTGGTTGATGGTTGGGTGTGTGTGTGCACCTCTCACCTCCACTACCAACCACGTCCACTCCCTCCTGCTCCTCCATTCCCGGGCTTTCTCCCTGAGGAGGAGGCCTGGGGAAGGAGCACCCATGTCCCTCCTACGCTGAAGGGGAACGAGGATCCAAACAGGTGTCAGTCATCTCCTTGGTATCATCTGGTGTGGTCCACAAACACACACCCAGCAAAGCCACTGCTAGAGTTATGGCCTTAGGCTGGTTTGGATGCTTTACATTGCGCCTGATACCTTCCAGAGCTACTTGAAGAGGTAAACCAACAACATGCCCAAATACCAGGCAGTTTTGTATGATATATTAACTGCCATCCTCCGGCCTGAGAGGGAGTTGACCAGGCAGGTCCAGCTCCATCAGGACTAGCCTGGAAGAAGGAAGAGCCCTCCCTCCATCTGCCTTGGTCCAGGCCTCAGAGGGAGAGAAGAACCACTGGACCTCATCCCTTTTCCCTCCATCATTCCCTTCTCCTTTTGTTTTGTGTCTTTTAGATTGTAAGCCTGAGGGCAGGGAACTGTCTGATTAAAAATAATATTGTAAGCCGCCCTGAGAGCCATTAGGGCTGAAGGGCGGGGTATAAATACCTAAATAAATAAATAAATAATATGCATGATTATAAATAAATGGAATAAAGGTTTTTGGGAACATTAATAAATGTCTGTAGCTGTGCTCACTGAGTTCATTTGAAATAAAGGTCACCTTTTGTTTATGTCAAGCAATGCGTTCCCTTAGTAAGAAAGCATGGGTTTGCCTGCTCTGCTCTCGGCCCACTCTTAGGACCCCACCCTCAGGGAAAGCTGACCAAAACAGTGCCTGACCCCCCTTTTACGGCCGTCACGCCCTCGACCTGGTCCAAGCCAAAACTACATCTCGTTGAAGCCGACTTGTTCAAGTATACCTGAAGCCAAGTCCTTCAGGTAAACAGGGCTGAACGGGGCGTTGAGGCGCTTTTTAAGCAGGCGCTGAGTCGGCCACCCTGGTGGAGGGCTGGGTCTTCGTCTTCAGACTTAGGCAGTTGTCCCTTTAAGGGATTTTGGACTTCAGCTCCCAGAATCCCTCAGCATTGGCCAGCGTGGCTGAGGCTTCTGGGAGCTGGAGTCCAAAATCTCTGCGGACCACTCTACAGCTCGCAATGGCCTCAAAAATGAACCCGGAAGTCACGAAACGGGCGGATTCTCTTTCTTCTTAAGTCTACATGGCAGCTGTTGCAGAGGAAGTAGCGCTTCAACCGGGGAAAGGAAGAGGTCGCTCCTGTGTAGAGATAGAAAAAGTGTAGAGTCACCATACCAAGTCCGTGACGGTGCCCTTCCGACCCCAAATTGACCTAGTTTTGCCCCGTACTGATTTCCAATCTAGAGTGGGATACTAATGCACTTTTCACTGCAGACAGAGCAGAAGAGGAAAGAAAGGGGGCTTCCCAGGTGCTTGGCTTGCTCTCTTTCTCCTCCTTCTGTGGCCCAAGAGGAACAAGGTAACGTTTCCAGCAAGGAAAGCCCTTCCGCTCACCCAGAGCCACTCTATGGGGTGTGCTTTAGCTCTGGAGACCAGGGCTGCATCCGCACTGGAGCTCTGCTCCGCTCTGGGCCCACAACAAACCCCAGCTCCCAGAATCCCATAGCCTTGAGCCAGACAAAGAGTTAAAGTGGTCTCAAACTGGGTTATTTTTGCTGTGTGTTTGGGATCTAGGACTGAGGTAGGAGAGGAGGGGACTGCATTTCCCTGCCTCCTCTAAATCCAAATTCCTCCCAATCCCTTCTTCCTTGCCTCCTGGGCTAAAACAGGAGCAGAGCAGTGCTTCTTAAACTACCTGAATTGGACTGTTGTTGTGTGCCTTCAAGGCATTTCCATTTTCCTAAGATGAAGCTATCATGTGGTTCTCTTGGCAAGATTTGTTCAGAGGAAGGTAGCCATTGCCATCCCCTGAGGCTGAGAGAGTGTGACTTCTGGCCCAAGGCCACCCAATGGGTTTCCATGGCTGAGCTGGGATTTGAACCCTGCTCACACAAACCATGTAAGGGACTGAGGGTTTATTTCCTCCAGAACACCAGGGACTGGCATCCTATTTGTGCCCATTGGCTGCCATTGGTGATGGCTTGTGGACCTTTGAGCAGCAATGGGGAAGCTTTTTGGGATCCTAACCGAAGGCTGGCAGTTGCTCAGTTAGTAATCCATGTTTGTCCATGAAATCCTCTGGGATTCTGAGATCTGCAGTTTGTCATCACTTTTAACTGGCATGGCCCAATGGGACAGAATTCCAGGATTTGTAGTTTTGTGAGATATTTGGCCTTCTCTGTCAGAGAGCTCTGGTGCCACAACAAATTAGAAAGCCCAGGATGCCATGGGATGGAGCCATGACAATTAAAGGGGTGTCAAACCGCATCATTTCTGCAGTGTGGCAGGAGAGGCTGAGCAATGCTAAAGCTACTGGTTTAGCATTGTTTGGGGCTCTCAAACAAACGAAGAAGACAAATAAGGACCAAGGGTAGAGGTGCACACATTGATACAGACACTGAACACTCTTTCAGTGCTGTGGAGAAAGCACACTGTAAGATCTCCAATACTGAAGCTGACTCAAGGTTTTCAAAAGAAAGAAGAAAGCCATGTCCTAAGCTTGTCTGGGTCTGTTCTGTCCATTACCTAGAAAGTCCTAATAAAAATAATGCATGGAGATGTGGGATTTTAAAAAAATGTTACCTCCTATTCTTTGTTTTCCAGATGTGGTCCGAAAACGTTTGCATGTCACGTCCGTCAAGAGAAATCCCACAAGGTCCACTACAAAGTCCAATCGATCTGTTTCAGTCTGGGCACATTGTGAAAATATGTGCCCCTATGGTTAGATATTCAAAGTAAGTGACATTTCCCAACAGCTCAATGGTATGGAATTCTGTGGGTTGTAGTTTTGTGAGGCATTTAGGCTTCTGTCAGAGAGCTCTGGTGCCACAACTATTGTTCCCAGAATTCCATACCCTTGAGCCATGGCAGTTAAAGTGGTGTCAAACTGGGTTATTTCTGCAGTGCAGATGCAGAGAGCGAAGAGCTAATTCACACAAGAGCTTGGGAACAGGTTTCCATGTTAACACTGGTCCCATTCTGCCTGACTGCGGCAACTTTGGTTATGACCATTGCTATTTTTTTTCCTTTGGAAAATCAATGTACCCTTAGAAGTTTTGTTATATTATGTCTTCACAAAATATTTATTTGTAATTCTTGTTCTGCACTTCTTTGTAGCTTCCTACTTATCTTTTCTGAATATGTGAGAAAATGTTAGCAACAGGGGTGTTGGGTTGTTTTTTAACCTTTCCCAATGCACAAAACATGAAAGCAAAACAGAGTAAAAGAGCAAACATTTTGGGTTTCATCTTTTTAAAAGAAATTAAACAACTAAAGAGATACTTGGGTAGAGCTTAACTTTAAAGTATTTGTATTGCTTGGCTGGGAATACGTTTTGCTTTTGTTTTCTTCTTATTTTTCTTCTCTTTGGTTATACTGATTTGTGGTTACTGTTATCAATAAAACTTTTAAAATTAAAAAAGAACAAACATATAAAGAGTAACCTGCAATGCTGCCCCAAATGTTTAGCTTTTTATAACAAGTCAAAGACACAAGAATTGTCCTGATGGATCTTTTGAGCTACATAGAGCAGCCAAGCCACGACTTCAGAAAACCTACTGCAGTTCAGACATATCCATCTTGTGCTGTTTCAAATGGTGTCCCTTCAAAACTGTAACTACTGAAAAGGTGGCCCATGTGTGGATAATTTCTCTGAATTAAGAAATTTGCTTAATAATTCTCATATTTTATGTCTTGCATAGGGTCACAATTAATCTAAGATGACTTGAAAGCATATACAGGTTGAGTATTCCTTATCCAAAATACCTGCGGCCACAAGTTGTTTTGGGTTTTGGAATATTTTGTGTACACATAATGAGATACCTTGGAGATGGAACCCAAGTTCAAACATGAAATTTATATATGTTTCATATATACCTTGTACCCATAGCTTGAAGTTAATTTTATACAATATTTTTAATAATTTTGTTAATGAAACAAAGCTTGTATCCACTGCACTATTGAAATTGTAATGTCATGTCGGCACTCAAAATGTTTTGGATTTGGGGTCATTTCAGATTTTTGGATAAAGGACACTCAACCTGTAACAATAAATTCAATAAAGGAATACCAAATAACTGTAACTCTGGCTCCATACAGACAGTCCAAAATAAAGCTGCTTTGAGTCACTTTGGAGGTATGGTGCTTAATGATACATGCGTCCTAAGAGTCTGGAAGCCATGCCAAAGCCATGCTCCATTCCTAAGGTGCAGAATAAAACAGGATGGCAAATTAAGATACTGAAAAATATGTGTCCCCCCCCCAAAAAAAATATGTTGCTGTTTATCTCATATATTTATGTATTTTCAGATTATCTTTCAGAACTTTAGTCAGGAAATACAACTGTGATTTATGCTACACCCCAATGATAGTTGCAGCTGATTTTGTCCGATCCGAGAAAGCTAGAAACAGTGAATTTACAACAAACCAAGGTATTGTGTTTTCATTTCCATGGTTTTTGAAGGTTGTAAAATACTAGGCTCCTTTTTTTGGATATTAATTTAGCTACACAATGAATATATTCAGAAATTCAAGAAAATTCATGAAGTTGCAGGTTACAGTCTTATATGCATTAACCTGGAGTCATAGGACTGCACTGATGAAATCTGGATCAGATCTCTGCTACACTAGCATTTTTGTGGTCCCACCCCACTTCCATCATCCTCCAAGCATAATTATATTCTGGAGGTCATCCTTCCTACTTGCAGTCCTGATGTAACTTTCATGCCTGGTTGCAGCAACACCAGCCATGGCACCCTTAGGCTTGGCTTGTTGTGTATATCAAAGGGTTGGGCTGACATAGCCACTGCCTTACACTTTTGTCTTTTGTTGCTGGTGTAGTATGGTGGCTAAGACATTTCTCACTCAGATCTCTCATAATTTTAGTAGATTAAAGAACCCACTGTCTCTCAGCAAACCATATGCAATATGTGGGTGTGGAGAGTCACTGGGAAAGTGGCCTGCCTGAGGAGTGATTATAAAAAGGGAGGAGTCCTTGAAAGAAGGAGTGTGACATGTATGGTTAAAACTAGTGAAATTAGTAATTAGTGACCTTAGTGAAGAGGTTTCAGTACAAAACCTTAACGGAATTCAGACTTCCATTTCAGGAATAAAGAGTTACGATGGGAAAAGAAGTTTAATTAAATATATGAGTATGTCACTTGAGAGAGTCTTGAGTCAGTTGAGAGTTTTGAAGAGCCAGGTCATGGTGGCTCATACTTGCCTTGTTCTGGAGGAATGTTAATTGTGAATTGAGCCTGACTTTCTCGAGATTCATAGTCCTGATGAAGGGGTATTATTAAAATTTGTGTTCAGAGGAAAAAAAACAGGTTCAGGTGGAAGCAAAGTCGGTGAGGGTACAAAGACAGTTTATAACAAGTGAAGTGCTGTTCACAATGTAACCACACAATTTGAGAACCAACTGTAAAAGATGCTAACTTAAGTTCTGTCTGTAAATAAAAGTTGTATTTCTTGTTTACAGAGGAGTGGCTTGAGGTAATTTATGTCTAAAAACATAAAAAGCACCATACCAAAATATTATAACACTTAATGGATAAGGATACTGGGAGCCCATCTCTAAGGGTCTGAACAGACAGGCCAAAATAAAGTTGCTTCAGGCCACTTTGGAGGTATGCTGTTTAAATGACACATGCGTTTTAAGAGGCCAGAAGCCGCACCAAACCTGTGTTCCATTCCTTATGACTGGAGCATGGCTTTGGTGCAGCTTCTGGCCTCTTAGGATGCATGCATCATTGAAACAGCACACTTCCAAAGTGGCCCAAAGCAGCTTTATTTTGGCCTGTCTGTTCGTCACTTTGGCCTGTCTAAGTCACTTATTAAGTGAGTGGACTAGAAAAAGAATTGAGGCCAGTAAAAGGACCAAGGATTAAAGCAGTGGTTCTCAACCTGTGGGTCACGACCCCTTTGGGGGCGAACGATCCTTTCACAGAGATCGCCTAAGACCATTAGAAAACACATATTTCCGTTGGTCTTAGGAACTGAGACACCACTCCTTTTATGGTTGGGGGTCATCACAACAGGAGGAACTGTATTAAAGGGTCGCACCATTAGGAATGTTGAGAACCACTGGGTTAAAGGCGTATTTCTGAGGAAAGAAAAGCCTCAGACTATATTCTAAGGAAGGAAGAACCCTGTGTGGCTCGAGGTCACATTAAACCACTGTCTCTGAGCATGTGGGTTATAATACTGATTGAACATACAAACAGAACGCTAGCGTCAGAAGGGCACAATACAGATTTTCGAGGGGCATAGTTTTATACAAATTAGTGGGGGGTTTTGAACCCTTAATAACTAATGCAATGGACAGCTTTAGTTTTAAGATAAATACCACAACAGTGCAATATAATATAATTAGAAAGTATTTCTATAAATTATATAACATTATATATTGCTTTTTTATTTCTCCTTTTTATGTGTATTTCATTTTTATTTTTGAAATGTAGTGATATAATTGCCTAAGGAAAAAACTATTCTTCCAAATTGGCAATATTTGTTGTTTATAGCTGGATATTCTTGCCATTTAATATAAATTTAGCAGCTTCATGTTTTGTGCCTTTCACTTTTTCTACATCAGTTTTTGAAAACAGAAGGTTAGCAACAGGGACGTAGCTAGGATTTTAGGAAGGGGGATCCAGACTAAGTGCCACCATTATAATGGGGCTTGAGAGCGGCGGTGCAGCAGCACACACCATTCATTTTTCTAATGGAAGGGGGGGTCCGGACCTCAAGAACCCCCCCTTGGCTACATCCCTGTTAGCAATGGAGGTGAGGTGCATGTAGTTAACCATGGAGCCATGGCAGTTAAAGTGTTGTCAGGATGCATTATTTCTGCAGTGCAGATGTAGCCGGAAATGCTATTGTAATGCTAAGACCTAATGTTCTTTTTTAGAACCCAATTTATTTCTGTTTTTCAGCAAAAACAATTCTGATTGAAAATGAAGGGTATGATTTCTTTTTTTTTTTTAAATAAAAATTTTTATTGGCTTAAAAAGACAAACACTACATAGACAAATAAACAAAGATCAGCTACAGTGTCCAAAAGCTTTCTGAAAACAATACAAATATATATAGTATTAACAATACATAAGAAACATAAAAATCTTCCTACTATTACAGTCGGACCTATATTATTCTCACACTTCTTAAGAGTTAGTTAAGTCTTGAAATATGAAAGTGTTCTTGTGAAGACACACCCAACTAAAGGTGGTGGCAGGTTTGGGTGTGCAACGCTGGTACCCTGGTGAGATCAAACTCTTTACCCAAAAAAGGCTCTGAAGCTGAATGTAAAGTTCAAAAGGGGGGAAATTTAATTTAAAGGACAAAAATAAAGTTTTCTCCTCCCCAGCTCTAAACAAAAGATACTTTACAGTTTCAGCAATCTTCAGGGTGTCATCTTTCTGGGTCTGATGTTGGTTTGCTCTCCTCACTCAATGGAGCTGGTGCAGGGTCTTTCTGCTCCTGAACTCCTTTTTTTTCTTGCTGATGGTAACTAATTTGGCTAAATTGGTAACTAAAATGGCTAACGTGTAAGAAATGCCCTTTCCGGCTGCCTGGGCCTGGGCCTCTGCCTGCTCACAGCAAAGACTGGTCCAAAACTAAAAGCTTCCAGCTATAACAGAGCATGCTGGGAAAGGGCAAACCAAACCTGGAAATAATGCAGGGGAATCCTACAGCTCCTCCCACAACTAATACAAAGAACTTTTCTACACTAAAATAATCTATGGCCTGAACCAAAATGAAAGAAAAAGCAGGGGAAAATTCAATCAGTCCTGGCAGGACATCACAGTTCTTATTGCCTTCAAGCTCTGAAAAAGCTAAGTACCACCGCTGCTGTAACAGCCAGTCCCGCAAAGAACATAACATATTCTTCTGATGTAATAGTTATTTCTTGCATGTCAGTGGAAAGTGTTGTGTTTTTCCTCCAGAATCCTCCTGCCACGAATGCAATTTGTCCTGAGTATAGTAGCACAGATGCAATTGCAGATGTAGCCGGAAATGCTATTGTAATGCTAAGACCTAATGTTCTTTTTTAGAACCCAGTTTATTTCTGTTTTTCAGCAAAAACAATTCTGATTGGAAATGAAGGGTATGATTTCTTGAAATAAAAAAATGCCTGTTATAAGTAAACATTATAATTACTATCACTGAAATAACAAAACATTTCCCATATAAACAAGTATGTTAAATGTAGCATCTTATCATGATAAAATTATCAATCTTTCTACTTAGATGCTAATAGAAGTTAATTTAAGGCAACTAGTAGACATTTCCCATGGCCACTTCTGTTCCTTCTCCATGGAGAGTCAGCAAGATGCCTGAATAATGTGGAGGAAAGGGTCACTCCATGAGGAGGAGGAGGAGAATTGCCCAGCTTGGAACAGACGTCTACCTGATTTTGAAAAAACCTTCCCTCACACAGCAGATCTAGTGATCTATCCCATATTGTTCAGGAAAGCCTCATGAATTTTTGGCAAGGTTTTTTGGCGGGAACATGGGTATAGGACAAAGAAAGGAAAGAAACTTCCATCAACTTGTTCAGGGTCTAGATTAATCTCTCTCTCTCTCTCTCTCTCTCTCTGTGTGTGTGTGTGTATAGATGGTATTTATATATTGTTCCACTTAGGCCAAATTTTTGTTTTGACAGGTGATCGTCCTTTGATTGTTCAGTTTGCAGCTAAAGAAGCACATGTTTTAGCAGATGCTGCTTCTGTTGTCAGTCCTTTTGCGGATGGCATAGACCTAAACTGTGGCTGTCCACAGAGGTAATGTCTGAAGGAACTCAGGTGGAATATAGAAACATTTAGTAAAGTGTATTTATATATATTTCCACTATTTATATGGGGAATTTTTCAAGGCTTTTCCAAGTAACTCATCTCTAATAGCACTTTTGCAGACTGTCTTTCATATAACGTATCCCAAAAAATTTCCTGAAACACATTTATATCACTTGGACATGCTTTGTGATTAAGACAATTTATTTATGCAGCATTTTATGAAAGGTGTTGCAAGGGAAGGTAATGGACATGCCTCTGACTCTTCTCTTCCACTTGCGTTGGGGGGCTTTCTTCTTGTCTCCCGAATCTGCTCACTGGGAGGGGGAAGGGGGAAGGTGATGGACAGGCCTCTGACTCTTCTCTTCCCCACTCGAAGGCGTTCTTATTGCCTTCGAGCTCTGAAAAAGCTAAGTACCACCGCTGCTGTAACAGCCAGTCCCACAAAGAACATAACATATTCTTTTGATGTAATAGTTATTTCTTGTATGTCGATGGAAAGTGTTGTGTTTTTCCTCCAGAATCCTCCTGCCACGAATGCAATTTGTCCTGAGTATAGTAGCACAGATGCAATTGCAGATGTAGCCGGAAATGCTATTGTAATGCTAAGACCTAATGTTCTTTTTTAGAACCCAGTTTATTTCTGTTTTTCAGCAAAAACAATTCTGATTGAAAATGAAGGGAATGATTTCTTGAAATAAAAAAATGCCTGTTATAAGTAAACATTATAATTACTATCACTGAAATAATAAAACATTTCCCATATAAACAAGTATTTTAAATGTAGCATCTTATCATGAGAAAATTATCAATCTTTCTACATAGATGCTAATAGAAGTTAATTTAAGGCAGCTAGTAGACATTTCCCATGGCCACTTCTGTTCCTTCTCCATGGAGAGTCAGCAAGATGCCTGAATAATGTGGAGGAAAGGGTCACTCCATGAGGAGGAGGAGGAGAATTGCCCAGCTTGGAACAGATTAAGACAATTTATTTATAACTTGTTCACTGAGAAAATTTCTGTTCTGGTATTTGAAGGAAATTAGCAATTGAAAAAAGGGCCTGATTATAAACTTGCTGAATATGTGGACAACCTAAGGCCAAGATTCCATATTTGGGAAACATAACACTCATGGAGTTATGTAATGGTTGTGCATTAGTGAACTGCAACACTCTGCAGCTGAATGTACAAACAAATGTGACTTGTATAATTGCAGCGTGCAGTGTACAATGTGGAGTATGCAGTGACACTTTATGTGCAGTAGCATGACATCTTCAACTCTGCTTCTGCAAGCTTCAGCTTAATAGGGAAGTTACACCATGGCTAAAAAATGCCACCTTCTCTGCAAGGGAACTTATTGTGAGTAACTGTATTTAGCCCATGTAAACTAATATCTAAAAGGATCTTCTTTTGATTATAATGAGTTACATTGGGTTATTATTTCTTTACCTTGCCCTTCTTATTCTTTTGAAAATATTGAATGAGTTGCACAAGAATTGGAGATTTGTTCATTTCAGGTATTAATTTTTTATAAAATACATAAATATTTAAATCAGGGTGGGAATTGTGTGGTCCTCCATATGCTTCTGGACTGTAACTCCCATCACTGACTATGTTGGCTGGAGCTGTTGGGAATTACAGTTCAACAGCATTTGGAGGATCACACCATCATCAACCTGATTGATGAAAGTCAATCAAATATATAGCACACAGTACCGTATATACTCAACTATAAGTCGAAAATTTTATGCCCCAAAATGAACTCCTAAATCCTGGGTAGACTTATGGAAGGGTCAATGAGTTAATGCTAAAAAATTTTGTGAAAGAAGTGCCCACCTTTCTCTGTAACCTTGTAATGGCTCCCTGTTGAAGCCCCGGCGCCGGCTCTCATTTTCTCCTTTCCTCCTCTCTCCCTCTTCTGTGTGTGTGTGTGTGTTTCCCTCTCTGCCTTCCCATGCAGCCAGACCTAGGGGTGTCATATCCCTCCTGCAGGCTGGACAATCCTGCTTTTGGCGGTCTTGGCCCGGTCCCGGTCCGGTCCCGGTCCGGTTTCCCGCCAAAAGCGGGACTGCCCCACCCGCGGCCACCCTCCTCCACTCTCGCGCGCACCCTTCTAATGGCCGCGTGCGGCCGCATGGGGGCAGCGGGCCCTCTTCCTCTTCCGCCCCTGTGCGGTCCATTTCTATGGCTGTGCGCGGCTGCATGGGGCCAGCAGGCCCTCCTCCTCTTCCGCCCTTGCATGCTCCATTTCTATGGCCGCGCGCGGCCACATGGGACCAGCGGGCCCTCCGCCTGCGCGCGCTCTCTTTCTATGGCCGTGTGCGGCCGCTCTTGGGGCTGGCTGGCCACCCACCTACTCCTCTGCCTCCTTCTCCTCCTCCACGACCGCGCCGAGCCCAGGAAGCAGCTGCCCAGGTGCGCACTGGCCTAAAAAGGGAGCTGGTCCCCTTAAGGAGGCGGAGGAGGACTCTGGGTCAGAGGGAGAGGAAACAGGGAGAGGAGCAGGATTAAGAGGAGGTGAGTGGCCATTTCAGGTCGCCCTTGTTTTTTATTTATTTTTTCAGGGCAGGCCTATTTAAGAGAGTCAGTGTGGTGGAGTGGTTTGTGTGCATTTATTTTTTTATTATTTTTGTTAATTTTTATTTTTATTAACATCCAAGTTTCCCTTCTTTTTATTTTTTCTTAATTTTTATTATTATTAATATCCAAGTTTCCCTTCTTTTTATTTTTTTTGTTAATTAACAATGTTAATTTAAATTGAATTTAAATTTTTTTGCGTGTCCTCCATTTTTTTAAAAATGTGTCCTACGTTCAAAAATGTTGTCCTACATTTGTCCCAGTTTGGAGGTGCTGACTTATGGCAACCCTAGCCAGACCTAACAGCTGCTGCTGACCTGCTGAGGAAAGGAACATACAGAAAGTATGCCCAGGCTTGTACCCCGTTTTGCCTGGAAATCCTGGGGGTGAAAGGCAGAGAGAGAGAATGCTTTGTCCTCCATTTCTGCAAGCTATAGGCCTGGGGGGTCTTGGGGGGTGAAAAGCAGAGATAGGAAATGCTTTGTCATCCATTTCTGCAAGCTATAGGCCTGGGGGTTCTTGGGGGGTGAAAGGCAGAGAGAGAAAATGCTTTGTCCTCCATTTCTGCAAGCTATGGGCCTGGGGGTTCTTGGGGGGTGAAAGGCAGAGAGAGAGAATGCTTTGTCCTCCATTTCTGTAAGCTATGGGTTTGGGGGGTGAAAGGCAGAGAGAAAATGCTTTGTCCTCCATTTCTGCAAGCTATGGGCCTGGGGGGGGTCTTGGGGGGTGAAAGGCAGAGAGAGAGAATGTTTTGTCCTCCTTTTCTGCAAGCTATGGGCCTAGGGGGTCTTGGGGGGTGAAAGGCAGAGAGAGAGAATTCTTTGTCCTCCATTTCTGCAAGCTATGGGCCTGGGGGGTCTTTTGGGGGGTGAAAGGCAGAGAGAGAGAATGCTTTGTCCTTCATTATTTCTGCAAGCCATGAACCTTGGAGTCCTGGGGGTGACAAGCAGAGAGACAGTGGGGTCTGTCCTCCTTTTCGCAAGCCATGAGCCTTGGAGATGCTTCTCGTAAGGGGAAAAGTGTGTGCGCGCGCATGCGCACGCTGAGGTTTGTTTCCCCTTTTCCATGCTGAGACTGATGCTTGGGAGAGGTCCAGAGAGTGAGATATAGGGAGGGAAGTGGTGCTTTGTTTCCCCCCCCCCCTTTAGATCTTTTGTAACATCCTCCAATGTTTGCCCCTCGACTTATCCATGGGTCATATCAAAATCCATGATTTTAGATCCAAAAACTGCCCTCGACTTATACATGAGGTCGACTTATACATGAGTATATACGGTATGTGTTTTTAAAAATTGCTAGTGATCAGCAGTATATAGAGTTCAGGCACATGGTAGATAAAATTCAAATTGATTTATCAGGCATAACAAAGAAATGATTAGAAAACTTATCTCGATTTTCTGAAAATCTTACATTTACCAGGACATATTCTGCATCTTAATGAAACTCTTGTAATGATCCTTCCCAATATACATTACTAATTTTGCTTTCTCTAATTCAAGGTGGGCTATGGCAGACGGTTATGGTGCTTGTTTAATAAATAAACCAAACCTTGTCCAAGAGATGGTGAGATTAGTGAAAAATCAAGTGGAAAATCCCTTGTTTTCAGTATCTGTTAAGATAAGGTAATTACCTACATAAATATATAATATGTACTATCAATCTATGATATATTAATATTTAATATGTTATTAAAATGTTATTGACTAAGCCTTCTTTCACCAACGAATGTAGCGATATACTGAGAAATCTAAGAACTGGGGATTATTCAGGGAAAATAGTGCCATAAAATTCAGTCGCCCCTCCGTTTTTGTGGACTTCAAATCCACATATGTCACCTCTTCACAGGTGGCAAATGGAGGAGGACAAAATGGTGTGCACACTGCCATTCAAGCCAATGGGGCTTGAATACTGGCCATTTTCGATTTTTGCGGGGGGAGGGGGTTCCGGAATGGATCTCCCATGAAAACGGAGGGGCTACTGTATATAGATTTGACACCTATTTCTTGTATATTTGCTTTGGTTCTTATGTAACAAGTGTAATACATGGCTCTCTGAATTCATGCTGGCATAGCAACTATCCTTACAGCAGTCCCCATGTTAATAATGTTTTCTTAATGCTGAAGCCTTTAGAACAAATTTTATTTTCAATTAAGGAAAAGTCAGCAAATGAAATAGTTGCATATTAGTGCGTATATAATAAAGGCCTAGATTCAGAAAATCTTAGTTGCACTTAAGTCCCACTAAAATCAGTTAACCAGTTAGATGCAACCAGCTTAGGTTTCTTGAAAATAACAAAAATGCACTGAACAGTCTCTGAACTGAGGTCAAAATATGCAATCCCGTATGTGTTAAAAATATGGAATGTTTCATGAATTTGAGTGTCATCCTTGCGCAGGGGCTATGCTAATCTTCTCTTTATCATTCCAATTTTAGTACAATATATGTGCTGCCAAAGGAAGCACTAAGTTCCACTAAAATCAATAAGTTAGATGCAGCTTACGTTTCATGAAAATAACAGAACTGTACTCGACTGTCTCTGAACTAAGGTCAAAATATGTAATTCCAATTCTTTACAGATATATTTTATGGGTATATTAAAGAAGTAAAACAGAACTTTTAAAAAGCACCAGCAATTATTATTTCTTCATTTCTGCCTTGGATTTTAGTTCTGTTCCACATTTTCAAGCATTTCTTATAATACCTGTTGAATTATGGTATCTCTCTTGCCTGAAAAAATAGGATTCATGATGATCTAAGAAGAACCATAGACTTGTGTCAGAAAGCTGAAGCAGCTGGAGTATCCTGGATAACTGTCCATGGGAGAAATGTAGAGGAAAGACACCAACCAGTACACTACGATGCAATTAAAATAATTAAACAAAGTATTTCTATACCAGTGGTAGCTAATGGTGACATGAAATCTTTAAAAGACGTGGAAGATGTTCATCAAATAACAGGAACAGATGGTAAGAATGACCTGGGATTCTTTCCACCCCCATACATAAATATATTTCCCCATAAATGAGAAATATGTGTGCACTGTATCTCTATCATTCAGCTTGAGGTTTGCAAGAAATTATCTTGGTTACTTTTCAACTGACTTTTCTGCCTTAACATCTGCCAGTTTCAACTCATCATCTTATGAAGTAGGTTGTTGGTTGTAAAAGTGTATTCCATTTTACAATTAAAGGCTTCATACAACATTAGGCTTAAGGTGCCATCAAACACCTTTGTTCTTTTTATATAAAATACTGACTGTGCATCCTTTTGCATCTATGCGCAAAATAAAATACATATAGGATCACATCCTAGCATGAATGAATTATTTCGGTCACAGACCTGAACAGACATAAACAATAAAATCAGTAACATATTTACAACATACTTTTAACACTTAGAACACTGAATCTCCTTGGTATATACAGATGCATCAGTAATTACACTATATGGACAGTAATATAATTCACTGTCACTCACCACTTGTCTCCTTAGTTTTATAGCAGCATCCTAACCTGACTTCACAACATTTAATGCCAAAATCAATTATTAATATAGATTATTATTAAATTAAAATGAGTGCCCTGTTTGGCATGTATAGCTTTTTATGGGTTTCTAAGGTTTCAATTCTATGTGTATTTGCTGCGAAGTACAATCATCAACTTGACTTCTGAATAAACATGGATAGGATAAGGCTGTTGGACAAGCATTTTATGCATAATAAATATGTGAATACACATACAATAGATGAGGATTGGGATGAAAATAATGAAATATGTAACAAGACTGAAAGGTCCTATGACATTAGTGCTGGGAATTAATTGTCATACAGATTATCACCTTTCACTGTAAAAGAATTAAAGGCCACATGATCTTTAGGTCAGAGTTACAGGGGTCAAAGTCTACAACATGTTAATAAATAAAAGGAAAACTTTGCTTACAGTTTCCCTACTATGGCCCTCCTTGATGCAGAACTGAAATATATTCAGGGGCTAATTAAAGATTAATTGGGCACAGTACACACTGATAAAGCTAGTAACTTGTATATAGTAAATATTTTATATCATACCCTAGATAAGTAGTATACATGAGGCATAACATGCCACTGTCATGCATGCTATATGTATCTATTTTTTAAAAATTGGTGTACATTTATTCCGAAATAGGTTCCATTGTATTCAGTATGCCTTATTCCCAAATAAGTGTTCAAAGGATTACAGCACTTTCCATTCAGCAGAAACCACCCCAGTATTAATCCTTTCTCTTCAGTTTTTCATCTCTCAAAGTAGATTTATCTTCCAGTTTGCAGTCCTTGTTATGTTTTCTGATTCTTTTGCTTCCTTAACCTATGTATTCAAGATACTGGTTATCCTGTTGGATAACCAGTATCTTGAATACATATGCTAAGACCTGCTGACAGAAATGCCACTGTCCTATTAGCCTTAGATTCCTATGATAATATGATGATATGCAGATGAAAAAGTAAAAATAATCGATTATGCATTCAGCTCTATTTATTTTAATGTTTTCTTTATGTTATAGGTGTCATGGTTGCTAGAGGGCTTTTAGCCAATCCAGCTATGTTTGCAGGATATGAAGAAACACCTCTGCAGTGTGTTAAAGACTGGGCTGATATTGCTCTTGAACATGGAACTCCTTTTACTTGCTTTCATCATCATCTCATGTACATGTTAGAAAGGATTACTTCGAAACAAGAAAAGAAAATTTTTAATGTTTTATCAAGTACATCTGCGGTTTTAGACTACCTTAGGGATAACTATGGCGTGTAGTAATTTTCTAATTATTGCAATCATGTCAAAGCTGCACTATTATAGTGCAAAGTGATTTGTAAATTTAGTATATGTATATTTGAAATATGTATATTTTTCTACTAATTATCTGGAACATATGTATTTACAATGTTTCAATACAATCATAATGGTAACATTGTTCAAATGTTGTATTGTCCAACAGCTGCATTCAGGTATCACATGAACTTTGATTCCAAACTTCAAGTGGGCTTGCCTCACACTTTACTCCATGCCACTAACTTTTGTTAGCAAATTTTTCAGATCTTTACTTTAGCAAGAAATTATCATTCATTCTCTAAGATATTTTAAAGGTCAATTGAAATAAAATATAATCTATGCTTACATATTACAAAAATCAGTAAGAAAGGCTGGAAATAGATTATTTTCTCTATTTCACTGGAATTCCAGTTGTCTAAACGGTAACTAAATGCCTTCCTAAATATTCCATTATCCTGAAATTTAAAAGATTGAATATTTAGATTTTCAGGTGGCATTATAGTTAAATTTATCTTTTAACTATTTTAAGTATCTAGAAGATCTCAGCTTCTATCAACAGATCTTTTAAGTTGATTACTTCAGTATTCAGTGCTGCTTTCTGAACACTTGTAGCTCATGCTTCTCTCTCCTTCCTTCCCCATCTTTAACAAAATTAGAATGGCTCTGTTTTAGGAAGTACTAAAACAATCCTGTTCCATGCATTCTTACGTTGCTTTCAGACAGTACTGTGGTCGGGTTTGTGTGTGTATGTGCCTTCAAGACTTATGGCAAACCCATGAATTCCATAGTGTTTTCTTAGGCAAGGAATATACTCAGAGATGGTTTTGCCAGTTCCATCCTCTGACCTATAACCTACAGCACTTGGTATTTGTTGAAAGACCCCCATCCAAGTATTAACCAATGCTGACTCTACTTAGCTTCTAAGATCAGAGGCTTTAATTTACTATATCAGATACTATTCATCTGTACAGTAGTGCCTGAAACCTCTGCCTCCCAGTTCATATCAAACTCTCTTCCTTTTCCCCTATGTTCTAAATAACAATGCACTACAAGAGCACTTTAAGACTGCATGGAAAATCCCATGAGGACCCACTTCACTGTGCTTGCACAGAAGCTCAAATTATGGAAGGAGAACAATGTGTAACAGCTAAAATACAAGATGCATAACCGTTTTATTCCAGATTGACAAGTCCAAAGCAATGCTACCTCTGACTGACAAGTCATGTACCCATGTCTGCATTTCAGTTTGATAGGGAGAATGTAAACAAAACTGACTGCTGGGTACTCTGACAATGAATTAAATATCTAGCATGCAGATTTAATGACTGCATAGATACACTCATTGAATAAATAAAAGGGTGTGGAACTATGTAGGAGAGTAGGTTAGGCAACTATGCCCTATCAGATGAAAATGTCATAAGCAGTTAAGAGTACATAAGCCACAGACATCTTCTTGCATACTTCTGTTAAAGCTACCCCTGTTCTTGCTTAGACCCACACCCAACTTAGTTATTTCAGAGACGACGTGTCCATCACTATTGTGAAAATGATATCTATTAATAAGCAATGCTATTGGAAAAATCATAACTGGTTGCACTGGGAAGATAGAACTTTAATAATGCAGGTAGGTAAGAGGAAATTCTAAGGTTTCAATCCTATGCATATGTACCTGGCTTTAAGCCCCATTGATGACTGTGAGGCTTACCTCTGGACAAAGATTTATAAGTAACCACTGGTACAGTGAAGGCTTCCCCAACAGCTGCAATCCTATGCACATTTGGAAGCAAATGCAGTTTAATGCCATTAAATTTGTCAAGATGCACAGAACTGTACTGGAAATTAATTAAGGGCACATCCCCAAGACAATACAGGCATAGCTCTGTTTGAAAAACCTCTGACAAAAGAAGCTCCTTTTAACAAAGTCTTTTTGTGCCCCCCCCCCAGCCCCCACCGACTCCTTGTCTTCTTTCTGGGAGGTTGGGTTTTTTTTAGCAGCAGCATCATTAGGAGGATGGTGAAGAACGTGGAGAAATAAAGACTTTCAGTGTCAGGTTGCAATAGCATGCCTACAGTGAACAATGCAATAAAACCCAAGGTGGAAAAAATGGGACTCTAGCTGATCCTACTGTAAACATATGTGCTTGTCTATAACAGGCAAGATAAACAGCAGCTGCCTCCAGAATCCCTTGCTGAGCATACATGAGCAGCAAAACAGAGAAAAGGGGATAGCTCATAAGCCTGCTTCATCAGCAACATGCAGCATGTTAAAAAATTATGTTCCTATACATAACATTGTAAGCCTGAGGGCAGGGAACCATCCAATTAAAAAGATTGTATGTACAGCGCTGTGTAAATTTACAGCACTTTATAAATAAAGGTTCATAATAATAACATGTATATGTTTGGCCACTCAAAAATGAACACTAGTGGGGAGGGGGACACATTCCTGGATGGATTTTGGAAGAAGCTTTCAAGTAATCTCTAATGTTAAAAAATGTATTCTTATCCAAGGCTCAATTGACCTAGTTGCTTCATTTCATGTGTATCTATTCTTAGTTTTGCTGAATCCTTTTGAACTGCTCCTGTTTTTTTGTGGTGTAGGAACCTATGTTTATTCTTTTCATGTTATTTCTGCCTCTGGTACCAAATTTTATGTTAAAGTAACCTCCAGGAACGCATCTACTTCATTAAGTGTGGTCTACTTGTATATGAATCATAATACTTAAACTATCCTGTTGTAAATGCAATTGAAGGCAGGGGTTCAGAAGTGGAGTGGATTTTCCCCCTACAACTTTTCATTCTAGCTAGCGGCAGGGGAAAAAAACACTTTTATTATCTTAAAGCCCAGCAATTTCATTTCATTATGGCAGAAGTTTTTATCCACAACCATACACCACAAAAATTATATCTATTTGTCTTTAAGATTTCACAACATTATGTTGCATTAAACAAGCAGTGTGTATGAAACTTCAGGCTCATTAATGAGTGAATAATCTTGTGCATCAACAGATAATTAAGAAGGCTGTGCCTGAAACAGGAGTAGGAAGGCATCAGTCTTAATTGTAGGGATACAGACTTACCTGGTTAGAAATTGTTCATATGTAGGTGCTGCTGTTGTATGTATTACGATTTTTGAACAAATACTTCAAAGTACCCATGATTAGCCTTGCCAGTTCGACAGCTCCAAGGTAAGTGGTCTTAAGTCCTGTTGTAAGAAGAGAAGGGCATTGCTCAATTGCATTTCATCATAAAGTATGAAATCTGAAAGAAACTGGTTCTGTTTGTTCTAGGAAATAGTTCAAGGCAGAAAGGGGCAGAATATAGAAAGCCGTAAAGCAGGACAAAAATGGAGGATGAAGAGATACATACATTGGGCATATAGGTCCGGGTGCTTGACTAGCTGGAAAGTGAAAAGCTGGGATAATGTAACTATTGTTTTAAGTAGTCTATAAGTTTTGAAGAGCCAGATTTCAGCTTAAACTGGATATGAGATATATAGTTAACATGATCTTGCATGGGGATGCTGTAATTAAATTATAATTATATCATTGCAAAAGGTGTAGTTTCAGCCAAATTACATAGGAACTAAATGTTCTTGCTGTTTTTGTTTTGTTTTGTTACAGAATTGAACACTGATTAACTTACAAGGTTCAATAACATTCAAAACCCACAAAACGGTGATATTGTTTGGTTCGATAAAGTTATCTCAATTTTGTGGGTTTTGAATGTTGTTCTACTTTGCTGTATGGACAACACGGCTACTCCTGGAAATGTTTTCTTACTTTCCAACTGGGTTATTGTAAGTTTGAAGTTAAGACTCCCTGAGTTGTTAGCTTTTATATGTTCATGTCCCCCTTTTTTCTTTGAATGCCCTACATCTTACAGTGCCTTGTCCTCCTTTGCAGTTAAGACACCTGCTCACCCTGAGTGTTTTAGCTTTTATTTGGTCATGTCTTACATTTTTTTCCCTTGAAGGCCCTACATTTTACAGTGCCCTGTCCTCATTTGAAGTTAAGAGACCGGGTCACTTGAATTTTTAGCTTTTATTTGGTCATTTTCCTCAATGCCTCCTTATATTTGTGCCTTGTCCTCCTTTGCAGTTAAGACACCTTCTCACCCCGAGTTTTTAACTTTGGTCATGTCCTCCATTTTCTTCCTTGAATGCCCTCCATTTTACAATGCTTTGTCCTCCTTTGAAGTTAAGAGACCTGGTCACTTGAATTTTTAGCTTGTCTTTTCTTCTTTTGTGTCATGTCCTCCATTTTTTCCTTGAATGCCCTACATGTCCTCCTCTGAGGTTGAAACCCCCGCTCACCCCTAGTTGTTTACCCTTTATTTGGTCATCATGTCCTCCATTTTTTTCCCCTTGAAATGTCTCAGTGCCTTGTCCTCCTTTGGAGCTGGGACACCTGCTCACCCTCTCAGTCTGCATCCAGACTGGAGAAACAACCCGGTTTGGCACCGCTTTAACTCTTCGTCTGGCTCAAGGCTATGGAATTCTGGGAGTTGAGGTTTGTTGTGGGCACTACAACAAACTCCAACTCCCAGGATGCCACAGCCTTGAGCCAAAAATAAAGTTAAAGCGGGGCCAAACCGGGTTATTCCTTCAGTGTGGATGCAGCCTAATAAGGCTACCGACTTCCCTCTTTCAGCTCGTCCCAGAGACCCCTTTGTGTGTTAGACATATTCAGAGTTTTAACTGAAGGTGAGGGGAAAATGAACCCCCTCAGAAACACAAACACACCCCTTTCTTTCTCCGCCATGGCTTCCTTCCTTCTCTCCCTCCCTCCCCTTCGGAAGGGCCTCCGCCGCCCGCCTTTTTTAGGAGCCCGGGAAGGAAGGCCTGGCTCCCCTCCTCCTCCTCCTCCTCTTGCTTCGTCGCTTCCGCCACCGCCATCGTCTCGCCGAAAAATTGGGGGACGGAGCCGGTGGCCAGGGGATGAGGAAGGAAGGCCAGGCCTAGAAGGGGAGCGCCTGTGAGGCAACGCGGTAAAGACTAGAGGCGCCTCGGAGGAGGAGGCCTCAACGGCTCCCCTCAGAAATGGGGGCTCGAGGAGAGGGTTCGCGTGGGGAAGCAACCCGTGTTTGCCTCTCCTCACGACCCACAGAAGAGGGAGGGAAGAAGGAAGGAAGGAAGGGGGGAGATGTCAGTAAAAAGGATGTGAAGGGGCTTTGTATGAGAAATCGGATTAAACTCTCATTGCTGCATCCACACTGGAGAAATAACCCGGTTTGGCACCGCTTTAACTCTTTCTTTGGCTCAAGACACTTAAAGCGGTGCCAAACCAGGTTGTTTATCCAGTGTGGATGCAGACATAACCTGGTTTGGCACCTCTTTAGTGCCACAAGAAACCACAGTTCCCAGAATTCCATAGTATTGAGCCATGGTAGTTAAACAGGTGTCAACAAGCCTGTTTTGGAAACAGGTTTGTTATTGACACACAGTGACCAGCAAAAGGCAAGACAAAATGGAGGACTTGACCACACAAAACCTGAAAATGATCGATACTTCTACACCACTTCATTCATAAGGACTCTTCTTAGGTCCAAAACGCACTACAGATATGATCCAGTTTGAGGACCGCTTTTAACTGCAAAAGCATTGACATTTCTATACCGCTTCATAAGGTCCAAGACACACTGCAGAAATAATCCACTTTGAGGACCACTTTTAACTGCCCTAGGGAATTCTGGGAACTAACTGTACTGTTTGGGAGTCATTTGAGCCTCCTCTCAGAGAAAGAGAGAGAGATCTGGTGCCACAATAAAACAATTCCCTGGGTTCCTTATCCAGGTCGGGATCAATTCTTAGCAGAAGAACCGCTAAAAAGTGGCTACCAAAATACCTCGGGCTTTTGGCATTTGCCCCACTTTTTTCCCACTGGAATCGATCAAATGAGGATGAGAACCCATTTCCAGTGGGAACTAGGGGCATATAAATCGATCCAGGGTTCGGAGCTTGTGACAGTGGGAACGATCCCATAGTTTACAATCTACTCCTATGCAATGTCAGTGGGTGCCTCTTAGGAATGTTCAAAATGGAGGATGTTTTGGAGCTCCTCCTTGGGCAGAAAGGTGGGGATGTAGGACGCGTCCGGGGAAAGGAGTTCCATGTTCCTTTCTTCCTCTTTGCTGGGGTTCTGTTTTGAAACCATGGTGAGCTAATGGAGCTTCCTTCTCTCCGTAGGGCCCTCACAAACAAGATGACCTTCCAGTGGACAGCTGTGGCAGGCTTCCTGTATGCAGAAATAGTGATCTTGTTATTCCTCTGCATCCCTATTATCTCTCCCCTGAGGTAAGAGTGTGCTGTGGCCTGTGAAATGGCTGCCTTGTTTTGTGTGTGTTTGTGTTTTATAAAAGAGATGTGTTGTATAGTTGAGTGAGAACTACCACTTAACAACTGAAAACACACTCGTCCCTCCACAGTTGCAGCTTTGATTATTCACAGATATTATTAATATGTTCTCCCTAGGGATACTTGAGAGAACATCTCTCTAGGAATCTCTAGGTCCTCCAACACAATTCTGTGGTCAACTTTAACCAAAAGTCGCACTGAAGAATATAGGACTCTATTACATGAGGGACTTGCCGTGCGGTGATCATAGCCCAAATGTTGGCCAAACACTGCAGAAGTGTGGAGGTGGGATCATCCGTCGCACTTCTGAAACGTAATTGAGGCATTCTGCTGTTCTTCCGTTGACTGATCGTTTACAGAGAAGCCATTTTTATAATAACGGAAGATCCTGTTATTACAAAAATGTCTTCTCCGTGAACGATTGGTTGATGGAAGAAAAACGAGAGTGCTTCAGTAACGTTTCAGAAGTGTGATGGACGATCCCACCTTCGTGCTTCTGGAGAGTTTGGGTAACGTTTGGGCTACAAAAGCCCCAGTCAGCTGGGCCAGTAATCAGGAATTTGGGGAGCTGCAGTGCAAAATAGGACATACTAAAACAATGACATTACTTGCCCATAATTACCCATCTTTTGATCTCTGAGTGAGAGAGAAAAGAGCTGGGTCTTCTGAAAACAGTTAATTAAAATAATGGTCACTTTCAAGTGTGACTAAGCCTTTGTTCTAATGCCACTGGAGATGTGCAAACACTCATGGTTTGTTTTTGTTTTTTAATTTGAATCTATGGTCAAATCTAGTTTTTAACCCCAAATATGACTTGGTCTGTGGGTTAAAAATCTATGAAACTTGCCTAACTGTGAATGGCCAGGTTTCTGTGGATTGAGTCTACTCTAGTTGGGACTGACAATTGGATTTAGAGCATTGCAGTGGTTTGAGTGTTGGACTGTGACTCTGTAGGCCAGGGTTCAATTCCCAGCTTGGACACAAAACCCACTGGGTGACCTTGGGCAAGTCACATGCCCTCAGCCTCAGGGGATGTCATTGACAAAACCTCTGCTGAACAAATCTTGCCAAGAAAACCCCATTATAGGGTCACCATAAGTCAGAAACAACTTAAAGGCACACATCAACAACAACAGAATCCTATTTGGCCATGGAAACCCACTGGGT
This sequence comes from Sceloporus occidentalis, assembly GCA_023333645.1. Lineage (NCBI taxonomy): Eukaryota > Metazoa > Chordata > Lepidosauria > Squamata > Phrynosomatidae > Sceloporus > Sceloporus occidentalis. Next base: position 81,684,162 of record JALMGF010000005.1, read on the forward strand.
GGCCTTAGCAAGTCACAGTCTCTCAGCCTCAGAGGAGGGCAAAGGCAAGACCCCTCCGAATGAATCTTGTAAAAAAAAAGCTGTTTCCATAAATCGGAAACCATTTGAAGGCACACAACAATCGTATTCCACTTCTCCAAAGCATACACAGTATGCCACAATATTTTTGGAAAAATCTGAAAGTGTATGGTAAGCAAAATTCCATTAGGAAATTCAGGGAAGTTAACAGGGAGCACTTTGGTGCATCAGCAGCTTGATTAGTGGTTTCTCTTGAATCACAGTAATGCAGCTGCCATCAGCTACTGTGCTTGTTTGTATATAGACTCCTAACAGAATGTAATAAGACACGATATAATATCAGTGTTAATAATCAGTGGAATTTAAAGTAAAACAAAAATAACTGGTGTGACAAGCTGTCTCTTACAGTAAATGTGGACCAGGTGAATAGGTGAAAAAGGAAAGAAACAGTTTGCCAGACACTGCAATCCTGTACACATCTACTCAGACATAAATCTCAATAAGTTCAGTGGGGCTTATTTCCAGTAAAATGAGCATGAGATTGCCACTTTACAACTTTACAGCAAAACAACATAATACTTGCAGAAGGCAGTAGCTGCTCATTGCCCAACAGCAGCTGCATGAATGAAGATGCATTTTTTGGAGACAGAGGAAGAGTACAGACTATTGGATGAACCAGATTTCTATATAAAATGGGTGAGAAATGTGTGGTGCTCTGGTTATTGCTGGACTGTGGCTCTTAGAGGTCCTTGCCAATGTAGCCAGTGGTGAGAGATCATAGAATCATAGAGTTGAAAGAGACCACAAGGGCCATCCAGTCCAACCCCCTTCCATGCAGAACTATTTTGCATTCTACACAATTTTGCACAATCAAAGCACCCCTGACAGATGGCCATCCAGCCTCTGTTTAAAGATCTCCAAAGAAGGGGACTCCACCATTCTCTGAGGATGTGTGTTCCACTATTGAACAACTCTTACTGTCAGGAAATTCCTCCTAATGTTTAAGTGGAGTCTCTTTGCCTGTAGCTTGCATCCATTGTTCTGGGTCCTATTCTCTGGAACAGCAGAAAACAAGCTTGCTCTCTCCTCAATATGACATCCCTTCAAACATTTAAACAAGGCTACCATATCATAACCTTCTCTTCTCAAGGCTAAACATACCTAGTTTCCTAAGTCTCTCCTCATAGGACATTGTTTACGGATCCTTTACCATTTTGGTTGTGCTCCTCTGGACACGCTGCAGCTTTTCAACATCCTTTTTGAATTGTGGTGTTCAGACCTAGACACAATCATCCTGGTGAGGCCTGACCAAGGCAGAATAGAGTGGCACTATTACTTACCTCAATCTAGACACTATACTTCTATTGATGCAGCCTAGAATCTCATTGGGATTGTTAGCTGCTGCAGCCAATTCCAAATACATTTCACGTTTTCATTGTCCAGCTCACATTTTACTTCCTTGTTTGCCAGAATATAGTGGGGAACCTTGTTAAAGGCCTCACTGAAATCACTATATGCTATAGCTACAACATTCCCTTTATGTACCAAACTGATAATTTTATCAGAAAGGAGGGATCAGATTAGTCTGGCATGACTTGTTTTTCAGAAATGCATGCTGACTTTTTGTGATTGTGGCGTTGCCCTCTAAATGCGCACAGACTTTCTGTTTAATGATCTGTTCTAGAATCTTTCCTGGTATTGATGTCAGACTAACTGAATGATAATTGTTAGGATCCTCTTTTTTTCCTTTCTGAAGATGGGTACAATGTATGCCCTCCTCCAGTGTGCTGGGAGTTCTCCTGTTCTGCACGAGTTCTCAAAGATTATTGCCAATGGCTCCGATATTACATTTGCCAGTTCTTTTAATACCCTTGGATGTAGTTCATCTGGTCCCAGAGACTGAGGGCCCGAACAAGCAGGCCAAAATAAAGCTGCTTTGAGTCACTTTGGAGGCATACTGTTTAAATGACACACGCATCTTATGAGGCCAGAAGCTACGCCAAAGCTTAACTCCAGTCTTTAGGATTGGAGCATGGCTTTGGTGCAGCTTCTGGCCTCTTAGGACGCATGCAGCATTTAAACAGCATACCTCAAAGTGACCTGAAGCAGTTTTATTTTGGCCTGTCTGTATGGGTCCTAAGACTGAGGCTGACCAACCCCTGTTCTAAGAAGACAATATCTTAAATCAGCTGTCAACCAGCCATCCCAAATCAACCATGCAAACATTATAAAGAAACCCAAATAATTCCTACCCCTGACATAAAAAAAGGAGTTTGACAGGTATAACTTATATTACTTATCACTTATATTATATATTGCAGATTAATATTATATATTACTATCCCATCCTATAGCTGAAAATCTCAGGGCAGGCTACAATAAAATCAGGTAAGACAATAAATAATGAAAATAATGTAAAGAAACTTTGTTATTTGTTGTTGACTCCAAGTCATTTTTGACTAATGGTGACTCTAAGGCAAACCTATTTTAGGGTTTTCTTGGAAAATTTCTTCAGAGGGTATTTGCCATTGCCGTCCTCTGAGGCTGAGAGAGTGTGAACTAAAATATATTAAATCATTTATCAGTTTAAAAGCATACAGTTTAAACTTGCACTTGCAGTTCTTTGGTTACCACTAGTACCACTACTACTAGAAATAAATTCTAATGGGTTTATTCATACTTAGTCCCAACTACATGTTCATACAACACTTAATTTCCTTTGATATGCTTGGGATACAGCTGCATGAACTCTTTTGGATCAGGTTAATGTTACAAGGATAAGGATTATTCTTTGACGTTACTGTGATCATTTTACTAACAAGATAATCAAAGGTGTGATCTAAATACAGACATGAAGGGATTGTTGTCTTCAGAGTAACACTTTAAGAGGATCTGAAAGCAGCAACTTAGTCTCATTAAACGTAGATGCTAAAGACACCTAGTCTCGTTAGATACAAACAGGGTTGGAATTCAGTGCCTTTGAATCTACAAGGTATGCCTTTTCTCATTAGTGCAGCTGTAATGTGATAGGCAAAGCTGTACCCGTCTCTTCTATGCAGATCTAGAAAATACTGGCGCCTCCACTGGTGCAGTAAACCTATCTCTTGTTGTTAACTGCCCTTGTGTTGATCACGATTCTTGGAGATGTCTAACCCTATTCCCCACCGCTCAGCTCACATCCTGCAGGCTCAGGACTGTGGTCTCTCTGTTAGTTTTTTGTGGGTTTTTCGGGCCATGTGGCCATTTCTAGCAGAGTTTCTTTCTGATGTTTCACCAGCATCTGTGGCTGGCATCTTCAGAGAATGCTTTGCCTGGAAAAATTGGGTGTATATATATATATACTGTGTGAGCCTGGGAATGCAGGAGTGATTTGCATGTGTATTGTTCTGTGTTGATGGCTGGCCAGCCACAGATGCTGGCAAAACGTCAGAAAGAAACTCTGCTAGAACATGGCCATATAGCCTGAAAAACCCACAAAAAACTATGGAAGCCTTCGACTTTACGTCTCTCTGATTGATTCCAACCATTTGGCATGTGGTCTCCCTCTCTTTTTATTACTGTCTATATTTCCTAAGATTATTGTATTTTCTAAAGATTCATTCCTTGTCATGTTGTGTCCAAAGTATGAACACCTCAGTTTAGTCATCCTGGCTTCCAGGGAGAGTTTAGGCTTGATCTGTTGTACAAACCATTTGTTTGTTGTCTTGGCTGTCCATGATATCCTCAGCACTCTCCTCCAGCACCTCATGAGTTTATTTTCTTTCTGTTGGCATTCTTCACTGTCCAGCTCTCACATGGATATATAATGAGGAAGAATGCAATGGCTTGGACAAACCTCGCTTTGGTGTTCAGAATTATATCTTTACACTTCAGGGTCTTGCCCAGTTCTTTCATTGCTGCCCTTCCCAATCCCAGCCTTGTTCTAATTTCTTGACTGCAGTCTCCATTCCAGTGAATATTTGGTCCACTGTATGGAAACAACATATGGATGTGGTGGCTTGGTGGTTAAGATGCCAATTCTGATGATCGCAAGATCAGAAGGTTGGGAGTTCGAGGCCCAAGTGCTGCATGGTGGGGTGAGCTTCTATCACTAGTCCCAGCTTTTGCCAACCTAGCAGTTCGAAAGCATGCAAATTCAAGTAGATGGATAGGTACCATTTAAGTGGGAAGGTAACAGCATTCAGTGGAGTCATGCTGGTCACATGACCACCAAGCAGTACTCAGACAATACTGGCCCTTAGGTTTAGAAATGGAGATGAGCACTGCCCCCTACAGTCAGTTATGACTAGACATTCATGTCAAGGGACTACCTTTACCTATTACAATTTTCTCATTTTCTAGGATGAGTTCTTATAGATCTTCCTTGGCCATTATTTTTGTTTTCTTGATGTTTAAGCCAACCTTGGCACTTTCCTCCTTGATCTTCTTCAATAGATGCTCCAGGTCTTTGTTGGTTTCTGCTAGTAGTATTGTGTCATCTGTGTATCTAAGGTTGCTAATGTTCCTTCCTCCAATCTTAGCTCCTCCTGCCTCTGAGTCTAAGCCTGCTCTGCGTACAATATTTTCTGTGTACAGGTTGAATAAATAGGGTGTATATTTATTTCAGAATATTCTTGTTTATTTAAAACTGTGAAAATTATATTTTAATAGTAAGCTTTACTATGATTTAAAGAACTGCTGAAAAATAATTAATCACATCTTGCTGTGGCCATGAAAAGGTTTACATAGATCTCTTCTCACATGTTAAACTTCTTTGAAACATTGCAATTTCTGTTTTACAGATGGCAGAAGGTTTTTTCGATCACTGTGTGGAGTAGACTTGCAAACATTTGGAACAAGGCATTCCTTACTATTATAGTTCTATTAATTGTTTTATTTCTTGGTAAGTATGAAAACTGTTTTTCACTATTAGCATTAACATGCACTGGATACATGGTAACTAACAAATTAAACATGTATGCTTGGGCAGTTGTTTGATTTTGGTGCACATGGAAGGAAAGCCAAAAAACCAAAAAGCTTTTGCTGCAGAATCAGCTGAGCTGCAGAAAAAACATGCATGTTCATCAAATCACAAAACAAGTTTAAGATTTGGCAAGAGAACCTACTGATTACCTGTAGCAAGAGGTGATTTTAAAAGAATCAACAGGTGGCACTATTTCCCTTTATACATCTATGTCTATTTTAGGAAATACTAAAGCAGTCTTGTTCCATGTATCCCTATGTTGCTTTCGGCCAGTACTATGGCTGTGTGTGTGTGTACCTCCAAGTCACCTCTTGACCTATGGCAACTCCATGGATTTCATAGTGTTTTCTTAGGTAAGGAATATTCAGAGGTGATTTTGCCAGTTCCTTCCTCTGAAATATAGTCTGCAGCATTTGGTATTAGTTGGTGGTCTCCCATTCAAGTACTAACCAGAGCTGACACCTGTTTAGCCTCCAAGAGTAGATGGGATCTAGTGCTTTTGGTGGTTTTATGCCAGCTAAAGTTACTCTTAAATTAATACAGTTAAGCAAACAACTGGGCAGTATGGTTTCTGGAAATTAGTTTCTGTAGAACAGGGATGGGAAATGTTTTGCATTCTGTTTAGGTGACAGTTTTGGATGACAGTTCCCATCATCACTTGCTCTTTGCTATACCGCTTGGGATTTCCAGGGTTGAAGTCAAAAATTCTCAACAGCCACAATCATGATATTGATTATTTTCCTCCAGTCTGATGTCCTTCAGATGTTTTTGGGCATGGTGAGAGATTGGGCATGGTAGAAGATGTATCCCTAAATACCTTCATATTTATTGCCATATTGGAGAATTGCACTTTAGAGGAATTGCAACAAAGTCTTTGACATCCTTGGTTGGATTTTATATTGGGGAAGAAGAAAATGCCATGTTCTTTCCAAAGTATTGCTAAATACCAAGCTGTGTTTTCATTATAATGTTAGTTGTACTGTTTCCTTTCTGCTATAAGAGCCTGTATTGGTGAAGTGATTCTATTAAGTATGTATTACAAAAAGCCATTCCTTTTAAGTTGGGGTTGGCAGAAGTTTGCGGGGAGCGTGAGCCATGTTTTAAAGCAGGAATATGCTCCCAGAAAGAGAGCTTGCATGGTTTCAATGTTGGACTAAGTCTCTGGAGACCAGGATTCAAATCCTCCCCCTGCCATTCAACGATAAACAGAAATCCACTGGGTGACCTTGGGCAAGTCACACTCTCAGCCTGAGAGGAAGGCCATGCCATACTTCGCAAACTAATATTGCAAAGAAAACCCCATGATAGGGTTGCCATAAGTCAGAAATAACTTGAAGGGCACATAACAACAAATTGTCCCAGAAACCTCTCCCAAGTATATAGTTCCCTACTTTAAAGAAAACAAGGCCTTTTTTATATATGCCTCTTTAGATGCTTTAGGCAACATATTTTCTCCTGCCTTTGCCTCTCAGTGACCATTCTTGAAACTCAACACCATACCCACAAGTTTTGCATTACTGTTGCTATGCACACATACAACCTGCTCATTCTCAGCTATAAAGCTCTATTCCTAGATACATCACTCAATGTATCTGATGTAGCCTCTAAAAGCTTATACTACCAACTTCTTTTTCTCAGTCTCAAAGGTGCAAAAATCCCTGTGCATACCAGACTAACATAGCTATGTCTTTGAATTCTAAAAAAAGATGTTCTAATTTCCCTGTCCTTTCTGTGTGATATTACAGTTCACTCTCCACATTCATAGGGGTTGGGGTGGAGCACCCCCACAAAAGTAGAAAAACTATGAATATCATAAGCTCCCCCACCAACATGACTACAGTAGACTCCTTTCCTGCTAACAGTCTCCAGTTCTTATCTCCTTTTTTCAGTTTGCCACCATGATCCCTCAGCCTCATTCTTAAGACACCTCCTGTCAATCCACCTCTTACTCCTCACTCCTTCTGCTTCTCTTCCCCTCACAATCTCCTGTCCTGCTAAAACCACCAGCCCCTCACTCTGGATCCCTGCTTGCCATCACAATCCCTCAGCCTCATTCTCAAGACCTTTCTTACTGATCCACCCCCCCTACTCTGTTCTGCTCTCCTTTCTCCCCACAATCGTCTGTCTTGCTAAAACCGCCAGCTCCTCACTTCAGATCCTAGCTTGCCATAAGACCTTTCCATCTGATCCACCTCTCCCCACATTTTATACTACACTTCCCTATTATTATATATCAGCTTTCTCACAATCTTGTTTCCAGCTCCCGTTTTGCTCTTATATCATTCAGTTGTATAATTTGACACTGCCTTTAAGAAAAAGTAATATGCAAAGTGTGTTGCACGTAATACTGAATTAGAAGATAAAAGAAGCCATTAAAAAACAAATGAAACCAACATTTATTCTTTTATTCACAGATGCAGTAAGAGATGTGAGGAAGTACTCCAGTCTTCAATCAAGTGAGAAAACTTCACACACAATGCCCAATGCATTTGATCATATTCAAATGAAACTATTTAGAGCTCAACGGAATCTTTATCTCTCAGGATTCTCCCTTTTTCTTTGGCTGTAAGTATTATGTTTTTAAAAATCTATTCTGTGCTTCCTTGTAAGAAACTCAGCCTAGAATGAAAAGAGAATGGATTGTGCCTGAAGTCTTATAGGCACAATAAAATGTGCAAATTTTATTGAAGCTATTGCTTATAAATGCTTGAGAAATATAGAAGACTATTTAAGTGCGTTACATGGAAGTAAAATAGAAGAGAGAAATCAGACTCTTAACTCTTGCTCTAAAGATATCATCTTCCAGACTAAAAGTTTTTTCACAAGCCTGCAGTATCTCAGAAAGCCTATAGTAGATTTGATTGTTCCAGAATTCCTTCTCCCACCTGAAAAAAAGATGGTGCTACCCCATATGGAGTTTCTCAAACCTGTATGGTTTCTACAAGATTTTCATGGGCCAGTTCTGTACTAAAGAGCTGCTTTTTGAGATTCTATAATTCAGTAAAGTTCAGCTACATTGGCAGAACACGAAATGTGCTATTATGATGGCAAAATGCTCTGTTGATGGAGCCACTCTTGTCAGTGAAGATGTACAGGTGGGGACTTTGGTGAAAAGGGGGAAGCATAGAGGATGCTGTTCCTATCCCCTTTCAATCTACAACTATGTTTTGTTACTTTTACAGTTGTTTTATACACCTTCATGTGTGTTTTCCCAGTCTTGGGGAGAGTCCGCATGACCATGGCACTATTTCCACCAGTACAGCCACAGCATATCTCTGATCCTGGCATAATATAGGTATAGGGTTTCTCTGTTGGTTTAATTTAATGCTGGGCTACCTCTAGTGACAAATGCATTTTACTTTTTGTAGTAAAATAGTTTTGCCAATAAACCAGAGATAAAGAGAGGCTGTAAACATGATGCACTTGTAGAATTGTCACAAATTATTTTTAGTTTCTTAATAATGACAAAAATATTGCAATACAATTCAAACTCACATTTGGTGTTTTAAGTTGCAACAGTGAAATAACTGTGTTTCTGAACACCTGTCCAGTCTAGGATCTTACTTAAACTTCACAGTGTAATGTTATCCACAGCAAAAGCTAAAAACAATTGACTTTTCAACACAGGGCACCTTTAAGCTTAGTACCCAATTAAAAAACACAGAATTTTAAATGTTTAAAATGAAAAAGTGAAGACTTTGGGGAGAAAACCCCAATTATAATTATGCCTATATTAATAATGCTGTTTTTCCCCACATGAATTTATGCCTTTTTAAAAAACTTCTCACAGTGTACTGAGACGTACCATTTTCCTCATCACTATGTTGGCAAAGGAGATGAGAACCCAGGTGGCTCTACAAACAGAAGTAGCAAACGCCAGTGAAGTTGCAAAGAAATACTTGGAAGAGAATGAAAAACTGCAGAAAGTATGTTGCATAGTTAAATGTGTTTTTTGATTTGTTTATATGTGCATTTCAACACTGTGGCTTGGATCCAGAGGACTCCTTTGCTTGCACCAGAAAGCTTAGGCAATCTATTGTGATTGGATCAGTCCTGTCTGTTCATATCAACACATAATCTTGAACAAGTCTTGGTTATCTCAAACAGTTCTGTGAATTAGACCCTGTGAACAGCTCGTTTTTAAAAACTGTGTGTGAGGACTGCATCAATTTGTCCAAAGTCCCCAAAGAAGGAATGAGGCTATACTTCTTCATCATTCTTCAACTTTTTATACAGATACTGCAAACCATGGGGGGAACTTAGCTGCCTTGAGTCCATACTGGGAGGAAGGTGGGATATTAACAATAATAGTAACAACAACAACAGTTGTTGTTTATGAAGTAGCATCAAATTCATTCATAGATTTTCTGAACTAGAACTGTGGGGATTTTTGAGAACGTTCATGTGATTCCCCCCCCCAAGTAAAGAAGGAACACACCATTCTGTTCTTTAGCATTTATGTAGTGCACATGAGTGTAAATGGCATTTCACCACACAATTACAGATTTTTATCAAAGTACATAATATAAAGTTTAATAATAGACAGAACACAAGGATGGAACAGGTAAGGGGGGCAAGAGGTAGGTATAAGTGCAGTTATATGTACTGAAATGTGTTGACCTGGAAACAACATGGAAAACGTGGATTTTATTTTCTTTGCAGGCACTGAAAAAAAAAAGGTATTGTGACGGTGAAAGTTTGTCTGATGAAGTAAATGAAGAACTGAAACAAGAAGTGAAAATGCTGAGAGCAGAATTAAAGAAATATTCACACGGTATGTGTTTTGCTATTCCACAGTGCAGCAAAATATACTATGCAAAGAAATATTATTTGCATAGGCTTTTCACATTAAAATTGGTCTGTGAGTCACAGTAAGTATCATAACAGCCTGGCCCTCTTCCTTCAGTTGGGACTTGTGCAGCGATGATTAAAGTGATTGGCAGGTACATTCATATAGTTTTCTTCATTAGCCATTAAAACACAATATACCTTCTTTTTTTAAAAAAAAAAAAAGGAAGGGGCATAGCTCTTTATATGTTCATCAGCTATTTTTCCAATATAATGTTACTTGATGGCTTTCAGTTGTGTTGTGCCATAGCACAAAGAAACCAACAGTACAGAAAAGCTAGAAATGCAGACTGTTGGATCTGGGATTGGTTACTTGTGCTAGAATTAAGAGGTCAGTTTTGCTATGTACACCATAAGAAACTGTTCAAAATTCTTTGTATCACAGGTATGTTTGCTTTAGTAGAAACAAAAGATAGTCTAAATGATTATGGTGCCTTTTTTCTTGTAACATGGTCCCCCTTGTTATTAGTTTCTCTGTTTGACTTGGGCTGTCTTGATGAAACAACACTGAGATGAAAGCAGAGTTTTCTTGATTATTTATGTTCATTCTGGATCTTGCGAGATTTGTTGCACTTCTTAGTATTTCCTGGGCTGAAATGAATGTCTTGAATAACATTACTTCTGACCTTGTGACGATCAAACAAGAAATATAAAGATCTTTGACTATGTACAGAATGTTGCATAACCATGTTGTATTTTGAAGGGAAACTTATTAATACATCTAAGGTTCAAAGAACAAACTAAAATAGTTCTCTCCTTTACTGGCTTTACTGAATATTCTCAAGCCAATGGAATATTACAATTAATTGGCATGAGTAACTCTGATTATTCAAACTTATGGGGTAGCTTAAAAATAATAAACTATTAAAAGTTTGTATCCTGTTATTTATTCAGCAAATGCTAAGTGCTCTTTCAGCCTCTCAGCAATCCGATATATGTTCACCTGAAAGAGTGACTTCTTAGCTCCTGGTGAACTTCTCAGCTGATTATACATTCCCTTGTTCAAGCTTTGTAGATATTCAAAACGTGCAGTCCTTATGTAGTTGCATTATTATTTCACATAAAGAAGGAGGCTGTAATTTCATCTACAGTACCTTGGTTTTGTACCAGTTGTCATTTTGATTGACTTAATCCACAAGTCTCATTTTAAAAATAAAGCCTGTTAATTGTAGGAAGTTATGCAGCTTTTTATATCATGAATTCCAATTTTGACATTAGGTGTTTTTATCTTAATGAGTAAAATAGTTAGAATTCACTATAGTTAATAGTCCACACAAGTTTGTGGAATTTGTCAGTATAGCCAGTTGTTCCTATGAAAGCCAGGGATTTTGTTTGCTGAAAAATGGAATGGCCCCAAGCTTCTTCCCTCTTCAACTGGAGTAACAGAAGGAAGTTACATGCATGTGTTCCTAGGCGGCCAACAGAGTGCATAGTACCAGGTGCCACTGCTCCCAAGACATTCCAGTTAGGTTGAAGAGATTCAAACAACTGCTCATATTCCTCCAGCCATATGCAACATTTTATGAAAGTCAACACAGCTCACCAACTCTTCCCCCCTTATTGGGGAATGTGCTAAATGGTTCTTCCTCTCAGTTCCCATTGACAGGAGACAGGCATGTCTTCATGACTGAGGTTTTTGCCCTAAAAGGTAGGGGGACACCTAAAAGGTGGTAATGTCAGCATCTCTTTGAAATTGGGGGGGGGGGGGAGTTCAGAGGACACCTGTGAGAGGAGAATACGTGCAAGGGACTTTTTGCCTGTATATACCATTAATAACTACAGAGAATGCTCCAGTTTTAGTAAATAAAGTGTTTTATTTAGAAATGTTTAAGGGTGCACACAAACAGAACTGAGGCAACTTAAGAATCATACAAGGCTATTGAAGGAAAGTGTGGAAGGTTGGATAGAGAAAAGTTGGGGATTGAAGAGGAGGATAATTGCTGGTCCTGAAGAGAGGTCATTGGAAAATGCAGTGCTTGTCCAGCACGATCTAGAGGGGTTCATGAAGCTTGGAGTGACCACATCTGAGGGTTGCGCAGAAGGAGCCCTGGTCTGTGAATAATGTAACTAGGGCTGGGGTGGATATTTATACCCTATTTCATACCCTCATGAGGTGTTTTGTGTTATATTCAGTATGACAAATGCTTTAATGGCTTTCCCATGGGACTGACACAAGGGTCCGAATGGTTGATTGCAAGGGTGTATTGGCACATTTTCACAAGGTAGAACAAAGGGCATAGTCACTGATTGCTTTGAATGGAAATGCAAAACACTTTTGGGGTAGGAACGAGGAGATCAGCAACTCATGTAGTGTTTATCTTAGTTTTATCTAGGCCTCTGGATCTCCTCCAGTCAAACTAAGATAAACTCCAACATGTATATAACTTCTAGTTTCTGCAGGTCATTGTGAAACAGGCCCAACTCTAGATATTAGTTATGACACTGCATATGAAGCAGGAGGGGTGTAGGGTATGTTTACAAGGTGGGCTTGATTTGAATGAAAGCATTCTTTCACCATCTAGTGCTCTTAATTTGGGGAGCTCCACAGCCTTCCTTTTGCTGCCACTAGGAAATGGGAAGTTAGCACTTCTACCTAGAGTGAAGCCTAGGTTGAAAGAAAGCACTTCCTGCCAGGTTCTGACATATGAGGCTTAGAGTACAGGAGGTGGAAGGTGAGGAAAATGGCATGTGTGTAGTGAGGTTCTTTACCCTGGTATTAATTTTCACAAGTAAAAACTTGATAAATGTAATTTTGAAATTTATGCAACATGGTGTAAGACAGATCAGCAATAGTAATTATGCATATGTTTAAATTATATATATATATATATATATATATATATATATATATATATATAATTAGTGAGCCCAGTAATACTCTTTCCTCAGTTACTCATATATAAGTCTAGAAATTTAGGTTAAAAAATTGACCCGAAAAATCTGAATCGACTTATCCATGGGTCAGTGTAAATACTGCACTTTAAATCATACACACATGCACACATATACATATATATCACCCTCTGGTGAAAGGCAAGAGTTTAATCTGCCCTGAAAGCTCTTACCTCCTTCCACTCGCTCATCCATCCAACTTTATGAGGGCAAATAGTGATGTCTAATGGAATTTTGTAAGTTCTTTGGCTTTGTTTTCCTATGCTTCATCCTTTACATCCTTTATTTACATGCCCCTAAGTTTTACCCTCGACTTATTCATAGGTCATATTAAAATCCATTATTTTAGCCCCAAAACCTGATAATATGCTCCTTTTGCCTGACATACATTAGAGTGATATCTGTAATACTGCAGAACCATATCTTACAGAAACATGTAAGCAGGGATGAAAGCGAACGTAACACAATGGTTATAATGGTTAATCTGTATGTTAAAAAGTTCTGAATTCAATTGTCTCTTCAGCTATTAAATCATTAAATGGCTTTAGGCAAACCATTTCTTTCCCTCTGTCACCTGAAGTAAGGGAATAATATTGGCCTTGTAGTACTGAGCTTTTAAAAACGATTCCTGACATTTTGTGTATGCAAATATTTGAATATCTGATGGAAATGTTTAAAAGTAGTAGTGCTTCATTCGTGTCTCTGTTCATTTTCATATTGGAGATATATTTTAAAAATAAACCTATGTAAGTTTTGAATACATACTTCTGTATACGTAAGGTGTTCTCAAAAAGATGATGACATTCAGAATGAGGAGGGAAAGTTTACACAATGTTTGCCAGCTCTTATAAACAGACATGGTTTGTATACAAAATAAACATAGAAAGAACATTGTTCTCCTAGATGAACTCCTTACCATAGAGTTTCTCTGTGCTGGCTTAAAAATGAAACAATTTAACCTATAATGTTGCAACAAAGAAGTTATTATTATGCCCAGATTCTGAAAATTGTTTTGGAAAATGTGAAAAGTAACAGACAAGGAGAGTTTTTTTTAATCAATTCTGCATCAGTGTTGTCATAAAAGAATAGAGTTGTGAAATGCTGTTTTTCAGGGCTCATTCTATATCTTTCATTTTTCTGAGGTTCAGGCTGTATGACTTGTCTGCAGTCAGTGAAATCCTCAAAGGATACACAGACATTGAGACCATCCATCTTTCAGAAGAGAGACAAGAGAGAGGGCAGTGGATGTGAGCGATCCCTTCTCCAGGCTGGCCCTGCTATTCCAACACTTGGACTGCTTTCATTTAGCTTGCCCCCATTCCCCTTAAAATCCCTCCCTGAATTGGGCACTTGGGCCTCAAAGTGACCCTTATATGGACTAGTGGAAGTGCTGTTCAGTGGATTTACTTTGCTAAGCATGACCAGACTATCAAAATTTAATAGGAACAGCCAGATAACAGTTGTAAAAAAGAATAAACAAGCAGAACTTTATTAATACACATTTAGATCACACATTAACCTCTGAACTGTTTAATCCCTGTTTGCCTTGTCAGAGAGAAGCCTCGGTTTTGTATTCATTCTCCCCTTAGTCCCCCACCCCACCCCACCCTTCACAGCATTCCCTGAACTTTGGTTGGCTGACTTGAACCAGGCTTGCCCAGCTCCTTCTTCTACAGTGGTAACCACAAGGGGGGGAAATGAAGATAGGAATAGGATGTGGGGTAGAAGAGTGAGGAAAGAATGGACTTAGGGATTGTGCTGGGGAATGAAAGACAGGAAACAGATGTGGGGGATTTACTGCTAATACAGCATTTTATTTGTTCATAGATATTATTAACCAAAATCTTGTCTGGAGACCTCTAGTACCTATATATATAGTGGGCCCTTGGTATCCACAGGACTTCCCCACATCCCGTGGATACCAAAATCTATGGATGCTCAAGTCCCATTAATACAGTGACATAGTAAAATGGTGTCCCTTATATGAAATGACAAAATCAAGATTTGCTTTTGGGATTTTTTTTTTAATAATTTCAAGCAAATATACTCCTCTGTGGAACCCAGCATTGCAAATAAAATACCAAATTCATTCCTTCTTTATATATAATCAACTTATTATAGCTTATATTGCACAATATCTCTGGCACCCTGGATCTAAACACTCTGGATTCCATCCTAAGTCGTAGCAAAATTGGCAACTGCTTTGCTCATATTGCCTTTTCAGTAGAAACCCTTGTTTTCTAAGTCAGAGATTTGGCTTTCTACACCACCATAAAATTATTTGAGATGCAGAAGTGCTCAGTTGTTTGACAGATAGCTAATAAATGCCTGTACAGTTGACCCTCCACATTTGCAGTTTTGTCTCTTGTGGGTTTGATTATTTGCCATTTTGATTCATATGTTCTCTCTAGGAATCTCTAAGTCCTGCAGTGCAACTCTGCCAGAAGTTGACCATAGGGTTGTGCTGGAGAACCTAAAGGTTCCTAGAAAAAACACATCTCTAGACATTTATAGGTCCTCCAGCATGATTCTGTGATCAGCTTCTAGCAGATGTTGATCATAGAGTTGCGCTGGAGGATGTGGAGATTCCTAGAGAGATGTTCTCTCAGGTTAAAAGAATAGTTTATTTACTTGTGATTTTTCCACATTCTCGGGGGTCTTTCACCCCTAACCCTAGCAAATGTGGAGGGACCACTGTACTGGCAAGTGTTTATAATGGCATTTATCTGCCAACCAGTGTTCCCATTTTAAGCAAAAGTAGAGAGAACAAAAGTATTTTACCTCCAAAGTCCCAGACTGTCCCTTTCACTGCCGCCTTTGGATGCCATGCTCCAGGTACTGCTGCTGAACAACTTCCTTTTGTTTTATCTTCAGCTAAGTTCATATAATCATAGAGTTGGAAGAGACCACAAGGACCATCCAGTCCAACCCCTTCTGAAGAGCATTTATTTTATTTGGCAAAATGTGTAGCAAAATGTGTTATGTGCTATTAATTTAGTTGTTCCACTCAGTAAAATACAGTTAATCTGTTAAGGTCTGAGTAGCTTCAGAATTCCAGCTTACACCTCATATAATGGAAACATTTTGAAATTGAAGTAAAGTTTTCATAGCAGTTCTGCATCATTTCAATGAACCTGTCAGGAATTGGTCATAGAGTTACTACCTCTCTCTAAGGGAAGTGAAAATAGGAAATTTTAACTGATATGACCTTGTTTTAATTCAGGAAGAAGTAATTCCATATTAGCATTAATATATTTGGGTGTTCCAACCATTTGGGGGCATTTTAAATACAGTGGGCCCTTGGTATATGCTGAGATTTGATTCCAAGGTCGCTGATGGATACCAAAATCTGGGAATACTCAAGTCCCATTATACACAATGATGTAGTAAAATGGTATCCCTTATATAAAATGGCAAAATCAAGGTTTGCTTTTGAGATTTTTTTTTAAATTAAGCCATGGAGGGTTAAATGCATAGATGCAGAATCCATGGATCTGGAGGGCCAACTGTGTCATTTTAATACTGTGTTAAAACATGCTGAAGTGAGGCTGACATCAGTGCTGTAGAAACAAATATATTCTTTCCTAGGAACTGTTCTTTTTGGAGACACCATCCCTAAACATCTTATATATGCATGATTTACTGCAGTTCTTTCATACCCACCCCACACGCCCTAACTTCTTCAGAGTTACAGCTCTAACCCAGGACTGAGGAAAGTTTTTCATATCCTTGGACCTTGACATTCTGCTTAGAACTCCCTCATCCTGTCCAGTATATTTTTGTCAAAACATAGTAACAATGCAATGAATGTTTTTATTTCCTCACCTACAAATATCTCTAAATATCTTAGTTATGTTTAGCAATAGGATTGTTTTTAGTTACAACCAAAATGCTTTGCCCGTCTTCCATAAAACAGACAGTAGTTACTTTCTTCTGGATCAAATTACCAAAAAGATGATTTTGCAGCCAAATATCATGTTTCTGTCTTTAGCATAAACATGTGCTATAAAGTATGTATAAGTATGTAAGTAAAGTATGGCTTCTCTTGAAATCCTGAATTGTTTCCAAGGTTAATTGTGTAGTAGGCTCTTGGTATCTGCTGGAATAATGCATAATGTATCCTAAAACTAGATAAGTGTTCTAAAGTGTACATATTACAGGCTCAGTAGATGAAGGCAATGCTGTGGATGTAGCATATTTTGATTTCACTAAGGCCTGTCACAAGGTCCCCCAGATACTCTAGCAAATAAGCTAGTAAAATGTGGGCTACATAGTTTAGGTATTAGATGGATTTGTAATTTGTTGATCCACTGAACCCAAAGGATGCTCACCACTGGCTCTTCTTTATTCTGGAGAGAAGGGACTAGTGGGGCGCCAGAGGGATTTGTCATGGGCCCAGTAGCAATAGCAGCTTCATTTATATACCACTTTATATCACTCTGAACGGTTTATAATTGTAAACTAATTGCTCCCAACAAGCTGGGTACTCATTTTAGCGACCTCAGAAGGATACCAGTCTGAGTTGACCCTGAGCCCCTGGATGGGATTGAACTCACAGCCTTATGGTCTGTGAGTGAGTAGCTGCAGTACCGGCATTTAATCACTGCACCACCAGTACTATTTAACATCTTTATTAATTACCTGTATGATGGAATAGAGGGCATGCTTATCACATTTGCAGATGACACCAAATTAAGAGGAGTAACTAATATACCAGAGGATAGGATCAAAATTCAAAATGACCTTAATAGATGAGAAACTTGGGCCAAAACTAACAAAATGAATTTCAACAGGGAGAAATATACTGTGCTACATTTAGGCAGAAAAAATGAAATGCATAGATATAGGATGGGTGACATCTGGCTTGACAACAGTACATGTGAAAGGGATCTGGGAGTCTTAGTAGACCACAGGCTGAACATGAGCCAACAGTGTGATGTAGCAGCTAAAAAAAAAGCCTATGGGATTGTAAATTGCATCAGTAGGAGTCTAGTGGGAAGTAACAGTACCACTCTATTCTGCTTTGGTCAGGTCTCATCAATGTGTCCAGAGGAGAGAGATAAAAATGGTGAAAAGTCTGGAAGCCCTGTGAGGAATGGTTTAGGGAGCTGGGTATGTTTAGCCTGGAGAAGAGAAGTTTAAGAGGTGGCATGATAGCATGTTTAAATATTTGAAGGGATGTCATATTGAGGATGGAGCTAGCTTGTTTTCTGCTGCTCCACTAGGACACAGAGAAGTGGATTCAAGTTACAGGAAAAAAGATTCTACCTAAATATTAGGGAATACATCCTGATGGTAAGAGCTGTTAGCTGTCTCAGACTGTGATGGAGTCTCCTTCTTCGGAGGTTTTTAAACAGCAGCTGGATGACCACCTGTTGGGGCACTTTGAGTATTCCTGCATGGCGCGGGGTTGGACTGGATGGTCCTTGTGGTCTCTTCCAACTGTTTTATTCTTATTTTTGGAAGATATTCTGGAACAAGGCAGGTTCATTTATATAACCTTAATATGTCTGCATAAAATACAGTCAACCTAGACAAAGAGGAGATCGAAATAGTAAAAGAATTCCTGTACCTTGGATCAAACATCAATCAGGAAGGAGACTGCAGTCAAGAAATGAAAAGAAGACTAGGAATGGGAAAGGCAACCATGAAAGAACTAGACAAGTTTCTAAAGAGTAAAGATATAAAACTGAGCACTAAAGTTCGAGTCATATAAGCCATTGTATTCCCTATCACCATGTATGGATGCAAGAGCTGGACAGTAAGGAAAGAGGATAAGGAGTTCATTTGAGATGTGGTGCTGGAGAAGAATGCTGTCTTTGAAAGATCAAGGCTGAAATCTCCCTGAAAGCCAAGATGATCAAACTGAGGCTGTCATACTTTGAACACATCATGAGAAGGCATGACTCATTAGAAAATAATTCCTGAAAAGATAGAAGGAAGTAGAACAAGAGCAAGACTGGACATTAGATCACTAGACTCAATTAGGAGTGAAGTCACAGCTATGAATTTACAGGACCTAAGCAGAGCAATAGGGGATAGGGAGTCTTGGAGATGTCTCATCCACAGGGTCAGCGTGAGTTGGTGTCACCCCAAAGGCAGTTAACAACAGCAAGCATGTCCTAAGTGTATGCTAATGTGCGAATCCATACTCTTCACAATAACACAAACTTCATAAAATGAATGTAGTAAGTTGATGCCATTTTTGTTCCACTTCTAAAGTTACTTTCCCTGTCCATTGTGTTTCTTCTTGCAGCAGAAGCTCCTCATGTCTCAAAGCCCTGTAAACATCCTCCCATCTGAACTGGCATTTCACTTTCATCTCATAAACTGATTTGTTTGACAATATTTAGTTATTTCCTCCTGAGTAATTAGAATGTTTTGAATATACAATTAGATCAAAATAATTCATGTGCTGACAAAGACTCTCAGGCATGTAACAGCCAGCAGTCAGTTTTTAGCTTTTTGTTAAAAACATAAAACAAAACAAAAAAGACTTTTAAAAAACCATTTAATGCAAAAATATTCTGTCCAAATGTGATGACAGGTGTTGAATAATACTATTCCTGTGTCTTAACAGCTCTCACCAAGAGTGCAGCTGAAATGACTGCAGTTAAAAAACAAAGTGAAGACCTTAAAAAAGAGTATGATAACCTCACAGAAGAACACCAAAAAATGAAGGTAGGTGGCCAAGACAGCTGATTTACTCAAGCAGAACATCTTGAAATCAAGCCAGTAATGATTTGTGTGTGTGCATGTTGAATCCAAAGAGAATTTATCAAACAACAATCTTTAATTTTGTGTATGTTTGGACATGTTTTTTCAGAATAATGAGAATACTTTAGCTCTAAACTTCCACAGAACACTTGTTGGAATGGAGCCTACTTTGTTTTAAAAGAAAACCGAATTATTTTATCAAGAATATTTGATTAACATGATGTTCCTAGAATGGTAATGCAGAGGAGGAAAAGGGTAAAACTTAAAAGAGCTTGTTTCCTTACTATTTTTATTTTATTTTATTTTCTGAGAATGCTTGAGAACCAGGTTGTGTGAATTGGGAAATGAATCTTGGGCGATGTTTAATCACTGTTTCGTGTATTTTCATAGGTCCGGTTGTAACAATGATTTTTCATTGATTCTTGGGGAAAGACTTATTCTGTCCTGCACAACATAAATGATTGTTTTATGTCCCCTAATGGTAACTCCCAATTTGCTATATCAGGAAGGTGATCTTACCTAGTGCTAGCTTTATTGCAGCCCTTTGATTGTATTGTCTCACTTTTATTTTAGGAGGTGCACCTTTTACTAATAACAACCTTAAAATCATGCATTTCTTCATTGTTTTCTGTGAGGTAGCTTTCACTTCTGCCGTGGGGATGGCAAGTCCAGTCTAAAGCAGGGGTAGATAAAGCATGGCTTTTCAGATATTGGATTGCATAGTACCACTGGTGAGGAATTCTGGGAATTGCAGTCTGACAACATCTGGGAGTTCACACATGGCCTATCTCTGGAATTAGAAATCTGACTGACTGAAAATGTATCGATTTAGATATATCTATGGTTAGAAGCAGTTGAGACACAGTTATGTTAAGGCCCTAGCTTAATGGAAAGAAGATAATGGAGCGGGAAGAAACAGCTGAATTCCCTGGTTCAAGCTCTTAACCTGTGGTTAAGCAACTTTTCAAAGGAAGGGGGCTACATTGGACCCATCACCACCAATGGCTGCGCTGCTACCAATGGTGACATTCTTATTCATATATAACACAGCAAGGAGAGGTATTGGGGCAGGATGTTTGTTTGCCTCCCTTTCTCAGCCTCCCTCTTACCTACCACGGAGTGTTGCAAGGTTCCTGCTCCAACTTAGCAGGAGCCCAAAGCAAGGATATTTCCAAGAAGGTGGAGACACTTGGCAGAATTTTGTTTCAGGTCCCATTTACCTACCATTCATTCTACCTTCTGACAGAAAAACCGTACATAAAGTTTGGTTTGGTTACATAGAGAGTGGTTACATAGAGTTTGAATTTACAAGCAAAACCTCTGATCTTACAAGCAAAAGCATTTTTCATACCTTTCTGATTTCACCAGGATGCAAATTGCCTTTTGTGAGTGAAGTGCAGGTTACAATGCATAATGACAATTTTACCTATGTTTTTCTCTCATGTCTTTTTCCTTAATTTTACAGGGCAGTCTGAATGAAAAACATAAGGAGAAATCCCAATAAATGCCTTACAAGGACACTGGCTTTTAATAAATATGCATCAGTGTGAGTTGTCACTTGTTCCCAGCTTTACACTTCAAAGTTATGTGGCAGAAAGAGTTGTCTTCTTTCAAGAAAAATGCTGCATTCATATAGTTGTTGGTTGCCAAAAATACATTATTTTGCAATGAAACTAGTACCAAAAATACGAAATCTACTTTAGTCATGGCTGAGGGCAGGGAATTGTTTTCTCTTCTTGATTTTAAAAATGCCTATGGCATATCACACATTGCATGGCATGCAGCAGACTTCTGGCTTATCACAAATTGCATCTAGTTACAAAAGAGATTTGACTTACAAATGTTGTTCAAAAAAGTCCACACCTCACTTGGGTGAACAGAAACATCTGTGTCATTATTTGGATCCATACCAGTAAGTGAAGTATCAGAAGTCCACTGCAATATATCTTTTATTGCTGCAAGACACATAATAAATCAGTTTGAAATAGAAATTGTTAAAGTAACCATTCATTTCCTATCCACCACTGAAACAAAAAAAGGATGATAATTCTACGCCAACTATTGATTATGTTATAGACCTTACAGGTTACATCAATCTATGAAATTATAGTCAACCAATCCATTAGTGTTCATCAGGCATCAAACCTGGCTGCTAGATGAGTAAACATAGTTGAGCATGGCGTTTCCATATGGATAAATAATCTGACAATCAATAAACGTATTAAAATAGAGTTTATGGGCACTGGTTTAAATCCAGTTGCTAGACCCACCTAGAGCAGACTACTCTCTTTAAACTGAAAACTAGATTTAAGTTCACACATCTGGTTGCATAGATGAGGATAGTTTTGTGTGTTCTTCTCAGTTTAAATTTTCATTATACCTCATATTTTTGTTTACGTGCATTAAAAACTTCCCTGTGTCATTGTGTTTTCTTTGTATAATGGATGATACTTGCAAAAACATTTGTATACAACTTACAAAGTAGGATGCTTGTAATATCCTGTTTTGTAAGTTATATACAAACGTTATACAGCATTATATTAGATTAAATCCAAACGCACCCTTCATGAACAGAGAAGGAATAAGAATTCAGAAAAGGTTTCCTAGTGGAGATAGAGGACAAGGCAGTGATTTTGGCGCATTCCCTTTCCCTCCCTCCCTACCGTGTTCTGGAGGCACTTAAAATCCCCTTAAAATCTACATTATTTGCTGCTGAAAGATTATCTTTTTTGTGCATTTTATTTGGATGTTGATTTGTTAATAAAAATACTGTTTAATCTTTGTTTGACTTACATGTATAACTGCCAAAATGGGATTTTAAACTCCAATGGCTGTTTTTCTTTTGTTCATGCAACACTGAAATATTAACACTGGAATTTGAGGATGGGGGCATAAAACTAGCTTGATACAAAGTTCGGGTTAATTCGTCTGCCAATATTCGTTATGTAAGTTTTAAAATAAAAATGAACGTATTTGGAATTCAGTTTCTGTATACTGATACTTAAAGTGCCTTGCATATCCAGAATTTCATGCTTCTGGATTTATTAGGGAAAATACTTATATCAGTGAATTCAAGATTTTGGGGTTTTGGTTAATTGAAATTTTCATTGATAAATTCTTGAAAACCTACACCCAGATGTTTGCTATTTTCATACTAGGTAACACACAAATAAACTGGTCTTACATGCTCTGGCAGTTATACTAAGCATTACCTTTATAGAGGACAGGCACTCAGCATTCTGGTTTGAATTGAGTATAAACTCATTGAAATCATTCAGATTTAGTTGTAATTACAAAACTGCCTTGGGTATAATTATGTCTAAATTGAGTCCTTGCATTCACCTGGCATTTGAATGATTTGTTTTAAAATACTTAGAAACTAAGATAATATTAAACCACTGTTTATGAAAAATGTAAACTACATGGTCAATAATAGGGCATTTAGCCTACTTGTTGTGACCTTTGCTGTCAAAAACTAGCCCATTAAATGCATTGGAGGAAATTTTCAGCCTATTTTTTGGTGCTTGCAAAATGTCAATAGATGTTTTAAATCTTTACATTATAGTATCCAGCTGTGTTTTCTGTAACATGCACTGGGCTGAAAATAAGATGACTGAGGATCTGAATATAAATGTTCCACCATCAATGAAGCCTGCCTGCCTTTCTTGTATCAATCCCAAGTTTACCCATTAAAACTGGATGTTAAAAGCTGTCACTCATTACTGATGTTCACTGGGTGGTGATGAATATGGGATACTGGAGTGTATGCATACTTTTGTCCACTTTTAATTCCAGATAATTTAATTTGCAAGTCTGTGATTCTCATGTCTGTGATTCAGACTCACTTACTGAATAACTTCTTTGTTTAAAAAACCCCAAAAAGCAAATCCAAAAAAACGGTGATACCTTTATTAGCCAACCAAAATACAGAATATACATCATGAGAAGGAGAGCTATTAAAGAACCAGTTGTTAATTGCCCTCAAGCCAAGCCCCACTCATGGCAACCCTATGTATGGGTGAGACATCTCCAAGACCCCCTGTTCTCCACTGCTCTGCTCAGTTTCTGTACATTCATACCTATGACCTCCTTAATAGAGTATCTATCTGGCATGCAATCTTCCTCTTTCTACTACCTTCTGTCTTCCCTAGCTTTATTGTCTTTTCTAATGACTTATGCCTTCTCATGATGTATTGAAGTACAATTGCCTCAGTTGATCATCTTGATGTCCAGGGAGAACTCAGACTTGATCTGTTCAAGGACCTATTTGTATTTTTGGCCATCTACAATATCCTCAGCACTCTTCTCCAGCATCATATCTCAAATGAGTTTATTTTCTTTCTGTCTGCTGTCTTCGCTGTCTAGCTGTCACGTCCATAAATGTTGATCGGGAATACAATGAATTGGATGGTTCTAAATTTAGAGCTCAGTTGTATATATTTATTCTTTAGGATCTTGTCTAGTTTTGTTTGTTTGTTTGTTTGTTTTACACACACATATACTCTGAAGATGCCAGCCACAGATGATGGTGAAACATCAGGGAGAAACCCTTCTAGAACATTGCCACACAGCCTGAAAAACCCACCAAAAAACTATACATTAGAATACATTAGTACTCTCCATTCCTACAAGCCACCATGTCCCTTAAACTAGTGAATAATAAAACTATTGAGGTAAAAGGTAGTTTCAATGAGATTATAGAATATCATGGTGCTATAATGAGGATTAGGAATTTTATTTTCTGGTGTGGGATCGGAAGTTCGGAAACTGAAAGACAGGTTGAGTTAAGTAAAGCCAATATCCAGATAGTAGGAAGTTTATTTATTTACTGACTTCCTCCCATCTGGATATTGGCTTTACACTACTCATCCTGTCTTTCAGTTTCCAAACTTCTGATCCCACACCAGAAAATAAAATTCTTAATTAGTCTTAATTAATTAATTTAGTCATGCTGGCCACATGACCATGGGATCATCTTTGACAAAGCTGGCTCCCTTGTTTTAGGGAGGTGAGCACTGTCCCCTACAGCTGGACATGACTAGACAACCTTATCAAAGGGGAAACCTTTACCTTTAGTATATATAAGTTGGACATCTCAATACCACCAATTTAATCTTTGAAGCCAATTGTATATAATTCCCCACAATTTTGATTTAAATACAGTGGGACCTCAGTATCTGCAAGGGATCCGTTCTGGATCCCACCCCCCAAAGATACCAAAATCTGCAGATGCTCAAGCCCACATTGTCCCTAATGGTAGTGTGTGCACAAGTCTGTGCCGCCATTAGGGACAACACGACTTCAGATGGCGCTAAAATGATTCAGGCATCATAGCCAAACTATTAAATGATCCCAACATGACCCTTTTAAAGAATGGGGTAGTGGAGAGATGTAATTTGCTGAGTGGAATCAAGGTCTGTTCCACCTCCCAGCATCCCTGTAGCCAGGCCTGAGGGTCCCTTAGAGAAGCCAGGCCTCTCCTTAGAGAAAAAGCGAAACAGTGCAAGGCGGAGAGTGTCAGGAAGGTGTCCTTGGTGTGCTCTGGCTAAACAACAGCCCTGCCGCCTCGGTCTGTATCAGAGGCAGAGGGGAGGCTTCAAGGAGCTGGGGAGCTCTTTGGTGCCCCTCTGAGGCTGCTGTTGCTGCATTCAGGGTGATGACCAGGAATGTCCTCTAACACTGCCAAAGAGGATGAGGCACCACAAAATGGAGGACATAAACCAAATAAAAGCTCAGGCTCATAGAAATTTAAACTCAATGCTTCTCAGTCCTGGTCCAAATAGAGGACACTTGGAAATCCCTCCTGGACAGAAGGCTGGGATATAGAATGTGTCCGGGAAAAGTGGATGCCTGGTCACCCTGCTTGCCTAAGGAACCCCAAAAGGTGGCAAGAAAGACAACAACGAGGTGCCGCTGGGGACAACGGGATAATGCGGGCTTGCCATCTGCAGAATGCCAAGTCCACAGATCCTGAGGCCTCACTGTAGTCTGTTAAGGCTTTACAATCTTTGGAGAAGCTTCTTGATCTCTCTCTTATTAAACAGGTTAGTTTATCCATGTTTACCGGGTTGTACATTTTGAGGAGCCAATTGGCTTGGGTTGGGATGTCTAGTTCTTTCATAAGATCTTATCTAGTTCTTTCATAACTCCCCATTTCTTGTCTTCTTATTCTTCACTGCAGTCTCCATTTGAATCAGTGTTTGAAAACCTTCAACTATTTCAATTTCCTCATTGTCTAGATTAGATTTATGTGGATCCTCCATGATCATTAGTTTTGTTTTCTTTATGTTCAGTAACAATCCTGCCCTTGCACTTTCTTCTTTGACCTTCCTTAGAAATTGTTCTAAGTCTTTGATGTTTTCTGACAGAAGCATGGTGTCATTCACATATCTTAGGTTGCTCATGTTCTTTCCACCTGTCTTCACTCCACCTTCTAAGTCTAAACCTGCTCTTCATAGGATATTTTCTGTGTACGTTGAACAAGTAGAGTGAATCAGTGTCTGAGCTTGGAGTGTGGCTGCATCAGCTAGCTTTGCTCTCAGATGTCTACCTGTATGGCGCAATATATATATATATATATATATATATATATATATATATATCTGTAAGTAGGTACTTCTTTTGTAAAGCTGTACACATGAAGTCTCCATGTGAATTAAACCCACACAATTGGGATTCCCTGTTGTGTGGGTGCCTTTCCATGTACAACTATATGAGCATAGTGTTCCGTCCAATATTCAAGGTATACACATGACAGGAGGGGTGACATTAGTCACTCAGATATCATTAATTGGCTCTTATGTCTCGTTTAGCTTTGCTTTGCTTATTATAGATGAATTTACTTATCTCCTGCAGGATACACTAGATAGATGAATGTAAATATACATGGAATATGTCCAAATATATAATTGGTAACAGACTTGGATTATAGCAGTGATGGTGAACCTTTTAGAAGCTGAGTGCCCAAAGTGCAACCCAAAACCCACTTATTTATTGCTAAGTGCCATGTCCCTCTGGCTTTCTAGTAACAAACTCTGGCAAACTCTGTCCTGGGGCGACAGCATATGTGCCCACAGAGAGGGCTCTGAGTGCCACCTCTGGCACGCGTGCCATAGGTTCGCCATCACTGGATTATAGTAATAGAAAGAAATAAAAAAGAAACAGTTATAGAAAGCAACATAGGAAAGTGACAGGCAGAAGATGAGAACATCTAAATCCTGCTATAATTTTGTGAACTTGGCAGCCCTGTTTAATTCACTGGATGTACTTCTGAGTAGTAAACTGAGTACAGTAGTTGATATCTCATCTGTATCTTTCTATATGTAATGAAATTTGCTTAAATTTTTTTAAAAAATTAGACTTGTTTATTACTATAATCCAAGTCTGTTGGCTGAATATTCCGGTAAATATTGGGGAATTCCGGGGATTTTGGGTTTTGGTAAAATATTCTGGGGAATATCTTGAGGCTCGTTGCCAACACTGACTGCAGGCCACTTCATCCGATGCAAGTAACCTGCAGTCCACAAAAAACTAGTCCTAATAAAAAAAATTGTTGATTTTGAAGATACAATTAAACTCTTTGCTCTTGTTTTTATATTCCTTGTTAGCCACATTTATGACCTCTTGAACACTATACTGTCTTTCTTTCTTGAGCAGACTAGTTGACAATTTTTTTTGGTTTGATTCAGGTTCTTTTCCAAGCTTTTGGAAGACATCTGACCTTTCTGACTTTTCTTTCCAACTTCAGTTTTAACAGGTCCCTCATTTTCTGGAAGTTTCCTATTTTGAAAGAACATATAACTGTATTGGAGATGTTCGCACTTTTAAAACTTAAATATAAATTGAATTTGGTAGCATGATGCTACTGTTTCCGTTTGGTTCACCTACATCTAATAGGCCCTAGGCAGCCCTACTTAGGATAGCCTTCTCTGTGATCAGTTCTATGACTAGCTGCACTATCATGATCTGAAATTTATCTCCTTGTTGGATGAGAATATGTATTTATCCAGTCAGGATGACTTTAAATAAAGTCAACAATGATCGCAACACTACTGGCATTGGATGCCACCCGAATTTTATCCTGTCTCAGTGTCACCTTGAGTGTTTTGCTCAGGAGGGAGATAGATAATATCTCCCCATACAAAAATATTTGGGGGGAGGGTCTGGTATTGATACCCACAGCAGTTCTCTGGAGGAATCGTCTCCTTTCAAGGTTTTCCAGTTTGTTTGACACCATACTCTCCTTGATGAACTGAATAATGCCACCTTTTCCACCTTCAGCGTGATATTTTTTGTCATTCCTATAGAATCCAGAGACAACTGTATCCTGCTGGTTTTCTCTCTTTCTGCCAGATTTCAGTTGTGCTTGCTGTAGCTCTGTTTTCCCTTAAAACAATGTTCTTCATCCAAGGTCAGATGAAGAAATCTGGATGTCCTTAGGTGTGTCAAGTTTAAGAGACCTCAGCACATTACCCCTCCCAGTGTAACAAAACTTGAAATTTTGTTAAGAAAAAGAGAGGAAAAGAGGCTTATTTATAATCACAGGCTGTGCGATATAGTTTATATACCTTATGTTTTTTTTTTTTAATCTGTGAGCCTCCTTGGGTACCTTCTGGGAGAAAGGTGGCATACAAATGATTATATATATATATATATATATATATATATATACACACACACACACACACACACACACACACACACACACACACACACACATACACGCACACATCTAGCACTAAATTTCAAACTCTACCACTTCAGTTCGGAGGGTTCTGTCCTCAGCTTAGATCCTGAGATCCTCAAACATACCCCAAAACACATAGAGAGATGCATTTCTAATTTGAAATTACTTGTGGACTAAAATGGGACAGTTTCTGAGTCCCAGATGAAAAGAAACAATTGGGGTTTTTTTGGGGGGGTGGGGGCTTAGCACAGTTTATAAAATTAAATTCTTCGTTGTGGTTGTCTATTGAGCTTTATATCAGTGGGAGTCAGGAAAGGGCTGGAATACCCCAAAGGCATCAGATCCTGGCTGATCTTGGAAGCTAAATAGGATCAGCCCTGGCTAGTATTTCGATGGGAGACCACCAATGAATACCAGGTGCTATAGGATATAATTCAGAGGAAGGAACTGGCAAAACCACCTTTGAGTATCCCTTGCCTAAGAAACCAACTCTGAGCATCCCTTCCCTAAGAAATCCTGTGAAATTCATGGGGTTGTCATAGGTATGTTTAGCCTGGAAAAGAGAAGGTTAAGAGGTGACATGATAGCTATGTTTTAAATATTTGAAGGGGTGTCATACTGAGGATGGAACAAGCTTGTTTTCTCCTGCTCCAGAGACCCAGAAGAATGGATGCAAGCTCCAGGAAAAGAGATTTTACATCAACATTAGGAGGAACTTCCTGACAGTAAGGGCTGTTCGACAGTGGAACACACTTCTTCTTTGGAGGTCTTTAAGCAGAGGCTGGATGGCCACCTGTTGAGGGTGCTTTGATTTTGTTTTCCTGAATGGTAGAATGGGTTGCACTGGATGACCTTTGGTGTCTCTTCCAACTCTAGGATCCTAAGTCAACAGGCAACATACACCAGGCTGACCAGACATCGTCCTTTTCCAGGACACATCCTACATTCCCACCTTCTGTCCAGGAGGAATTCCAAAGTGTCCTCCCTTTTGAGCATGAATTGATATTTCTAGGAGTGTTTTAGATTTTATTTGGTCATAGAATCACAGAATCATAGGGTTGGAAGAGACCGCAAGGGCCATCCAGTCCAGCCCTATTCTGCCATGCAGGAAATCTAAATCAAAGCATCCCCGACAGATGGCCATCCAGCCTCTGCTTAAAGACCTCCAAAGAAGGAGACTCTACTACATTCCGAGGGAGTGTGTTCCACTGTCCAACAGTCCTTACTGTCAGGAAGTTCCTCCTAATGTTGAGCTGGAATCAATATTGCAGGTGGGGCCTGACCAAAACAGAATGGAGTGGCACTATTACTTCCCTTGATCTAGACACTATACTTCTGTGGATGCAGACTAGAATCACATTGGCCTTTTTAGCGGTCGCATTGCACTGCTGGCTCCTGTTCAATTTGTGGTCTACTAGGACTCCTGTATTCCCTTCACATGTAGTCTCCATAAGCCAGGTGTCCTCCATCCTATGTTTGGCACAACAAGCCCTGCTGAGAGAAGCTCGCTTGCTTGCCAAGACGTTGGCAGGAAAACATGTCCTCCATTTCCTTCTTGGACGCCCTCCACACTCTCCACCTTGGCAGTGAGGACCTAGCTGGACACCCTCGGAGTATGGTGGAGTCTCCCTCCCTGGAGGTCTTTCAACAGAGGCTGGATGGCCATCTGTCGGGGGTGCTTTGATGGAGAGTTCCTGCATGGCAGAATGGGGTTGGACTGGATGGCCCTTGAGGTCTCTTCCAACTCTTAGATTCTATGATTCTATGGCACCCTGTCAGGCACCCCCAGCCAGGCAAGAGATGAGAGAGAGCTGGTCTGCATTCCTTCCTAAGGTAGGGTCTCCCCCTGCCTTCCCACCCCTTGAGCAGGCTGCTTACTGCCTTGGACCCATTGCAGAGAAAGGGACAACTGAGGAGGGCAAGGCAAGGCAAGGCAGGGAAGGAGGAGGAGGAAGGAGGCAGGTGTCAGCCTCCATCCCTTGCAGCAGCCCAAGCGGATGCCAGTGTTTGGCTGTAAACAGAAGGGAAGAGGGCCAGTATAAAGGCTGCCTGGGTTGGGGTCACCCCAGTCTGGGGCTGAGGAGGCAAGGGAGGGCCCAAGGGAGGCAGGCAGGCCCTCCTTCGTCCTCCTCCTGGGCTGAGAAAGAGAGAGAAAGAGGGATCCACAGGCACCACTTCAGGACCAGGACAGCGCAAAAGGCGGAAAGCCAGAGGCAGACCCCAAAAAGAAGAAGAAGAGGAGGAGGAAGGAGAAGACAAAAAGAAGAACAACTCTGAGGCAGGTGAGCCCAGGGGGGTATCTATGTGGGTAGCTGGGGGTCTGGGTGGACCCCTGACTGGCTCCCAGAGGGGTTTGATGGGAGAGACACAGCATAAAACTGGGGCACCCCCCATTTCCCCCCTCTTTCCCTTCACAGTGGTCTGTGAGGAGGAGGGTCAGGGGAACTAGTTCTCCCTAGCTGCATCCCCACTTTGACACATACTAACAGCCCACTTTGACACTGCCATGCCAAGGAAACCCTGGGATTTGCCAGCTCTGACACAGAAAGCTCTCTCAAAGTCTCACAAAACTTTGTTTCTCTTGGAGCCCCTTGGAGACCCACTGAAAGAAAGAAAGTGGGCAGCAGGAGCTTTCCTAATACAACAACAACAACAACAATTATTATTATTATTATTATTATTATTATTAATAATAGCCTGCCTCTCCCTGCAGATCGAGGTGGGTTACAAAAAACAGAATAATGGTAAAATACAATATAGGCTTCGGTCTACTTCCTCAGATGCTTTGTGTGTGTGTTGTTGTCGTGTGTTTCTGACTACTTATGGCAACCCTAAGGCAACCCTCTCCCTGGGGTTTTCTTGACAAATTTCATTCTGAGGAGGTTTTGCCCTGTCCATCCTCTGAGGCTGAGAGAGTGTGACCGGCCCAACTTCACCCAAGGGGTTTCCATGGCCCAGCTGGGATTCGAAGCCTGTTCTCCAGCACTCAAGCCACCAACTGCAAGTCCCCCAAACTCCATAGCATGGGGTCCAACTGGGTTGTTTCTGCAGTGCGGATGCAGACCCTGTCCCTGCCAAGAAAGCTTTTCCTCCAGATATTCTTCTGCTTCTGCAGTTAGCAGGTGCTGGAGTGGCAAAAGGAGAGCATCCATACCTTTGAGACACACAATGTGAAATCTTAGGGTCCCCATTTTATCCTAGAGAGCCACAGTGTAAAATCTTAGGGTCCTCATTTTACTCTTGAGAGCTAGAAGGTGAAATCTGAGGGTCTGCTCTAAGTTTTTTGGGGGCAGAGTGTTTGGCTGGCAGAGGGTACTCAAAACAGCAAAAAAGCTAACAAGGGACCCTTTGATTTGGACAAAGCAACTGGCCATAGGCTTCCTGGTGAGAAGGGTTTTAAAATGAGACTTGACAGTCCAGTCCTTCAGTAGAATAAAGAAAAGGCTCTGTAACATCTGGATTGGACCTTGAATATATATTAAAGGAGAAGGACTTGACTGTCAGCACAGCAAGCCCCTGGTGTGGGAAGAAGTTGGCAGTAGGTGCCCTTGCCATCTGCTGAACTCTCCTGGACTCTCCAGGTGTAGGCTAAATTCAGAGGGCATTCTGTACTTGATGGCTGGCTGCCTTTTGGAGGCTGTGTCCTTTGCAAATGTTGCCCTTCTTCATTGTTTTCACCTGCAGCTAGATCAGGAGCATGGCAGCAGGTGGGGGGCCCGAGGGAGCCCTCCCGGACTTCAGTCGCTATGTGGTGGCCCGGCCGATCTACAATGAGGTGAACTTCCAAGAGGAGAATGAAAGGAGACTGGTGGTGCCCAAAACACTCCGGGAACGAGTCCAGAAAACTTGCAGGTGAATGGCTGGCAGGCAACACCTTTCTGGTGAGAAAGGAGAGCCTCGTCCACAATGGAAAGAATCTTGCCTCAAATAGAGGTGGGCCATAGTAGGGGAACAGGAGCATTTCACAGTGTAACACTAGCAATGTCACATTTTGTCCTTTGGCAGCTGTTCAAGAAGGAAAGCCATTCAGATAACCAAGACTTTATTTCCTATTCTGGAGTGGCTGCCCAAGTACAGGGTCAAAGAATGGCTTCTCAGCGATGTAATATCTGGGGTCAGTACTGGACTTGTGGCTACTTTACAAGGTAAGTGAGATCCAAATATAGCTTTCTTTTTTTTAATCCTACTGATCTAGTTTTACAGAGGAAATAAATAAGACTATAAAATATGTTTTACAGTTATGGGTCATTGCCACAGTATAAACAATGCATAATTTTTCATCAACACACTCCAGAAAGGTGAAAACACATGGACAGAAACATAAAAGATCCTTGTAGTGTCTTAAAGACTCACAAGTTTTATTCAGGGTATGTTTTCATGAACATCAGCCATACTTTGTCAGGTGCAAAAACTGCAGCCCATTCATTGTACAATACATCTGATGAAGTGGACAAGGATACAAAAAAAGGTTGTGCCAAATAAACTTGTCAGTTTTTAAAGTGATTTCCTTTCAACAGACTAACATGGCTACTTGGCAACCACTTGGGCATTTCTTAGCCATTAAATATTGCCCAGCTTTGTTGTTATTGTGGACCTTCAAGGCGTGTCTGACTTATGGCAACTCTAAGACAAACCTATCACAGGGTTTCCTTGGCAAGATTTGTTCAGAGGGGGCTTGCCATTGTCTTCTTTTGAGGCTGAGAGTGTGTGACTTGCTTAAGGTTATCCAGTGGGTTTCTATGGCCCAGTGGAGATTTGAACCTTGGTCTTCCAGAGTCCTAAACCAACTCTCAAACCAATACATCATGTTGGCTCTTATTGCCCATATTTAATTATTTGACTAATTTATTTTTATACTTGCAATCCTAAAGATGTTAAGATGGGGACTCAGTTCTCATTATGAATTAATCAAATCAGGCTGAAAATCTGACTATTCAGATTTCTATGTGTGAATAAACCTCAGATGTGAAACACAGATGTGAATTATCCCTGTGTAGAAAGCTAAGTGTACTTTTAATAATTAATTACAGCTGAATGTCAACTCTTATAAAGTCATTATGAGATTAATGAGTATTTTGATTTTGTACCTTTTAGGCTTGGCATATGCATTACTTGTTGGAGTTCCAATTGGTTATGGCCTGTACTCTGCTTTTTTCCCTATCTTGACGTATTTCTTTTTGGGAACATCCCGACACATCTCAGTTGGTAATTGTGTACTTTTCATTTTAACTAATATTGTTTCTTGTAGAATGGGTTTTTTTTTGGAGGTAGTTATTTCTGGAGACCCAGATAGCTCTAGTAGGTTTTTACATTGTCGTATTCTTTTTGTGTCTGCACTCTGTGCAGCTCCCCTGTTTGTCTATATTTTTCCACAGAGAATGTCCAGAAATAGCCTGCATCCATAGACATATCTATATTTGACCGGTTCTTTTGCTAGTGCTAGAACTTTGGAACACTTACACAGTATCTGGTCTACTGCTATTTGGCCCAAAAACAATAGTAGGGTGCTACTATCTTTGAGTAACAACTATTACATATTGCTTGCACGACTCAAGTTTACAGACAGCTGGAGAAAGAGTACAATCATTATAATAAGACAGCTAGGAAAATGGAATGCAGAAACTTGAACAAACATCGGGTTCTGACAAGTATGGCAAAATAGAATTTAATTAATGTATCCTGTGGAGCTGTGATGTTTAACTCACAAGATGCTTTTTAAAAACAGTAATTTTATCATTAGCCATTTTAAGTAAATT
The DNA here is from genome assembly GCA_023333645.1 of Sceloporus occidentalis. Taxonomy (NCBI): domain Eukaryota; kingdom Metazoa; phylum Chordata; class Lepidosauria; order Squamata; family Phrynosomatidae; genus Sceloporus; species Sceloporus occidentalis. Next base: position 81,718,042 of record JALMGF010000005.1, read on the forward strand.
GGGTTGAATGTAGATTTTACACCCAGGCAGCTTTCCTTGCACCCTCCTCTCCCTGGCAGCCCCTCTAGTGCTGCCACCCCTCATGATCCCCCATGATCCCTTCCTATTCAACCCTCCTTATGTCAAAGTCTGACATGTTCAATAGCACCATCTGTGTGGTAACTTAACAGGGCTGGATGGGATCCACAGATGGGCAGCATGGGTAAATCTGCTTCCACCAGTCCAGCTGCATGCATCTAAGTCTAGATTCAACCCACAGTAATGTGTGCATTTTAAATGTATACATTCATACACACACACACATATATATATGTACATTTCCTCTCAACAGGGCCTTTTCCTGTGGTCAGCTTAATGGTAGGCTCAGTAGTACTGGGCATGGCACCAGATGAAAATTTCCGTGTGGTTAGCAGCAATCTGACAGGACTGAACAAAACATTTATAGACACTGAATCCAGAGATGCCCAGAGAGTACTGATTTCAAGTACTGTAACTTTTTTGGTGGGAATAATCCAGGTAAGGCAACTTGATAAAACTGTCTTGTTGTTTTTATAATTTGTTATATAACTGAAAAAAACATAACACAAAGGAAGAAAACAGTGTCATAATAATCCATGTAATGCTCAGACAGAATTTAAAGTATACATTAGAACTAATGTTACTTGATTCATGTTCACAGTGTTGCATAGTTCAGTAATTCCACTTATATTATGTTTTGAAAATATTATGTTTTGCTAGTATCCATCTTGACTTGGATAGAACTAATCCTACAGTTCAGTCTAGAGTTGTATCTGGATCTCTATCTGACCCATACTTGTTGGATGCACTTCATTTGTTGAAGCCTAACGGTATGGACATGTTATTTGGAAACGAGCCGGCTACCATCTCTTTGCTTGGTTGATTTTATTTTTTAGATTTATTTCCCATATTTCTCCCCAAAAGATTATTCCTTAATAGCATATAACAAGACAGGGTTGACCAATTAGGTCCAGAACATGGTGAGTATTGTTTTAGAAGAGGGAATGCCCCAAGGATAGTAATAGATATTGGTTGGTCACCACTATACCGTTATGGACCAAGGCTCTCGGCTCCAGGCAATCCTAAAGGATGCTGATTATAAGGATCAATTTCCATATGTTTTCAGGTATGGTGAATGGTTTATGTTAGGATGGTGACTGTATAGCTCTGTAATAATCCTGGATTATGGTTGATGGCAGCCTTCAATGCCTTCAACCGTAATATCCTTTCAAATTGGTTCTCTCGGCTGAGAGTGGGAGGCACTGTGCTTCACTGGTGGATTCTAGAAAGTAGTGCATGGTGGCTTCCGTTCAGTTCTAAGCACAGGGCTGGAGTCTCCAACTTTTAAAATCTACATGGAGGGCATCAGAGTGTGGCCAGTGTGACTCTCCAAGAGCCCCAGTGTGCCCCTCAGCACATGCATGTCCTTTGAAACTTCAATTATAAAAATCTGACTTATGCCTTCTAGGTTTGCCAGGAGCCAATGTGGTGCAGTGAGTTTGAGCTTTGGACTATGACTCTGGAGACCAACTAATGTGACCTTGGGCAAATCACACTGTCTCAGCATCAGAGGAAAGCAAAGACAACCTCCTCTGATCAAATCTTGCCAAGGAAACCCTGTGATAGGTTTGCCTTATGGTGGCCATAAATTGGAAATGACTTGAAGGTACACATCAACAACAACAGGGTTGCAGGGGGCCACATTTCGCCTGCAGCTTTTTTTAGGACCTTGGAGGTCTTTCTGGTCATTTGCAGTTGTTTTGTGCCTTGAAGTCATTTTCCGACTTATGACAATCCTAAGGTGAATATATCATGGGCTTTTTGTGGCAAGTTTCTTTAGAGGGGGTTTGCCATTGCCATTGCCATCCTCTGAGACTGAGAGAGTGTGACTTGCCCACACACATACACTTTGTTGGGAACTAGATAATACTCACAATGGTGAAATTAAAGTTGGTCCTGAGAGGCAAACAAAATACCAGGAAAAAAGACAATATTATCTGACATCACTATGTGGTAAAGGGTCTCAGTTTTGAACTATTAAAAGGGTGTGCTTCAATAACTGTTCAAGAGATCAGCTGGTGCATCTTCTTTTTCCCCCTGCAGCTGGTGTTTGGGGTATTCCAGATTGGCTTCATTGTGAGGTATCTTGCTGACCCGCTGGTTGGAGGTTTTACAACTGCAGCTGCTTTCCAAGTGTTCGTTTCACAACTGAAAATAGTCTTAAATGTTCCAACTGCAAATTACAATGGAGTTCTTTCCATAATATATGTAAGTATGCTGTCCTAAACTGAGAATTGTTATCTGACATTTAATCATTTAGCTTTCATTCTGCCAGCTAATTCAATATAGATCTATATAGAAGATTATAGTACTACAGTCCAGATTCCTAACAATTGTACTCTATGCAATGCATGAAATCATATTGAGATGAAGACAATCTAGATGCTAATTATTCTATCACTAACTACATACATTTAATATATGAAAATTATCCTAATCCATCCTGTAATGTACAGCAGTTGGAGAGCATACAGCCTTCATGTAGTTGGCTGTCAATCTTAATATTGCTGGTCTATTGAGGAATAGAGGGGCCATGAAACAGATTATTGATCCATTAATGTTTAATGTGCTGATAAATTATTTAGGGACCTATTAGAAAACTTCATTACACTCCATTGCTAATGGGGGTGGGGATTGGGGACTGTAGGTTGGCAGGAGAACCTAACCCCAATCAGCCCTTACTTATTTATCTCAATATATATGGACCAAGTTTTTGAGGTCCAATCTGCACTGGAGAAATAGCGTAGTTTGTCATCACTTTAACTGCCATGGAATTCTGGGAGTTTTGTGAAATATTTGGCCTTCTCTGTCAGAGAGCTTTGGTGCCACAACAAACAACAAATCTCAGGATTTCCCAGCACCAAGCTACGGAAGTTAAAGCAGTATCAAACTGCATTATTTTTGCACTAGGGTGGATTTGCAGACCCAAGGCAAATCCACCCTAGTCAATGAACAAAATAAATTATATATATATATATATATATATATATATATAGTTGTTGTTGTTGTTGTTAACTGGAGATTAAGAATGGTGAGTGAATGAAAGAACTAGAAACGATCCTAAAATGCAATGATATACAACTGAGCATGAAAGTTAGAATTACACAAGCCATTATATTCCCTATTACCATGTATGGATGTGAGAGCTGGACAGTTAAGAAACAAGATAGGAAGAAAATCCAATCATTTGAGATGTGGTGCTGGGGAAGAGTGCTGAGGATACTGTGGACAGCCAAAAAGACAAAACAATTGGCTCCTAGGACAGGTCAACCTAGAAATCTCCCAAAATGACAAAACTTAGGCTGTCCGCAACCCTTTTATAATAAAATAATATTTTTTGTTTTATAATTAATAAAGCTTTTTTAAAAAATAAAATAATAAATAATAAAACACAATGATGACAACAACAATACTACTTTTAAAGCAAAACAAAAACCCTACGTGCAAATGCCTCCTTTGTATTTAAAAGATATAAACTGGAATCCTCAGTGGCAGTTGCACAACCATGACTGTTACATATTCACAATCCCTACATATACAGCAGTTGCCACAATCAACAGGGCTCTGTTCACTTGTCAATCAGGATGCAGTTGACTTATGTTCCCAGCACCCCTCCCATGAAAGCAGTGTCAAACTGGTTTATTTCTGCAGTGCAGATGCAGCCAAGTCAGGCAAAGGAAACAACCTACAACTTCAGATCATATGAACTGCCTCAAAGAAACTTAATTTTACATTAAATTAATTGCATGTGTTGTTTGTTTATCATTTTATATATCATTGGAACCTGCAAGAAAATGTTGCAGTATGGAGTGCTCCTTTTCATTGTTCCAGCCAGCCAATCATGGCTTTTTTTCAGGATGCTCCATTCAGAGTGACCAAATGTCCTAACCTCAATGGAAACAAGGCACCACAAAATAAAAGCTGAAAACACTCATAGAGATATAAATCCATGCTACTTAGTCATGCTCAAAATGGAGGACAGTTTGGAACTCCTCCTGGATAGAAAGTGGAAATGTAGGACATGTTCTGGAAAAAGAGGATGACTCCATTCCATTTCTGACTCATCCAACAAATTATCAGTCAGCAGTGTGTGGCCATTGAGCATGCCCAGTCTTCATCAGACTATTTGTTAAGCCACCCTCCCATGGATTTCCCCTAAATATTTTCCAACTTCTGTAAACCTTGGGGTTCCCCTAAACATTCTCATAATTACCTCTTGTCAATAGCCCCATTTTGTCTATAAAGTCATGATAACTCAGCACTTGAGTTCACTATTAGAAGAAGAGAAATCCTTAACAATATTGCAGTGAAATGCTCCTATTTCAGTCAGGCAGCTGTGCCCCTCACAAGATATTCAATTCCCTTCCCTCTCCTTTATTTTACATTTCCATCTTCCCAACAATCAGCTAGCGTTCTGTGTCCACAGAGCATTATCAATCTTCTCTGAGGTGTTTGGGGATTCTCTGCCTTATAGACTTCTTCTCTTAAAAACACTGTGCTTACAAGTCTTGGGATTTCTCAAAGCCTCTTTTGTGTGTGAATGGTTCTTTTTTTGGAATTCATAGCTGCAAAATTATTTATATGTTAAAGGTCTGAACATTGGAAAGTAATTGGTTGTTTATAACATAAGGCCAAAAGCCTCCCAAGTTAGCATACAGCAAATGTCTAAACAGGATTTGATCCAAATCCCTTTTCCTGTTATTTGAGCCCAATGGTTCTGTTGTGCTTTCCTCACCTGTTGCCTGTTTTAGATTATTATTCATATACTTCCTGAATGCTGGCTAGGGATAGTTGAAGGGCACCAAGTTGGACTAGGCTAATCTATGTGACTGCAGTATAAACTCAATAAATGGGCAAAGATTACTTTCTGAACTTATCTATATCAGTATTTATGTATGTGTCTGAAAAGATCATCTTTTCTATTTCTTTTATTTTCCCCTTTTAGACCCTTATAGAAATATTTCAAAATATTGGAATGACCAACATTGCTGATCTTATTGCTGGGCTGCTGACCATTTTCATCTGTATGGTGGTAAAAGAAATAAATGATAGATTCAGACACAAGATCCCTGTTCCTATTCCCATAGAAGTGATTGTGGTAAGCTAACAACTTTAAGCAACTCAAGGGAGCAAACTGGCAGAAGGACAATGCCTGTCTTCTGTATCCGTACTGTTAATTATTTTTATTCCAGACAATAATAGCCACTGGCATTTCATATGGAGCTGATCTGGAGAAAAAATACAATGCAGGCATTGTTAAAAGTATTCCTAGTGGGTAAGTATTGACTGTTATGTATATGCTCTTAATTAAAATAAATGGATGAGCAGAGCCACATTTTAAGTTCTAATGCATGGTTCATAAAGCAATCCTAACAGGGGCTAGGAAGGAATGGGGTAGTAGATCCTTTGCAGCATCCCAAATAGTGTTGGCTTGTGCCAGCAAGGTTCAGATTTATCTGGAATCATTCAGCTTGATTCTCCAGTTGACTGTATTTACTGAAAGCAATGGGGAGAAATTAGTTATGTCAGCTCTAGATAGAGGTAGTTGACAGGTCTGGATCATGTCAGGGGCAATGGAGAAATCTGAGATCCCATGGATTCAAATATGACTTGTTTCTGCCACCACACACCCCAGAATGACTTATCCAAGGGCTTCATGCTAGCTGGTATTAATGAAAACCAAACAAGGGTTCTGCAGGTGGGTCAGGAGCTTCAATGGCAGAATCTGCTTTGCTAGTAAGACCATTTGACTAATTATAGTTTATCTACATGAGCATTCGTGAGGGTGGGCAAAAACAGAACTAGTGTGGTATAGTGGTCTGAGCATTAGACCAGGACTCAGGAGATCAGGGTTTGAATCTCCAGTTATAGAAATCCCCTGGATGACCTTGGGCAAATTTCACCCTCTCCCCCTTAGAAGAAGGGTGCAACCCTTTGATTAAATCTTGCCAAGGAAACCCTATGATAAGGTCACTACAAGTTAGGTTTGACTTGAAAGCACATAACAACAACAATGTGCTGGAAAATGCCATTTGGTAGATTTGCCCAATGACTGTAAATGAGAGAACAGAACCAGATTCCATTCTGTCATGTATTTTCCTATACATATATGTACATAGTGTTGGCGTAATATTATGTATGAAGTAAGCCCGTTGGAGGCAGATTTGGCAGTTTGGGGGTGGGGATATTGCTATTGAGTGTTTTCATATAGGAGTCAACATATTTTCACACTGTGTTTTAGACGATATGGCAAACACATGCAGGTCAGGCTAGATAGGCCTGAGTGTTAGGTGAACAGTTAAAATCATGCTGCTCCTATTATAAAACAGTAAAGCATGTGCATTGTCTGGATTTTTTAAGGCAAAAAGTGACTATTGTCTTCCATTATCTCCCACTAAATTAAAAAAATGGGATCTTCGCAATAACTTTAAAAATAAACACAGGGAGAAAGGCTACTGAATACACTTTTCACCTATATTGTGAAGAACGAACATGCTCTAAAAGAACAGAATAATAATTTGCTCAGAATGCCGATATCTAGCATTTACTGAAAACATGCAAACTCATGTAAATTCACACTGTTCTTAAATTTCTTTTAAAGATTTCTGCCTCCTGCACCTCCAGATGTGAGCATGTTTGGAGATATGATAGCATCAGCCTTTTCCATTGCTATTGTTGCTTATGCAATAGCTGTGTCCGTAGGTAAAGTGTATGCAACCAAATATGACTATGCTATTGATGGAAACCAGGTATGTGTGACTAAGCTCTTTCTGAACAACAGTGGTGTAAATTAAATATTATATCTATGGAGACAGGCATGCATTATACTGCTTTTCAGCTGTCATATGAATGCTTGTATCTGAGGTCACATAGTTCATGTACTGAGAAAGGAAGGAGTCAGTGTAGTCATTTGTTTCAAGAGAAAACTAAACCATTTCAAAACAAGGGCACAACTAGACGTAAGAACAATCATTTTATGCTGCCAATAACAATAGTAAATAGACTTGTGTTGAGCCCTTCCTCTACCACTTCATAATATGAAGTTATGGAAATATATTGCATGATGCCATTTCTGTGAGTCTCATTTCCCAATTCTGTTTTATTGATTGGTTGCTGACAGGGACGTAGCCGGGGGGGGGGAGTTCTTGGGGTCCAGACCCCCCCCTTCCGTTAGATAAAATGAATGGTGTGTGCTGCCGTGCCGCCACAACCAAGCCCCATTATAATGGTGGCACTTAGTCTGGACCCCCCCCCCCCCCCCGCTTCCCAAAATCCTGGCTACATCCCTGTTGCTGAGGGGATTATGTATCATATCATGTATTTCCCAAACTAAATAGTACAGGGACAGCAAGGAAACAAAAAGGGTGGCTGTTTTTGGAATCATCAATCCCAAATTTGTGTTTCATGTATGTAAGAAAAGAAACAGTGAATATAACAAGCTAAGATTGCCAGGTACTACTACATGGGATTGTTCTTAGAGTTAATACAATATTCTAAAATACAATGTATTGTATGTGTAAAGCATTATGATTGTGTGTCTTACACACTAAACATTGCTTGCTTTCATAATTATGGTAATGTGACTGTAATATGTGGTGATGATCTGGTTGTGGAGGATGTTAGACCTAGAAATAGACTAGAACTACACAGGTTTCTAACAGTATTATTGTTGATGATAATGACAGAATGACAAATAAGTGTAAACTGACACTGGTTAAAGAAGAAGCAATGAATGAGTAAAGTTTTTTGGGGGAGAGAAGTAAACATTGCTCATTATTTTGAGAATAAGTAAATACAGTTTGTTTTAATATGGTTTAATTTGGAGTGGAGACTAAACTGAGAAGTCCTAGATTTTGTTCTTGTTCTTTCTAATTTTAAATGGCAGTTAAAATAAAGTGGCCTAGGGAGTGGGTATAAAATGTGTCTGATTGTACGGAGATCCAACAGAAAATATTCTGGGATGAATAAAATGTGTATGGCTCTCCAAAATAAAATCAGAAAAAGCAGGAACAAAATCTGGGACTTTCTTGGACAATCGGGATGTGCTCCTAGTCTATTCTATGTATACTCCTAAAATAAAATTTGTTTCATAGGATTTTTTTTAACTTGAGATCACATTCACTGCCCAGACACAGTTCCTTCTTTTGTTCAGCTTTAAAAATGTCTTGCAGAATTTATGTTATACTTTTCTGAGGAAATACTGTAGTATTTATTTATATGTAATATATAACTTACTTGTTCCATTTTTTAAAAAATTTATCACACCAACTTCTAATCTTCTAGGAGTTTATTGCCTTTGGGATCAGTAATCTTTTTTCAGGAGCTTTTTCGTGTTTTGCTGCAACTACTGCTCTGTCTCGCACAGCAGTCCAGGAAAGCACTGGTGGAAAAACCCAGGTAACTCACTTAGCCAAGAATTAATGTTAAAAGATCACTCATACAGCCTTTCTGTGAAATCTCCCTATAACCAATGTTGTTGCTGACATTTTGGGGCAAAAGGGCTCAAATCTAATTAGGTTATTTCTTGTTTGGCCTAAAATCTAACGGGTGAGAAACTTAAAAAGAGATAAAACTTCCTCACTAAGTACTATCACAAATCAGGCAGTAACAACTCCATTATTTGAATCTTTTAAGAAAGGATAGGCGTTACCTCTTTCCTATCACCCTTTTGGACTGCATTTTTAAACTCCCATATTGAGGAGGAAGATCCCTTATTATACACAACGAGATTTACAGATATATGAGATTGAGCTGTTAGTTCTGTTTAGTCTTCCCATGTCACGTACCTCTTTATTTACAACTGCAGTTTGACTGGATTAGAGTTCATATTTCCAGTACTAACATAAGGTCCAGTGGACATAACTGTTGCATTCATAGAGAACGGTTTTATTCCATCAGTCTGCCTATGGCTGCAATACTAGAGCCCTGATGAACTCAACAAAACTTACTTCTTAGAAATGGGAAACCTAGTGGGAACAGATTAACATATCAAATCTATTGTTAATGAGTTAAAAAAATCAAATTAAATTACAATTAAATTGAAAGGGGGACTTTTAAGCATGTTCATTTTATGTTTGTCTTTATATTCACATTATATTCCTATACTAAAAGCTTTAGCAGAAAAAGGTGAAAAATCCTATCCTCTCATGCCTCTGTTTTCAGTTTGGAGAAAAGAAACAGCTGCATGAATTTTTGAAAACCCCATTTCTCATTCACTTGCAAAAAGCCCTTTCTCCCTCCCTTGTATTCCTATCCCCTCATCCTGCCATTTCCTTTAGTTTAATGATTTTCACATGGGTTACAGCAAATGTCTCAGAATTAAGAATTTTGAAATTTAGTTTTCTGGAACAGATGAGAGAAGCCTCTGTGTCATTCAGTATAAAACAAAATAGGCCCTTCTGGATACAAAGAAGATCACCACTCTTCCAAGCTGCTGTTACTCCTTGTAACTGCACGTCCTTAAATTAGATTTTTTAAAAATCCAAGAAAACTAGGCTTTGATTTAAAAATTAACTGAGTAATGTAAAATTACTTGACTCTTAAGAATTTAATTCTGGAGAAACGTTAATGGGAATACAGTATTCAGACTGAGTCAGTCACTTTCATTAAGAAATAAATTTAATTAAATCGACCTTTTTGTTATCAATTTTACATTTTAATCCTTCATTTAGCTGATTTTAATGTGTTAGTCTCTGGTCCAAAATACACTGCAGAAATAATCCAGTTTGAGACCGCTTTAACTGCCCTGTCTTAGTGCTAGGGAATCCTAAGAATTGTAGTTTATTGTAGCATCAGAGCTCTTTGATTGAGAAGGCTCAATATCTCATAAAGCTACAGTTCCCAGAATTCCCTAGCACTGAGCCAAAGCAATTGAAGCAGTCTCAAACTGAATTATTTCTGCAGTGTTTATTGGACCTCTGTCAACATTACTTTTAAGAAGAAATGTATTTATGTATCTATCTATTTATTTATTTTATTAATTGATTAGCTGTATTGGGTCCTATGAAGGATATCAAACAAACAAACAAACAAACAAAAATATTGTAAAAGTATGCTGCTGAAAAAAGATCAGTGTGAGGGATATGTAATCTTCCCAATACTATTGAACTGCAGCTGTCATTTCCCCAGCTGGCCAAGGCAATTATGAGGGAGGATAGAAGTTTCAAGCATACATTGCATGATGGAGTGCACCAAAGAATTTCAGAAGAGAATCAGTCTGTGCTTTATAGATTATAGCAAAGCCTTTGATTATGTAGATCCTGAAAAACTATGAATTGTTTTAAAAGATATGGACGCAAGACAACATTTGGTTGCCCTGTTGCATAACCTCTACTAAGGCCAAGAGGTTACCACCAGGTTAGAAGATGGAGAAATAGAATTATTTCCAAATGACATGGGTTTCAGAAAACACTACAGAGACAGAATCTGCACTAGTTCTAACTAAAATCTGTCAACAAATATAGAAAACAAAATAATGCCCCACAGATTTTTGTGGACCAGGTATTCCAGTCCCCAAGAAAGGGATTGCAGTAACCACAGGCATATTGCATTAATCTCCCATGCAAACAAAGTGATGCTTACATTTATTTCTACAACAAATAACTTTACCATATATGAAGCAAGAAATGCCAGATGTCCGACTGGGTTTGAGAAAGGAAGAGGCACCAGGGATCATATTGCAAAAATACAATGGATAATGTAGAACATCAAAGAATTTCAAAAGAAAATCAGCCTGTGCTTTATAGATTATATCAGAGCCTTTGATTGTGTTGATCATGAAAAACTATGTATCGCTCTTAAAGGAATAGATGTGCCACAATATTTGACTGTCCTGATGTGTAACCTGTACTCAGGACAAGAGGCATCAGGATACAATACAGAGAAAAAAAATGGTTTCATCAGACAAGGCTGTATTTTATTAACCTATCTGTTTAACTTGTATGTTGAATGTATCATACACAAAGCTGTATTAGACTCAGAGGAAGGAGGCATAAAAATTGGAGGAAGGAACATCAACAATTTAAAATATGAAGATGACATCATATTGCTAGCAAAAAATAGCAAAGATTTGGAAGAACCATTGAAGAAAGTCAAGGAAGAAAGTGCAAAGGCAGGTTTCAATTGAACAATAAGAAAGCAAAAACAGTGACCACCAACAACTTATATAACTTTAAAGTAGATAATGATGTCATGGAAACAGATAAAGATTTTCTATACCTTAGCTCAGTCATTAATGAGAATAGAAACTGCTGTCAAGAATTCAAAAGAAGACTAGGACTTGGAAGGGCAGTTGCAAAGGAAGTAGACAAGATCCTAAAATGCCAAGATCTATTACTGAATACTGAAGTTAGCATTGTCCATGCCACTGTATTGCCAGCTTTTATGTATGGTTGTGAAAGCTAGACTGTGGTGAAATCTGATAGGAAGAAAGTCAACTAATTTGAAATGTGGTGCTGGAGAAGAGTTCTATGGATACTGTGAAGAGACAAAAAAAAATGAATGCATCCCAAAACAAATCAAGCCTGAACTCTCCCTAGATGACTAAACTAGACTATTGTACTTTGGCCATACCATGACAGTACATGACTCACTAGAAAAGGCATTAATTTTTAGTAAGGTAGAAGGTAGTAGGAAAAGAGGAAGACTACATTCCGGATGAGTAAACTCAAGAAATCTACAGCCCTGAGTGTGAAAGACCTGAGCAAGGCTGTTGATAACAGAGGAGCTTGGAGGTTTCTCATTCATAGGGTCACCATAATCTGAGTCTGACTTGTCTGCTATTAACAAGAACAACAACAACAAAGAAGAAGAAGTTACAACCCAACAGCTTCCAGAGAACCATGTTCCCTTTTCCTGTTGCACACCATCACCTGATCCACACCAAAATAGCATGCATTGATCTTTGAAATAAAATGTAGTTTTGAGAGATAATGACCCAGATGCCCCATTTGTAATAAGCAAGTAATTGTCAGAGGATGAAAGAGAGAACAAAAGCAACCTCCTATGAACTGACTGAAAAGGTCAAAATCTACTGAGCCATGTTTGTAGAAAATCAAAATAGCACCCAAGGTGCACTGAATAATATGAGGAGCAACCAGAACGTTATCATTGGCAAACCTTGTTTAAATAAACTGGAGCTGTCTTAATTCATGTAAATAGGGCCTTCACAGGAAAACTTGCTGCATTGTGCCTCTTGGCTTATATCTGGCTATGCAAGCTTGGAAAAATTACTCTTTTGGCACTATAACTCCAAGAATTCCCCAGCCACCATTATCTTTCCTGTTATTCTGGTACTCTTAACAGCAGCCAGAATCTCTAATTTGAAGTGGCTGTTTCTTTTCATGTCATGTAGGACTGCTTGCAGGGTCAGGCCTGGTTAGTATTTGGACGAGGGACTGCCAAAGAATACTAGGTGCTGTATTTCAGGGGAAGGCAATGGCAAACTATCGCTGAGTATTCTTTGCCTAAGAAAATGCAATAGTTTCTCTATAAGTAAAGCGGTAACTTGAAGGCACTTTCATACACACACAGAGAGATATCTATTGGGGCCTATTTTGTGTCTGCAGTAACCTATATGTCTCAGCTCTACATCAAGAGAGATTTTGAGGTAGTAATGGGAATGTTTTACTAAAAATTCAAAATATGAAACTGAGACCTCAAACCAATCTTGCCTAGAATAGAGCTGTTCATTCAATGGAAGGCAGATATGTCCCGACTTACCAGATTCCTACTGGTTCATTGGATCTACTTCATACTGTCCAGTATTTCACAGATAAAAACTGGGACATATGTGGCCAAACCACATCAGAGTGTGAAGAGAAAGATATGGTCAGGAAATGAGGCAAAAAATTATAAAGGAGGATGAACACAAAACTACCGTTTTAAGCAGAGTAAACCTGGAATTTATGTACTGAGTTTAGGGCAAGACTGTATTTCCTCCTCTTCTTTTCTGTCTGCTGAGTTAATTCAGTGTAAATTAGGTAGAAATTGAAATAAACTGAAGACAAAGAATGAAAGTGGGAGAAGGAGAGAGAAACTGGAATAGTTTAAAGGCAGCTGAGAAAGTAGGGCAGCAGAAGATTAACTGGGGCTGTCCCTCCCAAACTGGGGCAGTTGGAGGGTATGCTACTCTAGTTGAGAGTAACAATTGTGTATTGTATAAGCTTACAACAGGGACAAGACCAAGTGTGGACCTGGGCTTTTGAAAGGAGTGCTCAGACCACATTAATACCTTCCTGTTCAGTAATCATTGCCAAAAGGGGGAAAAACAATTGCAAGTAGGTAGACAGGTAGGTAGGAAACACATTCCTGGGTTTGATCTATAAGGATATATGTGACCCTGCTTGAAATTTGTAATCTGCAAAGGAGGTCCTGTTGTGTGTGCCACCACCTTGAGAATTTAAATTGGTGGATATTGTATCGTATTATATTGTATTACTGTGTTACAGGAGGGTTATTTTAAGAGAATTTTAATGGTTGGAATTTGTATGATTGTATGTAATTTTGCTGTGATCCCGCCTCAATCTGTAGGGAGAGGCGGGAAATAGAAATAAATTATTGTTGTTGTTATTATTATTATTATTATTATTATTATTATTAGAGACCGAGCATTTTCTGTAGCAGCACCCAAATGTGGAAATGCCTCTCAAGGGAAATGGGACAGTATATCTTTGTTGTGTTTTCAACAGGCAGAGAATTAAAAAGCACATAAGAATATGCCCCATCCACTTGAAAGCTAATTAAAATATCCACACATTTTTAAATTAACACTGTGCTACTTGGGTTTTATGCAAGTTGCTTCTGATGAGTTTGTCTACACTAAAAATAGTCTAATGCAGGTGTTTAACTTTTTCCCTTTATTATCCAATACATCTCTTTTTCAGATTGCTGGAATTATTTCAGCTGGAATTGTACTCATTGCCATTGTTGCTTTAGGAAAACTGCTGGAACCTTTGCAAAAGGTACTGTTGTTATTGTTACTGTTGTTGTTTTTCACAGTACTGAGGTCACTTCATTTGTGGCTGCCTACTTAGATTTGTCACTCATAAAGAAAAAAAACCTCTTTTCTCTTCCTGTCTCTCTTCTCCCAAATGGGGTGACATACAAATATGCATACTTTGGAGCTTTCCTCCTTGAATAATGCAGTTAATGCCTCTTTCTCTGTTTGCAGTCTGTCTTGGCCGCTGTGGTTATTGCCAACTTGAAAGGGATGTTCATGCAAATATTTGATGTCCCTCGCTTGTGGAGGCAAAGCAAGGCAGATGCTGTGAGTTCTTTAATGTTTTTATTCATAAATCTGCAGATTATTGATATTTTAAATTAGCTCAACCCTATCATCTCCCTTTCATTTCATTTAAGAAATAATAGATGAGATCCTCAGGTAACTGGGTGCGGGGGAAGCAATCTGTTGTACTGAACAAGTTCAGCCATCTACAGGGCTAGAGTTATTGATTATTAGAGAAAGTTTCTGACCACTGAAGATCCAAGAAATAGAGGTGTCAAAAAGAGTTCCTTGTTGCTTTGTTGAAATGATGGACATATTCTGGCTTTTTCTAATGTGGCCTTCCAGTGTACTTGGCTCTTATTGAGTTTGCAAAATGTGAAAGTTTAGGTGGACAGCTGATATGATTGTGGCGGTTTTAAAATTTAAAAATAACTGATTTTTTATTTTATTTTATATTTTAAAAATTATTTAAAATTTTATTTAAAAACAACACATATTAATAAATATTAAATTTTCATTTTAACAACATGAAATAATGTACATGTAAATACATTTAGGTTGTGCTTATGATATTACAATTTAAAGGCATAGTTTTACTTTTTTAGTTGTTTATCTCACAACTATTGCCATTACATTCATTGAAATATGGGAATTATGATTTATAAGTAACATTAGTACAAAATACATTACTTTTGTATGGTGTGGTATGGGAGGAAGTCAGTGGGGGGGGGGGGTGACACCATGACTTACCACACTGGGTGACGCCAATTCTAGTGATGCCACTGCATCTCCTTGCACATTGAAAGTAGCATGCTAGGAAGATGGCTGGATTAGAATTCTTTTCGCAACATGCTCGATTTGTATATGACAGGATTTTTCTGTTTTGTTTTTTGTTTTTGTAGAAAAGGGCAGGTTCAGGCTTATGTTTGTCCTTAAGTGTGGTCCACTCCTCCATACAATCAGTGACAGCAATCTCATATCCTCTTTTTTGTCCTATAAATGTCTTCTGTCAGAGGAGTTTATCACACTAGTGAGATCCTGTGGGAAAACAGGAGTTAAACACAATATAACGTGAAGATAACCCAGAAATGCCCAAAGTTTATCACAATACGTCACAGTTAACGTGAAATAATGTGAAGTTAATCTGCAGTTAAAACGGAGGAAACCAGCAGCTTTTAAAATTGGGAACAAACCAATTTTAAAAAGCTGCTGGTTTCCTCCACTTTAACTGCAGATTAACTTCACATTATTTCATTTTAGCAGCAATTAGTGTGATAAACTTTCCAAATTTGCAAGTTCTGTTTAAATTCGAATTTAACTTAACTCTCGTTTAACTCCCATTTTCTCGTGGGATCTCGCTAGTGTGATAAAGCTCAGTCTGGATAGGGCCTCCCCGCAAACAAGGTTGAAAGAGGAGAAAGCAGTGTTACTACCACCACTTTGAAATAACATTTCTTCTTACTTTGAGGGGTAATGGTGTGGGACAGTGATGTTAATTTTGAACAGTGGTGTAACCGCCTTTAAACTTGTTGGGTTTTTAGTGTGATAAATAATTATTTGTTACTTCTAAAATGTTGGGAGACATTGGGGAGGTTTGGGGGTTTTGTTTGCCATTTTTCAACTTTAAGTATATTTTTATACTATAATAACCATAGTAATAAAACAATATGCTTGTTGTGTTGGTTACCCCTAACAAAACAATGGGAAGAGCCATGTGCATGATTAATAGAAGAGGAAGGGCAGTCTCAAGAGGGCTGGGGGCAACCATCTGACCATTCCTCTTGGTTCTGCCAGGCCTATGAAAGAGATTTTAATCATAGGCAGATCTGCTGCTGTAAGGAGCAGTACACCTCAGGCACATGTTTACCATCTCAGTAGGAATTAGGCTACATTCTGTGAGACCCATCAAACAGTTTCTCCTTTTCTTGTTACTCATTTTCCAGATGATCTGGGTATTCACATGTATAGCATCCATTATCCTTGGACTGGATTTGGGATTACTTGCTGGACTGGTGTTTGCGTTGCTAACTGTTGTATTGAGGGTTCAATTGTAAGTATCACAGACACAAGTCAGTTTCTGAATTTTTACACGCCAGTAAAATACATAAATAAAATTAAAGGATTCACTCAAGATTTTGGGGTTCTCCTATTATACAAACATGCAGAGCCAAAATTACTTTATGGCTTCATCAGCCTGTAATTATATCCATTATGAGTTATTCAAGCCAATAAACCATGCTGGCTTTGGATAAAATGAGGCCACCACATTTTAAAACACTTAAAATCACAATAAACTGTAATACTGAGAGCTAGAGTATAATAATGAGTACTAGACTCACCCCTGATTGTGATCAGTATAATGGACCATCAGTTTTTGTGGTTAATATTTAAACATAACTAGTCCAATAGTTGTTCTGGGGATTCCTTGCTATCACAAGAGGGAGAGCGAGAGAGAGAGAGAGAATGAATAATGCTGAAGCGTCAGATGTTTCCCTGACGTTTCTGTTGTATCTTATATAGGCATTCCACTTCTCAGTTTAAAGTGAAAAACATAAGTCTTCTTCAGCTAAGCCAGCTCTGACATGTTCACAATGGAATTGTACAGGTGTTCACTTGAATCACAGCCATCCCTCTGTTTCTTTGGAAAGATTTATATGGGTTAATCCATTTGGACCTTAGAATTGCATCCCCCCCATATTTACCAGAGCTTAGAAACAGTACTTTTTTGAACTACATGCTCTGATGCTTAGATACAGACATACGTTACGTACATATTTCTTCCATTTATTTACATACAGAAAAGTAATGTGCCAGAAAGAAAGATGTTCAACCTGACATCCTACTTTTTTATGAGGCAGAATTCCAGTCTGGAAGGGAACAAGACAGTCTAGGGAAAGCTTTATTCATTGATTCAGTTATGTGCATAAACCAATACACTGAGATGAAAAAGGATCAAGGAACGAATGGATGATCCTCCCTACTTTGTATGTATGACTTATATCATAAATACTGAAGGCAAAAGTTAATCTTTAATGCTGAGGTATTTCAAGTATCTTTTCTCATGGCTGACCACAAGATAAGCAAATGTGGTGGGCCACAAAGAACAAGCAACTTAGATTAGTGGTCCTCCAATCAACCAAGTTTAAGAACCATTCTGCTACTGAATTAATCTCTTGACAATTAGCACAATAGACACCAATTAGCCTTCTCTGTTCTTTATTATCTGGTTCACAGGTCGTATGATTAATCACAGCTCAGCTAACACTTGCTTGTAACAAATTGTTCTGTATAATTTAAGATTGTACTTGTACTTTAACCAATTATGTCCTTTTGGTTTTTTTGCCAGTCCCTCCTGGGGTAGCCTTGGCAGCATTCCTGGGACAGACCTATATAAAAGCATCAAAGAATACAAAAATGTAAGACTTTACAACAAGTTAATATTTCACACAAACACACACACAGAGTATTGCATTAAGGTTTCATCCAAAGTTGGCTGAAATGCATTTGAAGGGCAAAATTGTCTATAGGCTAATTTCTTAGTTTTTTACAATGGTCACAAAGAAGACATTTTGGCCAGAGTGGAATTAACTGCAGCATGAAGCATGCCACAGTGCTATGATTTTTTTAGTTTCTATTATAAGAACCCATTTGTGAAGTAGCTACAATTAATTCATTAGCTACAATTAATTCATTTCTACATGCCTTTGCTGCATCAGTAAATGCATTCTGAAAGAATTGCTATTCTGAGTCTCCGTCATGTGAATTCTATGAGATAAATGGCAATAGCTTTTCTGACTGTGTTATACCTCACTCTGTATTTAGTCTTAGAGTGAGAGGAAGGTAACTGTTTAAGTATATAACTGAAATGGGAGACTTGTGGACATAAGAGCTGTCAGGGAAGACATCAAGTGAAAAAGATTTGTGTATCAATCAGGGTGGCTAAACAGGATCAAGATGGGAAGAGAGCTGGTTTAGCAATCCATAATAGACAGAATGGCAAGAACATCCACAAAATACATGCTTATTTCAACTGAAAATGATTTTCACAACAGGTTACTGAACCAGAAGGAGTGAAGATTCTCAGATTTTCAAGTCCTATTTTTTATGCTAACATTGATGGCTTGAGAAGCAGTCTCAAATCAACTGTGAGTAATTTATGATATTTCAGAATATTTTTGGTTTATACTATCTACAGTCTACGATAATGTGCAACTCCCAGGCACAGGAGGCAGTGAAGTTTGCCAAATGTGCTTCTCACCAGTCCCTGGATGGGAAATTGCCTGGGAACTCCATCTATGCATCCTTGAATTCCATGATGGAAGAAAGAATATGATTATTATAAATAAAGGACAGTGGACTCAATCCCATTGATACTAACTGACTATAACCAGTATGTTTCTTCTTGCAGAAACCTGGAAAACCAATAGTAGAATACTTTTTTTCAAATCTGTTATCTGCAGGTTGGATTTGATGCCATGCGGGTCTATAACAAAAGGCTTAAAGCTCTGCGAAAGATACAAAAACTGATCAAGAAGGGAAAATTAAAGGCAACAAAAGTAATGTATCAGTTTCCCGTTTCTATTCTACTCACCTTTGAGAAACACTTTTATTTCAATACATACTGTATACATGAGATCCACATCTAATTTTATTTTCTTTTACAATGAAGTATGTAGCAATATATTACTATTGCTTGTAGCATACAGAAAATCTGATCAGGAAGTGACAAATCAGAATTTTGTACATGTCTGTAGTGTACTATATGGTTAGGATAATATATATACTAGCATTTTTCATTGCTTGTATTAAAAAGTAGTGCTGTATGAGGAAGATTATCTGTCTGTGACAGTCAAAGAGATTTTCTGAAGGAAAACTTTATATCACACATATTTGTGTGAGCTTCATCTTCCTTTCAAGACAAGATAGAGTTTGGACAGAAGAGCCAGAAAGAAGTCTTTGCAAGGGCTGGAAAAGTTGGAAGGAGATAATATAGTAAGCATGGAGCAACAGGTTCCGAAAACCCATATTAACTGCAGAGAGCGCATAAGGAAACATTGGATAACTGCTTATGCAAGCTCATAAAACTTACACTCTGTGTAATTTGAGGCCCCGATCCCTTTTCTTTCTGCCTAATAGAATTGAATATATTACAGTAAATGTATTTCTTATATGCACTTCATATATTTATATTTTCTATGCTATGTGCCTAAATTGCACTATTAGACAACTGAACAATTGGCCTTAATCTTATTTCTAATGAAGTTAGTGCGGGTGAAATCAGGGCACAGATAAAATATGAAAGGTTAGTTTCCAGAAAACTTATTAAAAACATTTTATCATCAGGAAAAATTCACAACTTTATTTCTTGGTTAATAACTAATAAACTGAATATATTATGTCTATGTTCTGATTAGAATGGCATCATCAGTGATTTTGGTACTACCAATGAAGCTTTTGAACCTGATGAGGACCCAGAAGATCCTACTGATTTTGACATTCCAACTAAGGAAGTAGAAATCCAAGTGGACTGGAATTCAGAACTCCCAGTCAAAGTCAATGTCCCCAAAGTGCCTCTTCATAGTTTAATTTTTGATTTTGGAGCAGTATCCTTTTTGGATGTAGTAGCAGTGAGAGTAATAAAAACGGTAAGCCTATTTCACCATAGCCATAGTGAGAACAAATCTAGCCAGCATTTATGGAATCCTGTAATTGATGGGCAACAAAAGCATGCATGCACTTCAGTCAAAATATATAGTAAACATTGAAATGCCTTTCTATTAGCACTCTGAAATGGAAGTTACGGTACATGTAATATTCTTCATGTAAGCAGTAAATTAATGTGCTATTTCTCTCTTGTTAATACAGTTGGCCCTTCTTATCCACGGATTTTTTATCCACGGATTCAAGCATCCACAGCTTGAGAATATTCCAAAAAAGTATAAATTCCAATTAGCAAACCTTGATTTTCCATTTTATATAAGGGACATTATTTTATTATGCCATTGTATTTAATGAGACTTGAGCATCCACAGATTTTGTTATTCACGGGGGGTGCTGGAACCAAACCCCACTGCACAACAAGGTCCCACTGTACCATGAAAGCTGACTAGGGACATGATAAGGGGTATAGGAGTTTAATCTGGATTGCAACCCTCTTCCATGGTTTTCATTGACATTGGAGATCAAACCTCCATTTGCAGCAGTGGAACCTTTTCTTCCAAATTGCAGGTGTTTGATTGGGATTGGGACTGGAGGGAGAGTCAGGGAGATGGAAGACTAAATCCTTCTAAAATGGTGGTTCACGTGTTTTTTTTACCCTTGTGACTCCCCTTTACATCTACTTTGGGACATCATGCCTCTCCCAACTTAGTATATGAATAAAAATATTTTGTTTGTTTAGAGTACAGATTCTCATTCACATGTCCATGTATATTCATATTTTAACATTTTATAAGGAAATAGCTCTCCTTATCCTCCTTCCCATCATTTCCAAGGCAGAGGTTCCAAGCACCCCTCTTGCATTTCACTCCCCCCTTCCAGGAGAAATAAACTGAGAATAGGAGGAGGAGATCAGAGCCTTATTTTGCTCCCCCCTTGAGCCACTCGCATGCCCCCCAGGGGTCCTGCCCCACAGTTTGAGAGTCTAACATTAATAGCAGCATGTCTAGTGTGTCCCCTCCCAAAAAAATCTGCATTAGTTCTCTAGGTTAATTGTGAGTTTCCCAAAATGGCTTCCTATACATCCCAGAGAATATGAGGGACAATTTTGCAATTTTTTTGCTTCTTAGGCAAAAATGCCATTTTAGCTCTAGGAGAGTTATTTTTTCAAACAGGAAGTGAACTGAATATCTAGAGTAATCCATGCTCTCTATCTCAACCAGAATAGACATTTATTCATGATTAAAGCAAAGCCAGTATATTTATATTTAGTATTTTTATATTTACTATTTACATTAATTTAAATCATACGTTTAGACAGGATTTTACACTAGGTTTAAATTCAGCAAAATGGATGTAGTGACTTCAGTAATATAATTTAAATTTGAAAAAAATTAAAAATTAAAAAGGGTAGGTAGGTTAAGAATACATTTCAGATAAAACCAATTCTTTTCTTTTCAGATCCTCAAGGAGTTTGAGAGGATTGATGTGAAAGTATACATTGCATCACACCTAGGTAAATATATATCTACCCCTAATGGACAACAGATCACATTCAGAACTGAAGACAAAGTGCATGGGAGAAAGTGGAGTACAAACCAAATCCTCAGTGTGGACATTCTTGTTATGTCAACTTAAAAAGATTTTCAGGTTGCTTTTACCATTCATGGAATAGAAACATAACCATCTTCCACATGTATTACATGTATTACTAACAATAAACTAGATCTAATAACGTTAAAAATATTAACAAACTGGCTGGTCCAACAAGAGGCCATGGGGGAAAGGGGAAAAGGGGATATTTCTGGGAGGGAGTCATGGCTGGACAGGTGCGTGCTGTGCCAATGTGTCACTGGGCACACTGATGAGCCGTATGGGCAGTCAGTGGATCATGCAGTTTAGCAAATGGCCATGTGGGCCATCCAGTGGGCTGCCATTTGGGCAGGACAAGGAAGACGATTGGCTGCTACTGATGGAGCATCCATGCACTCATGTATGTGTTTGCAGCAGAACAGAAAAAATAATGGCTCAGTACAGCTGCGATTGCTTCGTTATGGAAGGTTGTCCAAGCAGCGGGAAGGGAATGGTGTGGACCTTGTGTCAGTTGTTAGCCCACTGTGGGAGCTGGCAGTACAGTGGGTTCTCAGTGTGACTTGGGAAATCCCGGGGTGAGCCAGCTTTTCTCCTCCGTCTGCTTTTGGCCTTAATAAACTGTAGTGTGTCTGTGTGCATATTGTTTTTGCTGTTTTTAAAATGTTGCTTTATTTCCCCCCTCTTCAGACCACATTATCAAAACACTGGAACACTGTGCCTTTTTTGATGATAATATTAAAAAAGAAATGTTTTTCCTGACTGTCCATGATGCTGTACTCCACATACAGAATCAGATCATGCACAGAGACATCCAGGACCCTATATTTGAAAAGGTAGGGACCCAAATATAGTTTTGTTTTTATTCACTTGCTTATAACACTTGAAGCCTAACTTCTACCCCACTTAGTAGTTTCATTTACTGAACAATGCTTTCTCAAGCCTTCCTTCCTAGTGCATCCTACTCACTGATTTCTTTAGACTGGAGGATTCTTTGTGACAGTGTAGGATCTGGACCAGGATCTGGCAGTAGGAAAAGTAAATTGGCAATAATAAAAATCATGCAACCTTGTTTGTAGAAAGTTATAAAGTTGTACATCTTCTGAAGATGGAAACACACACTGAGCCTCCATCAGTACTAAAATTTTCTTTTTAAATGCCTGATAAGTAATTATGATTTATAATTTTGACACACCTTTTGTCACATTTTCTAATCTGTGGCCTAAATCCAATTGCTAGTTTTAGCTGCAAGTAGATTTACTGAATTTTGAAACATTGAAACATATCCCTTTGCTTCAGTGGGTCTACTGTAGTTGGGATTAGCAATATGATTTATGGCTATATATCTATCCATATATATATCATATATCAACAGTTATTTAATTAATATTTAGAATGAGTAACAGTAGAGTTGAAAGTATCATTGGTTTTATTTGGATTAGAATATCTATCCATATATATATATATCAACAGTTATTTAATTAATATTTAGAATGAGTAACAGTAGAGTTGCAATTAAAAACAACTCAATAATTACACTTGGCTCTTTAACAATACAGTATCAACTACTGCAGTATGGTACACTTTCTGTATACAGAATTATAACAATGTTTAACCATTTTGTTCAGATTTCACTGATGCAGGAGTCAAAGGAACCAATGGAATTAATAGAAACACCCCATCATGAAGAACTTGATGTTCAGGAAGAGGTATGGTTTACCATACAAACTCAACTATAAGTTGACCTCATGCATAAGTTCAGGACAGGTTTTAGGGCCAAAATTATGGATTTTGATATGACTGATGGATAAGTCAAGGGTAAAACATAAGGGCATGTACCCAAAGGTGTAAAGGATGAAGCAAGGGGAAATGATGCCAGAGAGTTTAGAAAACTATGGTAGACATAACTGTTTGTGCTCACCCTAAAGGCTGGATGGATGAGGAGAGAACTACAGTACATGGTGGCTTTGTGATGGTTGGGGCAGGTGACCAAGCACAAACAGTCTAAAAAAATGCACACATCAAAAAGAATGAAGTGGTGACTGAATGCTAGTAATGATTATAGCCTTCAGTTTTAATTTGATAATTTTGCCTGATTTTAACCCAGAAAAGTTGACATACACAACTGTCTTATTCAAATCCTTTAAACCCCAGTTCCTTTTAGGGACTCTTGGGACAGGCTAAGGTACATACTGGTGCTATGCGCCGGCCTGAGGCCAATTTTAGGGCTTGGAAGAATGGAGTGTCCGCACGCTCTTGAGCCCTACTGCGCTGTCCAGGTACCATCATGGCGTTCCCGCATCCACTTGGGGGCTGCCATGTTGATGTATGCACGGTGCAGCGTCCAAACGGTGCCGTGCAGCATGTACATCATCAGTGTGCGCATGGTCTCCAATGGCAAGTTATTTTTATGCCTCGTGGAGGCCGCAACGTTTGGTTGCTGAGGCCTCTGTTTGGGGCAGAAAGGGGTGGCGCCTCACTGCCACTTTCTCCCCATCTGTCGAGCCTTTAAGGTCTCACCTTTTATAACTCTACTCAGAGAAAGGGATGATTCCTTTTTTGGTAAGAGTTAAAATGAAGCAGTTATATTTATCCATGGATAAGTTGACCCATTTTTTGGGGTCAATTTCTTGACTAAAATGTCTAGACTTATACATGAGTATACACTGTAATTTTGCTTAAAATACCCAAATTTTAAATTCTTTTTTTAAATTATATAAAATGTACAAGGTTTAATTTGCAAATAGACTGGATAACCTTGAATGATTTCCCACTTCACAGAAATGCATTACTCAAATACTAAATTTTGATATAGGGAAATTGCTCCTGCCTTACACTGTCTCTCAGATAGCCCATTTTTTCTCAGTGGGTCAACATATTCCAGTAACTTCTATGAATCATCTGCTGAAGTAATTCCAGGCTTATCTACAAACCACAGACTTTAAAAAGGTTTAATAGGATCTCTAACAACACAGCAGCACTTTCATCAGAGTAAACTCTATAGGATTTTCTGGGGGAAATCATACAAATTGATACATTATTTATATATGGTTCTAATAGGGGTGTACTTTTATCAAAACATGCTATCTTGACTGTATAAAGACATAACTGCAAAGATTTTGAAATAAAGAGTTTTAATTTCAGAAATAATTTTTTAATTTCTTTTAAATCTTTCTTTTACTAGGCCATGCGAAGGCTTGCTTCATGAGGAAAGGCTACTGAAATTATCACATTTGTGAACTCTGTGGCAAACATACACTATTTGAAGCAGTTTTACTTTCCACCAGAAAGAAACATTTAACTTATACTACAGATGTGTCTGATGCTAATTTCTCTGTTTGCATATTATGTCTGATTAAAATTATTTAATAAACCTGCTCAAAAATCAAAACCCGGCAAATCAAACCTGGCAAAATGGAAAGCAATTTCATCATAACTACAGCAGAAATGGGGATTAGCTTCTGAAGAAGGAGACATGTGTAAACTGTCTTTCTCACTCAGTGTTACTTTCACATATATAACCAGCAAGTAAGTAAAGAGGAAGAAAAAGAGAGAAGAAAAGAAAGAATGAACTTGTTACGACTTGCAAGGATAATCTAGACTCTTTGTACACTGCCAACGCGAATGTGACTTCTTTATTTCTCAGGGGTACCTCTAGGTGCTACTGCCAGAAGGGCAACACTATTTATGACTAATAGAAATGCAATACTTTATACAGAAAGAAACTATATTCTTCAGTGAAAAAACAATATCTTGACATTGTGAACATAAAAATATTGATAAAATAATTGAATGGTATTTATATGAACTATAAATACATCCATAAAATCAATTATTGCACACCAAACCCATTGCTTTCTTGGAAGATCTGACATTTGTGTACCTGATAAAGACTATTAGTCTTACTAGTGCCTTATTATATATATATAAAAGATATCATGGGTGTTTGGGTAGATTCATTAACAGAATGAATGTCGAGGGGATACTGTTCGTATGTTTCTCCATAACTTCACAATATCAGTTTTATAAAATAAAGATTTGCAAAATGAAGTTTGCCAAAATTCTTTATATTTCTAATCTTTCATTTTCGTCTAAGAATTTATTTTGTTAAAAAAAAACACCAATCTTGAATATAGAAGAAAATTATATATTTTGTAATAATATACAATAAGAATCCAATTTGGAAAGCCATAGTTATCCCTTAACTCCCACAGTGCTTTTTGTTTTACTTTGTAGTTTATTAAAATGATAATTCTTTAAGTCACATACAAAAAGGAGATATGTGATCAGGTTTAAAACAATGGCTTGAATCCTACAGTGCTACCTTCTAAAAAAAAAAATCTCCACTTTGCAAACAGCACCATGATCATTTTCATGTTGTGGAGAAAGGGGAATACGTTGAGATACATCCAGCTATGATCCTGTAGGTGGATTCACAATAACAGCCATCCATGGAGAGCTCAGTGTGGGGTGGTGGTCTTTGGGAGGTCCTTGTAGATTATAGACTATTACATGCGGGGAAAGAGGAGGTTTAAACGGACATTATTCTGTTAAAATCACGCAATCGCAGTGAGGATTTTCACACACATCATGATTAAAGAGGATTTATCTCGGCAATAACCAAGTAATAACCAGCAATAAATCATTCACGTAATTTCCCCACGAATGATTTGTTACTGGCTATTACCTGGTTATTGCCAGGATAAGTCCTCTTTAATTGCGACATTGTGTGAAAATCTTCACCATGATCGTGTGTATTTTACGGGATAATGTCTGTTTAAACCCCTGCTTTTCCCAATGTGATAAAGTCCTATGTCTTTGTTGATTCTCCCACTCTGACAACAGAGACACTGATATGTTTTTTAAAGGGTGGGGGCTGTGGTGCTTACAAGATTTTTTTTTTTTTTGGGGGGGGGGTGATTTTGGTTGTTGCACAGTTGGAATAGATTCCCAACCTCTGCAAAGACAAAAAAGGGTGAGTTGCAATGATGCCACTGTTATTCACCAACAGAATTCTAACATTTAAAATATAGCAAACCTGCAAAATTAAACAATCATAAAACCCAACATAGAACAAATTTCTCTATATAGTGTAATATTTCTTTTGAGGGAGGCTTAATCATTTAAAATTCCACGGTGGCATGAATTCTCAGTTCATGCTACAGTATTCAGCACCGATCCTCTATTAGGTGACAAATCATCAGAGAGGGATAATATTCAGAAAACAGAGACACAATCCTAATGTACTCCATTCAGGAGGCTGCCAATTACACCTTTAATTTTGGGAGGCCCCATATTTTTGTAATTGCCAATGCTCAAAAGCACAATCATGGTGTAAATTAACCCTTGTTAAATTTCCTCAGAAATGATCCTCAGGGTTGAGAGTAACAATTTTGAAACAAAATTGGGTGGTTTTTAATGGTTTTGCTCAGGCTGGATCTGGAAGCACAGTATTGTACTTATATGCCCTTTTCTATCAGAAAATTTCACATAGGAGTTTATCACACGGGAGGATAATTTCCCAAATCCCATGCAGAAACTGGATTTAAAATTCCGGGAATATCCTGCAAAATTGAGATCGTTTTCAGACACATTGGGGGCATTGAGCATTAATCCAACTTTAACCCACGCGAAGAAAATGGACAAAATTGGGCACTTTTTTACTTTCAGGAAAATCCTGAAAGTAAAAAGCGGCTGATTTTGTCCATTTTTTCTGCGTGTTAATATTGGATTAATGCTCAATGCTCCCGAAGTGTCTGAAAATGATCCTGCTTTTGACGGATTTGTTCACTTTCTGTACGGGTTAATTTCAGATAAATGCTCAATCCATCTGAAAACTATCCCACAGAATCTGGCCACTTTCTGTGTGGGTTAATTTCAGATTAATGTGTTTGAAAACGATCCCCTTTTCAAGTAATGCAGCTTGACTCCAGTTTAACTACTGTGGCGCCGTCCTACAGGATCTTGTAGTTTTGTGAGGAACCACACTCTTTGGCATGGAAGGCTAAAGAGCTTGTAAACCTACAAATCTCAGGATTCCACAGGATGGAGCTACTGCACTTGAAATAGAGCCAGTGTAGTGCAGTGGTTTGAGCAATGGACTATTACTCTGGAGAGAGATGAGGGTTTGAATCTCAGCTTGGCTATGTAAACCCAGTAGGTGACCTTTGACAAGCCACACTCTCTCAGCCTCAGGAGATGACCATGGCAACTCCCTTCTCAAAACATCTGCCAAGAAAACCCCATGATAGAGTCACCATAAATCAGAAATGACTTGAAGGCAAACAATTAACAACAACAGCACCTAAAATAGTGTCAAACTGCATTATTTCTACAATGTAAAAACTAGAAATTTGAGAACTGAATTTCATCTGGGGGGAGAATTCATATGGGGAGGAGTAGACACCTCCCTCCACAGTTACACCCTGATGTTGCTGTTTGTTTTTTTCAAATATGGGATGCAAAGGGTGCAGCTCTGCTCTGGTGTCTCAACAAACTCCCAGAATTCCATAGCACTGAGCCATGGCAGTTAAAAGTGATGTCAAACCAGGATTATTCCTGCAGTGCAGATGCAGCCTTGGAAGTTTACAGCACTACTCTCTTATTATAGTGCTGCTATTCCACTTTTACTGCTCTGGCTGCCCCCTGTTGCATTCTGGGATTTGCAGTTTAGGGAGGAGCATTTAGAATTCTCAGCCAGAGAGATCCTAGGCCTCACTGAACTACAAAACCCAGAATGCAACAGGAGGCAGCTAGAGCAGTAAAACTGAAATAGCAACACTATAGTAATCTCCTTAGAGCAGCACCTTGTTTATTTCCGAAGGAGAATGCCTAAACCCTAGATATAAGAAGTATTACTCTTATCTCTATTCCATTTTGAAAATAAAAAGCTACTGGCTGGAAAAATTCAACTCCTATCACTATGAGGAAGCAGAGGAAGTTACTGTTTACTGCACACAACTAGGTTTTGGTTTTCAAATGTCTTTTAGTCGTTTGTGCTTCATGGCTTTAGTTTCCTACAGTTTAAATAAAAGCCATGATTTTTCTATACTCTTTCCCCAACTCCCTTTCCTTCCTCATTTTCCCTTTCATATAGAAGGAATATGGGAGGTTAAAGTAAGAGGAAATGTATGTTATGTGGGTATTGGAAGACACTGAGATTTGGAAAAACAGCAGATGTTAGCACTGATATGTAATCATATATGTGTGTTTTTGTATGCTCTTAGATGTTCAGTAAAGATCTGTTTTCCAAAAAACAAAGCCAAACCAGAAACTTTTTTTTTTATTTAGATGGATGAACAGAGTAAATCTCAGGCAGAATTCAAAGACAGAGGTGTGTTAATCTAGATCACTAAGGCTGAGAGAGTTAATCTAGATCACTAAGGCTGAGAGAGTGTGACTCTCCCAAGGTCACCCAGTGGGTTTATAGGGCTGAGGAGGGATTCAAACCCAGGTCTCCAGGTTCAGAGTCCCAAGACTCAAACCACAACACCAGGGTGCCTCTCTTTACACTACAGACACCACTTTAAACACTGTAACATTAGCTACAGACTCCTGGGATGGATAGTTTTGTGGCAGAGGAGGAGGAGGAAGACCTTTCAAAACTACACATCCCAGGATGGGGCTAGTACAGTGCTTAAAGGGGTGCCTAGCTGCAGGGGCTCTACAGTGGAACACATGTCTCTATGGTTGCTGCCCTGGAGAGAGAGCGGCCAGCAGCAGGGCAATGGCGGCGCTGTCGCGGGGTTATGACGTCACTGGTCTCTCCTCCACTAAGTGCCAGCATGGAAGGGAAGAGAGGCACTGAGGCTGGAAGCAGGGCAGCCCCCCAGGAGCCAGCCATGGGGGAGTTGCTGGGAGACGGTAAAAGGGAAGGCAGGGAGGGATGTGTGGGGAGATGGAGAAGCAGATGGAGGCACAATTCTGGAGTCACTCCTTTTCTCCTCGATGGTCCCTGGTAGCAATAGTCTAGTTTTGAGACCCATTTTAAGTGCCATTGCTCAAGGCTAGGGGATTCTGGGCATTGCAGTTTGTTGTGGCACCTTGGTGCCACAACAAACTGCAATGCCCAGAATCCCCTAGCCTTGAACCATGGCACTTAAAATGGGTCTCAAAACTAGACTATTTGTGCTCTTTAAACACCTCTCTTCATTAAGGAAACCAGTCCTCACTCTGATCCTAAATGGAGAGACTTAGGGAGCTGGGGATGTTTAACCTGGAGAAGAGAAGGTTAAGAGGTGATATGATAGCCTTGTTTAAATACTTGAAGTGATGTCATATTGAGGAGGGAGCAAGCTTGTTTTCTGCTGCTCCAGAGACTAGGACCCAGAGCAATGGATGCAAGCTCCAGGAAAAGAGATTCCACTTAAACATTAGGAGGAACCTCCTGGCAGTAAGGGCTGTTTGATAGTGGGACATACTACCTTGGAGTATAGTGGAGTCTCCATCTTTGGAGGTCTTTAAACAGAGGCTGGATGGCCATCTGTCGGAGGTGCTTTGATTGGGAGTTCCTGCATGGCAGAATGGGGTTGGACTGGATGGCCCTTGGGGTCTTTTCCAACTCTGTGATTCTTTGATCCTCTTCTAAGATAAATGGGGGTCGGGCGGATAGAGATTGATTATGTCATCCATGGGGTTCGTCAGGGACTCTCTGTTGCCATCTGTGACATGTTTTTTACTTGTCTTTGGTGGATAAGAATAGTTGTTTTAAAGGCTGACCCCCTTAGTTCCCCTTAGTTAGTTGAAAATTATTGTTATTCTCTCTGGGTGTATCAACACTGTAGGAATAATGCAGTTTGACACTACTTTAGGTGCTGTAGCTCTGTCCTATGGGATCCTGGGGTGTGTAGTTTTACAAAGTCTTTTAGAACACCAAAGCGTGCTGGTGCCTTGATGTTGTTTTTGTGTGCTACCTTCAAGTCATTTCCGACTTCTCTAAGGCGGATTTATGAAGGGGTTTTCTTGGCAAGATTTGTTCAGAGGGGATTTGCCACTGCCTTCCTCTGAGGCTGAGAGAGTGTGACTTGCCCAAGGTCACCCAGGGGGTTTCTATGATTGAGCCAGAAATTGAACCTTGGTTCCCAGAGTCACAGTCCAACACTCAAAGCATTATGCCATACTGACCCTCACCAAACTACACATTCCAAATTGCCCTCACCAAACTACAAATCACATTCTGTAAAATGGAGCCATGGCAGTTTTAAGGGCTGTGGTAATATTATTATTATCTCTACAGTGTAGATGCACTCTCTACAGTATAAATGTATTAGGGAAATACTGTAGTTCATCTGGTTTGGTTCTCTGGAGGTTTTCATTTTGTGCAAAGATCAGGAAAGCACATTGCATGTCTGATAGTAATGGAAGAAAAGAAAACTAAATGTTTAATTTTATCCCTCTTTCAGAATGCTATGCAGATTTTTTACGGGAAGACTTTGACGTAAAGGCATACACTTCACAATCTATTCATCAAGCTGTTATAGCTGAACAATTAGCAAAGCTTGCCCAAGGAATCAGTCAGCTGGATAAAGAGCTCCACTTGCAAGTAAGTGTCATGGATATCATCTGAGTCTGCAGAAAGTTAGGGCCTTTTCACACACTACACAATTAAAGGTCACAGCAGGGATCAGCCTTCCTGCTAATCGGACCCTATACTGTACCTGAAATGCCACAGCTGCTTTCTGTGAAATCCTGGGTTTTGTTACTGGGTAAGAGGCACTAGAACTGTCTGGGTGAGAAGTCTAAAGGCTCGTCCCTAAACTGCAAATTCCAGGATTCTCAGAATTTTGCCATGGCAATTTTAAGTGAAATCCTGAGAGTGGGGGTACTGGCTCTAAGACTATATGAAGGATGAAGTGAAATCCTAATACTATGAATGTGTATAAATGCTGTGAACAAATACATAAAGTGAAAGGGCCTATAGTCAGGATCTGAAACAGCATTTGATTTATTGTTTTGAAGCTTGACTAACTCAATATTGGTTAGTTGGAAAGCAATTTCTTTTAGTGCATTTGTTTATGGAGATCCAATTGTTACATTTTGTTTTCTGTAGAAAGTGCAGTTGGAGGAGGGATATACCTTGTCTCTGTACAGCAAGATGCGCCACTGCAAAAACCAATACCAAAATCAGGTGCGAGCAGTAGGGGATACAGCCACAGAGTGAGGGCTGAATGTTCCCCTGGCAGGACAACTATTGCTCCCAGAGCTCACTAGCTTTATAGCTTTGCTTCAGGCAGCCGCCATTTCGAGACAGCAAGTATAGGCCCCCATCCAGACCCAGTCAATGACTACCTCAGATTAAGCAAGCTTGCCTTCCACCACTAGGGAAGGGAGAGGAAAGGCCAGGCCGGTGCCACAACGGCAGGGAATCATCACCACCTCTCCTGGCATCACCTTTATCCATCGAGTTGGCCGTACTGCAGTTGGGGCATGGTAAAATTTCCCCGAAACATTTTGCGTGCAAGCACAAGGCTAAAAAAGGCGCTAAGTGGGAAACCGCCATTTTACAGCAAGCACATCTCAGTGCAGAGAGGCATGCAACCTCTAGTGGCCATAGGAACACACCAAAGAAAGGAGAATAATATACCCAGGAAATTCCTCAGATGAGTAGGATGTGACGGGCTCCCAATCCCAATCTGTTTTAGAGATGGAAGATGGGGAATTGTCTGAGAAGGAAGAGGAGGGACACAATTCTATCACCTCATTGGCCAGGCTGTTCCAGTTGGATGACTTTGTCTATTACTTAAGAAAGCTGTTAAACCTTTGGAATTATTTGGGGCTTCAGAGAACCCTAAGGCAGAGGACACAGATCTCCCTTAAGGGAAAGAGGAGCCCTTCCCAAAACCTGGCCCATCTGCTACTGCTGTCTCCTTCCCAGCAGATTGAATGAGGGTAGTCAAGGTTACAGGAATTCGCCCGTGTTTGGGAACAAACCACGTCAGATAGATTGGTCATGTCTATACTAAGATGGCTACCTCATTGACTTTTTCCGAGAACCTCGCAATTTCTTCGTAGCCTGCCTGACATTAAAGCAAAGAAAGAAACATACATTAATGTTGGAGGCCATCGACCAACTATTACAGATTGGAGTGATCAGACGAGTACATCTATAGAAATATTGAGCTGCTGTTACTCTGTTGTTTTAATCGTCCCAAAAAGAAACAATTCATGGCGGGCCGTCTTGGATGTGAAGCACGTGAACAGATATGCAAGAAAACATCGTTTCTGAATGGAGACCCTCAAGTCCATCTTGGAAGCTCTGAGACCTCAGCATTTTTTTGGCATCTCAATTTGACCAAAGCCTACCTTCCAATTCCTGAGAATCTGCACCCCAAGCTCTTGCACTTTGGCTACCAGAACAACCACGTCCAGTACAAAGCATTCCTGTTTGGCTTGTCAGCTACCCCAAGAGTGTTTACCAAGGTGATGGTAGCACTGGTGGCCTACTGGAGACAGCAAGGACTCTGTGTGTATCCCTACCTGAAAGATTGGTACAAATACTAGTTTCCATTTTATTAATAGTTATGATAAATTGTCCCCTACCCCTTTTGCTTCATGCTTCAGAGTCCCATCAGTCACAAGGAAACACAGATTAACAGCAGCCAGCCACAATCAGGTTTTAAAGAAGCTCGCTTTGGTAATTTCCAGAATGTCATAGGTTTTGATTCTGGGCCATATTCTCAATGTACATATGATACATATGTTATAAGTGGGTGCCATGTGGTTTCAAAAGTGTCTTCAACTGTTCTGCCTCTAGCCAAGAACAGCAAAGTTTAAATGCCACTTTTTCCAGTAGTGTGAGAGTCCAGACAAGCACACATATTAGCTATTATGTTTTAACTTATATTGTAAATAGTTTTGGGTACCATATTGGGAGAAGGGCAGCATATAAGTCAAATAAGTAAAAATGTGGCTGTTTATTTAAGCCTTTGGAACTGATGTAATCTAAGTGTATACATGTAAAAAATTGTCTTAAGCTACTTATATTGGTTTTAACTTTCTTGTGTTCCCTTGTAAAATTGTTTGATAAGCTTTTATTCTGTTTAAATTATTTTTAGCATTTTAAATTGTCTTAAACTCTTTAAGTTGATTTCATTGTGTGACACCTTGTAATCCTTGACTATAGGGTTGGGCATAAAAATTTAATGAACAAAATAAATATATTCATACCTTTTTTATAAGAATGCACTGTCTATGAAAGGATAATATCAGTCCTAATGCAAAGGGGCCATCTGAAGTGGGTTCGGCTGAGACCTAGGCTGCTTGTGCCAGCAGAATTGGCCTTTGGCTAACTGAACTTCCCGTTCATGCCCTCTGAACACCTTTGCCCTGGCTGATCTTAGAGATCAACCAGCTGAGAAATCAGCCAGCACAAGGACTGAAATCAGCTGGCTGAAGTGCCAAAAAGGGGGCAGAGAAGAGGCAGAGTTGGGGAGAAGCTAACATCAAATTTTACTCAGCCCAGAGATACATCCCCTCTGCGGGCACAAAGTTAAGCCATGGTTAGGGTTTGCCTAAATTATTTCCAACACATAGAAACCAGTGGGAGTGTCTCCAAAAATTAACACACAAATAAGCAAATAAATAAATAAACCATTGGATCCCAGTCTGTCTGCCACTGCTATGTCTGTCTCCTGGAAGAACCAAGCTTTGGGTACAGTACAACTTTAGCCAGCATAATGTTGGCTCAGCTAGCCCTTGGCCCATTTGCTGAATTAGGTTTGCACAGTAATTGTTCAGATGTCATAACACAATAGTCAAACATATGAGTTCTGCGTCAGAATCAGAAATAGGAAAAATGCACTTTGGGATAATTTAATATTTTAATAGAACACAGTGTTTGAAGTGTGGAAGAGGGGAATTCACTGTTAGCGGAAACTACTTTATTGGGAAAAGATGGCAAAGCTTCTAAAATGTTTGGCAGAATCTTGAGATGCAAACATTTTTAGTTTGTTAAAAAGCCATGCACTCTTTTGGCATGGCACATTTTAAACTAGCCAGTTTCTTGTTGCATTTGAATTGGGATGGTGGTAGTGACCTATGGTTAAATTATGATTTTTTCAAACATTAGTTTGTGATCCTGGTTTAATAATAACTATCCATGTCATAACTATCTGGAGTCTCCCTCTTCCCTCCATCTTCTGGTAGTTTGTACATAGGTCCAAAACATACTGCAGAAATAATCTAGTTTGATACCGCTTTAACTGCCCTGGCTCAGTGCTAGAAAATCCTGGGAATTATAGTTTGTTGTGGCACCAGAGGTCTCTGACAGAGAAGGCTAAATGTCTCAAAAAACTACAGTTCCCAGAATTTCCTAGCACTGAGCAGGGCAGTTAAAGTGGTCTCAACCTGGATTATTTCTGCAGTGTATTTTGGATCATAGTGCAAAACACTGGTTAGTGTTATTTAAACTAAGACTGCATTCACACTGCAGAAATAATCCAGTTTGACACCACCTTTCTTACCTTGACTCAATGCTATGGAATTCTGGGAATTACAGTTTTGTGAGACATTTAGCCTTCTCTGTCAGAGAGCTCTACTGCCACAACAAACTACAGTTCCCAGGATTCCATTACATTGGGCCATGGCAGTTAAAGTGATGTTAAATTGGATTGTTTGTGCAGTGCAGATGCAGTTTAAATGCATTTTCCCCACTTTCTTCTTTTTGTCCAGCATTTAGCATAGAAGTGTTGTGTGTGAACTGGGGTAAGATATGCTCATAATGAGTGAAATATTATTATGAACATTGAATACCTGTTCTAAAAATTATGTCTTGCTACTAATGTGTATGTGTGTGTTATATGCCTTCAAGCAGTTTCTGACTTATGGCGACTCCAAGGTAACCCTGTTGGAGGGTTTTCTTGGCAAGTTTCTTCAGAGGAGGTTTGCCATTACCATGCTCTGAGGCTCATAGTGTGCCTTCCTGAAAGTCACCCAGTGGGTTTTCGTGGCCCAGCAGGGATTCAAACCCTGGTCTCCAGAGTCATAGTCCATTGTTCAAACCATACAATAGTGCAAATGTAGGCCATTATTTTAAAAAGAAATCATGCTTTTCAAACAGCACATTCTATGCCACGTGACAGACCTGTTTATGATTTGTATTATTCTTCAAAAAATAACGAATAGTCTTACTTTGTAGGTAGTTGCGAGACATGAGGACTTGCTGGCACAAGCAACTGGCATAGAATCTTTGGAAGGTAAGCATGCTTTATGCTTTGTGGAATTTACAAAGAACCTCTTCTTTGTGAAAACAAAGTTAAGTAAGTGTGCATGGGACTGGTGTTTTGGATCAGGACACAGTAAACACCTGGTTTGTCTAATGTCTAATGGGACTTTAAAACAGTGCGTATTTTGTAAGTATTGCAAAAAAGAAAAATACAGATCAATACCAAACAACATATAATTAAACCAAATCATTCCCCATGTGTTGTGTCACCACTATTTGCTTCATCTTGTCATAGATTTGGTTATGTTACATGGAATAACAAAAGTTTGACAATGGGCCAGAACAAATCAACATAAAAAGCTGGCTTCCAGCCAGCTTGGGGGCATGGCATACAGACAACGCATGCCCCCAAGGCACCTGGAAGCCAGCTTCAAACTGCCTAGCTGCCAGGATGTGGGCTGGTTTCCGGGTGTTCCAGCACTGCAGTGTTAATACACTTCACTCTGCTGGAGAGCCTTAAAGCCGGTTTCCAGCCATGGCAGGGAGGAAAAGCCAGCTTTGTGTCAGTGCAAAAAGGAGCACTTCTTTTTCAGCTGGCAAAAAGGTGGATTGAGGCTGCAGTGTGTGGCTGCTTTGGCCCCCAATCCGCCTTCAGAAGGGTTTCCTATTTCACCCCCAAAAATGGTTGTCTAATTTCATAGTTTCCGAATATATCTTCTAATGTGGGAGCTTATTATTTAGTGTGGTTTGACAAAGTTTGTTTCTCCTTCTTGTGATGATGGGAGTTTCCTTCTTTTATTTTCTTTCTTTCTTTCTTTCTTTCTTTCTTTCTTTTTTTGAATACTCGTGTTTAATATCTGGATAGTTCTTAATACATTTCCAGTTAATCCTTTCTGATTTTTCTGATTACATTGCAAATACATTTAAGAATAAGTTGCAAATACTCCACAGTCTGTTACACACACACACACACACACACACCTTTTCCACCAAATATGCTTTGAAAATTGATTTGACTTCCCAACTTTCTAAACCATTTCCAACAGCTGGAGTGAACAATTCTCTCTCTGTCTCTGTGTGTGCATCTACTTTCAAATAGCCTTTGGGCTTATGCTGACTAAATGTATTTAATAGGGTTTTCTTAGTCAAGGAGTTTTCAGAGATGGTTTACAATTGCCTTCTTCTGAAATACAGCCTATAGTGTCTGATATTTCTTGATGTTCTACCATCCAAGTACTAGCCAGGTCTCATCCTGCTTATCTTCCAAGATCTTCTGATCTTAAAGTTGGTGCAACACATAACTGTATCTGAAATTGTCCATTCAAATTTATGTTTGTAGAACACCTATGTCCCAATCTGCATATAGAAATCTAATGCTGGTAGGAGATACTCAACTGACAATTGATTTCCCATTTATCCTTAAAGTTGTTCTAATCTTGTGGTTCTCAAACATTAATTTTCCAAATGTTTTGGATTTCAACTATCTGAAGTCCCAGGTGACCTGTTACCTAGTTAGGAGTTTAGAGATCTGAAGTCCAAAATGTCTAAGGACCAGAAATTGAGAATCATAATTGCTTTATATATTTTTGGACAGCAAGTCTTTATGAGATGGAAAAAAGATCAATAAACTGTCAAATGTTTGCCTCTCTAATACATCAATGGGAGTCATGCAGGAATTCAGGTTCTGTGAGAATGCAAGTTCCAGCCGCCCTAGCCAACATAGCTAGTGCTGAGGAATGCTGAGAACTGTCGTTCATAACAGCTAGATTGCTACATGAGTCTCACCCATATTATTACTATTAGTAGTAGTACAGTGGACCCTTGGTATCCGCTGGGTTTTTGTTCCAGGACCCCATGCATACCAAAATCCATGGATGCTCACGTCCTTTTAAATACATTGGTGCAGTAAAATAGTGTTCCTTATGTAAAATGGCAAAATCAAGGTCTGCTTTTTGAAACCTTTAGTATATTTTTTGACATGGATGCTTGAATATGTGGATACAGAGTCAGTGGACACTGTAGCAGTATTTTATTCATTTATGTCCCACCTTCCTCCCAACAATGGAATTTAAGGTGCTTAGCAACATATCTAAAACAATAAGAGATGAAAAACTGTACAATTTTTTTGATAAAGGTATAAAGTTACCAAAAAAAGCAATTGAATACTTGATCAGCTTAAAACATTAATGTTAAAAACATTACAATTTATTAAAAGATTATACGGACCATAAAACATTATAAAGCATCCAGTGTTAGGTGATGATGGTGGTATGGAGCATGCTTGCACAGTTATATTTAGTGTCTCAGCTATAACCATTCTTCTGGCCTGGCAACAGTTATCCATGCCTTGGTTGCCTCATGTATATACTATTGCAGTGTACATTCTGTAGGGTTATACTTGAAGCTTTGGTTGGTTAAAATTATAGTATTTAGGTGCACAGTATAGCAGTCTTGTCACTTTGACATTGAAAGATCAACACTGGTTACTAGTTTTCAACTCAGAAATACCCCTGAATACACTACAGTTCAGCTCTGTGAGTATGTACTAGTCTTACTATGGACATTTTTGGTTACTAAGATCATCAGAAGTTATTAAGATTTTCAGTGGTTAATACCTCTTTTAGAGGTCTGCTTGGTTGATGCATGTCAGAGGGCTTTATCTTGTATGACTCTCAAATGTTCTATCATATAAGAAAGGCTCCTTATTCTTTTTGCTTTTAGAAAAGGTATGAAGGCACATGCTTTAATCTGACTTTTAACATTGCTTTATTATAGTAAGGTTTTTATTACACACAGTAATGAACTGTGAAGAACATGAAACTGTTGGAGTTTTCAATTTGATAGTTTCAGAGCTCGGAAAGCTACATTTAAAAAGCGTAAAGCAGCATACTACCACTGCTCAGTTAAGAAGAGCTTCGGTGTCTCTCTGTACTAAATATTTTAAAAAGTAACTTTCCAAGCTCTGTGTAATTGCAGTAAAAAAGTTAAAATTAAGTTTTGTTAGTGCACCTGGCACTCTGCTTTATAATATGCTTTTTAAAATGGCCAGCAGATGGAGTTGTACATAGACCATTTCCTACAGATCTTTTTATGGCTCCTGTGTTTTACATAAAAGAGTACTTTACGTAAGAAACGACTGGCATGGATATGGATCTGAGGTGCTCAAGGAATTGTATGAACTGTAGAGTTGAGGAACAGAGTTTTTTAATAGAAAAAAATCATTCTGGAGCAAATGAAATAATAGAGATACAACTATATTTTGAGTGTTAATGTCCTAGGCTCTTGTCCTCCTTTTACTTTTTACTCTGTGTGATCAGTATAAAAGTGGAATACAAACAGTAATTTAAAAAACCCTTTATATTTTTGACATTTGGAAAATATTCCACTAGATCTCCTTTTCTCTCAATTATCCATCTTTTCACTTGATGTGATTCACTGAATATCTTGCATGCATGTAAATAGCACTCCTGTTTACTCGTGAATGTTTTTTATGTTAACATATACAGATGTTTTTAAAAAGTGAATTAAAAATGTTTATGATATGCATGCTAGCAAAGGAAAGTTCATTAAAGGAAAAATCATTATTACTCATATGGGACTTTTTTTGCTTCTTTTACATTGGACAGTGATGGTTGCTAATTTTAGATATGCATTAAATGGAAAAAATCTTAAACTATTAAGAACAAACTAGGCTTCATGGAAATTCCACCCCACCAATGACATTACTAGGGTTGGCGTTACCTGATGTGGTCGCTCTTGGTGTCACCTCCGCTCATGACCTTCATCCATACCACACCATACAGAGGCCTTAATAATGTTTTTTGTACTAATGTTACTCATAAATCGTAATTCCCAGATATCATTGGATGTAATGGCAATAGTTGTGACATAAACAAGTAGCAAAAATACAATTTCATATTCAGAGCTTAAATGTATTTACCTGTACATTCACATGTTCATGTGGTGAAAGTGAACATTTGGTAACATGTGATGTTTTTAAAGAAAATTTTAAAATAATTTAAACATTTAAAATTTTGTAAAAAATTTAAAAATTAATAAAAAAGAACCTGGGGCATCTTCTTTCTCTTCCCACTGGGCCTTGCCCCACTCACACTATCTCTTCAGCGTTTTTGAGGGTCACAGGCAAACGCCACAGTCATTTCTGCCAAAAGGCAGATGTTTGGGGAGCAGTGGTATCACACCCACACGCACCACCACCCCCACACATACACCCATGATGTCCTTGCATCTCACATGACATTTTAGTCCTGATCCTCCTGCAGGTGACCTTACTGTAACTCATGGTGGGCAGTCTTACAGGGTCAGTGGGCTATATCTGCTGCATTTCGTAGGCCCCAAACTTCTGACTATTTCCAGCTCCGCTTTTTGCTAATTTATAGCTGTTTGAGGATGCCTTCCCAAAATGCAATTAAACACAATACTGCATTTCTTAGAGCTCCCTGGAGGTGCAGTTTTAGAGTTTGGTATAGATTTTTATGGAAACTTTCAGGGTGCAGGAATGTTTGGGCGGTCCAAGTTGGCAGCACAAAAGCCCCCAAGGCTGTCCTTTCCGAAACAGCTTGATTGATTTACAGATTGAGTCTCCCTTATCCAGAATTCTAAAATTCAAAATACTCCAAAATCCAAAACTTTTTTTGCATAGGTTGCTGAGATAGTGACACCTTTGCTTTCTGATGGTTCAATGTACACAGATTTTGTCAACTATACACAAACTATTGTGTATAAAGTTACCTTCAGGCTATGTGTTCAAGGTGTGAAATGAAACAAACATGAATTTTGTATTTAGCTTTAGGTCTTATCTCCATGCTGTCTCATTATATATTACGCAAACATTCCAAAATACCCCCCAAAGCCTCCAAAATCCAATATACATCTGGTCCCAAGCATTTTGAACAAGGAAAACTCAACTCAGTCTGAGATTGCTGTGGTCCTCCAAAGTGCATTACCACACATCTGTGTTCCCCAGTGACTGCAAACTAGCATTTGCTGCATCCCAGATTGGGGTGCAAATTGCTGAATCCCAGTAGGCGTGTGTCCAACCACTTATGTATGCTCTTGGAGCCAAACATGTTGTATACTCCTTGCCTAAAGTAAATGAAACAGTTGACGTTTTGTATGTGATCTCTATGTGGCTGAAGTACAGTACCGGTGGCTTCTCCTTTTGCATTGTTTCTTGTCATGCTGTGTGTATTGTTTGTGCCCTTACTGAGTCCCTGGCTTGGAAGGCCAGCTTGATGTCTCAGAATGCCTTTGTTGCCAGAAGCGACCTTCAGAAACAACTGACAGAAAACTGATACTGCCGAAGTACCCTCTGTTCTTGAGGAATGTATTCTGGGTGCTGACACATTTGCTAAGTGAGAAAAAAACTGATCATGAGCTTTCTAGTGGCAATGCTTCGCTGGTACATTTGACTTGAGGAATACTCAAGCAGCAAGAACGTTTTCATTCTCTTCTGAGCCAAAAACAGTTGACAACTCTTCTGAATCTTTCAATTTGAAGCCTGATAAAGTTCGTGTTGTAACATTTGGTGTTGACTCTTTGATTCAGGGTGGGGTGGTGGGATGACGTGGAGAGCATAGGTGTAACTGTGGATATCTTGACTGGTGAAGAGCTGCAGAGCTGTTTGCAATAAATGTGGTGCATAACATCATCAGTGGGGAAAGGAAGCAACTTTTTTAAGACCCATAGGTGTGTGGTCTTAAGGACCTTGTAACAGAATCTCTCTGTGTGATGCCACATAGATGGAGACCTTTTCACACTGTACAGTTGCAGCACTATGATTCTACCTTGACTGACATGGCAACATCCTGTGGAATTCTGGGACTTGCAGCACGTTGTTGTGTGCCTTCAAATTGTTTCCAATTTATGGTGACATTATGATGGGATTTTCTTGGCAAGATTTACTCAGAGGGGGGTTTGCCTTTGCCTTCCCCTTGAGACTGAGACTTGTGACTTGTCCAAGATCATCCAGTGGGTTTCCATGGTTGAATGGGGGTTCAAATCCTGGTCTCCAGAGTTGTTCAACTCCAACACTCAAACCACTACAGCTCACTGGCTCTCGACTTACAGTTTAAGGAGGAACTTTTCAGTCAGATTGCTCTAGTGCCTCACCAAACTACAAAGCCCAGAATTCCACAGGATGTAGTCATGGGAGTTAAATCAGAAGCATAGCATCATAACTGGGTAGTGTGAAGATTAAGGCTGCGGACGGCTTGGTGTCAGTTTGGTAAAGCTAATGTGACTTGATCATTGAAACAGGCATAACTTGCTATTGATTCCATCATAAAAGCAAAACAAAAATTGAATTGATGAAAAAAAAAGTATCTGTATTGTATGTAGGTTTGTATGTATGTATGTAGAGTTGCTCAGCTGGCATTCTTTTCCTCTGTTCTGCCCCAAGACTCATAGTTAGTCTTAATCTTACACCAGAGGAGAAAGGGGGATTAAAAACTCTAAACCCAACTAGAAGATTTTACTGAAAACTTTGTTCAAGTGATTATTCTTAGAAATTTAATTTGCATTGTATTATATTATTAAAAATGTTAATTGTATAATTTCTGTAAACTCTGACAGGAATGCTGTGTCTGGTTTGTATCATAAAAGTGCAGGAACTACATTAATAGTATGACATCACTATTTTTGGACTCTTGAAAATAGTCTTTAAATGGAAAGGTAATGGTGATTTATTTCCAGGACAGTGAAAAAAGCAAGCTGTGGAACATAGCTCTCATGGAAGAATCATGTCCTATGTTTTTAATCTGAAAGATAATGAAAAATACAACTGTTTTGCAATATGGCAAACTTTTCCATTTGTGAACAACCACCAATTACACATAGCAACCTGTGGAATGCTATGCTGACTTGAATATAATATTGTTGTTTTTTTTTTTTGTGTGTGTGTATACATATACATATATAAACGCACAGGGATGGATTCTATTGCATAGCCCCATTCCCAGGAAGTACTCATCCTGTATCTGACCTGGGCTTCTCCTGGACCTTTTTAAAGAAAAGATCCGAGAGAAGCTCAGGCTGGGTACATGATGAGTACTGCCTGTGGATGGGGCTATGTGATAGAATCCGTCCCTGTGTGTTTATATCCCAAGCCTAACGCGAGAATAAAAGCCAGTGTGCTAATTTCCTAAAAACGGGCAGCACTAAAATCTATTCATAGGTAAGAACCAGAACCTTGGATTTGTTCTGGAAAGACATTTGTGCTGGCTGCTTTTGGTACACTCCAAGGGCAGTCCTATGTAAAGCACATTATAGTAATCTAGAAGGAAGTAATTCAAGTTTATGTCATAGGAAAGCTATGCAAAGGCACTTTTACCCTTAGCAGCCACCTGGGAATACAATGCTGGGAACAGGCATATCCTCAAGCTGTATCTAAGCAGTTCCTGTTGGAGTAGTACAGTATGTAGAGCGATCTTGCAGAATTCTGAGACTAACGGAAAGATAGAAGTTGGTAGTATGAGCTTTTGTAGACTTGAGTCAATGTAAGCTCAAGCTACCAACTTCTATATTTCAGTTAGTCTCAAAAGTGCTGCAAGATCCCTTTGCATACTGAT
This sequence comes from Sceloporus occidentalis, assembly GCA_023333645.1. NCBI lineage: Eukaryota > Metazoa > Chordata > Lepidosauria > Squamata > Phrynosomatidae > Sceloporus > Sceloporus occidentalis. Next base: position 81,761,342 of record JALMGF010000005.1, read on the forward strand.
TTTCCAGACTAACATGGCTATGTGTTTGAATTCTACTGGAGTAGGTTATCCTCCTAGGCTTGGTTAGATTGTCTATTGACCCTCAGAATCTCAGGGCTAACCATCCACTTGTTAGGCCATATCCAAACAGTTGAGAATTTTCTTAACATAAGCTGAAAGAGAGCTAAGTATTATTAACATAGTGATAAGACCTGGCCTTCAGATGTCAGGTGACCTGTCTCAGTGATTTTATGTACATTTTAAAATACAAAAGGAATAAAATTAAGGTCTGCTGAATCCTATATACCAAAGGACTGAACAGTAATTCCTCACTGTCACCTTCTGGGAACATTTAACCAAATAGGACTAGAATAATTTGAACATAGTGCTCCCCAAGTGTCATACTAACCAAATAATCCAGAAAGATGCTACGGTGGGCTTTATTTATTTATGCACAGCATTTATCTATCACCACTCAACCCACCAGAGCCCCTGGGTGATATACAGTGTGTGGGTAAATACACTTAAAATATTTAATATGCAAACAAACATATTTAAAAATAGACTGAAATCACTCCTTAAAATAGTTTAAAATATACTGAATGCTGCAGAAGATCCAACAGAACCAGGAACAGGATATGCTTTCAATCTAGTTTCTGATGTACAGTTGGCCCTCGGTATCCGCAGGGGGATCCGTATTGGATCCCCCCTGATTCCAAAATCTGTGGTTGCTCAAGTCCCATTGTCCTCAATGGTGGGGTGGCCATATGGGCATGCCACCATTGGGGACAATGGGACTTTGCTGCACAGGGTGGCAGGGGGCTGCCTCCTCTTACTCCCCCTCTTCCCTCCCTCCTCCTTTTCTTTCCCCTGCTGCTGCTACTGCCCCCCTCTTCCTTCCTCCTCCTCCTCTTCCCTCCTCCTCTGCACCGCCTCTTTTTCTTCTGGCTCTTCCTCCTCCGCCCCCCCCCACCGGGATTGCCATCCGCGGATACAGAGGGCCTACTGTATTTCATCCACAAAGATGGGCTCCTATTTTATAAACTATCAGTTACCAAGCAAAAGCTCTAGAGACACTCTTTTTAGAATCCCTGCTGACTGATTTTAAAGTTGCAATCCCCTGAAGAAGCCATACAAATATAGGTTGAAATGCATTGGGATATTTTCAAGAATACAATCATATGTTTTCTCAACATCCCGAGACCTTGTCTTTTTCCATAGCACATCTGTGGGATGTTACCAGTCCTCTTTGCTTTTCCCTCCTTCATTCACAAAAATGATCAAAGGGCGAAGCAAATGGGTTCTGCCCACGATTGGCCGGGGACTGTGGAGACTGCACAGGCTGCTCTTAAAGCAGGCTGCCGCTGCGGTCCCAAAGCGGGATGCCAGCAAGCAGCACATTTTTACTGCTCCTTTTGCCTATGGCTTCTGGCCATCTTAGGCATCGTCACAATGGCTTCTGGCCACTCCAGGGGCATGTGATATCTCCACGACTGTTTCTGTCCTAGAATTGCCATATTTAGATATTTAGACAAATTGTAATAGAAAGTAAGAAATATATATATATATAGAATTAAGTATTGTATAATAATCAAAATTCAATGTATGAATCTTTATAATAAAAATTAAAAAAAAGAATTGCTATATTCCAGTCCTTCACATCTGGGCATCTAATTTGCACATTATGCAAAATATTATAATTACACATATTATTAATTTGCATTCTGATTATGCAAATTTAACACATTAATCCTTTTTCTATCATTATGTTTCAGTCTCAGGACCAGGACCAAGCCAAGAGCTCTTTTTTCCTTCTTTCCTCCCCTAGCTGGTGTGAAGAAAGGGAGGCTTCCAAGCAGGCCCAGAGAGTAAAGGCACCTGCCTGGTAGGTCCCTTTACACTCACGGAACTGTTTGGAAGTTAGGTTCCACTGTGCTGCCTAGCCCTAAGCTTAAACTAGCAACACAGTCATCACACTACACATGGCTGTTTCTGCTTGCCTCCTTCCTTTTCCACCTTCTAGACCTGTCGGGGAAAGTGGGGCGGGAATGGAAGAATAAGGTGGCAATGCTACCCCTGTGCAGTAGCAACCAGAACCTACAGGGCAGCATGAGGATCTCTCCAGTGACAATCTTCTTGCACAGTTTCCTACTTCATTGCCACAGCCACAATATATCATATCAATTGGCCTGTGATGAAGGAGAAATCCGGGACTTACTGCTTCAACTGGACTAGCTGGCCGGGACATTTTTAGTCCGTTCAATCCAGGATTTCCAGGACAAATGACAATCCTATTCAGTCCCCAAAGTAGACCTGAATGTAGTTGTTTTGGACAGACCTCTTGAAGTTGGAATGATCCATAAAGATTGTAACTAAGTAGCAACCCTTAGCTATTCATCCTTCTTATCAAAGAATGCATAGGTTTATTTGAATCCTTATTCCTTGATGTATAGATGACTAAGTCTTGACAAATGTGTGGGTTGATGAATTTTTGTTACGTCACTCTGGTATGCTGAGCCTACTTAGCTACATATATAGAATTGGACTCCTACGGACATATGATACTGTACATGGGTTTAAATTGATAATTTTAAAATCTGAGTTGTATTATGTACTTTTTGCAATAAAAAAATGAACCTGTTATCAAATCTAGCTATGATATTCTGTTTGGGGGGAAAATACCAGTTTCCTTTTTGACAATATGACTCTTTTGATACATTCAAATCTCTATAGTTTACTTGAATCCCTTCCCCAACCCCCCCCCCCCCCACCATGTTAATTAGTATTTCAGATCTCTTTGTTCTTAGGCATGAAAGTTTGAGATTAATGGTTGTGAAGATAATCTCACAGCATAAACTCCTCATGAGCCAATTTAAAAATGTGCCTAAAGTGACTATAAAGTGTCTAAAATCAGTGGGATTTAAAAAATAGACCACACATTATGAGTAAAGATTCTGCATATATGTGTGTGTGTATATAAATCCCACAGATTTTAATGGTCCATGTACTGAAGAATGGAAGGTTTGCTGGGAAACACTTTTGTAGGTAGACATGGAGCTTTCTTCTCTAATAACTTCTTTCCCTAATTTATGTGCCTTTTGGTGCTAATACTAAATGCTTCCTTGAAATGCCTTAGGGAACAGTCAAGATAGTAAGCAAAATGACTAGGCTGCTTTTGGCCTACATGAAAAGACTACACCTTTCAAATCCCCAGGATATACCTGTGTTAGCTTTGTTAGTTGTTAACTGCCATCAAGTCAACTTTATGGTGACCCTATGCATGAGAGACCTCCAAGACACCCTATCATCAACAGCCTTGCTCAGGTCTTGGATCAGTCCAAAGGCTTATTGTAGTTCAGATACTATTTTTAAGTGTAGTTTAAAATCATTTTAAAATGTGCAAGAGTTTAATCTAATATTAATATTCACTTCTTTGGTATGTAAGCCTTTTTACCTCCCAGTTTTGGGAGAAAGGTATAATAATAAGAATGATACAAAATAACTCCCGCGCAGAACAGCACAGTAGTACTACTATCTGCTTGTGTCCCCCAGCAACTAGTATTTAGAGACATACTGCCACAATACTGGAGCTAATGTATAACTATAATGATAAAATGTCATTGATAGATTTATTCTCCTGTATGTGTATTTATGCACACCTGCCTATTTATGCCCACTCCATAAATTTCATAGGGTTTTCTTAGGCAACAAATACAGTACTCAGGAGTACTGCTATTGTTTTCCTCTGAAATATAGCTTACAGCACTTAGTATTCCTTAGTGGTCCTTCATCCAAGTACTAAACATGCCTGACCCTCCTTAGCTTTCAAGATCAGTCAGGATCTGCTGTCTTTAGAGTGTTTAGTCTCCTCTTGAAGCCATCCATATTCACAGCCATCACTTAGTCTTGTGATGATAAAGTCTATAACTTACACTGAACTGCATTATATCAGTATGAATCAAGTGGCACTCATTCCCAATATAATAAAGTTGTTTAAGGTTGAATTGTAAGAATTATCAAATATACTTTATATGCAGACATTGTACTTGACTACAAGATCTGAAGACTATTGGGATTTTGGGAGTAATGAAAAGCTGTTTGGTGTCAGACATTAAATATGGATAGTGAATCATAACAGCAAAGCTATCAATATTCCTTCTATTTTTGAATGAATTATCATATTTTAGTATGTATTATTTAGTAATTTGATTGATATTCTAGGAAATAATACATTATAAAGCCCTTGGCAATGTAGCATGATACTGATTTCAGATTCCAGTATACATACTAAAGTAACGTTTTCTTACTAAACCTATATTATAGGTACAATTTTGGATTGAATTTTGACAGACCAGGATTTAAAGTAATTCAACTGTGGGATTCATTGAGTAGTGTGGGTCAAATCACCTTTTCTCCATCTAATCTTATTCACAGTGTTGGTTCTGTAAATAAGGTTTCAAACTTGTACAAATTTATTTGGACAATACTCTTGTGGAAATGAACAGATTTGCTTCTGAACCGATATGTATAGGGTTGCTTTGTAAGGCTGCAAGCTCAGCCTTATATATATTTAGAAGAAAGTGTCTCCTGTTGAAATGTATGGGACTAGAGTGTGTCTAAAAACATTTAGGATGAGATAATAAATTTGAATAAGAACAGTAAAACATTTTGTACTATGAAAAATTATATGAGAATTATTAGAAACTCAAATGTATTTTATTAAAATAAACATTTTAAGCGGTTTGATTTAAAATCCTTTATTCTAACTGGGAAAAGAAGTGGCTTTTATTTCATTTCCCTGCTGTTGGAAAACTGGTTTTGGTCTGTTAAACTGTTTCTATTTAATAATTTGTTTTCCAGGTGTTCTTCAAATGATGCAGACCCGAATTAGTGCCTTGCAGAGTACAGTTGACAGGTATGTCATCCGTTTAATGTTGTTTGAAGTTTAAAATTCTAATATTGTGGGAAGTTTTAAAAGTACTACAATGATTACTAAAATATTTTTTCATTTTTTACTAGAATCAGAGCCAAAATTGTTGACCCATACAACAAAATTGTCTCTCGCACTGAGCAATTAGCTCGGCTTCAGGTGAGTTATAACATGTTTTATTCTTTAGAAATAATGACAATAATGCTCCAAAACAGACTGCAGAAATAATCCAGTTTGAGACCACTTTAACTGCCCCAGTTCAAAGTTTGGGAATTCTGGGAACTGTAGTTTTGTGAGACATTTAGCCGCCTCTGTCAGAGAGCTCTCATGCCACAATAAACTACAATTCCCAGGATTCCCTAGCACCGAGCCAGGGCAGTTAAAGCAGTCTCAAAATGGATTATTTCTACCGTGCGTTTTGAACCTATAAATAACATCAGCAGATACATTTGTTTCTGGCCTGCCTTTCTCCTAGTTCTGAAGCCCAAGGTGGTTTAAAACATGATTAAACAACAGATGCAACTAAAAACACAACCAAATGGTAACATCAAAACATAGTTAAACAGATTATCTTCTTAAAGCAAACTAAAAGCAATTTAAAACAGCATCAAGGAAGAGATAGCAAGTGCAGATTTTCTTGGTTAAAAACCCTCAACAAACCAAACCAGACATCTGCCAAAAATATTTTCTCGTTGAAAAGGTCTCTGTTGCCTGGTGGATGGATATGAGGGAGGGCAGCCTAACTTCCCTCAGAGGATTTCACTTCTTCAGATGCAGTATTGGGTATGCCTTGGAAGAGTGCTTGACAGCCTGGGGGCAGTCATTGATAAGCCCCTTTGCTTTCTTCCCCACCTCGCTTTGGTGGCACAGTTGTTAAATGCCTGTACTGCAGCCACACAAGGTTGTTGGTTCAATACCTGCCAGGGGCTCAGGGTCGACTCAGCCTGGCATCCTTCCATAAGTCACTAAAATGAGTACCCAGCTTGTTGGGGGCAATTGGCTTTCACACTGTAAAACACTTACGGAGTGCTTAAGTGCACTGATAAGTGGTATAGAAATGTACAGTGGACCCTTGTTATACGCTGGGGTTTGGTTCCAAGATCCCCCGTGTATAACAAAATCCGTGTATGCTCAAGTCCCATTAAATATAATGACATAGCAAAATGGTGTCCCTAATAAAAAATGGAACATAAAGGTAAATTTATACTTTTTGGGAACATTTTCAAACCGTGTATGTTTAAATCCGTGTATAAAAAATCCGTGTATAAGCAGGGCCGACTGTAGTTGCTATTGCTCTTGCTATTTATCACTGAGGTTGGCAGGACCAAGAGAAGGGCCTCAACTGGAGACTTTAAAACCTAGGCAGGCTCATATAAATAAATCCAGTCTTTCAGATATTCTAGATCCAAGGCTTTATAGGTCAGTATTAGAATCTTAAACACAGACCAACCTTTCCTCTGATTGCAAAATAGTAATTTAAAAAGACTAGTGATCTGCTGAGAATCTGTTAAGGTAGGTATAATTTTAGACAGTGCGCTCATTGTTGGATGAACATGTATGTGTGTTTTAGGCAGCATCTTGGATGGTCTCCTTTTTTACACCTCCAATATTTGAGCTGATAATATGAACAAGAATTAATGGTGGCCACAGATAACTGTGTAGACTTTATTCTGGCTGGATACAGTGTTGCTATGGTTACTGGTTGAAGTGGGAAACACTCCCAGAATAAATAATTGAAACCATTGAATATGTATACGGAATACTTCAAAAATCCTTGTAGAGAGGGAATATAAATATAAGCAGAAAGGAGTTTCTCATTATATATTTGTGAGGTGGGCCTCTGGAGTTGCCATGGTGTTTCCCCCTTCTTTAATATGTCTACTTTCAGTCAAGCTGATTTTTGTGAGCCTCTTTTTATTTGGATTTTCCTAGAAGCATCTTTAGCATAGAGTTAAATGTCTTTTCCTCTTCTGTTTCTGCCAGTTCCAGCAACTCAAAAATCCAGTTGCCTCCCACAAGATTTTTGGGAAACCAAACAGGAAAGCATGCATAAATTATAAACATTCTTTAAAAAAACTTTTTTTTAACTGGGAAGAATGTTGTCAAAATTTATTGTTAGATCAGCGCTAAACTTTGATGCTTGATTTGGAAAAGGAAGGAATCCCTGCTAGTTCAGAACTAATTTTCAGTTTTCTTTAGTTTTTCCAGTGCTGCTCCTCCTTCTCCTTAACTTTACGTATACTCCACCTTTCCCCCAAAACTGGGACTCAGGGTGGCTTATAAATTAAAATAACACTATAGATAAAAACATATAGAAAATCAACATTGAAAGAGAATGCTCAAATGGTATCTTATTGCAAATATGTGGTTGAATTTTTGACCTTGTCGGTGGTTTTCTGTCCAGCTGCTAGAACCAGGAAAGAGAATCTCTATAAAGAGGCATTCTATTGTTGTAAGGTTGAATTTAGATTTAGACATCTGCAACTGGTTTGGTATAAAAGGACTTCCAGGCTGCTGTCTTCTGCTCCCTCTCTCCCTCCTTCATCTACTCCAGAAATACTTCTTAGAGGGTTGGAGACCCTTGGTGAATAGTTTGGGCAAGGGAGGTATGGAAGGAAATCTTTGAAAATCAAGCAAAGGCAACTTCGATGAGTGGAGCTAGGCTTGCCATATCCCGCCTGGGGGCGGGACTTTCCCGGTTTGGGGCGGGTCCACACGGTCCCGCCCCAGTTTGGCCCCGCCCCCGGGACACCCCCCTCCCAGCGAGGGCCTGGAGGCTGGGGCTTGGGAGAAGCTCTCCCAGGCCCCTCTGGAGGCCCTGGAAGCGGCTCCGCGATCGCGGAGCAGTCCTTCCAAGGCCTCTGGGGCTTGGGAGAAGCTCTCCCAGGCCCCTCTGGAGGCCCTGGAAGCGGCTCCGCGATCGCGGAGCAGTCCTTCCAAGGCCTCTGGGGCTTGGGAGAAGCTCTCCCAGGCCCCTCTGGAGGCCCTGGAAGAGGCTCCGCAATCGCGGAGCAGTCCTTCCAAGGCCTCTGGGGCTTGGGAGAAGCTCTCCCAGGCCCCTCTGGAGGCCCTGGAAGACGCTCCGCGATCGCGGAGCAGTCCTCCAAGGGCTCTGGGGCTTGGGAGAAGCTCTCCCAGGCCCCTTTGGAGGCCCTGGAAGAGGCTCCGCGATCGCGGAGCAGTCCTCCAAGGCCTCTGGGGATTGGGAGAAGCTCTCCCAGGCCCCTTTGGAGGCCCTGGAAGAGGCTCCGTGGTCGGAGCTCCGGCTGTGGGGTCCTCCAAGGCCTCTCCAGAGGGGCCTGGGAGAGCTTCTCCCAAGCCCCAGAGGCCGAGGAGGAGGCTGCTTGCCACCGCGACAATGGCCGTGATGACAGGCGGCCCCCACGCTCCTTCCCGGCCTGGGAGCAGCCCGAGGCTTCCTCCCAAGCCGGGAAGGAGAAGGAGGACAAGGTTCAAAAATGTGGGACCTGTTGTTTTTTTTTAATATTCCTGGCCAGGAAATTTAAAAAAAAACACAAAACCTACATTTTTGAACCTTGTCCTACATTTGTCCCGGTTTGGAGGTCCTCAGCTATGGCAACCCTAACTGGAGCTCTTCTTTGTCTGGAGGGATTCCCCCTCGCCACATTAATGAAAGCACCCCTACCCACTCTGTAAACTTTAGGAATCTGGAGGAGCTGATAGAGGAAAGAGGAAAACTAGCTTTGGTCAGCCCAACTGTAGATCCCTTAATCTGGCAATCCTAATTCCACTGCATTTTTTGTTGTTGTTTTTTTAACCTAGGAGTCATCATGACTGTTTGTACCACAGTTTATTGCAGCTGTAGTTTGTTTCCTGAGTGCCAACAGTTATGTAGTACACTTTAATGATGCAGAGCCAACAAATCTTAACTACATTCTTCTTTGGATTTGTCCCAAGGAATTTTGGCATATACATATAACTAAACATAACTGCCTTTTTTACATTCAGCCACTCAAGAACACCAGTTCTAATATCTGCGCTTTAGCAATATTTTGCCCTAAATTTCTGATTTTGCTTGATCCACTCTCTGACATGTTTTGGCACTTTTATTATTCTTTAACAGGATAATGTATGTTTTCCTGTGAAAACTGTAGCAGCTTTGTAGTGTAACGAATAAGAATTTATGTCAGATAGCCATATTCTAGGTTGTATCTACAATGTGTTAAAATAAAAAGATTTATATGAAAGGATGAGATCTGTATGTGACTCCTTTTTCCCAGTGGCACACACAGTGCTCTCAACAGTGTATATTAACGGGCAAAATGTCTGTAGTGCTTATTATATAATATAGAAAATGGTTATGAAATTAGAGAGCGTATTTGTCACTAGGCAACTTTAGATGAAGCAATGGTCTCAGCTGCCTTTGTTTGTTTTAAACTTCTTTTGTAGATTATATAGTGTAGTATGCAAAATTCTAAGCCAGAGGGGGAAGGGACAGAAGGTCTGGTGTACAGTGAGGTATTTACAGGCAGCTGATGCATTTCAAAGTTCTTTCCTGTCTTCATGGAGCTTGATTTTTAAGATGTTTCAACACTGGCTGGCCCTGAGCCTGGAGAGAGTTACCTGTTCAGATTGTAAAAAACATCTGCATGTTGAATTTCTTAAAAGCCCAGGAGAACTCCAAAATGCACCAGCTGTCTGTAAATGATTATTTAATTAATCTCATTCAGCACTAAGATTTCTGCAGTTATAACTGTGGGGTCTGTTGTGTCGTGAGGAAATGTGCAGAAGATCTATGTGATCACCCCAATCCCTATAGTGGTTGTACTCTGTGTTTTCCCTCCATGCCCCCAGCAGCCACGTTTTTTAAAAAGCATTTATAATCTGACATTCCGCTAAGAAGGCTCCCAGAACTGCATACAAATATAACTAGCATGGCAATCCCTGCCCTGAGGCTTGCAGTATAAATAAGCAAAGGAGAGAGAGGAGCAGAATAGCAAATTTAGGTTTAGGTTCTTAGATTAACCAGTTGGATAGAAACAGTCCAGATATTATGGCTAAAATTGAGGTGTATAATAAGCCTGGGCTTTCAGAATCCCACTCAGGGTTAGGTTTGGGTTATTGAGAGGAAGCTGGAAGAAATCCTACTTGTAAGAAGAGCCTTGTTTACATACTATAGTTTATTTGTGGGAAGTCCTTTTCTTAATAATCCATCATTGTGTTGCCAACCCTATGTTCTCAGTTTCCAGCATTCATGCAGCTAAGGGATAGATCAACATATGTTTCTTAATCAGAAGTAGAATTCTTCCCTTCTCAAGGGAGCCAATTTGGTGCCATTTCCCTTAAAGGTCCAGGATCTTCTCAGTCAGCCCTGGAGTTCCCTGGAGCTCCCTATCTCCTAGGGGCATCTGGCTCAGTACTGTAGATTGTCTTCTGACAAGGAATGTGCCAGAGGAATTGAATTCACTATGGTTTCCGATCCAAGCTTGCTTGGCTAAACCATACTAAACAAAATAAATGTTTTTAGGTTGGATGAAATGACTACTATACATGTATTTAGTTCAAAACGGAAAACAGCCTTGCCATAAGAGGAGAAGGAAACAGCGAGCAGACTTATGCATGAAATAGTGAAGTAAAGGTGACCAAAGGGCAGTTCTCCAAATCTTGCTGGGCATCAGCTCCTAGCATTCTTTACCAATGTTTATGCTGGCTAGGGCTGATGGGGATTGCAGTCTGAGAAGCAAAAGGCTTCACATTGCCCACCTTTGCCTTAAGGCCAATAGTTATTGCTTATGTCTATGGTGTTTGAACTGTGATCTAAATACAGTTCAGGAACTGTCCTGTTGTGCCCTTTTTATGATGCTAAACTTGTAAATACCATACATTTCAAATGCTCCAAGATCATTCTTACAGATAGAAAACCGGTATGTTTGATGAATATGTGGATTCCGTTTTAAGAGACTGAATATATGCTTTACTATGGTAGCTTTATATTCAGGTACAATTTTAAATAAGGTCATTTTTAGAGGCTATTATAACTGCTTTAAAAATGTAATTTAAATTTGTTTACCATTGATTTTTTGGCCTGTGTTTATTTATTTGATGAGGAAAAAGCTAATATGTGTGTGCTGTGCTGGTTTGTGAAACCATGTGAACTGAATCAGTCTTCCCTGCCCAGCCTTTCTGTCAGTTGGATTTTTAAAAATTTGGGTTTAAAATGAACAAAAAATGAGCAAAAAGTATTAAGTATTAGGTCCTGTTCTGCTCCTCTTAAAGTCCAAAGCAAAACTCTCAATGGCTTAAATAGAGCAGAACTGCAGCCTTTATTCTGTAGTACTCTCTCATTGTGTATTTATGATTAAATGTCCTTCCATCCCTGCAGGGTAGCTTGTAGTTACAACCTTATGTGGTGTGTTTTTATGACAGCCTATGCCAGATGATATCAAACCATGAAGTGAACTGTAATGTGATCAAGCTCGATTTGTAAGCCGCAAAAATGAGTGCAGAGTTTCCACAGCTGTTACTTAAAACTGTATAATAATCGAACACAGTGAACATATTCTCAAGCTATGTTTCCTATCCAGGCTGCCTGTGACTTGCTGCGGAGAATAATACGCATCCTGTATCTCAGCAAGAGACTACAAGGGCAGCTGCAGGGAGGAAGCAGAGAGATAACAAAAGCTGCTCAAAGCCTCAATGAGCTTGGTGAGTCTGTTTGGTTTTTCTTGGTCATTTTAGTAGCATTGTATTTGCTCTTGTAAAACACTTTTCTTCTTCAAAAAAGCGCTTTTGTCACTAGAAATATAACTCCCTGTTTGTTGCAAGAGTTCTGAACAACACGGAAGACACTTCTCCTTGTTAGCTGTATTTAGTAATAATCCAAACACACATGACAGTGACTTTCTTAGCTTTCCAGTGGTGAAAACTGAGTTGTCATTGGTCGGATGGGATGTCATTTACTTGGTTTTTATGTGAGAGATTTTTGTCTGAAGTCAATATAATTTCTTTTTATGCTCAAAGGTTTGGCTTAGGTTTAGGCTTGGCTCTGAAATATTCTCTGCACAGTGGTCCCTTTGTATATGTGGGGGATCCATTCTGGATCGCCCATGTGCGAAAAAACATGGGACCTCAAGTCCTGTTCATTCTAATAGCAGTGTGCTGCCACGCAAAGTGCACGCACATGTTCCATTTTGTCCCCCTGGGCTTGCCCTCCATATGAGCAAACCCTCTTATGGCGCAGGCAGACTGTATATGCACTTAAAGAATTCCTTCTTGGGCATAGGACCTGGGGCTGTAGTGCCTTGCCTTCTGGATGTTCCACTGGGATTCTCATTTCCAGTTCTCATTTGTGGGGTCTAGGGAACAGAGAGGGAAGATGTGCAGGAGTTCCAGGTTCTTCAGCAATTGCACAAATCATCTTGGAGATCTTTAAATTTCATTTCACATTTTGAATGTAGTAGGGTCAGCTTCTTTGTATTTAAAGTGCTTTCTCACGGTACTGAGGTGGAAGAAGCATGCAGTCTTGCTCCCCTTTAATCTGGGGGTGAGCAGTTGTCATGGGGGGCAAATTTTCCACCCATATCCTTCTTGTTGGCCATATTTTTGTATGAGAATTGGTCACAAATACAACCAGAAGGGACTAATCATCACAGCCCCATTTGTACTTCTGAAAGGGGACAATTTTTGGCTGATTTTTGAATTTTGAATTTTTTAGGTTGGGGATTGGGAAGTATATGATGGCTTCAAGAGATGTTTTGGAGCTTTTTGCCCACCATTTTTTACCTTTTATTAAAATAAAAAATCAGGTGTAGAGGGGCTTTGTTCAGTTTCGAGGGCACACAAAAAGCCTTGGATGCTTGTTGCCATTCTTATCCCACTGTTACGTTAATTACATTGAGCTGCTTTTGCACATTCAGTACATAAAATAAGGCTCAAGTTTTCTGTGTTTAAATAGGCATAGAGTAAGGACAAGAGCTGTTTACCTGCAGTTTATCCTGCTAGCCAGATTGTCAACCTCTTGTCTAAAGCAGTGATTCCCAAACTTTTGTCCTTTAGGTTTTGGGACCAACTCCCACAAACCCCAGCCAGTTTGGCCAACAGTCAGGAATTCTGGGAGCTGAAGTTTAAACATCTGGAGGGTCAAATTTGGTTTAAAGCAAGACAAAAACCATGTGTAGTTAGAGAGTTGCCAGATGCAGTGGTAGGAACAAACCTGAGGCTTTTCTTTGCAAGAATTCTAGTAGGTACTATGCAATGCACCTGAAATGGTCTCCTGATCCACAGTCTGCTTTATGCATAATTGTGCTGAAAATGTTGTTGAAAGTTATTGAATTTCCTTTTATTAGATCAAGACAACACAATTGCTAAACCTCTGTTTGCATATGTTGGTGTTTTACTTGAGCTGGGGATGTCTTCCTCTGTATCTTCAGAGAAGCCTATTCCCTACTCAAATACCATATATCCTTCTCTAGTCAATGTTTTACATTCCTAAAACCCCAGTGGTATTAATTGTAAACAAAAATAAGAGAGTCACTCATCTATCTGTACAATAAAATGTTCATTATATTTTTGTTAAGTCATAGGAAATAACAGTAAGCATACCATGTAATTAATGCAGCATTGTGTAAAACTTAAGCTTACTCTACTAGCTGTTCAATGAACTGAAACCACAGTGATGTGTTTAATGTGCAGTCATTATCACATGAATAATATTTGCTGGCTTAGCTGGTGTATTCTTTGTGCAGCTGACATTTGGATGTGATTGGTATAATGACCTAAAAAAGGATTTACTGTCAATTAATGAATTGGTGTGCATGCAAGTGTTAGGTTTTGCCTATAGAAAGGCATTTAATAAGCTATCTTATTTGGGTGTGTGTATGTGAAACTGAAGAACCCAAACCTGTGTTGTTTCTCATTACTGAGCACAAAATCAGTCTGACAATGATTTCAAGGTCCTTGAAAAAAATTTAGAAGCTTGTATTGTTTGATTTTTGTTTTAAAGTCTTGAAATCTGTTATTTATGTTAACATATTGTGTGAGACTGTGTGCTTATGTGTGAGCATCATTATAATAATAATAAAAAAAAATCCTAAAATTTATTGATGGAAAAAGCATGCCCAACTTGATCAATATTTCTTATGCTGAATTCCAAAGCAGCATGTGGATATGTGTTCCTGTTCTTTTGCAATTTTCCTTTGGAAATAGTTTTGTGCCGCAAAAAAATGCTGGTGGTGTCTGTATGTTATTTTATCCCCACTTCTGCTTAAACAGCCACCCACACCTCCCCATCTATTTCCAGTTCCATCAGATCTCTCCTTTCTTGTGTGTGTTTGTTTTAATTTGCTGAGCTCATTGTGTTCCATATTGTTGGGTTAAGTGGAAAGTAAATCAGTTTCTATGACAAGAGTGTGGCATTTCCTTTCTATGGAAGTGATCTATGTATAATTGGACATTGTACCCTGCATTAGCTGTGGGATACCTATCAGCAGTTTTGGACCAGTGCTGAATTAGATGACGGCTTCCAAGTGCTTTTTTGTTGCTGCACAGCAATCTCATATAAAGGACTTATTGAAAGACCTTCAAGTTCAAAATTCTGAGCCAAAGTGTTTTATTACAATCTATTTATTACATGACTAACATCTAAATGGGCTTTATAGCCCCCAAGTGACTTTAAAAAATTACCCAAGATTTTGAGATTAGGAGCAGGCAGTAATATTGTGGTTCCGTCTTTTCTGGTGTGTAGTTGTTGCCAGCCAAGTTAAAAATCAACTCCAGGAAGTTCCTATACTCCTTTTGAGAGCTCTAGTCATGTGTAAGTTCCAGCAGTGAGTCTAGTGAAGTCTGGCCTCTTGTTCAGAAAGTGCTTTTTCTCCTTTTAGTTCTTGCAATCTAAGTGCCTGTAGAAATCCAGTGTCATACAAAAAAAACAAGGACCATCTTGAAGAAGTCTCCAGATTAAATCCTGTGTCATTACTGATAGCATAACAGCTTCCTTTGGTTCCTCTCCTGCATCAGGAAGTAGTTTGCAAGCAGCAGCAGCATCCAAACAGGATCCTAGCCTAATTAGTTAAGACAACAGGGAGAGAAAGGGAGGGAAGGAGAATTTTGTTGGGGGAGAAATATAGAAGGGTAGAAATAATAATATGATCAACACAATGGCAATTGAAATAACAGAGTGTCCACACAGGATTCTTAAAAACCAGGGCCCCAGTTCATACTATACAATTATAGCTGTATGATTCCACTGTAACTACCATCATTCTACCCTCTGGAATCCTGGGATTTGTAGTTTGGTGAGATGTCAGAGGTGTCTGGCTGAGACTTCTGAATACCTTTCCCTAAACTGCAACCCCTAACATTTCATAAAACAGAACTGTGGTGATTAAAGTGGAATACAATGGGCCCTTGGTATCTTCTAGGTTTGGTTTCCAGGAACCCCTGTGGATGCCAAAATTCGTGGATGCACAAGTCCCATCAAATACGATGACATAGTAAAATGGTGTGCATATATAAAATGGCAAAATCAGGATTTGGCTTTGGAATGTATGTATTTTAAAAATATTTTCAAGCCACGGATGCTTGAATTTGTGGATAAAAATGTGGATATGGAGGTCTGACTATAATAGTTCTGTGAATGCATAGTGTAAATAGGCCCCTGGAGGAACTTAAATACACTCCATATCAGCGATTAAGAATGCCAATCATAAAGTGTTATAGTTGGTTAGCAAAGGGGAAAATGGTGGGAAAAGGAACCTGAGGACTGCAAAGGAGAATGTATTTTTAAACGTCTTGGAAAAGGTTCCATAATTTTGTAAGAGAAAAGGTATATTATCTTTAACAATAAATACACACAAGCATATTTGGTATCTTCCTTGGCTTAAACATAGTTGTTTTCCAGTGTCTTACAGACCTGAGTATAACCTGATTCTGTTAAGGTGGTGAGATAGTCTGCTTAACAGCTAGTCCTGTACCATATGAAGATGATACTGCATCATAAACAGTGTACATTATATGCAGTGGCCATTGTCAGTATTGTTATTTATCCTATTCTAAAGCCATTAATACACATTATAATACATCTTGGATCAAGGCCAGAGTTTTCATGTCCTGAACCTGTCACTACTTCCTGTTTTATGCCATTGTTTTAAAAACCATTTTTAGTGAAGTTAAGTAGATAAGATTATTTGGCCCTAAGCCCTATGTGGTTTGCCACAAGTCCTTGTCTGCATCTTAATTTTGTACACTAAATGATCATATTGACTTGTTCTGGCTAGGCTCCAAGGAGCTACTTTAGAGTTGCCCAAAGGCTTGGCCATGTGCCCTGAGACTTTTGAATGCTTTTAAAAAATTATTATTACTACTGGAGAAGAAAGCCATCATGCCATGTTACAGTCTGCTTTGAAAAGGCTCTTGAGTTTAAAAAAGCAATTTTCCGTGTGAAGTGAATGAGTCACCTTTGCAGAAAGAGAATCCTAAAGATCCCTTGAATGTGTGAAGTTGACCTCTGTTTTTGAGATTGTTCTTCCAAAAATGCTCACACCTTCAAAAATACAAATTATAGTAACAATCAACCTTTATATACTGATTGTATAGTATATAAAGATGACATAATGTATGTGAGCTGCTTTGAAAACTCTTATATGCTAACACAGTCCTGCAGACACACTTATTATCTTTAAGAGCTTTGTAAACAGGTCACATACATTATCTTATCTTTATAACACTTCATAAAGTGGGTGGATGTTTTTTTGTTGATGTGTGCTTTCAAGTTAGTTCCGACTTATGGTGGTCCTAATACAAACCTATTCCAGGGTTTTCTTGGCAAGATTTGTTCAGTGTATTCTTAACCAAAAATTGGAGATGAGGAGCTAGGGCTCAGTGGGCTCATGGGTTACTTAACGCCACCAGCTGACAATGTGGGTGATGGATTTGAAGTTGGTGTTTATCTGAGGTAAGGATAATACATTTATATGTGATACAGACTGTTCATGAAATTTCAGTGTGATGAACAAATGTCTTATGCAAGAGAAGGATCTCCTTCTTTGGTTTACTAGAATCCCTGAACACTTGGAAGGAAATTAGTGAGCTGTGTAGAGAAGCTTGAATGTTATAGTTTTAATGTTAATAGTGCAAGTTTTGTCCGGCAACAATTTTCTAGTAGTTGCCTTGAGATTATTGAAAGCTACAGTTGCCTGAACTCTCCGTGGAAGCCAAGATAATGAAATTGAGGCTGTCATACTTTGGCCACATCATGAGAAGACATGAATCATTGGAAAAGACAATAATGCTAGGAAAGATAGAGGTAAGCAAAAAGAGAGGAAGACCACATGCCATATGGCTAAACTTAATCAGGGAGGTCACGGCCTGAATCTACAAGACCTAAGCAGAGCAATGGAGAATAGGGGGACTTGGAGATGTCTCATGTACAGGGTCACGATGGGTAGAGGTTGACTTGAGGGTAGTTAACAACAACAAACAGTTGTTGGTTCAAAATACCTGTGTGTTCATATACACATTAAAATGTCTGAAATTCATTTTTCTTTGTTTTTTCAACAAGCCAAAACAGTGCCAGTGTAACATCCTCATTAATTCCCAGTGAAAAGAAATAATATTTAAGGCTGAATGTACAAGCTACTCATATAACTCCACTATGTGTTCTTATAAAAACTGTTTACTGTATATACTCATGTACAAGTCTAAAAATTTTATTCAAAAATGTACCCAAAAAAACTGAGTCGACTTATCCACAGGTCAATATAAGTGCTGCATTTTAACTCTTA
Organism: Sceloporus occidentalis; assembly: GCA_023333645.1. Taxonomy (NCBI): domain Eukaryota; kingdom Metazoa; phylum Chordata; class Lepidosauria; order Squamata; family Phrynosomatidae; genus Sceloporus; species Sceloporus occidentalis. The sequence continues at coordinate 81,778,991 of JALMGF010000005.1, forward strand.
TTTAAAAAGGAACTATCCCCTGGTGAAAGGCAAGAATATAATCAGTCCTGGAAGCACTGACCTTCCTCCCCACT